>CAJVGC010000589.1:29740817-29942234 GCA_910822075.1 Senecio squalidus
ACAACAGACACATGTGGCAAGCATTGAAGAAAGTGTTCCACTCCTGGACACACCTGTACATAGTATGGGAATCCCCCACTCAGTCTCACAGCCTATTCCAACGGCTATTTTCACCAGCTCTGTGCTGGTTCACGATAAGGTACAACCTCCAAATCTCTTACACTCTTTATCACTAGTTGCCAATGCCTTACTCCCAAAACAGGGTGAGGTACAGACTTCATTTTCTATGGCTTATGATCATTCTCCCACATCACAGGGAGGGAGTGAGGCTGTGCCACCAGTTACATCAGAAACTGCTACAACATCCACCCAGTCTGAGGTTGCTTTGACGGTTCCTGTCCTGTTAAAGGCACTTAGGGACATGTCTACTCAGTTTGATGACAGACTGAGGGCAATGCAGACTGAGTTCCATGATTTTACAACTCAAAATGCCAAGGAGATGAAGGATTTGCAGGAAATGGTGGTCAAACTGACCTTTGAAGTCAGTCTGATGAGGAAAGGCAAGGCAGTTGCAGAGGGTTCTCAGATTCAGGGGGAGAAAATGCCTACTACAGCTATTGAATCTGAGATCCCCATCCAACCATTGAAAAGGAAAAGAGAAGAGGGGGAGAAAAGATACTACAAAACAACCAGATTCAACACGAAAACAAGACAATCTGAAGTCTTTTATGAAACTGATTGGAGTATCTCTAGTGATGAGGGTAATGAGTCTGATAAAGTAGTGGAAAAGACTGCAGAAGAAGAAGCAGACAAAATGGAGACTCAAACTGAGTCTGAAGTGCAAAAGAAAGAAAGTGAAGCTGACAAGTTAGCAAAGCTTCAAAGATATGCTAAAAGTGCTGGGATGACTGTAGAGGAATACAAAGAGTATGTGAAGGGGCTTTACAAAGAGAAATTCGATTTTAATCCATATGATCAGTCTGCAAAAGCAGCTGAAGAATTTGAAGCTGAGATACAAGCAGAGGAGGATCAGGCTATTAAAGAAGATCAAATGAGGATCAAAGCAGATGAACTAATGGCCAAACTTGTCCTCAGAGAACAAGAAAGAGTTAATTACATTGAAGCAAACTTTACACTGAGAAAACTTCAGAACAATATTCATCATCTAGATTGTTTGAGTCATGATGGATCAAATTTGTTACTCACCTGCACACACAAAGGTGGATCATTCAGAGTGGGACTGACTAGACTGCATACTATGGGTCTAGAAGAATGGAAAGAAATAGCTAATCTGAGCTACAATCTGACAGACAAATCTCAAGCAATGACTATAAGAAGAGAGGCCACTTTCAACATAAATACAGCTCATATGCTCAATCTAGTGCCAGATGAAGACTACAGAGCATACTGTACAAAGCACAATGTGAAGGTTCGATCAAAATCCTTGGGTCTGGAATCAAGCAGCATGCATCCTGTTCCTAAGGATGTCACGTTTCAGGAAAGAACTTACATTGAGACTGAGAAGCACACTGGGTTGTGTTATATTGATTGTGGGGGAGAAGAAAGCTTCCAAGACAAAAACGATCTAAGCACATCTTCAATCTATCATTGTATGGCTCTACTAAGTGAATGTGAGTCTGCTCAGTGTCTTCCATTCAGAGTGAAGCTGGTCAGTTGGTTGTTTAATAATCTGAGGAGGATTGAAGAGATTGGAACTGTGGCTGACAAGGTAGAGTTGATTAAGAAGGAATATCAAGTTCATTTCCATAAGACTAATGCTGAGATAGAGAAGCTGCTGGCATGGAAGACTGAGAGACTAAAATGGCTAAGTGATAGAGAACAGCCATTACCATTTGAGACTTCAGTGAAGAAAAGAAAGAGGGCATTAAAGAAGAAGATGTAAAACCAGACTGATGCTTGTTTCGTTCACAAACAAAGTTTAACTAAAGATGTTAATGTTTGTGTTTATTTTCTTGCATGTTTTGTAAAAGACTTTGGTTTAAACAGATAGGGGGAGATTGTTGGGAAAAACAATGATCTATCCCAAGATTAATAAATCTGTTAATCAAAGTCTGAGTCTGAGTGACCTGAGTCTGAGTGACTCAGTCTGAGTGACATGAGTCTGAGTGACTCAGTCTGACTAACTCAGACTCATGAGAGAAGTCAGGCGTAATTTAAGGTAATCTAGTTAGTGAATATCTTTTATCTGTTTAGAAGATTTACTTAGATTGATCTTTATCAAACTCACTATACTTGTGTATAAATAGTGAGTTTGAGGTTTGTAATCGGTACACCTTTGATTGAAATATAACTGTGTGTTATTTTCATTGTTTCAATATTATAATTCCGCTATAATATATACTGAAACTAAGTACTTAATCGATATATAACAATTAACGTCTAAATACTTATTTGTTATTGATTTGCCACTGTTTGGGATCTTAGTGAGACCTAACAAACAAAACTTCGTTTTTTAAAGTTTGATATATAGTTAAAATGAACGATAATCCAAAATATCTAACGTTATAAATTATTTTTTAAATTTTTTTTACTTATTTTACCTTAAAGTTTTTCAAGAACCAACCTATATATATATATATATATATATATATATATATAGTTTTAAATTCTTTATTTATTAATTTATGTTAAAAGAGTATAGTGAATATGAGGCTGTTACACATATAAGTTTACATATAAACATAATTCAAACTATATTATTTTATTAGAAATTCTTCAAAAATCAATATAATTTTAATCATATCTATTAGAATAATTTTAGTAACTTTTATCTATTAAATTTTTTTTCTTATATAATCTTGTTTTTCTACAATATGTTTTTTCTTATCACTAGGATCTATCGATAAGATTTTTAATAACTTGCTCATAATAAACAATGACCCATGCATTTTGAGGTTCATCTCTACCTTGATGACTATAAGACAAATCATGCGTTTAATAAAATATAAACCACAAAACGCCATAGTGTTTGATGAGTTTCGCATTTAAAATTACATGTGTAACAGTCTCATATTCACTTCCACCATGTTACAAATTAGCATTATTATATAATCATGTATATTTAGAATCTCTATCATTGTATAGCATTTTAAACCAAAAGGTTAATTTGTGACAACCGTCTTAAAACGAAAGTCGAGTTCATAAACTTTTAACCTCAAACGCTTACTTATGATACTCGACATAACTCTTTAAGCTAAGCTCGATGTAACTCATACAAACTTCTTAACGTAGTTTACGTTACTTAAACCTTAAACGTGTGTGTCTCGGAATCGGAATCGGAAATCGGAATCAAATCATTAAATGAATTCTAATGCCAAGAAAAACACAGTGAACTTGCCTAAGTTCATTGCAAAACAAACGAGAAGGAAATCGGAACAACGCATGTACGTAACGATAACGAAAATATTTAAAGGATTATATTAGTAATAATTTTTAAGTATAGGACTTAAGTTATTATAAGTTTGTGGTCAAAAGGGACTAACTTTGTAAAGAATTTTACATTTTAAGTTAAAATTGTCATTAAGGCAAAGGCAAAGGTTAAAAGTGTAAATTTCGAAATTAATTACCCTATATAAGTGATGATATTGTTGTCGGTTGCTGCTGTTCTTTCTCACCGCCAAAAGAAAAGAAAAGGAAATAAGAAAGATGTTTATTTATATTTTGAAATCGAATAGTTAGATTACGAGTTCATTTTTCGTCGGATTAATAAACGGAAAGCGGCATATTGCTCCTGGAGTCAAGGGGAACGTTTTGACATAAACAAAGGTTGAATATAACGAGTTTTCATTTTGGAGTTATTCGTAGCCGTATTTTTTAGGCTCAGGTAAAACTCGTTTAAAAATCTTATTTATAAGTTATTATCAATTTATATGATACTAGGATAAATTTGGTTGAGTTTGGTTAAGTTTGGAAAAATTGTAAATTGGTATTTTTCAGGTCCAGAATCGTATGAAACTCAGTATAAAACATCTTTTTGTTCGTAAAATTAGAGTATTTATTGTTATAAAAATTGTAAGCGGGTAAGTGTTTGGATAAATATTGGATATAAAAACTATAGCGTGGAAGCGTTTCCCGATTTTAGTAAAACCAAATACAAACACTTTATAACATAAGCTTCTCGTTGACTAACGAGTATAATAATTAATAATTAATGAAACTTACTTGGTATAAAATAGGATTCCGGTGATTCCGAGCATTTGTCGAGCGTTTTCTGAGCGCACGCTAGATTCTTCGCAACCAGTGAGTTACAGAACCCCTATCTTTTAAACGTTTTATATACTTTTTGGGGTGGAAACACGAGTCTTACACTATTTTACGATTGTTATCGTAAACTTATTCTATAAGCGTTATGCTAGTTTTGCATACTTATAACGAGATACTCTTATGCTTGAAACTTATACTTTATACATGGATTGTATACGCTTGAAGACTTAAACTAAAACATATTTTAGCATTGTTGAATGTTTTGCCAACATGATGTGAACACTCTAGAAACTTATACTTTTATATTTGAAACTCAAACTTATACTTATTGTCTTACACATGTGGATTATTCCACCGCTGAGGTAATGACAACATATGCATATCGTCTTACACATGTGCAATGTTCCACCGCTGAGGTAATGACGGTATATACTTATATTGCCAGTGAACGCTTATGGTTGTCATATGTTATCGAATTATCTAACATATTGACGGATAGCCACTTTAATTCCCGTCACCACTTGGTTGCTATTAATCCCTTTGGAAAAGGACTGTTAATAATTTATGGATAGCGCTATTAGGGTAGTTGCAAATACCCTCTCCACTAAGATTCAGTGGTGCATAGTTATTAATCAGGTAAACTACAGGCTTAGCAACGTAACCCTTTTATCACTGGGCAATAATAGGATCGTCACATAGCCGTACACTATGTGGTCGATACCTATATACATAAAACTTATTCATATCTTATACTTGTGATTGATGCGTTAAAACGTTATATGCTTTTACAATATGCTGTAACTCACTAAATACGTCTCCCGTAGTTAACATTTTACTCGTGTTTTCAGGAAACGAGTAAGTAGTGGAGACGTCTATTCATGTGGTTAGCTTTTGCGGGTTTGCACTTAAAGACTTCAAGATCGGGATTGGTTTGGGTGGTTGAATTCAGAAGTCTTGTTATGAATATTTTGTAAACTTAAACTATTATCGTTTGTAAACTTTAAATATGTGTTTTTGTAATATATAAATTTTGGTATCGATCTATATGCTTGTGCGATGACATCCTCGCTCTTCACGCCCTGTGTTTCCGCTTTAGCGGGGTGTGACATAATTTCAGTTGAGTAACTCCGACTTCGTGTTTTTTTGAAGCCAACCTAACCCTCCACCAAGTACTAGGCTTCAGACAATGTTCTCATATCTAAGGGCCACAAACCAAAGAATAGGCCTTGATTATACCGAGGAAAGCATAGATTGATATCTCACATGGTATTATGCCTTCCTAATACTTGAGCCTAAAAATCGAAATTCTTTCTCCCTTATCTCTCCAATGGTTGACTCCAAATTCCCTCATGCACTTTCTATCACAAACATCAAAATTTAATCTCCATGACCCTCGAGATGGAGAAGAGTCACTATGACTATTTCGTACTTATCTAGTGTTAGATCACATCATCCCCCCCCCCCCCCCCCCCCCTTTTTTCTTGTTTGTGCCACACACATAAAAAGGCAAAGAGTCCACACCATCATAACTTGCGGTTGATCCCGCCACCTGGTCTCGCATGGATGTTATAGTCCTCCAATAGATCTATGGCACTATATCCACCAATCATCTACACACTATCCTAACACCCGACACCATTGATGCACATGCATGGAATGCCTTGAAAAACATTTTGAAGGCAACAAAAGTTCTCGAGCCGTCTACTTGGAACCATCAATTTACAAACACTCTCCTTGAAAACTTCCGTAACATCTTTGCATATTGTCAAGAACTAAAGATCATTGTTGATAAGTTGGCTAACGGTGATGTCTCAGTTTCTAATCAACGCCTTGTTTTGCAACTCATAGCGACCCATAATTTAGCAAACTGACCCACTCCCACAATTCTACCAGGAAAGATCCAAGTTAATCATGGAAGAAAATCGCAAAAATCAACAAACTCAGGATCCTGCCAAAAATGTTGAAACCGCTAAACAGGCAAACAATACTTCGGTTAGTTCAACTCAACAACCACCACAATCTTCTCAACGCAATACTAAGTCATATCATGGTCGTGGAAGAAACCAAAATAACTAAGGACATCGAGGTGGGCGTGTAAGAAGTGGGCAAGTGGCAAGTCAAACAACAACACAAATCGATCGGATGTACCTTGGCCCCTTATTCGAATTGGGTGTTGTCTCCTTTTGGCTGGGCACTTTTCCACCTTCAGTTCCAATCGGCCCTAAATTATGCCCACTATTCATTATACCGCCCCAGAAGTTCTCGGACCACATCCCCAATATTCGTAAGTTGCCTCCACCGTTACCACTGACCTAGATCAATCTATGCACACTATGTCACTCAATCCACTGGATAATTATTGGTATATGGACACGGGTGCCACTTCCCACATGACTTATCCCAAGATGTTACATCTATTTTTAATAAAAACATTTCAGAAAATATTCTTGTTGGAAATGGCACCAAAATTCCCACATCACAACTCATTAAAATCTAATATTTGTTCGAAGTCTTACAATTGATAATAATCTTACAATTGCTTTTGATCCTTTTTGTTTCTCTATTTATAATTTTTAGACGGGGACACCGTCATGCGATGCACTAGTGTTGGCGATCTTTATCCGATCACCAATTTCACACTTCAACAAATTCAATCTCCTTCTACATTTGCTGCTTTTTTCGAAGACCTAAGGCACCATCGACTAGGTCATTTGGGTGCTAATATTTTACGCTCGCTCAAGAATAAAATTACATTCATTGTAATTTATCTCGTACTTTTTCACTTCGTCAATCTTGTGTTTTTGAAAAACATATTCATTTTTTGTTTTATGACTCTACTTGTTTTATTGTTTTATGTTATCTCCATTTGAAATTATGCATAGTGATTTGTTGACCTTATCTCAAGTGTACTTCCTAGCAAACTTCTCTCGTAAAAATCCTCCACCAAAATCCTTTATAATCGCCCTTCCTTTTCACACGTTAAAGTGTTCGACTCTCTATGTTATCTTCTCTTTCCATCTACCACTATCAACAAACTTCAATCCAGATCCACTCCTTAGCGTGTTCTTAGGATATCCTTCAAATCACAGGGAATATAAATGTTATGATATTTCTACCGACAAAATTATTCTTTCTCGTCATGAACTTTTTGATGAAACAAAATTTCCATTTGTCACACAAACCGAAACTCATTGATAAAATTCTTACATGATGGTCTTTACCCTTTCCTACTCGAGCAACTCTCCTCTACACCTAGTGATCCACATGATCAAATTGAGACAACCTGACAAGCCCAATTCCCCACCTCAAACGGACTCCTCTTCCGTTTTACAACCTATGCAATCTCGGTTGTTATACAATCAAATTTTGTATTTAATTATTTTCTTAGTTGCAACCTTTAGATCTTTCATCATCAAAACTAATAAATGAATACATTTGTTTCCATACGGACTCCACTTTACCAAATCAAGTCTCAATGCAAGGAAGAAAAACTTAAATATTAGTTTGCCCTTATTGAAGTGATACCTTTCGACCTTAAGGTTTCCGATTCAAACCCCGTCTATGATTTGAATGCTAATTATTTTTAACTCAAGTGTAATGTCACACATTAGTGTACGCTTTTATTGCTCGAGTCTTTAGTGGTTACTTGGCAAACAAAATGGCTAAAATATTGATGGACAATATAATGATGTTATCAGAAAAAAATGGTTTTTCATGTTTTCTTAAAATACTTGGAGTAAATAAATTCACATATGTAAATAGGTGAGAATGATATTGCGAAGCCAACTGCAATTGAACTATTGGAAGCGTACGTGGATCCTCTAGTGATATACCACCATGGTGGCCATGAGGTGCCAAAATTAGGTATTCCTTTTATTTTTTTACTTCATTTTACTTTCAAGTTATTTTATTATTTAATTTAATATATAATATAATAAAAAGAAGAAAAACAAGATAAAATTATTACCAAACATCATAAAAAATATATACGTTATCAATTTGTATATGATAAAAAGATAATAATTGATTATAAAAAAACCTGTTTTGAAGAATAAAGTTTGCTTATCCCTTTTAAAATGTCTTAAAGATTGTTTTTATGGACAAAAATAACAAAAAAAAAAGGGATGGGGTGAGTTAACCGAAGGGTAGAGGGGAGCTCAACGAAATTCGAGTATTAAAAATTCTTGAATATTTATAAACTAGATTATTGTCCCGCGATAGCGCGAACAAAGATAAAGTTTGACTCGTAAATTTTTGTTTATTTAAATTTTAAGCTATTATGAGAAGACAATGTCATGCGTATAATAACATATATATATATATATATATATATATATATATATATATATATATATATATATATATATATATATATATATATATATATATATATATATATACGTTTACGTTTATACCATATATATACGTTTACGTTTATACCTATGTTGCTTATAGTTAAAATAATATATACACTTTTACGTTTATATATATGTTTTGATATTTTTATGAGGAGATTTTAGAATAACGATATTGTAAATCATAGTCTAAATTGAACGATTTATAAGTATATTAAACTTATGTTTTTTTTATTTCAGTGGAGATGTAAATGAAAGAGAAAATATAATTATGTATTGTAAAAGGGTGTAAAATAGAAATAGTTTTTGATGACATCATCAATCTGATCTAACGGGTGAAATCAAAGAAGATAATCATCCAATGGACCTTATTTCGCCATGTGGCATTTAAAACCTCTCTTTTATTATATATTAAAGATCCTTTCTGATTTTTCAATTATGAGATTAAAATAAGGATATTAAATGTTGTCAGAAGATAAGAAAGTATTTAAAATTATCTTTTTAACTATCAAAACATATTTTGTTTTTCAAATTATTTGTCACGAATTATTAAGTAAATAACTTTTTTAAATTTCTCGATCTTTCTTATTTTTCGATTTTTAGAGTGGTTGAAATAATCACAAAAGATAAATAGATAATCTCAAGAAATATTTTTTGATTAATCAGTTCAAAAATGCTTTAGAAAATATTAATTTTCCTTTTTTTTTTGTGTGACAAAGTTGTTACTTTTTCCAAAATAATCACAAAATATAATGTGATATGATAATCTTAAAAAATAAGTAATTATTTAGTTAAAACTGTGATTATGTCACTACTACTAATAATAATAATAATAACAATAATAATAATAATAATAATAATAAACTCATAAAAATGTTTGAAAATTTATTTAAGTAAGAAGCTTCGGATATATTTTAACAAAACATGTTTGGATATTTGAATTTGGATATTCGGATACGAATATTTTGTGATACAATTTTATTTTAATTTTTTAATATTGTTTATGGAAGTCGGAAGGAGATAGAAAGAAGTTACAATCACAATCATGAACCATTGACATAATTTAATGTTCAATAGAAAAAAAAATGATTAATTTAATGAACCATTGTTTAAACTAATTACTCATTTCGTCCCTAATTTGGACGTCCGTTAATTTCCACCGTTAGCCTTCCCTCACGTGTTAAACACGTGAGGGGTATTTTAGTCATTTTGCACTCTACTTTTACATTTTAACAAAACCCCAAAAGTCAGATTCATAATCCCAAAAAGTCAAAATCAGATCCAAAAATCACCAATCTTCTTTTTCATTTTAACAAAACCCCAAATCAAAAATCCCTTTCTTTCTTCTTCTTGTTCATTAGACCACTCCCATTCGTAACACCAATAACACCATTTTTCGTTGCCACGTCACCATAACACCAACTTAACATAACATAACATAACCCCCCCATTCATAACACCAAAAACTGGGACCCACCACCTTTTTTATTTTTCATTTTCTTTCTTTTTCTCATATTATTTTTAAAACATTATTAATAAAAATAAACTTTATTATTTTTCATTTTCTTTCCTTTTCTCATATTATTTTTAATACATTCAAAATATTTAAAATACATAAATACTTAAACGATAAAAAAAACAATACTTAAAAAACGATACATAAATACTCAAACAATAAAAAAACAAATCATTTTTGGGCCTTTGGTTAAAATGCTAACGGATTGGGCCTAAAACAACAAAAATAAACATAGAAAACATAAAACCTAAAACATAAAAAATCCCCACTCCTCTTTTTCTTCTTCCCAAACCTCTGCAACACCATCTCCTCCATTTTTTTTCCCCACTCCTCTTTTATCTATTCATTCATGATATATATATATATATATATATTTACATATATGTATATGTTAATATATGTAAAGGAAGAAAAGAAAAAAAAAAAAAAAAAAAAAAAAAAAAAACCAACAAATCGCCGTTGCTCGAGCAACACCGCGCCAAGAACGCGGCCTAAACGGCGTTGCCCCAGCCGTGAACGGCGTTCTTGGCGGCCAAAACGCCGGAAAACGCCCTCCGCTGGGAGTGGTCTTAGTCATCATCGATCTCTAGATCCATTCTTTGATTTCATCGCTCTAAAACTGTTGCTAACCTTGCCTAGCTGGTGCACCTCCATACCCACCACCGTAGCCACCTTGAGCTCCACCATTTCCTTGAGCACCGTAGTTCCCAGTAGCTTGTGATGGATCAGCTCTCCATCCTGAATTCCCGTAACCTGAATTTCCATTGGCATCACCATAACCACCTCCCATATAGCTTCCACCACCCGACTGCATATCTCCACCACCACCAGCAGCACTAGAATTGCTATTTGGAGCACTCCCAATACGTCCACCAACAGCACCATTCCCAGCAGGATTACCATATGACCCATCGTTACCACCATACCCACCACCATAACCGTAACCTTGATTTCAAAATCGGCACCACCAGAAGCACCCCATGGTTCAGATAGTCAAAATCGGCACCATATTGTTCAGATAGTCAAACGAACAACAGCATGTCTTCCACATCGCCGCCACACCACCACCATCTCCGCCGCCACACCACCACCATCTCCGCCGTGTCAATACAATTATTGATAAGTGACCCTTTTTATTTTACTTCACGGGATTCAATCACATTTTATTCAACAGCGATGAGTTTTAGAAATTAGGTTAAATATTAGGGAAAGGGGATAATATAATTGAAGACTGCGAAATGACGAAAATACCCCTCACGTGTTTAACACGTGAGGGAAGGCTAACGGTGGAAATTAACGGACGTCCAAATTAGGGACGAAATGAGTAATTAGTTTAAACAATGGGACGATCCATGCAACTTTTCAAAGTTAGGGACGAAATCCATAATTCCATATAAACATTAGGGACGATCTATGTAATTTACTCTAATAATAATAATAATATATCAAAATTTTAAAATATTAGGTTCGTTTTTTATCATTGATTTACCTTTTGCGGTGTTTTTTCTTACAACATCTATATATAACTTGTTAATTATAATAACATCAAATATAAATAAAAAGAAGGGTTACTTACGCTTTATATATATATATATATATATATATATATATATATATATATATATAACCATTTTATAAAACTATAATATAAATAAACACTAACCAAAACCTCGACTATAAAAAAAAATGTTTATTTTTCACACTTCTTTGTTAACGCATTTAAAAAGTGTAAAAATTAATCAATTTGTTTACGTTTAGAAATGTATTAAAAATCTGAACATTTAAATATATGAAGAAATTTAAAACTTTCACATTTATGATTGTGAAAGTAAATGTTCACACAATTGTGAAAGTAAATGTTCACACTTACAAGGGTGAACAAATATAAAGTTTATACACACTTAAAAATGTGAATTGTAATTTGTGACACCCAATTTCTTCACGCTTTTTCTAGCGTGAGGAAATTAGGTGTGACAAATTGGTTTTCAGACTTTTAAATGTAAACAAGTTTTATATTTTTATACATTTTTAAGTGTTAATTTTTTTTTACATATATAAGTGTGGATTACTTAAATTTCTTCACATTTTTAAATGTTGAGATTTTAGACATATTTTTATGTGTGAACAAATTAATAATTTTTTTCACGGTTCTTAAAAGTGTGAAAAAAGATGTGAAAAAATGAAATTTTGTTGTAGTACCCTAAAAAAGAAAAAACAAACAATCCAAAACTTTAAACACATAAAACATATATTGGTTTTATAAAAGCAAAACTCAAGTAAAGATTAACCAAAAACTTACGTACTCAAAGCAAAAAAAAAAGAAAATAAACTTAACAACACAAATAAACATTAACCAAAAACCTTATCTATTTAAAAAACCGAAAAAAAAACTTACCCATTAGATAAAAGAAATAATAATAATAATAATATATCAAGTCGAGCCAAACAAAGCTAGGAGATCTTATTGCCCCTTGTGGCTCAAGCCAAGTAAAAGAATTTTATTGGGCAACAACTTGGCGTATGAATAATTACCAACCAAGTTGGTAAATGTTATATAGTAAATAAATGTATAAATTAAAAATTAAAAAAAGAAAAAGTAGAATAGTATCATATCAGAAGATTAGTAAGGGGTCAACAAATATGAATTTCTTAATAGTATATGATTTTATCAATATCGTGCATCTTTCTATACACTTTTTACTAAAGATCGATAGTGAAGATTAGAGATTTAACTAGAACATGCCAAAATCATTATCAAACATATTTAAATATGACCAACAATTTTTGTTTGTTTTCTTTTTAGATGAAGAAGGATTAAAGATCATGAACCAGTTCC
The DNA here is from genome assembly GCA_910822075.1 of Senecio squalidus. Lineage (NCBI taxonomy): Eukaryota > Viridiplantae > Streptophyta > Magnoliopsida > Asterales > Asteraceae > Senecio > Senecio squalidus. The sequence continues at coordinate 29,753,689 of CAJVGC010000589.1, forward strand.
TTGAGAAAATTACATGCTAAGACCTTAGTAGGAGTGGTTATAGAAGTGGTTATAGGCATACAAATGACCTACTAAGGATTTGTTATTTGTGTTAAAATAATGTAATAGTGGTATTATATATGTAAAATAAAGATTGTTTTTTGTATGAAAATAATTGTAACACTTGAATACATGATTAAATAATTTTGTATCAAAATAATTGCAACAATTGTATTACATATTTAATTAAATATTGTTGTTTGTTTCAAAATAACTATAACAATTGTACTACATATATCCGAGATTCAATTAATACATCAATACATTTAACATGTTTTTCCTTTTAAAAGTGACTAAATCGTTAAATCAATCAAACTAAAGTGCATATAGGTAGTTTAGTCGACTCAGATGATTTGATTTCACATATTTAAATCCCAATTTACCTGCAGTTTAATTGAGAATTTACATTTCAACCAAACGAAATATAAACCCTTATACTTTTACATAGTTTATATCTGTCACACCCCGCAAAATGGCGGAACCGAGGTGTACAGTGTATACGGTATCAGAGATTCAAAGGTTACATAAACATAAGTAAACCATACATCATCAACATAGATTAAAGAGTTTGAAATACAATACGTTATTACAATCATCCGAATATATATCAAAATACGGCTACAACGTTTGGGATACTAAGGAATTAACAATAGCAAAATAAATTCCATGCAAAAGATCCACGTAGCCAACAAGCATAGCATCAAAAAGTGTAACCTCAAATCCCTGAAAAGCGTTAAAATACGACGTCAACATAAAGTTGGTGAATTAATCGCAATAATTAATAAAAACTGAATAGTATAAAAGTTTCAATACGTTTTGACCCAAAAGTGTTATGATTTGAAGATAAGTTATTTGATAATGATGTTTCAAAATATACGTGAGGTTTACAAAACCTTTTGATAAAATACTCATACATATACCATAAAAATACCATAATCATTTCTTAAAAATAGCATACTGGATAGATAATAGCCTTAGGTAAATACGATACACCTGAACCATAACAATACTGGCAACTAACCCCACCTAGTGCATTACGCTAGGTTGTCCTCGAAATCATCGGTCATAACATTACTAACACGGACAGGGCGCATCCATCATCCATCGTGTTAGAAATGAGGGTTTGTTAGACCCATATAGCGCTATATATACGAACCGGCGGCTAAAAGCTAACAGGTGTGTATACGGGGCCTCGTTCTACCACAAAGGCGGAACAAGTTGGGTAATGCTAACCTAAAGGCATCATATCCATAATACATAACCATAATACATATAACATAAAAATACATTTATACAACGCTAATCATGCCCAAAAAGTGTAAAAAGGGTAAAAAGGGCAACGAATAACTCACTGAATAGCAAAGCAATCCAAACACGATATGTCGGGAAATAATCAAATACGGTCAAGCTCCCACGTCTAAGTGCCCTAAACATCACGTAAATAAACATGTCTAAGTATCTCTAAGTCTAGTGGGGTATGCCTTAACGATTAACGTTTTATACGGGTTTTAAAATGACCATAAGGAACATCGATTTAACAGGATTACAAGCGATTCGGAAAGTCAGCAAGCTAATTACGTGACACACAAGCTACTTACGTGCACTACAAGTCACGTAAGTAACAAGTTACGTGATCAAGGGTTAATTACGTGATCTAGCAAGTTACGGGACGAGAATTACGTGACAAAGAGGAGTTACGGGCAGTACTTACGTGTTTAACAAGCAATTACGTGATATACTAGTTACGGACCAAGAGTGTTACGTGATATGCAGGTTAATTACGTGCTCGAAGGTTATTACGTGATCAAAAAGCTTGTTACGTGACCAACATGCTACTTACGTGACCTGCAAGTCACGTAAGTGCCAATTACGTGCCAAAGAAGCTTGTTACGTGATCTAGGAGTCGATTACGTGCTCAGTTACGTTCACGTAACACAGTTACGTGACGTAACTGGGTTTTTACGAAAAATTACATTCGAAATTCGATTTCTGAGTGTTCTAGGTGTCTAAATGATCCATAATCGAAACCCTATGTCCAGAATACGTTTAGATACAATAACCCTCAATAAAATCCAAGTTTTAATGGTAAAAAGTGATGTTTTCGGTATTGAATCAAAATAAGAAAGTTTTAAAACAAAATCCGAGAAATACTTACCCGATCGTGGTGAAATTCAGAGGATAGATGAAGATGATAACGGTGAACAATAATCTAGTCTCGGATTTGGATTTCAACGGTCGGATCACTAGAAAATTTAGAGAGAAGATAGGGTTTTTGTGTGTGTTTTTCTTGAGAGAGAGAGTGAAAGGTGAGAAATGGTGTGAGTAGGTGAAAGTGATAGAAGATGACAAAAAGTTGGTAGTAATAAGACAAAAAGTTGGTAGGTTACTTTAGGACCAATTTTGTAATAAAAATCTCCCATAGGACTAGTTTTGTAATGAAAATCTGGAAAGGACTAAAATTGTAATACTTTTTAAACGTTAATCTTAATCGCATAATTACGGCATAATACCCCCTAAACTTATCATAGAGCATACTAGACTTATACTATAGGCACTTAGAACTAAACGTTCCCGACATAAAGATCCGAATCACATAAATACAAATACGATACTCATAAAATACGGAAATACGAATACAATACTCATAAAATACGAATACGATAAAACATGAAAGGGAATACAATAGGGTCAAAACATAAACATAAATAAATAAAACGAATACGAGTCGATAGAAATATACCTAGAAATTCGCGAATGTCACAGTCTCCCCAAGTAAAAAGAAATTTCGTCCTCGAAATTATCACTTGGTACTACTTCCGGGAGAAAGGTGAGGATACTTCCGCAGAATTTCATCTTCACGTTCCCACGTGAACTCAGCTCCAAAACGGGAATTCCAACGAACTTTGACAATCGGGATCTTGCTTCGTCGCAGACGCTTAACATCACTAGCAACGATCTCGATCGGTTCCTCAACGAAATGAAGCTTATCGTCAATCTGGAGTTTCTCAAGTGGAACCAATAACGTTTCGTCAGCCAGGCATTTCTTCAACTGAGACACATGAAATACATTATGTACGCTGCTCAGTTCTGCCGGCAAATCTAGTCGATACGCAGCTGGGCCGACACGGGCTAAGATCTTGAACGGACCCGTGTATCTCGGACTCAGCTTGCTGCGCTTCTGGAATCGGACAACCCCTTTCCATGGGGATACCTTCAATAATACCATATCCCCAACACTGAACTCAAGAGGCTTCCTGCGCTTATCAGCATACTTTTTCTGTCGATCTCTTGCAGTAATTAATCGTTCCTTGATCTTGAAGATCTTGTCAGTGGTCTCTTGTATAATCTCCGGACCAGAAATCTGACTATCTCCAATTTCTGCCCAACATACAGGCGATCGACACTTGCGGCCATACAAAGCTTCAAAAGGTGCACACTTGATACTCGTGTGATAGCTGTTGTTGTACGAGAACTCAATCAACGGCAAATGAACGTCCCAACTACCACCAAAATCAATTGCGCAGGCTCGTAGCATATCTTCCATGGTCTGAATAGTTCTCTCACTCTGACCATCGGTCTGCGGATGATAGGCGGTACTCATATCTAACCTTGTACCCATAGCAGTCTGGAATGTCTTCCAAAATCGTGAGGTGAAACGAGCATCACGATCGGAAATAATCGATACAGGGACTCCGTGTTTCGATACAATCTCTGCGATATACAAACGCACGAATCTCTCCATCGGATAATTCTCACGAATCGGTAGGAAATGAGCAGACTTCGTCAATCGATCAACAATAACCCAGATACTGTCATAACCACTCGAAGATCTCGGAAGCTTCGTAACAAAATCCATAGTAATACGCTCCCATTTCCACTCGGGGATCTTCGGTTGTTGGAGTAGCCCAGACGGCTTCTGATACTCAATCTTCACTTTGGAACAAGTCAAACATCGACTAACATACTCGGCGATCTCACGCTTCATACCCGGCCACCAATAAAACTCTTTCAAGTCATGATACATTTTGTCGGAACCCGGATGAATGGAATAGTTAGACTTATGGGCTTCATCTAGAATCAACTGACGGATACTAATCGGAACCCAAATACGCTCGAGGAAATACAGAACTCCATCCTCCTTCGGTTCTAATTCCAACGCCAACTTATACAATCTTTCCTCTTTAACACGATCCGCTGTCATAATACCCTCTTGTGCCTGAATAATCCGAGCCTTCAAGCTCGTCTGAATAGATATCATCATAGAACGGATACGGACTGGTTTGACTGTTTCCTTACGACTTAGTGCATCAGCAACCACGTTCGCCTTACCAGGGTGGTAGCGAATGTCGCAATCATAGTCGTTCAATAACTCAACCCAGCGTCGTTGTCTCATGTTCAGCATCTTCTGATCGAATATGTGCTGTAGACTCTTGTGGTCGGTAAATACAGTACACTTGGTCCCATACAGATAATGCCTCCAAATCTTCAATGCGAATACGACGGCTCCCAATTCTAGATCATGTGTCGTGTAATTCTGCTCATGGATTTTCAACTGACGCGAAGCGTAAGCTATAACTTTACCATTCTGCATAAGCACACAACCCAGACCCTTGTGCGAAGCGTCGCAATAAACAACAAAATTCTCGGAACCAACTGGCAGACTAAGAATAGGCGCGTCACACAACCGCTGCTTCAAAACCTGAAAGGCTCTCTCCTGATCGGAACCCCAAACGAATGGTTCACTCTTCTGTGTCAACTTTGTCATAGGTGAAGCGATTTTGGAGAAGTTCTCGATGAATCGGCGATAATACCCAGCAAGACCCAAAAACGAACGGATTTCGGTCGGTGACTTTGGTGCAACCCAACTTTTAACAGCTTCAATCTTAGCAGGATCAACGTGAATACCCTTCGCGCTAACCACGTGGCCAAGAAATTGAACCTCGGATAACCAGAACTCGCACTTAGAGAATTTCGCATACAACTTTTCTTTTCGAAGCACTTCTAGAACAAGACGCAAATGCTCTTCATGTTCCTTGCGACTTCGGGAATAGATCAGAATGTCGTCGATGAATACGATAACGAATTTGTCAAGATACGGACGACAAATACGGTTCATTAGATCCATGAATGCTGCAGGGGCGTTTGTCAGACCAAACGGCATCACCATGAACTCATAATGACCATATCGAGTACGAAAAGCGGTCTTAGGTATATCATCTTCTTGAACTTTCAACTGATGATAACCAGAGCGAAGATCGATCTTAGAGAAATAGCAAGAACCCTGAAGTTGATCGAATAAGTCGTCAATACGAGGAAGGGGATAACGGTTCTTCACAGTCAGCTTGTTTAACTCCCGATAATCAATACATAAGCGCATGGAGCCATCCTTCTTCTTAACAAAGAGGACAGGAGCACCCCACGGGGAGAAACTAGGACGGATAAAACCCTTATCGACCAGTTCCTGAATTTGTTTCGACAACTCGAGCATCTCGGAAGGAGCCAAACGATACGGAGCTTTAGCAACTGGTGCTGCTCCAGGAATAAGATCGATACGAAAGTCGGTTTGTCTTTGGGGAGGGACTCCAGGTAAGTCTTCGGGAAAAACGTCAGAATACTCGCGAACGATCGGTACACCATCAATCTTTATCGTAGAATCTTTCTTCACCAAATGAGCGAGATATAAGGAACAACCTTGGCGGACATACTCGCGAACTTTCAAACTTGAGATGACTTTAAGACGTTTCCCAGCCTTGTCTCCGTGTACAATCAACTGATCTCCATCCGGCTTCTGAATACGAATAAGTTTCTCATAACAGACTATTTCTCCTTTATGCTTAGCTAACCAATCCATACCGACTACGACATCGAAACTACCGAGTTTCATAGGAATAAGGTCGATGGAAAAAGGAATATCGGCTAATACGAGGGGAATATCACGAATAACTTCTCTAACACAGGCACATCTACCATCAGCTATTTCTACCTCATAAGCAGGCTCTAAAGGACTAGAAGCACGGTTTACTAAGGGGCGGAAATCACTAGATATAAAGCTTCTATCGGCACCCGAATCAAACAAGATAAAAGCAGGATAATCATCGACAAGAAATGTACCAGTGACAACGGTAGGATCCTGGTGAGCTTCGGAAGATTCCATAGCGAAAGCTCGGCTCTTGGCAGGATTTCCTCTTGCACTAGTACCAGCACCGTGAGTAGGAAGGGGAGTAGGTGCGATAAGCTTGGGACATTGATGACGACGATGACCCATTTCTCCACACTCAAAACATGCTCCAGTAGACCTACCACAAAACTGCTCGGTGTGGCCTAACTTCTTGCATCGCTTACAAACCCAACACGCCACATTCGCCGCATGTGCACTGCCGCATGTACCACACTTAGGGCGCACGCCCTGATAACCAGCTCCAGAACCCGTCAACGCATACACCTGAGGAAGTTGGGGTCTCTGATCATGACCACGGCTTCTCTTCCTCGAATTACCCATGTCTCTCCTCTCATATCTACCAGAATCTCTGCGGCTCACAACAGGTTGCAGAACACCACCACGAATCATACTTGCGGTCAACCGACCGGCAATATCAACCGCACTCTGTAGAGTACCCGGAAGGTGAGAAATAATGTGGTCCCACATAGTCTGGGGCAACCCATTCGTGAAGCGTTCGATTCTCTCATTCTCCGTACGAACCAGACGAGGAGCCAAAACACACAAATCATAGAATCTGTTCACATACCCACGAAAATCAGAACCTTGCATAGTCAGGTTCCACAACTCATTTTCCAGCCTCTGCGTCTCAGATGACGGCACATACTCTTTCCTCATCATAGCCTTCAAGTTTTCCCAGGTCATCAGGGTAACAGCAGCTCGGCCCTGAACCCGTTTCACCGAGTTCCACCAAGTTAGGGCTTTACCCTGGAACAAGAACGTAGCATACTTAACTCTGCTGTCTTCAGCACATCCCGAAACGTCAAACACAGACTCAATCTTCTCAAACCATTGCAGGGTAGCAACCGCATCTTCAGTACCCCTAAACTCAGTAGGTTTGCAATCCAGAAAAGTCTTATACGAACAGCCTCGGGGTGGATCCTCAATAACAATACTCGGTCCACCGGCTCCCACATGCACTGCTCTTCCCACATCAGAACCATCGCGCCCAGACGCCATACCCTCTGATCCAATACCGGGCATCTCAGGTTCTTCAAACCCTATGTCGGCATCCTGTACCGGTGTCTCCTTGAGCTGAGCCACAATCACGGGTATTGCCGCTGCAATCTGCTCCGCAATCAACTGACTGATATCCGGAGTAGTGGTATTAGCATTGGGGGCAGCAGTGGTATTCTGAGGCGTAGCACCTGCTCTCGTACTGGCGCGACCTCGCCTCGTCGACCTTCTTGTAGCAGTGACGGCCGGAGTAGACCTAGTAGAAGCTCTCTTAGGCGGCATCTTCTACGAATGTCAAACAGAATAAATCAGAACGATAACCGGATGTGCGACTAAAACAAGCAGCCCTCAAAACATAAAATACAAAACAAAAGCACATAAAGCATACGAATCACATACAGGCCCACAAAAGAAATGCGCACATAGAGTAAATCAGATAGGTCCAAAAGCCTAGGTCATAGTCTAAGTGATTCCGTAAGGTCACTTAGTTCGCTATAACCATTGGCTCTGATACCAACTTCTGTCACACCCCGCAAAATGGCGGAACCGAGGTGTACAGTGTATACGGTATCAGAGATTCAAAGGTTACATAAACATAAGTAAACCATACATCATCAACATAGATTAAAGAGTTTGAAATACAATACGTTATTACAATCATCCGAATATATATCAAAATACGGCTACAACGTTTGGGATACTAAGGAATTAACAATAGCAAAATAAATTCCATGCAAAAGATCCACGTAGCCAACAAGCATAGCATCAAAAAGTGTAACCTCAAATCCCTGAAAAGCGTTAAAATACGACGTCAACATAAAGTTGGTGAATTAATCGCAATAATTAATAAAAACTGAATAGTATAAAAGTTTCAATACGTTTTGACCCAAAAGTGTTATGATTTGAAGATAAGTTATTTGAAAATGATGTTTCAAAATATACGTGAGGTTTACAAAACCTTTTGATAAAATACTCATACATATACCATAAAAATACCATAATCATTTCATAAAAATAGCATACTGGATAGATAATAGCCTTAGGTAAATACGATACACCTTAACCATAACAATACTGGCAACTAACCCCACCTAGTGCATTACGCTAGGTTGTCCTCGAAATCATCGGTCATAACATTACTAACACGGACAGGGCGCATCCATCATCCATCGTGTTAGAAATGAGGGTTTGTTAGACCCATATAGCGCTATATATACGAACCGGCGGCTAAAAGCTAACAGGTGTGTATACGGGGCCTCGTTCTACCACAAAGGCGGAACAAGTTGGGTAATGCTAACCTAAAGGCATCATATCCATAATACATAACCATAATACATATAACATAAAAATACATTTATACAACGCTAATCATGCCCAAAAAGTGTAAAAAGGGTAAAAAGGACAACGAATAACTCACTGAATAGCAAAGCAATCCAAACACGATATGTCGGGAAATAATCAGATACGGTCAAGCTCCCACGTCTAAGTGCCCTAAACATCACGTAAATAAACATGTCTAAGTATCTCTAAGTCTAGTGGGGTATGCCTTAACGATTAACGTTTTATACGGGTTTTAAAATGACCATAAGGAACATCGATTTAACAGGATTACAAGCGATTCGGAAAGTCAGCAAGCTAATTACGTGACACACAAGCTACTTACGTGCACTACAAGTCACGTAAGTAACAAGTTACGTGATCAAGGGTTAATTACGTGATCTAGCAAGTTACGGGACGAGAATTACGTGACAAAGAGGAGTTACGGGCAGTACTTACGTGTTTAACAAGCAATTACGTGATATACTAGTTACGGACCAAGAGTGTTACGTGATATGCAGGTTAATTACGTGCTCGAAGGTTATTACGTGATCAAAAAGCTTGTTACGTGACCAACATGCTACTTACGTGACCTGCAAGTCACGTAAGTGCCAATTACGTGCCAAAGAAGCTTGTTACGTGATCTAGGAGTCGATTACGTGCTCAGTTACGTTCACGTAACACAGTTACGTGACGTAACTGGGTTTTTACGAAAAATTACATTCGGAATTCGATTTCTGAGTGTTCTAGGTGTCTAAATGATCCATAATCGAAACCCTATGTCCAGAATACGTTTAGATACAATAACCCTCAATAAAATCCAAGTTTTAATGGTAAAAAGTGATGTTTTCGGTATTGAATCAAAATAAGAAAGTTTTAAAACAAAATCCGAGAAATACTTACCCGATCGTGGTGAAATTCAGAGGATAGATGAAGATGATAACGGTGAACAATAATCTAGTCTCGGATTTGGATTTCAACGGTCGGATCACTAGAAAATTTAGAGAGAAGATAGGGTTTTTGTGTGTGTTTTTCTTGAGAGAGAGAGTGAAAGGTGAGAAATGGTGTGAGTAGGTGAAAGTGATAGAAGATGACAAAAAGTTGGTAGTAATAAGACAAAAAGTTGGTAGGTTACTTTAGGACCAATTTTGTAATAAAAATCTCCCATAGGACTAGTTTTGTAATGAAAATCTGGAAAGGACTAAAATTGTAATACTTTTTAAACGTTAATCTTAATCGCATAATTACGGCATAATACCCCCTAAACTTATCATAGAGCATACTAGACTTATACTATAGGCACTTAGAACTAAACGTTCCCGACATAAAGATCCGAATCACATAAATACAAATACGATACTCATAAAATACGGAAATACGAATACAATACTCATAAAATACGAATACGATAAAACATGAAAGGGAATACAATAGGGTCAAAACATAAACATAAATAAATAAAACGAATACGAGTCGATAGAAATATACCTAGAAATTCGTGAATGTCACAATATCGTACAAGCCTTATGAGCTTGTTTTCAATCTCACGTTATTCCTTAACAAACTTCATGTGAGTTTTACAAAAAAAAAAAAAAAAAAAACAAAAAAAAACAAAAAAACAAAAAAAAAACTTCATATGAAAACCACCCAATTTTATTCGTGGAGCGCCGATTTCACATACGCCACCTCAAATGACGGAATCAACAAACGGTTCCATAAACTTGATGTGATAACCGTGAATTTCCAAGGTAAATTCCCATCATTTATTTCTATTTATCATTATTGCCATTATTCGTTTTGACCCTATTGATTATTTTGAGTATTTTGTGTGTATCGCGTATTTATATTTCATATACGCCTCGTATTCGTATTTCTACGTTTTGTCGGGTTAGTTTTATTATTTCGGTTTCCGAGTAGGAAACATATTTAGTCTTAAGTACCTAGTAAAATTTAGTATTCTCGTAAGTTAGTTAGAGATTTTATGCCATAATTATACGATTACAAATTAACGTTTATATAATTTTCAAAGTTAGCCCTCTAACTTAAATTCTATTACAAAGTTAGTTTTTTTAACTGGACTTAACGACAAAATCTTTACAAAATCAGTCCTTTTAACAAACTGTTGACTTTTGAAAGTCAAAGGTGACTACGACGCACCCATCTCTTGGTGCGACGCAGTCACCGTCAGATGGTGCCAAATTTTGAGTCGTTTTCACCAACTTATGGACCACACCTCCACCATCCCGAGAACTTCCTGCATTTTTGTCATTATGCCCACATTATTTGGATCTGGTTATCTCCCCTTTGACTCCCTCTTTCTCTCTGATTTGCTTCAAACTAAAACACAAACTAAAAAGTGTTCTTCCTCCAAACTCCCTCAAAACCCTAAAAACTCCAGAGATTTCCAAACACCAAAAATCGTCTATTTTGCCAAAGATTCGTCACAAATTTCGGAGGTTTCATCATCTAGTCTTCATCCTCTCACTTCCTTTCATTTTCGGTATGTTATTTCACTATTTTGTCCTTAAATCTTCCTTATATGTTCCATAAACTTTCGGTATTTTCATTTAAACATAACCATATAATTATATAAAAGAAAACACAAGATTCTAACAAATTTTATACATAAAAGTCACCATTTTCTTATTTAAACGATTTTATATAAAAGTATTACTTTAAACCTCTAAAATGCCTAAAATATACACTAAAATACTTACAATAGGTATTGGGAAGTAAGGTATAGTTTTCCCCCGAAAGCTTTGAGTACCGCATATTTCGTAACACTTTTTGCGTTATATCATCTATTGTTATTTTTATTGATTTTATTTTGACCCTATTATTACTTTTATTTATTTTGTTTCACGCGATTTTGATTTAGTCGGGATTTAAATTATTGTTTCGTCCTTCGTGACGTAAACGTTATAGTACATAAGTGCCTAGCAATTTTAAGTATTCTCGTAGGTTAATACTGGTATTTTTAAGCCTTCGTCTTTTCGAGAAAAATTAACGTTAAAAATATTACAAAGTTAGTCGTCTAACTAAAATTATATTACAAAGTTAGTCCTTTAACGGGAACTAACGGAATCTGTTACAAATTCAGTCATTTTAACGGACAAACTAACGGAGCAGAAAACTGTACAGAGGGCGACGCCCCTAAGGGCTAGGGCACAGCCCTAGTCTGCTGGACAGAAATTGACAAAAACGCTTTTTGACTCCTTGAAACCACACCCCACATGCAACCACGTGATTTCTGCCCAAAACCTTCCAAAATGGTGTGAGATGAGTGAATTGTGGATCCTTGACCACTTCACAACATCTCTCATACCACTTTTCACCCGTAAACCATTTTCACCTCATTTGATCAAAAGTTGTATCTCTCTCTAACTCAAACTCTCTCTAGAATCCTTTCATTTCCAGGAACTTCTAGAGAGATAAACCACATTCAAGTGTGGTCTTTGAGTTGAGAAAGATCAATTGAAGACATCTTTTGGATTCTACATCTTTCGGTAAGCATTTTCCTTCGAAAAATCCATCTTTTACTACTCTAGTTTTCTTTACTTGACACAAAGAGTATACTAACCAAACTCTTGTGTTCTTGCAAGGAATTCACCCATCAAGGTTTCATTCCGACTTGTTCTTGAGTGGGAAGATTTCCACCTTTGAGAAATCAGTAAGTAAAAACCTTGTGAACACCTTTCCTTCACTTCTTTTCTCCTTGAAATCCATTTCTAACATATTATTACTTTTCTTGTTTGGAGCTCTCTTTATCCACACCTTCCTTGGAAGCTTTTCCGGTTTATTCTTGGATTGGAAGATTTCCATCTTGGTGGAATCGGTAAGTAATGTCTTATAAACAATTTCTTCCATTTTCGTCTTTAAAAGCTCACGTCCTAACACACTTTTTTCTTCTTGTTTGGAGCTTTCATTTTCCAGACCTTCCTTGAAGTCTTTCCGGCAAAGAGTCTCAAGACTTGTTTGACTATTTCGAAGACTTTTCGATAATTCTACAACTTTTCATCTTTGTATTCGTTTTCCTTTAATCCTTCATTTTTCCACCTAAATTTATATAAGAACTTGTAAAAATGGTTAATATGTTTAAAAACCTAAAATTTACTATAATATGTAATAAGCTTGCCATGTTAATAGGTTATTAGAAAACTTAACCGAAAAACGTTATGTTAAACTATTATAAAACCGGATAATCACATATAGGATTATTAGTAAATTCCTATCGAAAATGTTCCAACACTTTCTTACAATTTAGTAGACTCGTAAAATCTAAGTATTATATACCTAATCTATATTATAAACGAACTTAACAAAATATAACTAAAATCTTGTAAAATAAGTATATGTACGAATATGTATATTTTATATAAATTTACTTATGAGTTATTTGACTAAATAACTTCAGTTAACAACTTGTAAATATTCACTTAAGACTTAAACTAACTAACCGGTACTAAAACGACTTTAAACGAAAAACTGAAAATTTACAATATGGGCACTAGGTGCGCTGCATTTGACCATAGATGCGACGCACCGGGAATGATTCCAGACCCGTTTCGTTTTTTCGCGTATTTCGGACGATTTTAAGTATACGTAAACCTATATTAGTATACGTAAAGTATTATAAACTGATAAACATACATTTTAGACTCAAAATGTAAATCTCAATCTTAAACGTCATATTAATTATTATCATAATCGTTAAAACGTCTGTTTTATCGTTAAATCGTTATTTCTTAGAAAACGATCAAAACCTTTGGTTTTAAACTTAATCTTTTTAACAAACTTTTATAAAACTTATTTCCAACTATATTTTTCTCAAAATATTCTAATAACACTTCAAAATATTCAAATGGTCAAAGTTTGACTTTTGTTGACTTTGACTTCCTTTCAAAACGGTTGACTTTCGTTGACTTTGACCAAATCAACTATCTCTGATATTGACTTTGGTTGACTTTGACTTTAGTTGACTTTGGCTTGGTTGTCTTTGACCATGATTGACTTTGACTTCGGTTGACTTTGACTAAATCTAATACTCCTTTCAACCGATATTCCTGTTAGTCACTTTAGGCTCGGAATATCATTCCTTTCTAATCGTATTTATAAACCTAAAAGATCGATATTTCACGTATTAACACGTGTGGTATTAACTCTGTTTCTACTGTGTTTTGAAGAAGGTGAATTTTTGTTAATACTCCCTCTACTTTTTGCAGTATTAACAGAAACATACTTTGGAGTATTAACTCTGTTAGTACTGTGTATGGTGGAACTTCTTTTTGATTTGTTAACAACTACAGGTTTGGAATTTAGAGCAGATTTTCCATGGTTTTGATATGATTCAAACTTGTTGTTATACCCCAACCCCCTATGATGCTTTTGAAGCATTTTCTTTTGATTTTCAGGGTTATAAAAATAAATATTTGCATAATGATTGGCCTTTCCACAGATATAACACACTTTAACTGGTCTATTAAGAATTTGTCCTTTCTGAGCTTTTAACTGGTTCTTATTTCTTTGATTTCCTCTAGTATCTATATGGACCCAAGCTTTTTCTTTAAGACCTTTTGTGTTTTTACAACTACATTCACATTTAGTATTTTTCTTTATCTGTTGAGTGGGCACCATGGACACTAGACTTTGTGAATTTTGTTGAGTAATTCCTTCAATTGTGATCAAATGATTTTCTAGAGGAATATCATTGTTTTTCACAATCTGCAGTTTACTCTCTTCAACTAAGTCTTCAATCAGAACTTCTTCATAGTTGATTGGATCAACTTTGAATGATTTTGTTGGTGGTGTCTGTGAGATTGGAATTCTAGGTTTTTCTAAAGATGGATGAATTTAATTTTGATTGACTGGGGGGCTACTTCTTTATAACCTATTCATGTCTTTGCTTTACCAATTATTTGTTGTTGAATAAGGTTATTTACAGACTGTGAAGCATATTCTAATTTCCCTACATTCAATTCAACATTTTCTTTTTCCTCAGTGATTCTTTTAATTTCTTCCCCAGCTTCCTTAAGTTTCACTAACAAGTCATCTTTTTGCCATTCTACAAATTTAATCTTTTCTTGATAGCTTAATTCATTAGCTTTGTAAGATTTGACTTGAGATTCTAGGTTTCTATTCCCATAGAGGCTGATCTTTTTTGTTATTCTAATGTTTTAATTGAGTCACAAATATTTTGATTATGATTTCTATATTTAATCATGACTTCTTTACATCCAGGAGAACATAGTTTAGAATTTACCTAAGGTGTGAGAGATGATGATTCATTGTCCTTGGAGGAGGATGCAATAGCCATAGGAGTTCTATTATGAGTAGATTCTTCTGCAACTTTACTCCAGTCATAGCCAAAGACATCTTCAGTAATGGCAGTAGGAACGGATGCAGTAGAAACAACAGCTGCAATAGAAGTAACATTTGTAGTGGAAACAACATTTACAGTATAAACAACAGCTGCAGTATAAACATCATCTGCAGTAGAAACTACACATGCCATTAGTGCTTTGTTTTGAATGGTCTCTTCAGCTAGATCATTCCATTCAAAGCCAAACACATCTTGTGTGATAAGGGTTGTTTATGTACTTTCTTGATTGTTCCTTGAATTGTTGGATTTTGATTTGTTTTTGCATTCTCTTGCAAAGTGTTCCAGATCTCCACATTCAAAGCACTTTACTTTGCTCTTGTCAAATCCAACCCTGTCATTGCTTTCAGGAGTAAATCTTCTCCCAGTTCTATTCACAAATCTTCTTGCCCTCAATGATAGCATAACCAGTTGTCACTTGAGATCCATCTCTTTCTAAATCATCTTGATGAACCTGTCTTAAGGTTTCATTAGTTAATCATGAGCATGAACTTTGTGATAGAAAAGCTTCAAATGACATATCTTCTGTGTTGTCATTCTGAGATGTTCCAACTGGTGTTATGAGTGCAGTATTAAAAGTATTAATACTGTTGTTGCTGTTGAATGACTTTTTGGCTTCAACTTCAGCTTCAAACACCCTTAAGTCATTGTATAGATCATCCAGTTCCATCTCTTCTAGCACATCACCATGTCTGTAATATACTGTGTAGATAATCCATTCATCTCCCAGAGATCTGAGAAACTTCCTGTTCAGATCATCTTTGTCTATTCTTACTCCAGCACTGCTCAACTCTCCTGTAAGTTTCTTGTATCTGTCAAAGGTATGAGTCATTCTTTCTTCCTTTAAGGCTTTAAAGTTTTCATACTCCCGTTTGAGAATAGCCTTCTTGTTCTTCTTGGTGTTCTTTGTTCTACTAAATCTCTTCTCAAGAGCTTCCCACAGAGACTTTGCATCATTACATCCTTCAAATTGTGCTTGAATATTCGTTAGGAATAGCAATTAGAATGATACTAAGAGCCTTGATTTCAGTCTACTTTTCTCTTCTTTATTAATTTGTGGTAGGACGATGAACAATATCAGGTGTTCCATCAGCTGACAGATTAAGAGCTTCTTTGTTCCCATTCACAATAACATCTCATACTGCATAATTAGAGAGCAGTATGTGTTGTTTGATTCTCAACTTCCAGAGATCAAAATCGTTGCTATTAAGTACATGAACCTTGTTCACCACCACATCAGTCATGATTAATAGTAATTTGCTTCTTGTTGAGGCTTCAAAAACTTAATATAGTTTATGTATACCCAACACACATTGAATAGAGATCTTGTAATATCAAAATGTTTATCCGGTGCTAAACTTCTTTGATAGATGAAGATCTCTATTTAACATGTGTTAGGTTTACATAAACCATATCGATTATGACAGCTAAATTTTAAAAACAAGAGTATTTTACAATCTTAGTATCTTTACAAAATATAATTTCTCATTTTAAATGTATGTTCTTATCGATTATCAAGTCTTAAAATAGTATCTACTTTACTTTCACCAAACAATGATCACGTTTTACACTCTTGTTTGTCCTATGAGTACACTAACTATTCTTTCTTTTAAAATCACTCAATAATTTGCCAAATGCCTTTAATATATTTTGAGTCATATAAACCATTTTTCCCATATATCAATAGTTAATTATCACTTTCGGCGCTTACATATCTACGACTCACTTTCATATCGATATATGCCGGAATTTGAAAGGTCTATTCAAATCTAAGTCTATGTCAAACACCTAATGAGCATGCTCTCAATATTAGTATCGTTTATTAACTAAAGTCCGATCCGTGGGCTTTGGTCGATTCTCACATTATTCTTCAACCAACTTACTTCATGTAAGTTTGGTTATAATAGAAAGAAAAGAAAAATTAAAAAAAAAGTTACTAATTGAGGGGTAAAACTTGTCATTAATCAATACTTAAAGCTAGAATCTCTTTTTCCCAAAGAGTAAACAAAGTCTTCCATGTCATCGGAAATATATTGAAAATGTCGGACCTGAAACCCGCCCAATTCTATTCACAACACTCGTTTAGCTCCTAACGCGCCACCACACGCGCCGCCACAGATGACGGAAACACCAAACGGTTCCATAAACTTAACAAGCAAATCGGATCTCTCGGATCGCGATCACCGTAATATTCGTCTAAATCTGGATCCGGATCCGAAGATTGAGAATGCTGAGCTAAGTACACCGTCGGCAATTTATTCTCCGGCGAACCGATCGAAGAAATCAGTGAGGTGGAGTCAGGATTTGGTGGAGGAGAGAACATTGCCACCGGTGGAGAAAGGAGATGATGATTATGATTCGTCTAATCCTTACGTAAATCGGTCTCGAGAATCGTCTAATTCGCTTCCGAATGCTGCGTTTAATATGAATAGTTAGGGTTTATATATAGTTGGATAATTTGTTATATATAATGTTGCAATGATATGTTTTTAATTGAGTAGTTGTGTTTTTTTAGATTCTATGGGGAATATTAAAGATGCACTTGGGAGATGGAGGAAGAAAGTTGGAGAAGCTACGAAAAAGGCGGAAGACCTTGCTGGAAATACTTGGCAACATTGTAAGCTTTTAATCGTAGTTTACGTGTTTTTAACTGCATTTAGGCATATGAGTGGGCAGTGGCACTAGTGAGTGATGAATTTTATGAACGTGACATGCTATCATAAGCGTAGATAAAGATTAACTTCGTGTTAGTGTATAGTATGTGATGCTAATGATCATTCCTAGATATTGATAAAGCAATTAAGAATCGAAACATGAGACAAATTATTAGGTGAGCCAATCGAAATTACTTGGAACACTAATGGAAAGATAATGTTGAACTAGGAAAAGATATAAGCTTTAATTACTATAAGGATGTTTATAGGCTGGAGGTTGAATTATTCTATGCAACTTAGTAAAAACAGATTGAAACACATCGAAGGGACAAATGATTAATCTCGTTTGGTAGTTTCTCTTTCTGTGACGTCATGGTATTGTAATCTCTGCTTGTCCAATAGGGTAATTAAAGAAATAAATTTGTTGGCAAAGTATTTTGTATGTCTTGGAAATTAGGAAACTATGCATTGCTCACTATACATCTTTGAAGTGTTGGTGTTTCTGTAACAAGTACAGCATGATACTTCATTGCCAGCGAGATTCCAGATTTACAATAAAACTAATATGGAAGAAGACCGCCCTTGCATTGTGATTATCTTTTCGAACATGGAGAGCAAACTGTTTTATGCACTTTAAGGTGTAACATTTTTCTGCTCTCCTTTTATTTTTCTTTCAACATTCATCTAAGTATCGTTGAACCCTGTGCTTAACCTTAATCTCTAGGATTCTTAGTCCCAGATTATTCGAGAATGTTAAAAATTTCAGCTGTGTTTTACTAAGAAGATTTTGGAGATTCAGTTGGAGTTCTTTTCATTCATGTTACATTTATGATCTACACTCTCTTGTTGAAGTGTTAATGCTTCCGCATTGCAAAAAAATTAGAAGTAGCTAACTCTATTTGAACTCTTCAATAAACTATCTTTTAGCTGTAGTGTAGATAGGCAATTAAACACAGAGATATGCAAAACTATATCAAAATCATATCTAGGATAAGAAATAGATTCTTCTTTTGCAGCCTATTATTTATCATCAAAACAGATCGCAGACTTGATTGAGGATCATAAACTGAACAATGTAAGTTTTATTTAAGAGCGTAACTTTAAGAAAATCAATTTTTAAGTTGTGACTGTTGTGTAATATTATCTGATGTACTTGGAAGTGAATCAGTACTGTGAATTGTTAGAGTTTGTGTTACTCGACAAAATAGCCCCATAATTCGCGAGAAGGGGTGCCTCCACACAAAGGATTTTATCTCTGTGTTTTGTTTGATTTTAGGATATCTTCATCGTACTTATACATAAGTACATAATACTTGGATGGTAGTATAATCTTACGAAGGTCTCCTAACTCTCATTAGCTAAGGTCTACATTGTGAACATATGGAGGCTTGTGGGTGTTAAGCCTCTTTTAACGTTTTAAGCATTATCTATAGTGTGGCATATTTCAACTACTGATATTGTTATAACTATAATTACAGGTTTGGTAATTGATGTTAACTACTTATAAATAACTTTTTTAGTCTTAACTGAAACTGAACCAACATCTTGATTGTGTCGCCTATTGGTTTACTGAACCATCACAAGTCGTAATTACTTTGGATAAACATGAATCGCATACTGGTTAAGTGAACTTGCTCTCGTTAAAGGTTTTTTATTTATATTAACAGTTGTGTTGTATAGGTGATTTGGTACTTGTTATCATTGACATATCAGCTTAATGCAACTAACTATCATGCTGATTGTAGATGAAATTTACCGGCTTTAAACAAAAATAAAATGAATTGATACACACTTGAGCAATATAAAACTATTGAAGAAATTATCCATGCTTGTACCTCAACGGTAAAATGATTTCAGTACGCAAATAATTTCTTGATAAGTATATTCCGCATGTTCGTTTGGGCTTTCGTGCTGAGGAAAAAATGTTATCAAAAGAAGTTGTCTTAGTTGTTTTATCTTTAGCCGAAGGGAAGGCTGATCCATTAAATAATCTGTATATTAAATTTCTCTTTGTTTATATGCTGCTCTTATTATTCTGTTACTTATACTTGATGGCTTTTCTTGAAAACATAAACACAGTTTTCGCCTAAAGTTTATTAAAATGTCCTTGTTTATATGTTGAAATTAGTGAAAACGGCTCCTAGTTTCACGGATGCTGCTTTAGGAAGAATTGCCCAGGGAACTAAAGTTATAGCAGAAGGAGGTTATGAGAAGATTTTCAGACAAACATTTGAGACGGTTCCTGAAGAGTTATTTCAAAATTCGTATGCATGTTACTTGTCGACTTCAGCGGGGCCCGTGATGGGGGTATTATATGTATCTACGGCGAAGCTTGCGTTCTGTAGTGACAACCCATTGACATATAAAGATGGCGACAAGACTGAGTGGAGCTACTATAAGGTATTTACTCGTCATTTTTGCATATGTTAGGACATTATAAGCATTTGAATATACTTTAGACCCGTTCAGTCCACATTTCATTTTTAGTTGTTTTTTTCTTCTCATATTTATAGTTATTTTCCCGCTGTTAGGTGATCATCCCATTTCAGCAGCTGAAAGCAGTTAACCCGTCATCTAGTAGAGCCAATACTTCCGAGAAATACATCCAAGTGGTATCTGTTGACAGCCATGAATTTTGGTTCATGGGTTTTTTAAATTATGACGGTGCTGTCAAGTGCCTACAAGATGCCCAACTAACACACGTTACACGTTCCATTGCGTGAAACAAGATCAAAAGTATCATGATGTTAAAATGCTTCTCGATATCATTATTTGGTGCTTAAACGCTCTTTTTGTGGAACGAATTTTTGATGGGATAGTGATTGACATTGTTGTAAAAACACTCATTTATGAAGGTGTGGAAATGGCCTGCGCACGGGTTTTACATACTTGTAATTTATTTTTATCTGAATAGGTTTAAGTTAATAAATTGTATTTCATATTTCTGTTATAAACCAATTTAATTATCAATTTTCAAAGATTTTATGTTAGTCAATAGTTTTTTGATAGAAGTTATTGAATATACGATGTTTGTTGTCGAAGAAAAAGTTGTTATTAATACGGGTGTTGTGCATTTTACTCGACATTGTATAGTGATGACTTATTTTTCCAATAGTAGATTAGAAATCCCAACAAGAATAAAAAGGTGATTTTAAAGCTTGTGAAACACAAATGTCGATTTAAGAAATGTTGCTAAAATAGGACAGCAAATGTTTAGGTGTAACAGCTTCTTCACATGCAAATGACAACACCAAAAAACAAACTTAACTTACAAACATCTTGAATATGGCAAAACAAAGAAAAAGATAAAGAAAAGCAATTATAAATGTGTTGTAATCTCACAAATTTTTATTTTTGATGATCATCGTGTCACTTTCACTTTCATAAAATGTCTTTTACAAAAATTGATTCCAAACAAAAGACGGTGTTAATTGCTAACAATTTTGCCCATGAGATATTTTACGGGTTAAAAAGAATGATTAATTGTATGAAATTGTAATAAATTTTGTTCGTTTTACTGTTGAGATTATTAAAGAATAATAAGAATATTTATTGAATTAATTTAGCTCTTATTTTTCACAAATAGTGTATGACTTGTTCAATACATCATCCGTGAAGAGTAAGGATTTATCACATTCAATAGAGATTCTGAAAATTATTTACTTAAGATAAAACAATAAACAAAGTTTGTTATAACTTCACGCATTTAACCCTAAACGTAATGTCTTTCCTAGTTGCTCATTCATCAAATCGTCATACCTAAGTAAAAGACATAAAACACATGTCTCATTAATCATTATTAGACTAGTTAACATATCAAAATGTATTATTTTTTTTTAACAAAAGACTCATGAGGGTGACTTAATATTTGGAGATGAAGGGTAATTTGGGAACAAAAATGTGAGTCCAACATGAGAGGACTAAAAAGGGCTAAAAACTAAAAAATGATATTCATAAAAAAGAGCCAACAATCAAAACTCCAACCTGGCTTTTTTTAGCCCATCTTCCTACAAAAGAATCAAATCTCATTAAGTGGGTTCCACCCCCATGTGCTCACTTATACATTTTTGCAATTTTTCCCACTCAACTTTTATTCTTTCCACAATTTATCCACATTACTTTTGGTTTTATAGATTCATGATTTGCAATTTTTTTTTATGTGACCAAAGTGTCTTTATTTGTCAACAAAGATGGATGAATGGATATGTACAACAATTTTGTGGATTGTATTTTTCCCAATATATTTAATAATAATAATTATTATAATATTAATAGAAATTACTATTTATTCAGATTTTTTCCTAACTATTTGGATGGTGATTATATAAATTATGGGACCATGTAGTGGCTAGGAAATGCTATAAACAATGACAAGTTTATTTAAAACTTTATAAAAGAGATTGGATGGTTGTGTCTTGGATAATCCATGAATTATGTATATTTATTTTCTCAACATAATAGTTCGACCTATTTATCTTGTTTTTCATTAATATAAAATTTATAATTGAGTTAATTTAAGAAAGACTATAAAATCAATAATCAAAACAAGAAAAAAATTAATGATTTTTGTATAGTTTAAATGAGACAGAAATCTGGGTACAACCTGTCCAGTATAAACAGTTACAAACGAAAAAGTGCCACTTTAACAGTCACAAATACATTTTTTTAATAGAAGATATAGTTAGGGTATCTTCATGATATTTTGACACAATCATGAGATGACTCGAACAAGATGTTTTTCGCACTCTTTTACTTGTAGTCAAGCATAACTCGTTTTCTCTTTAAAATGAAGTAAGTCAAAACTACATTAACATATTCGATAACACAAAAATCCCCAACAAAATTAAATTTTAATATTTGTTTAAACATATGTATATTGAATGTAAACAAGATTTTACATCTCCGGGCTATGCCCCGAGTTAAAACTATTTTATCTCAAGTTTATTGTGATTAGATAATGTTAAATAAAAATAATATATTTTTATTTAAGTATACAATAAAAATTACATTGTATATATATCATTTGTTTTGGTTAATAAATTTAAAAATAGTAATGTGTGTTTAAAAAACCGAAAGCAACATCTAGATTTTTTGAAAGACAAATATAGTTCAAAATTTATTATGAAAATCTAAATTTTCACATTTAATTGATAAATTAGTTAACTACTTTTAAAAATTTCATCCTAACAAAGTAAGAAAACAATATTTAACTTTGTTAACCTTAAAAATCTCATAAAAACACATAAAAATATTAACGATAAAATTTAAGGTTAAAGTAAAAGAAATATTTTTTAACAAAAAATAAATATTAAATATATAAATAATTATAGTTATGGATTAAAGATAAAAAAAAAATAATAATTAGATTGAAAAAAAAAAAAAAGTAAATAAGAAAAAAAATATAAACAAAGGATAAGAATTAAAAAAAAAAACTCTAAAGGAATGTTAAGGGGTTGATCCTTGACCTTTAAAAAAAAGGGGAAGGGTGTTAACCATCATAACTTAATATATTAAAATTATATTTTGCACAAATTATTTATATATTAATTAAATAAAATACTGTTCGGACTTTACTTTTTAAATTGAATATAAAGATGGGAAAAAGATCAAAAAAGACAAATAATTTTCCAAATATCAAAAGACTCAATCTTTATCATCCATTTATTTCAATCTAGTGGCTAATATTAAATCAAAACCCACTTTTAAATTATTTTTTTCTAAATTAATTTATCTCGCAAAACCGTTAATCTTTAGACAAAACAAATTACACCGTTGCGACCGTTGTGTTCTCCTATTTAATTAGAGCAGTGGTCATATATATACCTTCGACGACTTTTATTTTTTCGATTTTTGGGTGGGTATTGAAATTATAACGTTAATATCACATGTGATTTAGCATAAATGAGTAAACTTCAAAAAGAAAAAATGTTAATTTATTTAAACCCAGAAAAAAATAATCAAATTTTGACAACTTTTATTTTTCGTTTTTGGATAAATGTTTAAACTCATAAGATTATATCACATGTGATATTAATATTAAATGTGGCTTTAAAGATCTAAAATCGTTATATGGTATATAATTAAATTAAACATTTAAAAAATTCAACGAAATCACATGTGATAGTACTAAAATAACATGTGATATTAACGTAAATCATATGTGATATTATAATATATGTAGAGCTTTTAAACCAAATAAACCAATAACACACACGATTTTAACTTTAAATGTAAAACTTTAAATCGAATTTTGACGACTCTATTTGTCTTCGTTTTTGGTCAAACGTTGATATTCGTAAGGTAAAATCACATGTGATATGAACACTAAATGTGAATTTCAAAACCTAAATATATTATATGATGTATTAACAAAAATAAAAAAGAGAAACACAAAAATCATAAGTCAAACTACTAATATCACATGTGATAAAACTGTGATTTAATAATTTAAATTTTCCAAAACCCGTCAAAAACCTGGAAATTTTTTCGTCAAAAGTATATCAAGATGTGCTCTATAGAAAGAGAAAATTATGCTCATTTAATAGTGTAATTTATTCGTTTAATATATTTACGGTTTTTAAGATAATTAATTTTTAAATAAAAATAAATTAATATAAATTTTTAAAATAAAAAATTATAATTGATTTATTTCGTAATTTTTTTTATAATGGTGTTAAATGATCTGAATCCTAGAGATAATGTAATTTATGGGCATGAAAGATATTATAAAAGTTGAAGGACCAAATAAACACATTCCTTATAAAGACATAAACACACACACAATCCCTATTTTTGTGTGTTTTCCTATGAACTCCCATCTTCTTCATCAACTTCTCCAAAACTAACTCTCTCTCTCTTCAACCCAAACATGAAAACCCATTTCGGATTCAAGTTTCTACCCAAAACCCATATCCTCGTTCTCCTCATTTCCCTCTTCATCAATGCCCACTCCCAACCCGACCCGGTCGACACTCAAGTGATGCTCTCCTTAAAAAAGTCCCTCAACCCACCCTCTCTGGACTGGTCCGACCCGAACCCATGTAAATGGGCACACGTAGTATGCTCCGACGAAAACCGGGTAACCCGGATACAAATCGGGCATCAAAACATCCAAGGCACACTCCCCACAAATCTTTCCAATTTAACCCGACTAGAACGGTTGGAGCTCCAATGGAACAGCATTTCGGGTCCTTTACCAACGTTAAACGGGTTAAACATGTTACAAGTTTTAATGATAAGTAACAACATGTTTACTTCAATTCCTGACGGGTTTTTTGTCGGGTTGACATCTTTACAAGCTGTCGAAATGGATAATAACCCGTTTACGAAATGGGTCATACCCGAAAGCTTAAAAGATGCTTCTACATTACAGAATTTCTCAGCTGTTAATGTTAATATAACCGGAAAAATACCCGGGTTTTTCGGCCCGGATGTTTTTCCGGGTTTGGTTAATTTACATTTAGCTATAAATGATTTAGATGGGGAATTACCATCGGGTTTATCCGGGTCTCAACTTGAATCCTTTTGGGTAAATGGTAATAGACTTAGTGGTAAGGTTGATATATTACAAAACATGACGTTTTTGAAAGAAGTTTGGTTACATAGTAACACGTTTTCGGGTTGTTTACCGGACTTGTCGGGTTTGGAACATTTGGAGGTTTTGAGTTTAAGGGATAATTCGTTTACCGGGATTGTTCCGGATAGTTTAGTTGGTTTGGAGTCGTTGAAATCGGTTAATTTGACGAATAATATGTTTCAAGGACCAATGCCTAAGTTTAGGGACTCGGTTTCGGTTGATATGATTAAGGGGAGTAATAACTTTTGTTTGCCTGAGCCTGGTGAGTGTGATGCTCGAGTTAATACGTTGTTGTTGATTGCCAAAGGTATGGATTATTCGGTTAAGTTTGCGAATAATTGGAAAGGGAATGATCCTTGTGCTGATTGGATTGGGATTACTTGTAACAATGATAATATTACTATTGTTAATTTTCAGAAAATGGGACTTACTGGGACGATTTCCCCTGCGTTTTCGGATTTGAAAACGCTTCAAAGGATTGTCTTAGCTAATAATAATCTTACTGGTACGATTCCGGAAGAGCTTACTACTCTTCCGTCTCTTACTCAGTTAGATTTGGAAAATAACAATCTTTATGGGAAGGTACCGAGTTTTAAAAGTAATTTGAATGTGAATGTTAACGGGAATCCGGATATTGGGAAGGAGAGGAGTAGTTCTACGGATTCAAGTTCGTCTGGCACGAACTCGACTGATTCAAATGGGGTTTCGTTAAATGGTAAAAAGAAGTCGAAAAACTGGATTGGGGTTGTGTTGATTTCGATTCTTGGTGGTGTTTTTGTCATGTTTTTTATCGGTGTTTTGGCTTTTTGTTTACACAAAAAGAAGCAAAAGAAGTTGAGTCAAGTTCAAAGCCCTCACGCGATTGTGATTCATCCGCGTAACTCGGGCTCTGATAATGAAAGCGTGAAGATTACTGTTGCTGGGTCGAGTGTCAGCGTTGGTGCCCTTAGCGAAACCCACACGATCCCTAGAGCCGAAGGGGACAATATCCAAATGGTGGAAGCCGGAAATATGGTCATTTCAATACAAGTCTTGAGAACGGTAACCAACAATTTTTCCAAAGAAAACATTTTAGGACAAGGAGGTTTTGGAACCGTGTACAAAGGTGAATTACACGATGGGACTAAAATCGCTGTTAAGCGAATGGAATGTGGTGTGATAACCGGAAAAGGGTTAGCCGAGTTCACCTCAGAGATTGCGGTTTTAACCAAAGTTCGACATAGAAACCTTGTGGCACTTCTTGGGTATTGTCTTGATGGGAACGAGAAGCTTTTAGTGTACGAGTATATGCCTCAAGGAACTTTGAGCCGGTATTTGTTTAACTGGCCGGAAGAAGGTTTAAACCCGTTGGAATGGACCCGACGATTGGCAATCGCATTGGATGTGGCTCGGGGTGTTGAGTATCTTCATGGTTTAGCACATCAAAGTTTTATTCATAGGGATTTGAAGCCTTCTAATATTCTTCTCGGTGACGATATGCGGGCTAAAGTTGGTGATTTCGGCCTTGTTCGTCTTGCTCCCGAAGGTAAAGGGTCCGTTGAGACGAGAATCGCAGGAACTTTCGGTTATCTAGCACCCGAATATGCAAGTAAGTTTATTTCTCCCATAAAAATCTTTATCTTATTGCTATTTGACTAACAAATAATCAGAAAACCGCATTATAAACCCTAATCCGCGATACATTTATTAATTATCTATAAGAACAAGCAGTTTGTAATAGGAAGTCACAAATAATAATCAAAAACTGTTTTTGTATCACAATTTGCAGTTACGGGACGAGTAACAACAAAAGTCGACGTGTTCAGTTTTGGTGTGATCTTAATGGAACTAATTACTGGTCGAAAAGCCCTCGACGAAAGCCAGCCAGAAGAAAGCATGCATTTAGTAACATGGTTCAGAAGAATACACTTAAACAAAGACACATTCCGCAAATCAATCGATCAAGCCCTAGACGTAACAGAAGAAAACCTAGCCAGCATTATCAAAGCCGCTGAGCTAGCCGGGCACTGTTGTGCACGAGAGCCATACCAAAGACCTGACATGAGCCACGCGGTCAACGTTCTCTCTTCACTAGTCGAAATGTGGAAACCATCTGATCAAAGTTGCGACGATATGTATGGAATTGACCTCGACTTATCATTACCACAAGCTCTTAAGAAATGGCAAGCTTTTGAAGGTGGAAACAATAGTCATACAATGGATGCTTCTTCGTCTTCGTTTCTTCCAAGTTTGGATAACACGCAAACGAGCATACCGAACCGGCCTTACGGGTTTGCGGAATCGTTTGGAGTGTCGGATGGGAGATGACGAAAAGGGTATAATTGGAAAAAAGAAATTTATAATTTTTGGATTTGATTTTGGTTTAGGATTGTTTTTTACTTGTTTTGTGAATGTTAAGTTTGTTGTGTAAAGTTGTGACTTTTTTATCTAGGCTTTTTTACTGCTATATATTTAGAGTAATTTTTATTGTAACATTGAAAATTGTGATGGGATTCTTTTTATACTTCATATATATATATTTTTTTATTTTATTTTCCAATATCTGAATATCGTTAGACTACAAACCCGTTTGAATTTGTTTGTGATAACAACTAATTGGAAAGTATTTTGGTATGTTGTTTATGTTTGTTTGGCTTTTTGGTTAATGATTGAAAAGATGTTGCTTTTGAGGTTGGAATATGACACCACTAACATGGAGTATGAGCTGGGATTGATTGGTTTATTTGAGCAAAGCCAGTTGGTGTTTTAAGGTCATGCTTAAGGACAAAGACATGATTTATTTGTATAACTAAGTTTCTGAAACATTAAATTGATTACAACCAACTATGTTGAGTGGTTCGGATGTCTCGTTTCTAGGATAATACATAAAAAAAACAATAACGAGTTTAATTTTGTATCGACTTATAAAGACGTTTTAAAAATACTCATCCATATTAAAAAACATGATTGTTTTAAGTACAATTATTTTTTTTTCTTTTTTTTTATTGAATTATATTTTAAATTAAGTAGAATTAAGTAAGATAAATACGTGTCATCATGCTTTATGTTTAATTAGATAAAAAAAAGAAGGTACATTGGTGATCTAGTTTATACATTGGATACCTATAAATGCAACACATAGATTGCAAGTGACAATATAAAATAAGAAACTGATAGATATGTATTTATATCTGTGCCACCAGTAAATATAATATATTAATTATAGTTATTATAATGAAATTATAATGATGGATTAGATACATAAATTTGCATGTAATTATAGAAATTAATTGGATGGATAGGGAGGGGCATAGGCATGTGAGAAAACACATGGGTCACGTTGTCTTATTCCCAAGGCATCATTACTCTTCTGTCAATTCATTGTTTTCTTTTTCTTTCTCTTGTACTCAAAATATTTCAATGTATTATGTGTACGTTGTTTTTAGGGGTTTTGAATCTTTTATATTTAAATAAAAAAACTCGTTCGTTAGCAAGAACTTTAGGCTTTTAATTTAAAAATAAAATTTTAAATTAAAAGTTTCTTTTAAAAAGTTTCAGACTTTTAGAAAATAAAAGCTCATAAATAAAACCTTCAGCTTTCAACTCTACTAACATCGTGTGCCTACAACTTCTAGTCTCATTTACGTCAAACATACATATCTTTCCTATATGTTAACCTCCGAGCCGGGAAATTTTTCACTTTAATTTTATGTGTAAGAATAACTTTATATTTAATATAATTTACATTGATTAATATGGAAGGCTATCTAGTCTCTATTTAGTCCTCAAGCTATCGACGCCTTTAGTTCTCGACTAATGAGTCTTTATTTCATTCTAGCTTTCCTATATGTTAAGCCGAACTTATGATCTTTCATTTGTGGAAGATGATATTGTTCGTCACGATTTGTTATATTAGTCTCTATATCGATTTTAGAGATTAATTGGTGAAAAACTTAGTGAATTAACATATTAATAATTAACATGTACATATCTGTGTCATGTACCTTACAAATAAGCCCTTATATCATTTACAAATAAGCCCTTATATCATTTACCTTACATATACGTACATATCTGTGTCATGTTTGGTTAATCCTATCATCCTATGGACCTTAGAATAACAATCATGATATAAAGACAAATATGATAAAAACAAATATAAAGGTGAAAGGATATTAGGACATAAAGAAATCATCAAAATGCCTTCAAACAAACCGTCCTATAACACGTTTATTTGACATTTTTAGTGGTGGAAAACTAATGGCATCTTCAACTCTCCAAGTAGCGTTTTAAGACCTACACCTTGGTCCGTGGGTATGATACCATAGTCGTATCAACGCCCAAGTTGCAGGTATTAGTCGAATTTCATTCACGAGTTTGATGTTGTAAACTACACGGTGTAAAGGGATTATCAATGTCAAAGAATTACATATTCTGTATAAAATGCCTTCAATGATAATAGAGACAATATTAGTAAACATATAATCAGCCATCTACAAAGTAAAAATCCAATATAAAGGCCAGTAAGTAATAATCTCTTCAATCTTAATAGAGCTTAAATCCGAACTATCAAATTACTTTCTCGCAATCTTCTCTGGAAAAAATATTCAAGTAAACCTGCTGCGCTGATCCTTGTTATACTTCCAAACCTGAACCAAAAGCTTTTAAACGAAAAGAACTTTTAGACACTTGCAACACAAACACTATATACCTAAAAATCCGTTAATATTTAGTAGATTGAATGTTGATGAAAATGAAGATCACACACCTCCCTTCTGCTTAAGAGTTATTTTGTCCCCCAAACTGAGTGCTATCCCTTGGGTTTTGCTCCTAATTCGAATGTATCCACTTAGTTTACCATCTGTTTGCTTCTCGACACTCAAGTTTACCAAAGCGTCCTCTCCAAACACACTCTTTGCATACAAATTAGCAGCCAGGAAGCCACAGTAACCTTCCAAAGCAGACCTGAATACAAGCATTGCACCCATAAGAAAGACAAAAAAAAGGAGAACATACCGATAGTACATGCGGCAACATGGGCTGGTTGGGTAATGGGTCAAAACATGTTAGGTCGGGTTGGGATGACCCACAAACTATTTCTATCTATTTTTAAATATTTATAGATAATCAATGTGTTAAAACAAGATTACAATAACGATACTATTACAAATAATAATCGTTAACATTTTCTAATATAAGGATCTAGGAGGTTTTATACATTTAAATACTCTTTAGTCATCAAACATAACAAAATCGACCAATTTAAGGTGACTGGGTCAAACTGATGTAAAACACGATTTTTTGACAGGGCATCATGCTTGGTGTAAATGTACACTTGCATAAAAAAAATGTCACCATGAAGAGAAATTCCATTTTTCTGTTTAACAAGTTGGGTAAACTGATCAACAGGATAAGGATAAATAACTCACGGTGGAGTAAGGCACTTCATGTTTGTTGATTTAACGATATGATCAAGGAATTCTTTCTCATCTTGAATTACAGTGTTAACAGCAACCTTAAAAGCCATAAAACAAATAATACA
Source organism: Senecio squalidus (assembly GCA_910822075.1). Lineage (NCBI taxonomy): Eukaryota > Viridiplantae > Streptophyta > Magnoliopsida > Asterales > Asteraceae > Senecio > Senecio squalidus. Next base: position 29,784,346 of record CAJVGC010000589.1, read on the forward strand.
AACAATGAGAAACAATCATCAATTCAAAACCAATGAGCAGAAAACTAAGTATAACAAGATATATTGAACGGGAAGTGATTATTACCTTGTTTTCCCACTCAAATTCAGCCCACATACTTCTATAAGCTGCATCACTACAGACAGCCGGAGTGATGTAATCCATAATGTCAATATGAATATCATTCAGGACAACAACATTCCGTTCAAGAACATTTGAAGTTTCATAAATGATGTTCCCAAATATGACTCCGGTCTCAGTTGAGGACACCTTAATGTTTGCTTTAATCTGCTTGCTTGATTCCGGAGCAAGAGTATAGTTCTGTGGACGTTCAACAAGTTTAAGGTCACCCATTGTTGCCAACTCCAAACACACATTCTGGAGAGTTTCCCTAGTTCGGTTGATAACTGTTACATCGAGGACAATGTCGTAGTGATTAACAGTGACATATGCTTCAGCATACACAGGGTCACTAAATCCAGTTAGTTGAATAATACGGTTCAGTTTATTTGCAGCATCTCCTTCCTTGATAAATTCCCCAGTGGCACGTTTTAGGTCATCTTGAACTTCATCCTCTAACTCCAACTGGCTCAGACCCTGGCAAAGTTAAAAAAGTCAAACATAAATGTTGTCTCATGATAATATATGAAAGTTAATATAAGCAAATTAAGATCTGATTATACATATGTTGTCTTTTGTAACACTAACGTATATCATCGCAAGGCAAATGAGCTGTCTCACTGTGATTGTTCTAAATATGCTGCTGACAGTGCATGTTCAATGAACTAAAAGAACCGTAGATAACTCACGAGTTTCTTATGTGACTTCATATTTGTTCATTCTTTGAATAATTCTATCTTTTTCTTATTGTATTACCTATCTTTAACTTGGGGAGTTTTTTTTTTCTTCATCCTAGTAAGAACACCAGCTAAATTGAACTTTTTATTAACAATACTCTCGGAGTTATTCCATTCAAATTATAGTTTATAAAGAACACCAGTTATATTCATAAGACTCGAGCCCTAAACGATATCTATCATGATAATATCGTACGGGTTTTTCAAGATTTTGGACTTCTGGGTCTTGAGAAAAGTTTAAAAAGTTGATTGAACAAATTCCCAAGTTCAGAAAATGCTTTTACTCCTGCATTTGAAATTTCATACCGAAAGCATTTTGTCTGAATGTTCAAACTAAAATCTTCAAATTAGGAACCAAAATTCATTTTATGTAAATCAAGATATGTATATTACAAAGAGAAATTAGTCATCATCCTATCTTGGATTGATAAGTTTACAAAATCTCGGGAATAATCCAGCTGAACAACACAACTCTTTACCGTCTGCAACGTTTGTCTTCCAAAACTTATAGTGATTAGCAAAATATGATTTGTAACATTTAAGAAAGGCCTTAGATCTTGTTTCTCACACAAAACTCAAAAGACAGATACATCAATAAACTCTCAGGGTGATAAGGTATAATTAACCAAAGGTCACTAAACAGGCAATGTTTTATAGAATTGTTGTACTACTCTAATTCACACAGCTTACGTGTATCGTGTACAGCTTATAAGAAGAGAAAAAGGTTCCTAGTAATTATGGAATTCGGTATAGCACTGCCACATTGCAAGGGTAAAAAAACAAATGAAATGACTATCTAAGAAACCATTTCACCGAAAAAACAAGAACCCATAAAATTACGCGAAATATATGATATTAGTAAAAAATGTTTTGCAATAAATAGTTAGTAAAAACAAGTGAACAACATGCATTTTAAACACACAAAACCAAGGAAGAGGAGCAAAAATCGTACCTTCCTGCTCTTCAAATGGTAAAAGTCAATGAGATCATCAGGTTGTGTATGTGAAATGTGAGCATTGGCTTTTGCTTCCTCTGATTCCCGCAGCTGTTTCTCCGCAAGCATTTGAACAAAACTTTCATGGCAAGACTGCAGCCAAATCTTCCTCATCTGTTTATTTGGATTACAAAGTAATCTTAAGCAAAGAACAATTCTTTCATAAGAATCATTATCAATAGGGTGTGGAAGAAATGAAGATTGACCAAGTTGCAACATCGATACAATGATTAGCAACACTTGAGTAGACGCTTTGTGGACTTCAACTTTTGATGTTTGAACCTCATTTAAACGCAAGACAAGTTTTGTCAAAATAGAAGCGACTACTGCACCCAAGAAGAAATCACCGGTAAGAAGAAGAGATCTCAAATTTCCTGAAGCCAATGTTGTCTGAACAACAGTTGGTGGGGAAATATGAGTTTCAGATGCTGCACTCTGTGTGGCATAAGTGCCATCAGCAAGAATAGCAGGCCTCTTAGAAGAAACAGTTATCGAATTAGCTTGCTGAGACCTTTTTGGAGAATCTTTAGTATCCTCTTCTTCTGAAGCCGAGTAAAACGGAAGGTCTCCAAGGCACTGCTTTATAGTTGTAATTCCACTTTCCACTTCAGAAAGAGAAAGACAATACTCGCTAATAATCCAAAGAGCACAAGAACAAACTCTTGATGAGCGTATCTGGTAAAAGGTATCTAATAACCTTTTTACGATAGAAACCCTCAACTTTGGGTTTGTTTCAATTATTTCCCTCACAAAAACAACTACATCCATTGCTGAAGCAACATTACTGTCACCCAAGAAATCCATTAACATATGTACAACGGTGCCTGCAACTTCAGGGAACTTGACAGCACAAGAATGAATGGCTTGAATAAGCATTTGGCGGTACTCCCCATCTTTCTCCAACTCCCCACTTTGGGTTTTTACAACTTCTTTTTTCAAAGTAAGAACAACTTCATTGATGTTTCTTGGAGTGATTAGATCAAGAACAATATCAAGCGTTTTCCTCCTAATGTCTTGATTTGGGCTTGAAAGTGCCCTAAGCACATCCATTATCATTTCGGTCATAATCTCCCTGTGGGCAGATTTGAGTTCATTTAAACGATCAAGAACAATAAGTCTCACATTGTTGTCACTCTGAGTGAGAAGGAGCTTGCAATAGGTATTTGCTGCAGCCCTAATGGCTGTTGGTGCAGAAGATAGAGATACCAGTGTTCCGGCACATTCAAAAATAACAGCAGCAGAAGGAACGTCTAACAGAGATAAAATGATCTCTATGTACTTCCCTTTTGCTCCTCTATTTGCTCTACACACCTTGCGGATCAAATCCAACACAACCATTTGTAGTAATTCTCCCCATCCGGGCACTTTATCCACATTGCTCAGAAGGTAATTAATTGCATGGTCTTGTGCACATGTGAAAAGCATACGAAATGCATTTCTCTTTGCCGATGGATCTGCTTCTGTTGCGAGTACCTTTTCAATCAGTTCTGGTGCATCAACTAAAAGCTGATCCCCTTGAGGAAGCTTGCAAATAGCCTCCACAGCAAGTATCGCATTCCTCCTTACAAATGGATGTCGATGCTCTAGATTTGCCAATATAGAGGGAATCAAGGGCTCGATAATCTCTACTTCAGAGATCCGACAAAGAAACCTTAAAGTCAAACCACGGAGGTACTCGTTTGAGTGCTGGAGATTGTTTCTCAAATTTTGGCAAATTAAAATCATTTCAGGTAAGACCTTTCCCTTAGAATCTGTCTTTTCGATGATTTCAAGGTAAAGAAGTAGTAGTTTCTGAACAGTGTGATCCTCTGAAGGAAGAACATACCGAACGATTGTAATAAAAAGCTGTGGTAGTGTTTCCCCATTCAGCAATATCATAATAGCGTTTTTCATGGCATCTACCTTTGCAGTATCATCATTCCCTTCAAGAGCCTCCTTGATCTCACTGGCAAGTGCCGGACTTCCTTTGTCGAAATGAACAAGTAGAGAGCAAGTTTTTTCCATATTTTCTGTTGCAAATACAGATCAAAAGATGGTTATGCTTCTTTTAGTACATTATTGAGATCATGAACTTATCTAACTTATATGATGACACGAAATCAGTTGGGAGATACCCATGGAAACAGAAGAGATTCACAAACATTTTTCTTTTCAACTCATTGAATGTTTATAAATTGCCGAAAGGGTAAAACATAATATACAAAAATTTGCAATGCAGGGTATATAAATTTTGCTTACGTGGTGGTTCCTCGAAATTTTACAAATTAGATTTCTCAATCCTTCTTAGGAGGGAGAAATTTTGTAAATTCCCCTAAAACTTACAAATTAAATTTCTGGATCCTTTCAAAAGCCGGAACCATTGATATACCCCACACTGTAAAATTCTGTAAATTATGCGACCTTTTCAACAATTTGGCCTATTTACAATGCAAAGTTTTGGCATCTGTCTTTACAATAATCACAGGTAATATAACTAAAATCATAACCAAATTGTTTATCTCTAGTGCAGACACAGCAAAAAATAATACCATTAGCTAAGAACAACCAAAAAAAGCTCTACTATAATTCAAAAACAATGCACGCTTTTTTAATAAGCTTAAGCAAAATTATCTTAATTTTAGTTAATAAACAGATCTATGCCAAAATAGAAGCACATAACTCACACTTAGGAGGTAATGTCAGTCACTTTAACAAGTCTTCCAGAAAATATTGAACAGGATATCATTAACAAATAGCGAGTAAATTTACAACAAAGAGCAAAATTGTTCACCAGAACATCATAATAATCAATGTTAAACTATTACATCTAAAACATGGATTGATCAGTAGACCATTAGCATAATAATATCAACCGCAAATCGAGAGTCGAATAAACAACAATGTCTAGTATATCTTAGCGAACAGAATGATAATTGTAGAAAACTTAATAAACATATTCATCAATGGAGATATACAATGTCTTACTACTGTTTATCATAACATCCAAATACATCTAAAGCTTGGATCTATAAGGAGACCTTAAGCATAATAACATCAACCGTAAATCAAATGAAATAAACAAAAACGTGAGCAGATCGAGCGCCCTAAAACAAATCTACCCCAAAGTAGGAGCACATAACTTGCACATAGGAGGTAATGTCAATCGCTTAAACAAGTCTTCCAGAAATATTGAACAGGATATCATCAACAGATAGCAAGTAGCCACATAGATTATAAACAATAGCAGAATTGTTTACCAGAACATCATAACAATCAGCGTTTAACTATTACATCTAAACATGGATTGATCAGTAGACCTTTTGCATAATAATATCAACCGCAAATCAAATCAAACAAACAACAACGTCTAGTATATTGTTTATCATAACATCATAATACATCTAAAGCTCAGACTAATCATGAGACCTTAAGCATAATAACGTAAACCGTAAATCGAATCAAATAAAAAAAAATGTGTAGTAGATCAAGCGCTGTAAAACAAATCAATGCATCAAGTATATCGTTAAAACTAGTAACGTAACAAAACCTAATAAACAGATTCACAAATGCATATACATATTTTAGAAATGAGAATAAACACACACACACACACACACATTCGATTTAACAGAAGTAAAATGCAATTATAATTGTGAAAACGATTATGTATAATTTCGTAATTTGTATGAGAATGCGAGGATTACAGCGATTGAGATTGCGAGTGTGTGATCAGTGTGGATGGAGACGATGGAGGACGGTGGTCGGAGACGGATCGAGAGAAGTGGATCCGGTGACGGAAGGAGAGAGTACAGATCTCGGAAATTTTGGTAGAGAAATTTGGGTTGGGTTATTACCGAGAGTTTCACAACTGCATAGTTTTGGACCTGCTGAAATTTAAGAGCCAAAACTAAATTAAATTAAATTAAATTAAAATTAAAATTAATAATAAATAAAATGATTTAGCTAAACATAATCCGGGAGCTATGATTAGAAAGTTTCAGACGTGAACAATTGTATCATACATTAAGAATAACCGTTCACGTATACAACACTATTATATATGTCTTAATTTTTATTCTTAGATCCAAAATTGTGATTAGCAAGCTCAAAAAAAAATAATTTCATTATAATGAATAATGAAGATAAATTATTTCTTAACAACATAATATGCATATCTTGATATGCGGTTAATTGGTGATTTTAATATAAAATGTGATCAGTTTGGGGTCAAAATTTTTGTTATTTGTTTTAGGATCGTGATTGAATTTAGGCAAATGTTTTAGATAAGGTTGTTTAAGTTTGGTTTAGGTTATTACAACAAGCATTATATGTTGTGATTCATGTTGTTATTTGCTAACAACGATTCAAGTCGGTATAATCTATGAGCCTTTGTTAAATATATAGAAATAGGCTTCATAAAAAATCAGCATAATCGACCTAATTTAAATTAGATTAATTGTTGTATGAACATTTGACTTATTTTAAGAGATAAGTATTTGAAAATATGCCAATCAGGTTCTGCGTGGTTGGTAAGGGGTTTTCCCGGTGAAGGAGAGGTCTCAAGTTCGAGCCTCTCCAGAGGGTTTCCTCTTAGGCGAGCATGGGGGTGGCCGGTAATGGTGGCACGATGATACTCCATTACTGGCCCGTAGGAGAATTGCCGTTCCAAAAAAAAAAAAAAAAAAAAAAAAAAAAAAAAAAAAAGTATTTGAAAATATATAAAAAGAATTTAAATCTCTAATAAATATCTAACTTTAAATGATTTATTGTGTATAGCTAACTTTTAAATATTATTATTATTATATATATTTATGGAGCTAATTGTTTGGAAATGCATCGAACTTTACATCCAAAACTATTGTATGCATCCATCTTTAAATTGGTCTATTGTATGTATCTAACTTTCAAAAATCTCTATTGTATGTATCCAACTTTCAAAAATCTGCTATTATATGTATTCAACAATACTTGTCATCCATATAATGTGCCACGTAAGTTGTCACATCATCGTTTTGCTAAGATTTCATTGGTTGGATATATAAAATATAGATTTTTGAAAGTTAGATACATACAATAGACCACTTTAAAGATTGATGCATACAATAATTTTGGATGTAAAGTTCGATGCATTTCTAAACAATTAGCCCTATATTTATGCATAGATGACAAGTTTATAACTTGGTAAGTGAGGTGTCACTTCACCTCTTTGCAAGTTTTTAAACTATATATATGCTATAGATTTTAGAATAAAAGTTTGATGCATTTTTAGATATATTTTTAGTGAACTTCTTTTACTAGGCTTCATAAACAATGTTATATATTTTTGGCGAACTTTTTTTCTTGTTATTTTGATGGCTTGTAGAATTTTACTAGTTTATTTCCCGCTAATACACGGAGATCCCCATTTACAAAAATATAAATATAATATATAAAACTGAGAACATCATTTGTCATTAACAATTTAAAATTATATGAATTGTAATTCAAAATATTTATCGTTTCGTTTATATATATGTATGTGTTTTCAGCTTCACCTTTAAATTTATATACATACAAAACTCTATGGAATATGTATAATATAATAATAGCATATAATTTTATTTAAATATGTATTAAAGCATGTTATTAAATATATGTAGTTTCGTTTATACCTATGTGGTTAACTTTAACCCCACCTTTAAGTTCGTATTTGTACGAGTTAAAGAATGAGAAAAGTATATGAGTTTGACTTCAACTTAACATTTAAATCGTATTGATATGGATTAACAAATACAATTAATTTAGTTGGTATTGTCTAAGTAAAAATATAAAAACATAAAATAAAGTTAATAATAATATGTATATGTTAGAAAATAAGTGTTTAATAAGAAATTAAAAAAAACATTTTATGTAACGGTTTTTTTGTAATACATTCCGAAATTTAAATATGTATTTTTTCATGGTTATATGATTTTATTTTATTAGAAAGTAAAAACCGAATAGAATAAATGTATGTTAACAGCTAAGTTTAATGAATAATCTTAACGAAAATAAATAATTAATATATGACAAATATTTTAGATTTTAATAATGATGAAGCAAATTTTATCTAAATATATATTATAGTTGAAGGATTAAAGTTATACTTAAAATTGAAGGTTAAAACAAAAATAGTAAATAATGATGTTATATGACATCATCATTTTAATCTAAGTGTTTAAAATTAATCTTGAAACTCATCTAACGGTGGAAACTTCGTCATGTGGCATTTGATGCATCTCTTTTAGTATATATTATAATATAATAATTATAATTATAATTATAATAATGTCATATGACATCATCATTTTGATCTAAGAGTTTAAAATTAATCTTGAAACTTATCTAACGGTGGGAACTTCGCTATGTGGCTTTTGATGCATCTCTTTTAGTATATATTATATATAGATATAATGAATTACAAAATCGAAATTAAATAACACATGGTTTTTTAGGTTTCCCCCTTTTTCTTTTAGTGTCGTTGAATCATAAAATTCATATTTGATATTAGTATCATATATGATATTATATATCTTAAGAGTTTGAATATTTGTGCAAAAACGAAAATCAATTGTCATGCTATTAGAATCACATGTGGCTAAGGTTTTTTTAATATAAATTTTTAAAACTGGGAAAATAAAGTCGTCAAAAATATATCCATCTACTGCTTTCCTTGCGATCAACTATAATATTTACACCTACATCCACACAACACCATAAATTAGAAATTCACAACAATTAACTAAGTTATTATGACTTACCTACACACTTAAATTACAATAAACCAACTAAGTATTTCCATCTTTCCGAGCTCCGACCCGCCCAGGGTAAAATTCCACATGAATCCAACCCACCCGAGTTTGTACCTGAATGTGTAAAATGGGTTATTTTTGCTACCATATGACCCATTCACCACACACTACATAATTTTGACTCATAAATACTTATTTTATTTTTAGTACACCATTACGTCTATAACTTCTTTTAAATCTAAAAATCATCTCACCCCAATGCAACACCATTTATTGTTCATAACATCGGCTATCTAAATAGTTCGTAACATAAGTACAAGTTACTTACCTGATATGAATTCGCAGCGGAATAATAGTAAAAGATAGTATGTTGATTGATTTAGACCTATAAATCAACCAACAATGACAATCAAGCAAGAACTATTACTTGATTAGTTAATTCAATCCTAGATAAAGCGATCTAAAACTGAATTATGATAACACAATCAAGACCTATTGATTTGTTATCGAATCAACACTAGATAACTCCGTCTAATAATGAAACAAAATTGATAATTGAAGCATCAATATAAAAAAAAAGGTTAAAACCTTACCAAATTCGTTCATAATCTGATTACAATGAATAAAAACAATTACATATATAGGAAACTAAACTAAACCCTAAAAATGCAAAAAGGAAACTAAAAATTCGGTTTTGGGCCGAAATCAGTTACTGCTCCGCAGTAGAAAGCTATTGTGTCGCAGCGGGAAGGTTCTCGAAACATAAGTGCTGAAAAACTACCTGACTGCGCCACAATCATGGGTGATTGCGTCGCAGTCCATGCCCAAAGTATTTTTTTGTGCGTTTGTTGTGTCTCCCGAATGCATAACAGTGTCCAAACAAATCCTCCCTAGCCATGGTTCCTTCAAAAACTTTACTCCCAAGTCTTGAGCATCCACAATCGTATCATTACCTAGGTCCTCCGTGCAAGCTAAGACTCGAGGTTTGACACTCCTTTCTTCTTCAAATCTAATTTAACAATTTAACACCAATACATCATTTGAATTATATTCCATCTTTATCTGTCATTTAGACACACATTCAACCCATTTTGCCACCAAACGGGTCAAATGCCACAACTCATGAATCAACTCATTAAATAAGCCTCCAATTAACATCATCAAACAAGTATATAATAGAAATTAGTAACATAGGAATATTAAAAATTCATACCTTCAAACAATCTCTACCTTCTATTAAACTAAAGCTTTTAATCACTAATTTGATGTCAAATTCTGCCAATTTGCACTTTGATTTCTCCAATTTGATGTCTAATTGATTTCTCCTTCTCCTTTCTCCAAACTGATACACACACACACACAAATATTTCTAAACTTATCCAAAAATGAAGATTCTAGCTAATTCCTCTCATACTAAGCACACTTGACAACTTTAGTCCTTATAGTCAAGTTTCTTACAATGTTGGTCTATTAGGAGACTAAGAAGAGACATCTTAGTCTAAAAATAGACATTTTTTTCTTTCTAAAACTTGACTTTTACATCTTTAATCCCCAAAGTCAATTTTCTTACAATGTTGGTCTATTAGGAGACTAAGAAGAGACATTTTAGTCTAAAAATAGACATAGTTCTTAAACTTGACTTTTACATCTTTAACCCCTGAAGTCAATTTTCTTACAATGTTGGTCTATTAGGAGACTAAGAAGAAACATCTTAGTCTAAAAATAGACATTTTTCTAAAACTGAACTTTTACATCTTTAACCCCTAAACTTAAACTTTTCTTATAAATGTTGGGTCCTTAAACCTATTATTCACCAAAAACATTTTTTAAATGACCGAACTTATAAGAAATAATGTAAACTCATAAATACGATTTATGTAAATAGGGATGTTACATTTTATACATTTTTAATATAATTAATTTTTAAAAACAAGTGAAATGAGTTTTATAAAATTGTGAGTTATGATTGATTCTTCTATTTCAAATTTTAAAGGTCTCTTTCATGATCTCATATGTGTCTAGTTTAAACAAAATTATTTAATATTATTAATACTATTTTTATTTTTATTATTATTATTATCATTATTATTATTATCAAAAAAGCAAAACGTTTTTAAAAAAGTAGAGCGAAACCGAGATACTATTAGGTCCCCCATTCCATCAATTCTATTAAATATATGCTCATTAGCTCGCTCACCGATGTCTTAAGACATGAAGAAATTTTGCATATGTTTCGGGCAGACAACAACATTCTTCTCTAATTCTTCTAGGGAAGAGAAGGAAAAGGAGGTAAACCCATATCCTAAAGACACACACTTAGCATCACACTTGACACATTTGTGTAGTGCCACATCTATCACAACACGATCAGTATAAAAAACATTTGTTACTATTATTAGAGTTTAAATAAGTTGTCCCTATGGTTTATCTTAAATTACGGATTCGACCTTAAGTTTAAAACGTTGCATAAATCGTCCACTTTTGAAAATTAATTTCGTTTTTCGTACCTAATTTCTAATGGCATTCATTTTAGGGACGAAATGTGTAATTAGTTAACGATAATTTAACGGAAAATTTTAACGGACATCCATTTTAGGAAGAAACGTGTAACTAGTTTCTGAAAGTGGACGATTTATGTAACTTTTTAAACATAGGAACGCAATCTGTAATTTTAAGTAAAGTATAAGGACGATTTATGTAATTAACTACAAAATCGTCCCTAAGGTTTATCTCAAATTACGAATTTCGTCCTTAAGTTTAAAAAGTTACATAAATCATCCACTTTTAGAAACTAATTACCTTTTTCGTCCCTAAGATTTGCTTCAAATACGGATTTTGTCCCTAAAGTTTGTCCTTAATTACGGATTTGGTCCCTAAGGTTTGCCCCAATTAAGGCTGAAAATTAGAAATTAGGGAGCGTAATTAATTTCTAAACTTGGACAATTTATGCAACTTTTTAAACTTAGAGACGAAATCAATAATTTTGGGTAAACTATAGGGACGATTTATGTAATTAACTCTTATTATTATTATTATTGTTGTTGTAATGATAAATAATTTCTAACGAAAATGGAATCTACATTCTTAAAAGAAGGATGAAAAAAACAATTAAAAGATCAAACAGAGAAAAATGACAGTTCAGGGTGGAATGTTGTTGGCTAGGATAAGTTGATAATGAAGTCTCACCACCAAGTGATAAGAACTGTTGTTTGTTGGATATACCTATAAACAGTTAGCATATCCTCCTAAAACAACACAATCATAATTCACATCATCTACGTAAACATCAAATGACTTCCTCAATGGCAAAATTATCACCGATTACGATCACATTTATTCTTCTTATTGTATGGCCACATATTCTCATGGTCCGGCCAGAAGGAGCGGATGGTTATCTACGATTAGCACGTGGGGAGGGTTCATCGTTCAAGGTGGCTCTTTTCGCGGATTTGCATTTTGGAGAGAATGCGTGGACCGATTGGGGACCGAAACAAGATTTGAACTCTATCAAAGTCATGTCAAAGGTTCTAGATTTAGAAAGGCCAGGTTTGTTCACATAGGCGGGTAATCTCTACATAATATAGTTTATTAAGAGTATAAAGTTTAATGTATAGTGATGACTTGACATAGTCGTCAACATAGATTCATAAGCTGGACTACGTGTCGAATTAATAGTTCATACGAGTTAAAATGAGTTTGGGTCAAAACAAGTTGTATTTTGTAAAAAACGAGCCGGTGAGGTGTTGTGTTGAATTGCCAACATTTTTTCTCTTACATTTTTAAATAAATTGTGAACTTATTACCAAGAATAATTTAAGGAGTATAGCATAATTTACATTTTTGTTCGATTAATCATTAAAATATGATTACAAGTATACCTTACAAAGCTAACCGTGTTTTATTTCACATGCCAGATTTTGTTGTATATCTTGGAGATGTGATCACAGCAAACAATTTACCAATTCATAATGCTAGCTTCTACTGGGATCAAGCAATATCTCCAACACGAGCGAGGAACATACCATGGGCCACCTTGTTTGGTAACCATGATGATGCACCATTCGAGTGGCCTATAGACTGGTTTTCATCTTCAGGGATACCTCAAGTTCGTTGCCCTTTTGTAACTTTCCCAAGTGAGTTACAAGGAATAATTCTATAATTTACATTAATATTCCATTTTTGAATTTCGTTAATACACAAGGATTTGTTCTTAGGGGCAGACAAGTGTAGCTTTAAAGGGACGGCACGTCTGGAGTTGATGAAAAATGAAATAAGGCAGAATTTGTTGTCGTACACTGGATTTGGTCCTCAGACTCTATGGCCAAGTGTATCTAATTATGTTCTTACCCTTGTATCCCCGAAAAGTGATCACAAATTGCCTCTAATGTTCATGTACTTCTTGGATTCTGGTGGGGGGTCATATCCTGAGGTTATATCAACAATCCAGTCTGAATGGTTCCATAACAAATCTCAAAAATTGAACCCTGATGCAAGGCGAGTAACGCCACTCTATATATCCTTTTGGAAACTGCTTATATTCCTTTATGCTAAGAAATTTAACAAAATTAATTACAGCATCCCGGAGATAGTTTTTTGGCATATACCGAGTAAAGCTTATGAGAAGGTGGCTAAGAAAGTTGCAAGCAAGCGGGCACAGTGTGTGGGTTCAATGTTCAAGGAACGCGTTGCAGCCCAAGAAGCCGAAATGGGAATGATGAAGCTTCTTAGAACAAGGCCTTCGGTTAAGGTAAGAATTACATTTGTACAATATCTCAGAGCTATATTACAATTCGCATGTATGTTTCCATAAAGTAAAATGATACTCTTATTTTTTGAGTACACAAACAATGTATAATTTATTTTGATGATGCAGGCTATATTTGTGGGTCACAACCATGGACTCGATTGGTGTTGCCCATACGAGAAAATGTGGTTGTGCTATGCTAGACATACTGGCTACGGTGGTTATGGACGCTGGTCTCGAGGTTCCAGAATCTTGGAAATCTCCGACGAGCCCTTTTCCCTCAAGTCATGGATTAGAATGGAAAATGGCACTTTGCATAGTGAGGTCGTGTTATCCATGTAGATATTAGTTTTGTTAGGATTCCGAAAGACTAGATTTGGCTGTAGCGTGACTGCTTTATATGCGTATATATGTTTTTTGACACGATTTTGTGTCTTTTAATTATACATTTTCGAATGACATTATCCATTGGACATGTTTTTTAATAGACTTATGGGAATGATGTTTTCTTATTTAAATTGTTTGTTGTAGTAATTAACCATTTACACCTTTTATTTCAAACATTATTTTAAGTAAAAGACAGAGGTACTAAGTGCACCAAACTCTTAAACTGTATAGTATAACTTAATTATTATTCATTTAAAATGATGAAAGAAACCAACACTAAAACAATAACTAGCATCGGGCCATATTGTCCTTGAAACTGACTTGATCAGTAAACTTACTTGATTGGTAGTACTGAGGGTCCAAGTAGCCAATAGTACCTCTTACTATAACGTAGTTACGTGTATTTGATCAATTGATACGAACCTTGACGTTCCAAACTCATATACTTTAGCTCTATACTTTTCATCCAAAAGTACGTACATTAGTGATCTTGCGGTATATTGGAATGGAGGTTGCTGAATGTGAGTAAGAAACTGCTCCTACAACCTCTACAGTGATTTGTATTCTCATGTTCAAAGAAATTGAAACGCACCGGTCTTGTCTCGGTGGCTCGTGAACTAATATTTTTAATGTTTATTTAGGTATATACGAACCATTTATCTTTGAATGTTTTAAAAACCTTTTGTACTTATTCACATTAAATATAAGGTAAAATTGTACAACAATAGATAATATATATATTTTATGATTATTGTTAATCCTAAACCAACAAAAACGGCATATATGCGTCATTGCAATCAACAATGTATCATTCGTTGAGTGGACAATATGAGCCAATCCTAAAAGGGAATGGAATCCTCATTTTCCCACATGCATCGTGGCATCCAGTCTTATCATATTTGTTGAGCTCATGTCGACAAGTGAATTTCCAAAAATTTGAATAAAAATTTATGTATCAGTTTTTTTTTTTAAGTTAACTGCATAAACCGTCCTACTAGTTTGGTCAAGTTACACTTTTCTTCTCACATTTTCAAAAGTGTAATCGAAGTCCATGTGAAAAACCCTTTTGTGTGGATATTGTTCCTCACAAAAATAGTTTACGCAATTAATAAGTCTAAAACAAATCTTAACTCAGAGACGATACCTACACAAAATGTTTCCTACAAGAATTGTGTTCACACTTTAGAAGATGCAGGAATGAAGACTGCAATTTGGCTAGACCACAATGACGGTTTAAGCAATTACCTCTTTTCTATATTACAAAAATAAGTTTAAAACCCGTCTATAACACCAGATCACATTATGAGATAGCAGTCTTCATCAGCAGTCCTTACTCCTTAAGGGAAATGGTTAGATTCCCGTCTCATTCATATGTAAATAGCTTGAAACTGATACATTAAATTTAACTTGCCCAAACGATGATCTCTACTTTAAAGATTCCAGCGACGAAGCTAAAAGGGTAAACTGTTAAAATAACGTCAAATTCAGTCCTAACTTAGTTTAACCGTTCACTAACTTACTTGGTTTTTATGCAGTTAACGTCAAAGGACTGAAAGTGTCATTTACTGAAAGAGTGGTGCTGCTTTTCTATTGAAGTGAAAGTTTATGAAGTTGGAGGACTATTGCTGTAACATTTTGTCTATATTACCCTATTATAATTTAGGGTTAGGGTTAATAACAATACATTACTGCATTCTTGTTTCTCTCTCAAAGCAACTTTCTCTCTTTATATTGTTACCCGAATTAGGGTTTGTAAGTATTAATAAAGATTACAAATCGTAATCTTTATTTTGTTTAGTCTGAGTTCAGTTTAGTCTGGTAGTCTTTGAGAGATTGTTTAGTTGATTTCAGTTGTTCATATTGTTGATTCTTGATTAATACAAAATCAGTTCTTGTTCTTAGTCTCGCTGTTTGTATTATAGATTTGTTCATGGTATCAGAGCACCGAGGTGCTCTGAATGTTACTGGTTGAGATCATATTGAGACTGGCGGTTTAGATCTAGGATCTGGTGGTTTTTTTTTTCTTTTGTTCCGGTGGCTTTATAGATTCCGGTGGGTGTTAGTTCCGTTTGGATCTTGAGGTGACTAGGGTTTAGGATCTAATTCTTTTTCTGTCTCCGGTGGTTTTTAGATTCTGGTGGGTGTATAGATCTGGTGGTTCCGGCGCAGTTACTTACGGTATAGATCTGTCAGATCTATATAGATCTGATTGGATCGTGTGATTGGTTGTGGTTTGGATTTGTTGGATCCGGTGATTTGTGGCTGATTACGGAGCAGATATGTTAGATCTATTTGTTTGTAGTTGTTTACGATTCAGATCTGTGGATCTAGTGGATCTAGTGGCTCGGATCTGCTGGATCTGGTTATTTGTGGTTGGTTTCGGTTCAGATCTGTTAGATCTTCTGGTTTGTGGTATTTTTACGGTCTCTGTTCGTGATCTTGATCAGGTCTGTTCAGGCTAGATCTGGGGTTGTTGCTGGCTCGTGGACTCCTTGGCTGTTCCAGGATCATTGGCTAGCTGCTGGTTATCTCTTGTCTTCCGCTGCTATTATTTTTAATTTTTTTTGTTTTGTATTATTCATTCATTCGTTGGTCTGTATTATTCTTTTATTTTTCTTGCTTTATCTTTGTAATATTGCTGCTGGTGCTCCTTGCTCCCACTGTAAGTCCTCTCTCCTCTTATCTCTTTACTGTTTTGGTTGGTTGATTGTGGTTGCGTGTGGTGCCAGAGGTTTATGCCTGGTGTTTGTTGGCTGGTTATTGTTGATTATTATTCACTGCACTAACGTTTTCTTGGTAGAAGAGAAGCATACTGTTGAGCCCCTGCTTAGTAGACCTCTGAATCGAACAGTATAGGGAGCAATACACAGTGTGTCTTTTAGGATTTTTTATCCAGTTTTCTTATTCTTGTGGTGGTTGCTGTTTATTTTTCTTCTCGTGTTTGTTAGTCTGTTTGCTTGTCTGTTTTGTGCCTTTGTCTGTTATAATGAGTGCTGATAAATCTGGTGCTAGTAGTGATATTAAAATGACCCAAGTTAATAATCTTGACTTTAGTGACCCTTTATTTCTGCATGCTAGTGACACTAACACCACTTCCTTAATTACCTTTAAACTAAAAGGGACTGAAAACTATAATGTGTGGAGTTGTGCTATGTTACTTGCTTTACAAACTAAAAACAAAATAGGGTTCATTGATGGTAGTCTAAAGAAGGACTTGACTGATGATGTTTTGAGTAGACAATATGATAGGTGTAACTCTGTTGTGCTTACTTGGATTTTGAGTTCTATTTCCGAGGAACTATACTTGGGTCAAATTTTTTCTACTTCTGCTCATGTTGTTTGGAATGAATTAAAAGAAACATATGATAAAGTAGATGGTTCTATCACCTTTAATCTGCATCATAAAATAAATAGTTTAACTCAAAGTGGTAGTTCTGTTTCTGACTATTATCATAAACTTAATTCCCTGTGGAAACAATTTGATGCTTTAGTTAAACTTCCTGTATGTTCTTGTGATGGTGCTAAAATGTTTTGTGATCATAATAATCTGATTAAACTAATGCAATTTTTGATGGGCCTGGATGACAACTACTCTCTCATACGTAGTAATATTTTAACTACGGACCCTCTTCCTTCTGTTAAAACTGCATTTGCTATTGTGTCTAGAGAAGAATCCCATAGAGGTTCTTCTCAATCCTCTTCAAACAAAATTCAAAACACTGTTTTCATGGCAAAAACTTTTGAACCTAATAAGAACTTTAATGGCAATAATAATTTCAATAAAAAATTTGAGAAGAGAGGTCCTAATCCTAATCTTACTTGTACAAAATGTGGTATGATTGGGCACACAATTGAACGATGTTATGAGATAGTAGGTTATCCCCCAGGCTGGAAAAAAGGTTTTAAGAGTAAATTTAACAATAATAATGCTTTGGTTGATAACAATGTGGCTTCTAGTGGTTCTATGTCCTTTACTAGTGACCAAATGGATAGGATTTTGAAACTTATTGGAGATAAGTCAGTCCGAGGGGGTGTGCATGCCAATATGGCAAGAACTCGTTTTCATAACAATAATGTGTTCTTTAACTCTAACTTTCATAGATTTTTTTGTTCAAATACTCATCTTAATCCTGTTAAGTTTCATAATGGTTGGATCCTAGATTCAGGAGCAAACCAGCATATGACACTATCAGATGTACATCTTGATAGTGTTGTCAACATTGCTGGTTTGAATCTGAAGGTAGGACACCCAAATGGAACTGAAGTAAGAATAATTAAAATTGGAAATTTGAAACTTAATGAACATATAACTTTATACGATGTCTTGGTTGTACCTGAATACAATGTGAACTTACTTTCTGTTTTCAAACTGGCTAAAGATAGTAAACTTTCTGCTGTGTTTAATGAGCACAATTGTTTCATTCAGGATTCCACTCTAAAGAACACCCTGGGGACTGGTAGTGTTTCTGATGGTTTATATTACTTTAATGTGCTTAGTAAAGGTATTTGTGATTCTGTGCCTAATGTGCTTACTTGTTTGTCTTTTGATCTGTGGCACAATAGACTTGGTCATCCCTCTGATCAGGTCTTAAATGTCTTAAAAAACTCTTTAAACTTGATAGGGAGTACTGAAACTGAACCTTGTGATGTTTGTCATAAGGCCAAACAAACCAGAGAACCATTTCCTCTAAGTGACCATAAATCAAGTCACTTGGGAGAGTTGGTTCATCTGGACTTGTGGGGACCTTATAAAGTAACTAGCAAGGAAGGTTTTCGATACTTTCTTACTGTGGTTGATGATTTCTCTCGGGCTGTGTGGTTGTTCATGCTTAAGACTAAAGATGAAGTTTTTTTTATCATATTATTGACTTCTATAACATGATTAAAAACCAGTTTTCCAAAACTATTAAAGTTTTTAGAAGTGATAATGGTACAGAAATTTGTGAATAACAAACTGACTGAATTTTTTAATCAAAATGGAATTCTTCATCACACAAGTTGTGCATATACTCCACAACAAAACGGAATTGCTGAGAGGAAACATCGACATCTTTTAAATGTGTCCAGATCTCTTATGTTTCAGGGGGGTATTCCTCTTTCTATGTGGCCAGAATGTGTTCTAACTGCTACCTATCTTATTAACAGGACTCCATATTCTGTGTTAAATGGAAAATCCCCCTATGAATATGTCTATGACCATAAACCTAATATGTCCCACCTTAGGAGTTTTGGCTGTCTTGCTTATGCTACTGTGCTTAATAATACTGATAAGTTTAGTAGTAGGTCTCTTAAATGTGCATTTATTGGCTATTCTAACTCTAAGAAAGGCTATAAATTGTATAGTTTTGATCAGAAGTGTGTAATATTTTCTAGAGATGTTAAGTTATATGAAAATATATTCCCTTTCAAATCCACTAATGATGATCATCTAAACTTGCAAACTGAGACCACTACAAACACTTTAAATTTTTTTGATAGCATGTATAACCAACTCCCAAAAAGTCCCGATGATGAAGGGATGGATACTGATGGTGAAGGTAGTGGCTCAGATTCTACCTCGCATGACAGTTTTAAGGAGTCATCTCCTGTGCATGAATCTGTTGTGGAGGAGAATACCACTGCAACACAAATTGATGAAAACACAGTAATCCCTGAGGGCAATGTTTTTCAAAATCTGGATGAAGCTGTTATTAATGAAACTGCAAATTCTCGAAAATCTTCAAGAAAAACAAATGTTCCTAGAAAGTGGGATGACTATGTTTTAGGGGGGAAACACAGATATGGAGTTGATAAGGTTGTTAGTTATGCTTGGTTGAAAAATGATGTTGCTTGTTTTGTTGCTAACTTGAATAAAAGTAGTGAACCTAAGTCTTTTGCTGAAGCATGTTTAGATCCAAATTGGATAAATGCCATGAACACAGAAATGGAGGCATTACTTAGAAATCATACTTGGGATGTAACTGAAAAGCCTGAAAATAAAAATATTGTTGATTGTAAGTGGTTTTTTAAGATTAAATATAAGGCTTCAGGAGAAATAGAAAGATATAAGGCTCGATTAGTTGCTAGGGGCTTTAGTCAAAAATATGGCATTGATTATGAGGAAACATTTTCACGAGTTGTGAAAATGGTTACTGTTAGATGCATGATTACTATTGCTGTTTGTAACAAGTGGTCTTTATTTCAGCTTGATGTCAATAATGCATTTTTATATGGTGATTTGGATGAGGATGTCTATATGTCTTTACCTGAGGGGTATTTTGATAAGTCTGATAATCGTGTTTGTAAACTGAAAAAATCGTTATATGGTCTTAAACAAGCCCCTAGAAAGTGGAACGAAAAATTAACTGCCAGTTTATGTGAATATGGTTTTGTGCAGAGTAAATGTGATTACTCTCTGTATGTGTTTAATAAAGATCATATTCATGTTCTATTGTTAGTCTATGTTGACGATATTATTATAACTGGTAACTCTAATGAAGAAATTGATGCTGTAAAACAGTTTCTTAATTCTAAGTTTATGATTAAGGATCTTGGTGCTTTAAAATACTTTCTTGGAATTGAGTTAATTGAAACTGATTTGGGTGTCTGTCTATCTCAAAGAAAGTACTGTCTAGAATTACTAGATGAATTTGGGCTGTTAGGTTGCAAGCCTGCTACTACCCCTTTAGATGCAAATTCTACTGTTTTGCAGGATAAAGTGAGTAGTAAATCTAGTGATGTGTTGACCAACATTTCTGTGTATCAAAAGCTTGTTGGGAAATTAATATACTTAACTCTTACCAGACCAGACATTAGTTTTGCTGTACAGAATGTGTCCCAATTTATGCATGCACCAACTCAGCAACATTTTAATTTGGCACTAAGATTACTTAGATACCTTAAAACTGCTCCTGGTCAAGGAATTCAGTTATATAGGTCTAATAGTGTTAAATTATCTGTGTATGTTGATTCTGACTGGGGCAGATGAAAAATTTCTAGACGTTCTGTTACTGGTTTCTGTGTTTACATTGGAAATTCTATTGTGTCGTGGAAAAGTAAGAAGCAGCCAACGGTCTCTACGTCTTCTGCAGAAGCAGAGTACCGAGCCATGGCTGCTGCTACTTGTGAAACATTGTGGTTAATAAACTTGTTATATGATATGAATATAAGTGATTTAACCCCTGTTGATTTCTACTGCGATAACAAAGCCGCAATGATGATTGCGAATAATCCAGTATTCCATGAGCGGACTAAGCATTTTGAGATAGATTTGCACGTTGTACGAGAAAAAGTGTGTTCTGGGGTGCTGAAGTTAATTAAAATCGAGTCAAATGAGCAGCTAGCCGACATCTTTACAAAGGGACTTTCTCCTTATCAACACAACTATTTGTGTAAAAAATTGGGACTGATTAATCCGTTTAGAGTTAGGACTGAGGGAGGATGTTAAAATAACGTCAAATTCAGTCCTAACTTAGTTTAACCGTTCACTAACTTACTTGGTTTTTATGCAGTTAACGTCAAAGGACTGAAAGTGTCATTTACTGAAAGAGTGGTGCTGCTTTTCTATTGAAGTGAAAGTTTATGAAGTTGGAGGACTATTGCTGTAACATTTTGTCTATATTACCCTATTATAATTTAGGGTTAGGGTTAATAACAATACATTACTGCATTCTTGTTTCTCTCTCAAAGCAACTTTCTCTCTTTATATTGTTACCCGAATTAGGGTTTGTAAGTATTAATAAAGATTACAAATCGTAATCTTTATTTTGTTTAGTCTGAGTTCAGTTTAGTCTGGTAGTCTTTGAGAGATTGTTTAGTTGATTTCAGTTGTTCATATTGTTGACTCTTGATTAATACAAAATCAGTTCTTGTTCTTAGTCTCGCTGTTTGTATTATAGATTTGTTCACAATACATTCTAAATAAATATCTACAAAGCAGAGACTATGTGATTGGGATTTTCCATGTCTTAAAAGGGTCGACCCGTACATTCATAAATAATATCAACAAAGCATAGGCTCTACGATTATTATCGATATTTTATAGGTGAAACTGACAAATCAAGATGCAGCATAATTAACTTGCTTAACCCAAAAACACAATGAAGTAATACTGGGCTAATTCAAAACATGATGAATTAAACATTGTTAATTACGTCACTTTTTCACTCGAGCAATTTATCAAATAACCAATGTCCATAGTTGTCAACTTGTAAGGGATTTGAATCGTTTTCTTAAATTTTAGTTCGCAACTCGACTCGTAAGAGTCACGATTATATATATATATATATATATATATATATATATATATATATATATATATATATATATATATATATATATATATATAGTGATTAATGCGAGAACCATAATTTTTACGAGAACTGCGAAAACTTATTCTGGACCACTCATTTTTTTCCAATATTAAATGTTTATTTTTTAATCAAAAGGGTAAGTTAGTAAATTTAGTTTTTTCTTTTGAATTAATTTAATTCTTTATTAATTTTTCCGTTTTTTTCTCTCTTTTGTTTCGTGATAAGTTTTATGATAGTTTCATTTTATTCAAAAAAATGTCACGGGCTTGAGATAATTTCTTTTATTAATTCTTTTCATTAAAAAAGTGCTTAACTTCCAGCCATATAAACTATAACGTTTCTTTACTTTAAAAATTCATACATTTGTATGTTAATTCTTTTTTTATTTTTTTAGTATGTGTTAATTGCTTTTTGTTCATGCATGAACATTATATTATTATACATGAGTGTGTATTGATGAACCAATCAAGAGGTAATTTCACACGAGTGTTTATACATAAACAAATGACCAAAAGTAAGAAAATATCAAAGAAACATGGGGATTGAGAATTTGAGATAGTAGTCGAACTGGAAAACAAAATACACATAATCTATGAACAAATAAGAACTTAATTTTCAATTTCTACATCGACAAATTGGATGTTCATAAATATACAATTTTGTGTTCATAACTGAACAATGTTAAAAGGAAAAAAAACACAAATGTTCACTAACTATCATCTTTCATCTTTCCTCTTCTTAAAAGGTATGACTTTGATTTTTACTTTAAATATAAAAAACCACAATAAATATATTAATTAAATAAAGTTACAACTATAAAAGTAAAATTAAAAGAAAGGATATTATACAAAAGCCTAAACGCAAAAATTAACCATAAATTTTTGTTTAAGGGCACATATATGAAAACCAAAAAACACACAAATCACCTTGATGGTTTCAATTAAACATCTTTGCCCAGATTTACCATATCGCAGACAGATTTGTTGGTAATAAGAACAAATTCAGTTGATTTACAAAAGACGACCAGAGATAGCCAGATTTAAGCATAGGGTCGGCCTAATTTTTACATATGAGAGAGAAAAACCTACGTACAAATAAGTTAGAATGAAAACAAATATGGAGTTTTATTTGAATATAGAATGTTAGCGGAGAGATTTTTATTGAAGACAATTAATTTAAACTTCCTAAACTACCCTTCAAACATTATTTTTACTAACCCCAAACTTTCAATATTTACGAAAATGACACAATCCATCCTAACCATTGATCAAGTAATCTAAAGGTTTAAAATGAGTTCTCACATGAACCATTTAATATATATATATATATATATATATATATATAAACCGGATCAAATAAGAATCAATGCACTTGTAAGAACCGTAAGAACTCCTAAAATATCGCAAGTTAGATATTGAAATTGATAAGTTGTATAAAATGCACATTTTTAGGTTGATATTTAATTTTTCGATGAAAATCGATGCACTAAAATACTCGATTTTTTGATATATAGTTGTGGGTTCAAATATGAACCACTAAATATTTAGGAACCATAGTGGTGGGTTCCAATACGGTTTTGTATGGAACAAGGACAAAGAGTTATGTATACACTTTGGACGTCTGTGTGGAGGATGGTGCTACATATTATGTGGAACATGTCGAGTTTGAGGTGGAATCACCGGGCGATCAAGGTGAATTGATCGAGTGTCATCACGAAGCTGAGGTAGGTCGGGAGAGTAGTGATGCGGAGAAAGGTGAGGAAATATGTGTAAGGTTCCACATGCAAATGTTGTAGGGAACTTGATGGTATGTGCTAGACAGGATATTGCGATCGCGGTGAGTTTTGTGATAGGCTATGCAAAGGTGGGTCTAGTACATGAATGAGATCAAGGTGAACACGAGAATACTGACGGTGTTAAGGACCTTGACCAGGGTAGGTTGAAGATCAGACATGTGTTTAGGGTAAAGACATGTGCGGTTTAATACATGGCTTCTATAACGGGGGAGTATGTGATGCTTACAGGAGGATTGGAAGAAAAGATGTGGCCTATGGGTTTCCTAATCAAGTTGGGAGAAGACTTTCAAGATGAAGGTGGTTCCAGGACCGAAGTTCAAGCATTGCGTGGATTACGTAGAGATGCTTAGTATCGGGGTTATCTAATACTTAGAATAAGGTGAAAATTGTTATCCAAATTAGTAATTAATCAGGATATTTATATTCTAGAATTATTAGGTATTTGAATTAGGTTAGGTTTATGTTTTCTTTTAATTGTAGTTGTCTACAAATAAGGTTGCTTGCCTTGGAAGACAAGACTAGATTAGATAGATATTAGGAGGTTGTTTCCTAATATAATTCTAACTAGGATTCACGCGCTCACCTATAAAAAAAGTGAGTGGGTGAGGCTTAAACCTTGTACCAAATTTTTTTTCCTTAATGAGAGTCGTCTAATTATTCTCCTATTCTCTGTTTTCTTTCTTGTTCGATAACCACCGACATAATTCAAGATTCTTGTATTCTGTGGGTTCCCTCAGGTTTGTTAAAGTCGAAATTCCAACATAAACAAAAAAAAACATTAACGCTACGAAAACATAAATTTTGTGCGTTATCTATAATTTTGAACGGACAATAATCCACCCTTGCCCCTCAAATGCTTTGTCCCTCCGCACGTCCAAAGAAATTTCTTTACGAAAACATCAATGAATACAATTTCATACTGAAATAAGGGACAGGTGGAGGTTTTGGTAGACGAACTCATTATTAGTACTTTATTGTTTTTCAAGACTACTCAAATCATTTCCTCATAAACAATGTTACATCTACACCAATTATAAGGTTAATAGTTTCTTAATGAGAATGATGACTCTTCCAATATGACATGTCGAGAGATGATAATTTTATTAGTGTTGGGATCAAGCCACTGATATCCACGGAGGTTGAGCGGGTAACCATCAAAATATACATGGGTTGGCATGAGGAGCAAATCTATGTGGCGGAAAAGCATATGGATAACAAGGGCACCCAAAAGCGAATGTGAGTATATAAAGTCTTTGTGAAATAGCTTGGTGAAAGAGAATGTAATTTAGATATAAGTAGAGGGAGTGATGTTCAAAAGATGAACTGCAATGAATAAAACTTCGATCCAATATTGAAATCAAGGGAATGATATGTCGTTGGATGAAGGCTTAAAGTGTGCATTTTGTCCGTTGCGCCGAAAAGTCTATTAAACAATGTTGGGCTCTTTTGTTCAGACTCCCACGAAAAGGGGCAAGCAACATAGACGACCCTTCCATGGGTGTCATGAGTTTTTCCGTCTTTGTTGTTTGCTAGACATTTGATGATGTAATATTTCGTTTATATATGGGCAATAATTAAGTTTATGAGCATTTTCTTTATTAATATTTACGTACCAAAATCTAAACAAAAGTGCGATATTTAACGTGGAAAACGTTTATGCAGTAAAATATAATTTTAATTCATTGGATGTATTTAAATATGTTTATTTTAGTGTTCAACATCCGTGTTTGATAAATTCCAAGTAATGAATTATAAAGGTATGTGAATGTTTAATTTAACATTGAATTTCAATTATACGAGTTAACTTTGTCTAGATAACGTTGTATATTAGTCATACTAGTAACGCACCCACGTGTTGCGGCGATAATGACAAATAAAAATTTATATTTTTGGATAATTAGTCTTTTTCGTGTACATGTTTTCCGTAATAACTTTACAGATGAAAAGGTTGAAATAAATTTAAGTAATATTATTGTATTGAGGAAATGTGTAAAATGTTTCACAATATTTTATAATGTGTAAAAACCAAATAGTCTCGTCATGTACAATATTTCGATACACTATATTTGATGTGTATTCCGATTAGATAGTTATATAGGGATACTATAGTATAACTGAGACTATAATATAATTTAATGGTTACTTGATTATAAACATATATAAATATATATTTTTTATTTTTATTAAATATAATATGGAAATAACATTAATTATAATATGATGACATATGATGGCATATTTAAATATGTAACTTAAAAGAAATGATAGGATATATTAGTAACTGTTTTCTTAAAATTCAACTTTAGAAAAAATAGATGTAAATATTTTATAGATACTTAGATTAGATTAATTACATGGTAATGATCGAGATTTAAACCTTTACATGGTATCAGCCCTATAGCCCATCCATGGCAGATAACCGAATTCATCCCGCTATTACCGTTAGTAACATCAAAAACTTCATCCCAATTACCTTTGAGATGGAGAAAATGCTCCTGTTGTTCCTGTTGAAACCTGGAATCGAATTGATGCCATTGTCCTTCAATGGATTTATGGTACCATCTCTAACGACCTTCTTCACACTATTCTAGAACCAGATTCCACAGCCAAGACGGCATGGGACCGCTTGAAACACATCTTTCAAGACAACAAAACTCTCGGGCAGTTTATCTTGAACAACAATTCACCAACACGCAACTCGATAATTTTCCCAATGTGCTTATTGTCAGGAAGTAAAAATGCTTGCTGATCAACTTTTGAATGTTGGTGCACCCATCTCTAGCAACGTTTGGTCTTGCAATTAATTGCGGGTCTCAACGAAAGTTATGACGGAGTAGCAACAATAATCCAACAAACCGATCCCATCCCACCATTCTATGAGGTCTGCTCAAAACTCATCTTGGAGGAAACACGCAAGACAAAATAGGCTTCCATCGCGACCGCTTTGCTCACAACCAACAATCCGAACAACCAGAATGATAGCAGCTGATTTGAGATAGCTAGTCTCCCAAAGAAAAAAACAAGAGAAAGGAACAAGATATTGGAGCAATTTTCTGATGATTTCATTCATAACCAATGTTACATTAAATACTGAAAGGAAAATGCATGAATTCCTAAACTTTAGGAAGAATAAAAATAATGGACATAATGGAAACGTGATTCTAAGAATGCAATGTGGAAAACCACTTCTTTCTCCTAATTGTATGCATGAACAGATACTTCTTCAAAATGCATGAGAACATGTGCAGTAGTGGAAAAGGTTGCTGGAATTATCCCTTAAGACCAGGTCTTCAATCTGTATAACGAGCGGGTCGAGTCTTGACTCGGGTAGGTCGGGCCTGAACTTGCTCCTGGATCGTATCAATATCCCCCTCTTCGAGATGGACCTTGTCCTCAAGGTCGGACATAGCATCGGAAAACTGAATGTCGTCTTTACTCTCCCATGTCGCTTCTGCAAGGTCACGACCCTTCCATTTAACCAAGACTTGCGTGTCAGATTTTCCATTGGTTTGCACGGTTCGCTGGTCGAGTATTGATTCAGGTTGGAGGACAGGTAGATCATCAATAAAGGTTGATGGAAATGGTAAGTTTGAAGGGGTCGGATTACCATGACTTGACCGAAGTAGGGAGACATGAAATATTGGATGGATGCGAGAACCTGCTGGAAGCTCAAGACGATAAGCAACTTTCCCAATTCTTTCAAGTATCTTGAAGGGCCCAAAATAACGCTTGCTAAGCTTCTGGAAATCTCTCTTTTGGACCGATGACTGGCGATAAATACGCAAACGAAGATACACCATATCGTCAACCTGAAATTCTTTTTCAATGCGGTGTTTGTTGGCTTGGTCAGTCATACGTTGGCGTGTTCTCCGCAAGTTGTCCTTGAGCAAGGATATTAAGCGTTGATGTGCAATGAGGGTTATATCAATGGAAGCAACCTGTGAACTACCAATGGTGTAATGAGGAATAGAGGGAGGTGGCCTACCATATAGTGCTTGGAATGGAGTCATTTCAATGGCACTATGATAACTAGTATTGTACCAAAATTCGGCCAAGTAAAGATATTTACTCCAAGAAGTAGGTTCATCACTAGCAAAACATCGTAAATATCCTTCTAAACATCGATTCACAACCTCCGTTTGTCCATCCGTTTGAGGATGGTAAGCACTTGAATGCAACAACTTTGTACCTATCTTGGCGAACAGTTCCTTCCAAAAGCGGCTAAGTAAGATTGGGTCTCGATCTGAAAGTATAGACTTAGGGAGTCCATGTAACCGGTAAATCTGGTGGAGAAATAGGTTTGCGAGTGAGGCGGCGGTTGAGTGTGGAGGTAAAGCCAAAAAGTGAGCAAACTTTGTAAGGCGGTCGACAATAACCCAAATTGTTGTTTTACCGTTTGAAGAGGGTAAATTGGTAATAAAATCCATTGAAATTTCTTCCCACACTTGATTGGGAATTGGTAAGGCTTGTAACAGGCCATAGGGTTTGTGGGTGGAATACTTGGTTTGCTGACAAGTGACACATTCGGTGATAAAACGAGTAACATCTTTCTTTAAGTGAGGCCAAAAGAAAGAGCTATTGAGACGTCGAATAGTGGCAGTGATCCCAGAGTGACCCCCTAAAGTGGTGGAATGGTATTCATGTAAAAGTTTGAGCCGTAAGGATGGTACCTGAGGTATAAGTAAGCGGTTATGGACATAGACAAGCCCATCGTGAATATGATGACCTGGTAGCGAGCCGGGCTCATTAGTGATCCGGTCAATCCAGCCGCGTCCCTCATTCGTGGTGCTGTAAAAATCTCGTAATTCTTGTGTCCATGGGAACGTAGGAACAGATAAGGTAAAATGACGGCTTTCCTCGATGCGACTTAAGGCATCAGCAACACAATTTTCTTTCCCTGGTTTGTAGTGAATCTCAAAATCATACCCTAAAAGCTTGGCGGCCCATTTGTGTTGTTCCGGGGTTTGAACCACTTGCGTAAGTAGATGCTTTAGGCTGATTTGATCAGTGAACACACGGAATTTACGGCCCAACAAATGTTGGCGCCATTTCTTTACCGCTTCCGTAATCGCGTACAACTCACGAATGTAGGTGGAAGCAACTCGCATACGAGGACACAACTTTTTGCTAAAGAAAGCAATCAGTTTGTCATGTTGAGAAAGAACCGCACCTATGCCTGTACCAGAAGCGTCTGTGGTCACATCAAACACAATAGAAAAGTTAGGAAGAGCAAGTACGGGAAGGCTCGTCATGGCAACTTTAAGCTTGAGGAACGCCTCATTGGCCTGATCATTCCACTCGAGTTTCTGGTGTGGAAGAAGGTCAGTGAGTGGTGAAGCAATATGGGCATAACTTTTGACGAATCGCCGATAGTATCCTGTGAGACCTAGGAACCCGCGAAGGCCTGTGATGGATGTGGGCTTGGGCCACTCTTGGATAGATTGTATTTTTTCTTTGTCAGTGGCTACCCCCGAACTTGAGATCACATGACCTAAGTATTGCACTTCACGTGCAGCAAACGTACATTTGGAAACCTTTGCATAATAACAATGGCTGGAGAGCGTGTCAAAAACATAACGAAGGTGCTGGTAGTGCTCTTCAGGAGAGGAACTAAAGATCAAGATGTCATCAAAGAACACAAGTACAAACCGTCGTAATACATCTCGAAAAATGTCGTTCATAGCAGCCTGGAAGGTGGAAGGGGCATTGGAAAGACCAAATGGCATTACGAGGAACTCGTAGTGGCCATCTACTGTGCGAAAGGCTGTTTTAGGAGTGTCGGCATCGGCAACCCGAATTTGGTGATATCCTGCTCGAAGATCAATTTTAGAGAAGACACGGGCACCATGAAGCTCGTCAAGAAGTTCGTCTACCGTGGGAATGGGAAACCGATCTCGAATGGTGATTGAATTTAATGCCCGATAGTCGACACAAAACCGCCACGTGCCATCTTTCTTACGTACTAACAGAACGGGTGATGAATATGGGCTATTGCTTGGTTTAATAAGACCCTCTTTCAGCATATCAGAAATGAGATCGGTCATAATTTGTTTTTGGTAATGTGGGTGTCGGTAGGGACGGACATTGATGGGTGGCGTGTTGGGAAGTAATGGAATATGATGGTCATGGGTACGTGGTGGAGGTAGTGATGCGGGGGGATCGAAAAGGTGAGAATAGGCGGTAAGGAGTGTTTGGATGTGTGGGTCTGGGTGTGTGTTAAAAATGGGAGGTTGTGATGGAGAAGTGTGTTGAAAAATAAGTGTGTGCATGGACGCCACAGCTTCTTTTTGCATTAGATGGTGGATTGTGCTAGGGGAAACAAGGGATGAAAGAGGTTCACCGGAAAGTGTGATGTTGTTGCCTTTGTGTTGGAATGAGATTTGTGGGATCGAAAAATCAGCGACGATTTGGCCTAATGAGCCGAGCCATTGCATACCGAGCACCACGTCTGCTCCTTCAATGGGTAGGACAAAGAATGGTATCGTGAAGGGAGTGTTTTGAAGGTATAATGGCACAGTTTGACACAAACCTTGACAATGGATGTACGAACCGTTGCCTATCATGACAGGAAATGAAGGGATTGGAGTAATGGCAAGGTGAAGGAAGGATGCAATACGGGGTTGGATAATATTGTGTGTACTCCCGGAGTCCACCAATATGGTAACTGCGTGCCCCTCGATATGACCTGTGACGCGAAGTGTACGGGGAGAGGTGACCCCGAGGAGGGCTGCGGGTGATAATGAAAGGAAGTGGGGTGGTATGGAGGTGGTATTGGGTGGGGGTGATGTTTCAGTCAGTAAGAGGGATTCGGTGGAGGCATGTGTGGGTTCAGCTTGGAAGGAAAAAAAATCATCTGCTTGGGTAGTGGGGTATGAGTCTTCATTATCGACAACCATTAAAAATTGGGGTGGGTTACACTTATGCCCTAGGTGGTATTTTTCGGGACAACGAAAACACAACCCTGCGGCCTTTCGTTTTTGCAATGTCTCAGGTGATAAACGGGTGACGGGAAGAGGGGTGGGTGGTTTTACTGGTGTGGGCAACAGTGGGGTTTGGGTGTGTGTGTTTGGGACAGCGGGGGTTGGTGTTTGGCTCGTGAATGGTGTAGATGATGAAGGGAAACGGTTAGGTGTGTTGTATTTGGGGCGAAATCGTGAATCATTGTTCTTGTCCTCAAGTAATTTAGCAAGACCAATAGCTTGGGTAATGGATTGTGGGCGGAGAATGCTAAGTTCCTGTTGAATGTCGGTACGAAGACCCGAGATGAAACAATTAAGTAAAGCATGTGCGGAGAGTCCCACAACGCAATTACTTAAGCGTTCAAATTCGGTTTGGTACGCTGTGACAGTGGATGTTTGACGAAGCTTAAAAAGTGCAGCTTCATGGTTGTCATAACTAGAAGGGCCAAACCGAGTTTCAAGGTCGCGAGTGAAGGTGTCCCATGTTGTAAGTAGCTGATTGTTAACAAGGTATTTGTACCAACTGAGTGCATTCCCCGACAAGTGAAATGCGACCATTGGAAGGCGTTGAGGGGGGGCTATGTTGTAGAAAAGAAAGTATTGTTCGGCTTGGAAAAGCCAATCAAGTGGGTTGGAACCGTCAAAGGTGGGGAGGGTGATTTTAGGTGGGCGAATTTGCAGGTCATGGGTGGGTTTTGGTTTGTTGTCGGCGTGGATGCCGGAGGGTTCGGGTTTCTGGAGGGTGAGAAGGAGATTGTGGTTCTGTTCGAAGTGGTGTATCAATTGACTCATGACTATGTCCTGTTTTTCGGAGGTATCGGTGGTTTTTTTAAGGATTTGTTGTAAGGTGTCGGTTAAGGAAAGTATGGCTTCTGCAAGATCAGGGGGGTCGCGTTTAGGAGGCATGGGTAAGAGCAATGAAAGCACCAAATGATAGCAGCTGATTTGAGATAGCTAGTCTCCCAAAGAAAAAAACAAGAGAAAGGAACAAGATATTGGAGCAATTTTCTGATGATTTCATTCATAACCAATGTTACATTAAATACTGAAAGGAAAATGCATGAATTCCTAAACTTTAGGAAGAATAAAAATAATGGACATAATGGAAACGTGATTCTAAGAATGCAATGTGGAAAACCACTTCTTTCTCCTAATTGTATGCATGAACAGATACTTCTTCAAAATGCATGAGAACATGTGCAGTAGTGGAAAAGGTTGCTGGAATTATCCCTTAAGACCAGGTCTTCAATCTGTATAACGAGCGGGTCGAGTCTTGACTCGGGTAGGTCGGGCCTGAACTTGCTCCTGGATCGTATCACAGAACAACACCACTAGACAGGTTAACCATACCACTCATGAACCATCTCGAGCAACTTCTGGTCATGGTCCTTTCATCGGACGAGGTCGTGGTGGAGGACGCGATGGTACCCGTGGTCACGGAAATGGTAGTCGTGGTCGCGGTCGTGGAGGTTTTCAAAATAACAGTAACAACAACTCTCAGAGCGGTCATTCCAATGGGTCTCGTCAGCCAAATTGGGGAGCAAACACACCGTGGGCTTGGCAAAACTTCTGGGCTAACATGCCTCCATGTCCATATCCGGCTGCTGGATGGACTCGACCCCCTGGTCCATCTCAGGGAATCCTTGGGCCACGCCCCCAACAGGCCTATGCAGCCTCTCTCTCACCTTCTGCGGGCTATGCTCCTACTGATATCGAAATGGATATACATTTTGTTCATGAAAATGTGGCACGTGGTGAAGTTCGGGTTTTTCATGTATTGCAGATATTTTCACAAATGGCCTTCCAATAATTCTTTTTGATGATCTTCACAATATTCTCAACGTCCGTTCTCCTCCCGATTCGATTACGGGGTGTATTAGTCATATTAATCACATGTTAGTCAGAAAGATAATGGTTGTATATTTAGTCAAAATTGTATCCCTTGTAAATGTGACAACCGCGTATTTTGAAACACCTTTTCGTTGTGTCTTCTGTCGTTTATTTTATTGATTTTTGTTTTGACCCTATTATTGTTGTTATTTCTGTTTTTCACGCGATATTTGTTAGTCTGGATTTATATTATTGTTTCGTCCTTCATGAAGGAAACGTTATAGTACCTAAGTGCCTAGTAGTTTAGTGTGCTCGTACGATAAGTATGGGTGAGTTATGCCTTCGATTATACGATTAAGATTGACGTTAAAATTATTTTACAAAGTTAGTCCTTTAATGGGGTAACGTTAAATCACTTACAAATTCAGTCGTTTTTAACGGTCAGTTAACGGATGCTGACGACAAAGGACTGCGCCACAGTCCCTACTGACTGCGACGCAATCGCGGTCCTGGCAGAAATGTTAAGAACGTTTTTTACTTTTCTTGAGATTCCACAACATTCATGCACGTGACTTCTGGCTATAACTTTCCCATTTTGGGTGGTTTTGAGCAAAATGTGGATCCTTGACCATTCCACTTCATCTCTCATTCCTAAACAAATCTTTACATCATTTCTCTTTTACTCTTGCATTTCATCACTCAATCCTCTCATATTCTCTCCAAATTTCCAGAAAAGTGATGAGATAATAAACACATCGTAGAGTGAGATTCATAATTCAAGAAGATCATAAACCATAGTTCCATCACATCTTTGAATTCCTTCCATTTTGGTAAGCGTTCTTCAAACCAATCCCATCTTTTCCATCTATTCTTTTCTTCTTGTTTATAAAAGGAATACTAACATAAAATTTAACATATTCTTGCTAGGATTCATCCACCATCTTCATGTTCCATTTTTGGTTTTGTTTCACCTTGAAGATTGGTAAGCAAAAACTTCGCATAAATCCCATTTTAATCCTTATTCTTTTGAGTTCTTATTCTAAAAAGTGGTAATTTGTGTTTGGAGCTTTGATTTCAACACCGCCACTTTTAGGAGTTCATTTCCGAGAGATTTCGAGGCTATTTCAACTTTTTTAGTTGATTTTGCGGAGGTCTTTGGTACTCTTTAAAAGATCCTTAATTCCCCTTTTCGTTTTCTTAATTTTCACTAAATTTCACCTAAGTAACTTATATAAAAAGTGAAAATGGTTAAAATGGAAGAAACATAAAATTTGACATATTATACATATTAATGACATATGAATAGATTATTAGTTATCATAACATAAGAAAATGGGATATTATGAACTTATATGTAAAAATCGGATAATTGTCATAAAGGAATTATTAGTAAATTCCTACCGAAAAATGATTATCTATTACTTTTGGACTTTTTGGACTAATTGGACTAATTATACATATAAAAGTTATATACACTCTAATTAGTATTACTAATTATTATTATGTAAAATCTTCCATATATAATGTATAAATAACTTATATAAACATTTATATATGTAAATAACACTATGGACATATTTATATAAAACTAAATTTAACTAATCGATACTAAAACATAAAAAGTTAAAAATTCGTTATTGCCACTGTTGCCTCACTGCGCCGCAGCGGGTTGGTCACAAACTCAGTGCGACGCACTGAAGTCCTTGTGCGCCGTAGTGAGCCACTGGATGTAACTTTGCGTAATTTGAACGAACATAAGTATATACACATATATTAATATACATAAAGTAGTATATACTAACAAACATACGTTTCTGGCCTCAAAACGTAATCGCAATCATAAACATAATATATATATATATATATATATATATATATATAAAATCGTTAAACGTATATATTTTTTTCGATCAAAT
This sequence comes from Senecio squalidus, assembly GCA_910822075.1. Taxonomy (NCBI): domain Eukaryota; kingdom Viridiplantae; phylum Streptophyta; class Magnoliopsida; order Asterales; family Asteraceae; genus Senecio; species Senecio squalidus. The sequence goes on from CAJVGC010000589.1 coordinate 29,818,866, forward strand.
ATACTTTCTCTAAAAAGCGATCGTAATCACAACTTTTTATAATAAATTATAAAGACTCTTTTTAAACACTTTATCAAATGGTTTTTAACTTAAAATACTCGAAATTTTTTAATATAATTTAAATACGTCAAATTCTTCAAACGTTGACTTTTTAGTCGACTTTGACTCTTTATCGTAAATTGTTGACTTTGACTAAAGTCAACCCTCTCTAAACTTTGAACTCGGTGAACATTGGTTAAACCATGTTGGTCAATGTTCATCCTTCGATCGATATTTATGTTAGTCATTTTCGGCTCGAAATATCATTCCTTTCTAATCGTCATTATTGACTCGAAATATCGTTATCTTTTATTTATCGTTGTTGACTCAAATTAACGATATCTTCTATTAGTCATTATTGACTCGAGATATCTTTATCTCTTATTTTTCGTTATTAACTCAAATTATCGGTATCTTCTAGTAGTCATTATTGACTCGAGATATCGTTATCTTTTATTAGTCATTATTGACTCGAAATATCATTATCTTTTACCCGTCATTTTGACACAAAATATCATTATCTTTTACCCGTCATTTTGACACAAAATATCGTTAGATTTTACTCGTCACTTTGAATCGAAATATTATTCGTTGAAATACTTTTAATACACTACATAATATAACGTTAATCATTAAAGGCTAAACTCTACTAGACTTATAGAGATACTTAGACTTTCGATGTCATTTATGCTAGGGCACTTAGGCGGTGGAACGTTATTCTCCTCAATTTTGTCTACCCGACGCATTTATCGCTGATTCAGTTATTCGTTGCCCCTTTTTACCGCTTTTATACTTGGCATGATTAGCGTTATTTGAACTTAAAATATATCTTGAATATGGGAATATAGATTATGATGCCTTTAGATTTACTGTTGCTTTACTTATATAGCCTTAGTGGCAGTATAAGGCCCTCGGTTAAACACCCGTTAACTCTATTTTGAGCCACCGATACGTGTATATAGATCTATATGGGTTTTACAAACCCTCATCGCTGATATGAGATTATGTCGGTGTGCTGTCCCTATGAGTCGATGTTATGACCGCATACTTTTCGAGATTATACCTTAGTTTTACACACTAAAAGTGGGGGTTAATGTTGCCTTTAAATGTAAGGTTCGGGTGTAGTTGATTATCTAAGGTTATGCATATATCGTACTTCGTTTATAATTTAAGATATTATTTATTTTACTATTGATCTTATATATTTCAAATGGGTCAAAACCTTAGAAATTTAATGTTTTTATAAAAATGCGAATAACCCACCAACTTTATGTTGACGTCGTATTTTTAACGCTTTTCAGGAGGTTGAGATTTGCATTGATTGTGGAGTTACATTATTTGCCTTTGGATTTTGTGTGGACTTTCGAAGAGACATAGCTATACGTAGTTTCGTTTCTAATTAGGCCACAAACTTATTTTTATGTTGTTTTTATTTTGTATTATTGTAACTCCTAAACTTTATTAATGTAAACTTATTGTTGTAGTTTTATTCGATGTAGTTCTTGGTCTTCTGATACCTATGATACTGTACACCTCGGGTTTCCGCCTGAGCGGGGTGTGACAGTACGTGATATAGCTATTAGGTATCAGTTAGGATAGAGATGGAGTTTCCACATTTGTAGGGATTTCATATTGTATATATTCATAACTCTGATGGAATTAACAATAATGATCGAGATTTAAACCTTTACATTGTATTTTCTAAGTTGTTGATTTTTAGTTTTGAGAATTTCATCTAACTACTCTTATTTGATTTGTTTTTAAAATATAACTAAGGTTGGTGTGGCAAGAGTTATAGATTGTGTTAGATACATTATGTTCGACCTACTGTTACATGGGAAGTTTAGTAAAGAAGTAAATTATTATTGACGAGAAATGGGTGACAAGCATGTACTAATCTTTTTTTAATTGAAGTTTTAATCGAAAACGCCATCAAACTTCTCTTTAAATATGAAAGCTTCAAACTTTTTGAAGCTTAAAGTTATGTTTTGCATAACTTGGTTAGTACACTTTTTTCTAAATTGAACCTTAATTATGATTTCTACTTATGTCACTTATATTCTTTGTTTATGTCATCATCTTATGTCCATTTCGGTTGATTAATTTTAATGTTGAAGTGGAAACTGGGTTAGTCTTGTTAGATGTGTAACTTTTAGGCTCCGTTTGGTTCGCAGAATCTGATGGAATTTGAGAGAATTGGAATTCAGAATTCATGTTGCATCCTGTTTGGTTGGACAACTGAAGGAATTGAAATATGTCAAAATTCCATCAGATTTCTTCCGTTGTGGAATTCAGAAATATTTCCAGTTTCAGAAGGAATTCAAGATTTCTGATTTCATGGAATTCAAACCAGTTTACTAAAACTTCTTTTAACCAGACATATTTATATATTTACCAATCGAACTGAATTATATGCAAAAATTGAAAACTGAATTCTGTTGAATTCTGTCAACCAAACAGGACAATTTTTTTATCAATTCTGATTCCAATTCCTCAAATTCCAATTCCTTTGACAGATTTCAATTTCTTTAAAAACATTCTGCGAACCAAACGGACCCTTAGTGCTTAACAAAATTGGTTGTGAAGTTTTAAACTAATTTAAGAGGTTGAAAACATTTATATTAAATAGTTGCTTACTCAACTATCTTACTCGTATTTGGAGAGCCTAGTAGTGACACATACCATAGTTGCACCTCATATACTTATCCAATCTATATGCCGGATGAAACTCAGAATCGAATTTCGTCGCCACTTTTGTTGGGAATAAAATATTTGAAATTAACCGAGTGTTGTAACTACTGTAATACAAGATTTGGTTAATATTGCATGAAGAAACTGGTTACTACTGCAGCACATTACTACTGTCCGTCGTGCAAGCATTACTATTAAATGAAGATATTTGGAAAAAAAAAAAATTCTAGAAATTATTGTAATTATCTTTTCCTTAGTTAGAGTTGTTTGACAATTTTAATTATTTAGTTGTTTTATAGAAAATCTAGGTTTAGCCTCAAAGTCTAAATACGTCGATCCTTGTATTAAAAAAACACGTATTAAAGTCATTATATTCTGATTAATATATTGAGGCTTGTTGATGATAGTCGCTATTGTTCTTTTTGTCATTCATATACAATATTCGTTTAATCACATAACTTGTAATATCAAAGTTTTTAATCCGCTCATAAATTTCTTTGATAGATCTTGATCTATACGTACTTTCTCGCACACTGAATGCTTTTCTTCATCACTTTCTCTAATTTGAATGACTTGAATCGTAGTTCGTATGAAGAAGTTATGGTCATGGGAAATGATTTTTGTCATCACTTTCTCGCACATCGGAATGAAAATTTTCATAACTGCTCCTTAACCAACAATCACCCTGTCCTACATGGTATGTTTTTCGTTTCTCGACTTTCATTCACCAAATACTCGTACTTGTACGTCATATACTTATGCAATTAATACGTCGTATGAAACTAAGAATCGAATTTCAGGTTGTTACCACTATCCGGTCCTTCAAAAGATTCCAAACCGGAATCTACTCAAGCATCAAACAAGTGGAGATTCTTTTGTCTCACTTCATTCTTTGTCTCCCGAGATGTATCCGCACCTCGAGAGTTCACCCCTCTACCAAAATCGTCCTTTTTTCCTAAGATTAACGATAACCCTTACACTTGTCCACTCAAAGTCCCTCAACACTATAATGTTTTTTCCCCAACTAGGTAGGTTCCCAAATAACAAACATGAAAGGTATGACGAACGTCATCCAATTCTGTAAGTAGCTCCAACTAATAAGCTTGATCACATACATGTTTCACAACCTTGAATGGGATGATAAACTCATGACCTAACTTTCCTCTTTTTCCAAAACGGAACCTTTCCGAGGAGAAATTTTTAACATCGCGTTCTCATCGAACTCAAACGTCTTAGGTAGACGTGTCTATGGTTCTTGTTGGATTATTTCTTTTGTCGCTCGCGGACGACTCCGAGGTTTATTAATAGATATTTTCTTTTTCCGTTCAAAAAATAAAAATAAAAAGGGGTTATTTGTACAATCTATTAATACAATCTCCGACCTCCAAATTGTTTATCACCCAGTTCCAACCAACAATGTCACACCCCACCTGCGGCGGAAACGCAGGGTGTGATCGATTGACGATCGTTATAACACAAACAGAAGCATAGAGATAATCTATATGAAAAGAAATAAACATAGTATGTCATGACATCGCCACATACAAGAGGTGTTCTTGTATCAAGCTACGTCAATCACTACATTTCAAATAAAATATAACTCAACAAGTAAACAACCAACATTCAAATAACCCACAACCGAGTGAACAATGGAAAACCGCCCAAAAATCAAAGAAAAGAAATAGAGTATAAGTTTTGAAGTCCCACAATGCAATGCAACTACTGGATGTCTTCTAAAGTCCCGACACGCTAGCTAAGCACCTAGTCCTGCTCGTTACCTGAAAACAAAACTCAAAAGTCAACACAAAGGTTGAGCGAGTTCATTGAGTAATTTAATGTAAACAGTTTAAGATATTTGCCGAAAATAGTAAGTTTCTATAATTGAAAATTTCCAAAAATAGGAAGTTTTATATGTAATAGGTTTTTCCTCAAATAGTAAATAATCTCAAACAGTAGTAATAACATAAACAAGTAGTGTAACTAAATGCATAAGTAAGTAAAAATAGCAGCACACATCAGTAAGTCCCTCTACTGATCGTCAGTAATTACCTTAACTGACAAGTAAGTGATATCGGTAGTTGCCTTAACCGATAGTAAGTAAACGTCAGTAGTTACCTTAACTGACAAGCATGTCTTACCGGGTTGGTGGGGAACGGTCCACCAGTAAGACACGGGAAAAGCGACCACATAACCCTTTGGCATGATGATCGGAAGTCTACTAGTAAGTACCTCTACTAGTGTATGTCAATGGGGGGGGGGGGGGGGGGGGGGTCACTATATAAGTAGTTACAGTATAGCCAACATCTCATTTCAAAATAGTTTTGTATGCATTAGGTTTTCGTTACACTTTTAATAAATGGTTTTTCTCAAGACATATTGTTATGAAAATAGTTTAAGTAGAGCTTTGTCTTCCCCCGATTTATACAAATAAGTGAAAACAGTAAAAATGTATGGGCAATGAACTCACCTTGAAGCGTATGTAATAGAAATAAGCTAATAATAACAGTAGTAGCAGTCACAAGTCAAAGTCACTTGCACTAGTCAACTGAGCTTTCTAGAATAATTTATACACGACACCATGTAAGTAATTAAGACTCAAACGATTATCCCGAATCAGTTTACTCAAAATATATACGTTAAATTAAGTTTTGCCAACTTAAGATTTCTCTAAACGTTTGATTTTTCCTACAGCAGTAACTTCCCGCATTTTTATAAAATATCTACTGAGATCTAAAATTCGTAAAAAAAAATAATATAAGTATTAAACTCAGTAGAAAACAACATACCAAAATATCAAGTTCTAATTCGTCAAAATGAGGGAGATAAAAATTGTACAAGTCGACACGAAGTTTTACGTTTCAGAAATCAGGTTATACCAACGTTCACTAAAAGTCAGTTTTCGAGAGTTTGAGAAAGAACTGGATGATGAGCCTTATATATCCGAAAACTAGACTCCGAGTCCTACAATATGGAATTAAGATTCGATCAAAAATATTCTGTTAAGACCAAGATACCAACCGTTGAAGTTGGACCACTGAAACTGTTCAGAACTTACTGAACGGTGCAACAGTTTTGTAAAATTCTTTTGACTAAGCAAAACAACTCCGTTTTCCATATAATTTATATGTGTGAAGACTAGACTCAGAGCACTATATTTTAGAACCAAGAAAAATGAAATTACGACCTGTTATGACTAAGATATGACCACGTGAACTCGGAACAAATAAACTGCCAGATTTTCCTAGAATTTCCCGACTTTGCAAACATGTTTAAACTTTTAATTTAGACATCATATGACCTAGGGTTTTATAAAAAACGATTTTTGTAACTAAAATACACAATAACCTACTTTTAATCCCAATAATCAAAACAATTAAATAAACAAACTAATCAAAGATAGAAATCAGGGTTTGTATAAACTTACTAGCACCTTGATTATTTGAACAAGTGATGGACGAAAACCTTAGGATTGTAGAATGTAGAACAAGGGAGGTGAGGCTGCAATAATCGATCAAATGAATGGGGAAGAAACCAGTAATCGATTTTTAGGGTTTGTAATTTTACAAAGTTAGTCCAACACTTTTAAGTATTATGTTTAGGACCCAAAAGTTAACTAATGTACAAAGTTATTAACGGGGAAACACTAGTAGGTTAATTATCAATTATATATTTTCGCAGGAAGCTCAAACTATGCAAGGACAGTAACCGTGTACCAAGACAAACATACATAACATAATATGTAAAATTAAGTAGTAGTAAATATACGGACTCCAACGCACACACAATTTAACAACAACAAAAATTTAATTTACTAGAATAACAAGTGAAATAAGTAAGTCTCGTAACGAGCTACTAAAAAACCTACGCTAGCAAAAGAATGGAGGTGACGATTGTCACAAACAAGTACCATTTGAAACTTCATGTTGTATAACATTTTGAAGGGAACCATATCGATGCTTAAGTGATACATATTATTGTAAGCGAATTCAACCAAAGGAATTTATGTGTCCCAACTGCCACCATACTCGATTACACATGCTCGCAACATGTCTCCCAATGTGGAATTATTTGTTCACTTCGATCATCTATTTGTGGATGATATATTGAACTCAAATTTACCATCGTATCAACTCCTCCTAGAGTTTGTTCCAAAATAGCGAGGAAAAACGACTATTTCGGCCCAAGAATATTGAAATTAGAATACCATGCCTCGTAACTATATCCTGAATATATAACTTCGCTAAACTTTCAACTTCTCGTTTTGACTCATCGTCAAGAAGTTTGCACTGTGTGCACTCTTTGTGTGTCCCTCAAGTGTCACTCAAAATCATGTCATTACCTTAAAGACCAACTAAACCCTTGTAAGGTAATGACATGATTTGGAGTGACACTTGGCGATGAGTCAAAACGACGTGATTTGGAGTGACAGTTTTGTATTTACAATAAGACCCGAACCCTTTTACAAACCAAATATAAAATACGATCATAATTGGAAACCAAGTGAAATGCACACTATATCTACAACATAACTTTTACATATATGATATTACAACAGTCAAAGCCAGATATGTATATATGGCTTCTTTATTTGCATGTGATACATAATACACACATAGCGAAATATAGGTTGTATATAGGGTTAGCATAGTACTTGCTTGATCCCCTATTATACTATGTTGGATATTGTTTTTGTGGTTACTTTCCTCCTCCATTATCCCCGCGATTAGTTCCGAGTAAATCAACTACAATTTTGAGAAGATCCGCGGTGTCTCTAACCAAATCCGCTACTTGGAGAACAGTGGGTCCTAGTGCACCACCAGATGAATTTGGTGCACCATCAATGGGAATACCAGATGGATTTTCAGATTGAGCCATGCATGTGGTGCAATGTAAAAACCCAAAGAAAGCAACAACCAACGGAGTTGGAACCATTTAGTCCGGTAGTAAAACCGGCTACGATACGAGTGGTTCTTAGTCTGGCTTTGTCAAAGTCATGGTCAATACACCAACTCGATGTCAAAAATGCGTTCCTACACGGTAATTTAAGTGACTGTTTACATGCATCAACCGTTGGGTTTTCGAGATCTCGTCATGTCGTGTTTGATGAAACAAAATTTCCTTTTGCACAAAATGTTTCACAAAAACCATTCTCTTTCCATATATCATAAAGGATATTGCTTATATTTTGCTTTATGTGGATGACATAATACTTGTTACTTCATCAACTTCTCTCCACCAATACATCATGAAGGCTCTTGCTGATGAGTTTGCCATGAAGGACCTCGGTCCTCCTAGTTATTTTTTGGGTGTGGCGGTATCTCGCACTAGTGATGGTTTATTCCTAAATCAAACTAAATATGCACGTGCACTACAAGAAATAGTGCTTTTGCTGACAGACAAAAAGTGTCAGGAAAAGTATAAGAAGTGTCAGGAAAAGATAAATTAGCTTCTCCTTCACTTATTATACGTGTTGGCAGAAGCTCCGACGGTAAAGGTTATGGTGACACACCTATCCTGACACATCATATGTCTACATAGGTTAGATCTTTTGCCTACACCAACTTTTGTGTCAAGAATTGACAATTTCCAGAAAACTTCCATATAGAACTTTTGCAAACACATATTAGAACTTTCAGAAATACCAAATAATAATTTTCAATCTAGTCATAATATAAACATCGCACGCAAATCATAATCCATACAAATCATAATCCATACGGAACTCTTTATCCGACATGAGCATTACATGTACTTAATACCAAATGTCGTTGTCGTAGCAGTGTAGCACTAGTAAAACGAGATAATCAGTTTGTCTTCTATAACTCTTGAATACTTTGCCTTCATTTCCTGTAGTCGAAATAAATATAGATATTATAAAGGTGACAAAAAGAGGCAATGAAACAGAATATTCCAAAAAAATGAAGTTTTTATAAACACCTAGTTTTTTTTATTACAAAATAACTACGAGGTTTTACGCAATGGAAGCACACTTTAGCAGGCTTTCAACCCAATCGATCAGCAAGTTTTTAGTTTTATAAGTTTGACCCTTTACTGATCAATCATAGTGTGAATCAAACCATTCATAAATGAAGGGATTAAAAATGCTATCTATATTGTTATTAAAATTAGTTTTCATCAAATTTAGAAAGACAAAATGAATGACCTTGTATCCGTCAAGTGCGCTCTGCACCAGCTGAGATATCTCCATGAAGACCTCTTGCTGAGATGCATCATGTGCAAACACTTTGTCAAAAGTGAATGGGTACTTTTGGCCTGCATAGTTCAAAAATGTGATAATTCTAAACACAAGTGTTATGCACTTTACAGTTTTTATATCCATCAGAAAGAATCCATACCACTTTGATAAAGATCAATCCCTCGGCCAGCTAAATCTACTGACGTGGGATAAGAGACACTGGCTTCTGCTTCAGGACCGTCATCAGGCAACAAAGGCCCGACCCTACAAAAAACCCTAATGTTGCCTTTCTACTCCTGCAATTAGAAACCATCAAATCAATCTAGAGTAGCCAGTCAAAACAGGGAACATATATGTGTCCACCCAACACACTTTTGTACTCGGTTTTTATAAATAAAGTATGAATAAAAAATGATCACAAAAATATATTAGTTTAAAAAATATAAGTGGTTGAATAAACTAAAATACAACTTGACCAAGATTCTTGTTTCCCATTAAACTTATTTTTCTTTTAACGTTTACAGATAAAACATAACAGAAATCGACAAATTGAAATTATTGGTTGAAAATAAAATAGTACCAAGATAGTATTATGCAGCTTTTTTCTTAAACTTTCCCCTTCTAGAAGTTGATTTTAAGCATCTCGCAAACGATCTTGTAGTTCACAAACGACACGTTTCTGCTCCTCGTACTCTGTCCTTATTTCTTATTTCTGATGAAGATAAATCAGCCATCTAATTGAAAGAAGAAATGATAATGAGAAACGGCTTTTCGAACATTCATTATAAAGTTTACATCAGTGCAGACTAGATGACTAGTAAACATACCTTAAGCTTTTGAGTTGCAGCTGCTAATTGATGCTGAAGGACAGATATTTGCTCTCTTTGAGATTACAGTAAATCAACAACTCAACGTTGAACACAAGACAATGATTACTACATCAACTCTACTATTGTGCAATCAGTATCGAGTACCAATAGTGTTCGTTCTTTGCGTTCAACTAAAGCTATCTTAACACTAATATATATCAACAATGAAGATATAAAGTAACAAATAAGTATCATCATTCAACAATTACATAAACATAAATATACAATAAACGATAACAATATACCTGATAGTATTTTCCAAGCTCCTTAATACCGTAACCTAATTGAATGGTGCCAAGCGTTTTCATATCAGTAAGAACACATTTTCTTCGAAACTAGATACCAATTCCACAAGTGATTACTTTCCAAAATGGAGCTTCAAAAATAACATACAATCGGTAAGCGACATGTAACACATACAAATATCAATCTGTATATAATCACGAAAAGGAATACGAAACTATTAGGTATAAAACAACAAATTCAACAATTTACAAAGAAATATAAGAAATGAATTGAACGTGTGTTAATTTTTATGAGTAACAGTGGTTGATTTTACAATTAGGTCAAAATTTGGGGAAATTATGTGGTTGATTAATTCGATTGTGTCGGATTGATTACATGAAAATTGAATGTGTGAAGAAAGAGAATACGTACCTTTGATTGTGATGGAGATGCTGCCGGAGTTAAAAGTCGTTCGCTGGAGGTGATTTGATCTAGGGTTTTGGTTAATAATGGCGGACTGATAGTGGCTGGATTATGAATTGGAATTATATAATTTTTTTTTATTAAGTTTGAGAGAATGCATACATACAACCCCCTCTACCTTCTACGGTATATGTATTCCTTTGTGTCCATTCATAGTATTTCATTGCCTTTCCTAAACTGAAGTTTATTTAATTATGACATTTTCAATCCTTTCATTTTTTGACACATATAATTTCAAAATCAAAATATAGAAATATATATTTTAATAAAAAATATTTTCGAATCAGTATTTTTCTGATTTTTCGTTTTTACGTTTTTGCTTCGTTGGACCTTTTTGTTAAATGAAAGTTCTTAATTATGATTCGTTATGAACTTAGGAAAGTTCAATATGTGTTTCCTTGGTATTAGGACTTATATAATTGATTCCGGGAATCATTCTGACACTAGTTCTGACAAAGTAAAGACTCAACAGTTACGAACTAGAACAAAGCGAACACGATAAAAGAGTAACTAATGTTTTGAACCGATATAGTAATTGAACAAGTACCTGAATTTTAGACGGTTGTCACAGAGATCGGATTATGAAGTTGGTGTGTGAGATTTGATGTCAAATAGTAAGAGGATTAATGTCGATTATGAAGTTGGTGTGTGACGGTAATGTTCAATCTTGTGATTTACATATTATTTGTATATTAAAATGATTAAAGGTGATTTATTGTTAAAAAATTTAAACATTTAAACATAATATATATTTAGTAATATAATTTATATTTTTTTTAAATGTAGTAAAATAGAGTTGATCATCGGGTTAAAATAAAGCAGAAGTGAAAACTGATTTTATAAGGAACCTGTACTGAATCGGTTCGGATCGGTTTTCGGTTAGATTTCGATCGGACCGATTTGGCTAGGTTTTTGGGCTCGGTTTGAGTTGGACCGGCACAACTTAGTTTTTAGGTTAGATTTGTGTTGGACCAATCCGATTCGGTTTTCGAGTTCGGTCCAATCGATTTTGATTTCCTCTAAGTAAACTATACATCTCACTACACTTATTGGAAAATGTATATAAGTGTAAGGATATGCGTACTTTTGCTAACACTTTTTTAAAAGTATAAGCAAAACACTAGAATTTTACTAATACTTTATAAAATGTGTAGATAAAATTGTACATCTCCCTACACTTATCGGAAAATGTAGATAGGTACTTTTGCTAACATTTTTTTAAAAGTATAAGCAAAACACTAGACTTTTATTAATAATTTATAAATGTGTAGATAAAATTGTACATCTCCCTACACTTATTGCAAAATTTATATAAGTGTAAGGATATACGTACTTTTGCCAACACTTTTTTTAAAGTATAAGCAAAACACTATACTTTTACTAATACTCTATAAAATGTGTAGATAAAACTTCATATATCCTCACACTTATTATAATATGTAATCAAAAGTTACACTTTTGCTTACACTTTTCATATTGTGTGGATAAAGTTTAAGCTATGCTTATAGTTTTCTTATAAGTGTAAGGATATGTGTACTTTTGCTAACACTTTTTATATGTGTCATTAAAAAAAGTGTCAGCAAAAGACCTTTTTCTTGTAGTGGTGAAATTATAGAAAGAGCTGGTATGACAAATTGTAAACCCTCTCATACACCGGTGGACACTAAAGCTAAACTAAGCTCAGTTGCTGGTCCAAAAGTCTCAGACTCCATCATTATCGTAGCTTAGCCGGTGCGTTACAATACCTCACATTCACTCGTCCGGACATCTCATACGGGGTTTAACAAATTTGCCTTCATATGCACGATCCTCACTATGGTCACATGGCTGCCCTCAAGCGAATCTTACGCTATATTCGAGGTACATTACATTACGGTTTACATTTGTATAAATCTTCCACTAATGATCTTATTTCCTACACCGATGCGGATTGAGCTGGATGTCAGGACACAAAACGTTCGACGTCCGGGTATTGTGTTTATTTAGGAGACAGCTTCTCTTGGTCATCAAAACGACAACCCACTCTGTCTCGATCCAGTGCCGAAGCCGAATATCAAGGGGTTGCTAATGTTGTCTCGGAAACTTGTTGGCTTCGTAATCTTTTACTTGAACTTCACAATCCTCTTAACAAAGCCACTTTTGTATATTGTGATAACGTGAGTTCCATTTTTCTATCAAGCAATCCCATTCAACGTCAACGAACCAAACATATCGAAATGGATATACATTTTGTTCGTGAAAAGGCGGCACATGGGGAAGTTCGGGTTTTTCTTGTACTTCAAGGTACCAAATCGAAGATATTTTCTCAAAGGGCCTTTCAAGAATTCTTTTTGATGATTTTCGCAATAGTCTCAAAGTCCGTTCTCCTCCCTATTCAACTACGGGGTGTATTAGTCATATTAATCACATGTTAGTCAAAAAGATAATGGTTGTATATTTAGTCAAAATTGTATCCCTTGTAAATGATATGGACAATTTTTACTATTACTATTATTATTTTATAAACCTTTACATTGTATTTTCTGATGGAATAATAATGATCGAAATTTAAACCTTTACATTGTAATTTCTAAGTTGTTGATTTTTAGTTTTGAGAATTTCATCTAACTACTCTTATTTGATTTCTTTTTAAAATATAACTAAGGTTGGAGTGGCAAGAGTTATAGATTGTGTTAGATACATTATGTTCGACCTACTGTTACATGGGAAGTTTAGTAAAGAAGTAAATTATTATTGACAAGAAATGGGTGACAAGCATGTACTAATCTTTTTTTAATTGAAGTTTTAATCGAAAACGCCATCAAACTTCTCTTTAAATATGAAAGCTTATGTTTTGCATAACTTGGTTAGTACACTTTTTTCTAAATTGAACCTTAATTATGATTTCTACTTATGTCACTTATATTCTTTGTTTATGTCATCATCTTATGTCAATTTCGGTTGATTAATTATAATGTTGAAGTGGAAAGTGGGTTAGTCTTGTTAGATGTGTAACTTTTAGTGCTTAACAAAATTGGTTGTGAAGTTTTAAACTAATTTAGGAGGTTGAAAACATTTATATTAAATAGCTGCTTACTCAACTATCTTACTCGTATTTGGAGAGCGTGACACATACCATAGTTTCACCTCATATTCTTATCCAATCTATATGTCGTATGAAACTCAGAGTCGAATTTCGTCGCCACTTTTGTTGGGAATAAATCATTTTGAAATTAACCGAGTGTTGTTACTATTGCAATACAAGATTTGGTTAATACTACATAAAGAAACCGGTTACTAATGCAGCAACCCATTACTACTGTCCGTCGTACAAACATTACTATTGCATGAAGATATTTGAAAAAAAAAATAATTTTAGAAAATATTGTAATTATCTTTTCCTTAGTTAGAGTTGTTTAACAATTTTAATTATTTAGTTGTTTCATAGAAAATCTAGATTTAGCCCTAAGGTTTATAAATACGTAAATCCTTGTATTAGAAAAACACGTATGAAAGTCATTATATTCTGATTAATATATTTAGACTTGTTGGTGATAGTCGTTATTGTTCTTTTTGTCATTCATATACAATATTCGTTTAATCACATAACTTGTAATATCAAAGTGTTTAATCTGCTCATAAACTTCTTTGATAGATCTTGATTTATACGTACTTTCTCGCACACCGAATGCTTTTCGTCTATCACTTTGTCTAATTTGGATAGAAGTTATGGTCAAGGAAAATGATTTTTGTCAAGGGAAATGATTTTTATCATCACTTTCTCGCACATCGGAATGAAAATTTTCATAACTACTCCTTAACCAACAATTACCCGACCCTACATGGTATGGTTTTTCCGTTTCTCGACTTTCATTCACCAAATACTCGTACTTGTACGTCATATACTTATCCAATTAATACGTCGTATGAAACTAAGAATCGAATTTCAGGTTGTTACCACTATCCGGTCCTTAAAAAGATTCCAAACCGGAATCTACTCAAGCATCAAACAAATGGAGATTCTTTTGTCTCACTTCATTCTTTGTCTCCCGAGATGTATTCGCACCTCAAGAGTTCACCCCTCTACCAAAATCGTCCTTTTTTCCTAAGATTAACGATAACACTTACACTCGTCTACTCAAAGTCCCTCAACACTATAATGTTTTCCCCCCATCAAGGTAGGTTCACAAATAACAAACATGAAAGGTATGACGAACGTCATCCAGTTCTGTAAGTAGCTCCAACTATAATAAGCTTGATCACATACCTGTTTCACAACCTTGAATGGGTTGATAAACTCGTGACCTAACTTTCCTCTTTTTCCAAAACGGAACCTTTCCGAGGAGAAATTTTTAACATGGCGTTCTCATCGAACTCAAACGTCTTAGGTCGACGTGTCAATGGTTCTTGTTGGATTATTTCTTTTGTCTCTCGCGGACGACTTCGAGGTTTATTAATAGATATTTTCTTTTGCCGTTCAAAAAATAAAATAAAAAAGCGGTTATTTGTACAATCTATCAATACAATCTCCGGACCTCCAAATTGTTTATCACCCGGTTCCAACCAACAAGTAGGCATTTGAAACTTCATGTTGTATAACATTTTGAAGGGAACCATATCGATGCTCAAGTGATACATATTATTGTAAGCGAATTCAACCAACAGAATTTTTGTGTCCCAACTGCCACCGTACTCGATTACATATGCTCGCAACATGTCTCCCAATGTGGAATTATCTGTTCACTTCGACCATCTATTTGTGGATGATATATTGTACTCAAATTTGCCATCGTATCCAACTCCTCCTAGAGTTTGTTCCAAAATAGCGAGGAAAAACGACTATTTCGGCCCAAGAATATTGAATCAGAATACCGTGCCTCGTAACTATATCCTGAATATATAACTTTGCTAAACTTTCAACTTCTCGTTTTGACTCATCGCCTAGAAGTTTGCACTGTGTGCACTCTTTGTGTGTCGCTCAACTGTCACTCCAAATCATGTCATTACCTTAAAGACCAACTAAGCCCTTGTAAGGTAATGACATGATTTGGAGTGAGTTGGCGATGAGTCAAAACGACATGATTTGGAGTGACCGTTTTGTATTTACAATAAGACCCGAACCCTTTTACAAACCAAATATAAAATACCATCATAATTGCAAACCAAGTGAAATGCACAATATATCTACAACATAACTTTTACATATATGATATTACAACAGTCAAAGGCAGATATATATATATATATATAGAGGTGGGTTCAAATAGGAACCACTAAATATTTGAGAACTATTAGGAACCAATATTCACCAGTGTATATACATATAATATTCACCAGTGTATATTTAATATGATATTCACCAGTGTATATACATATAATATTCACCAGTGTATATACATATAATATTCACCAGTGTATATATATATATATACATATGCCTTATATACACTGGTGAATATCATTTATATACACTGGTGAATATTGGTTCCTAATGGTTCCTAATTATTTGTATGGTTCTTATTTGAAACCAACTCTATATATATATATATATATATATATAGAGGTTGGTTCTTGTAAAACAAACTTTAAGGTAAAATAAGTAAAAAAAAATAAAAAAATAATTTATAGCGTTAGATATTATGGATTATCGTTCATTTTAACAATATATCAAACTTTAAAAAACGAAGTTTTGTTGTACATCAAAAAATGGGTAGTTTTATCTTTGTGCATCAAATTTGAATATTTACTGCACAAAAACAATGAATTTGATGCACAACCCCTAAACGACATATATTTTGATGCATATAAAAACTTGCTTTTTTAAAGTTTGTTATAATTGAATAAATAAACATAATACAAAATTACACATATTATAAATTATTTTTTCATATTTTTTTACTTAATTTACTTTAAATATTGGTTTATAAGAACCTCATCCTATATATATATATATATATATATATATATATATATATATATATATATATATATATATATATATATATATATATATATATATATATATATATATATATTAATATATATATATATATGCCTTCTTTATTTGCATGTGATACATAATACACACACAGCGAAATATAGGTTGTATATAGGGTTAGCATAGTACTTGCTTGATCCCCTATTATACTATGTTGGATATTGATTTCGTGTTTACTTTCCTCCTCCATTATCACCGCGATTAGTTCCGAGTAAATCAACTGCAATTTTGAGAAGATCCGCGATGTCTCTAACCAAATCCGCTACTTGGAAAACAGGGGGTCCTAGTCCACCACCAACAGATGAACTTGGTGCACCATCAATGGGAATACCAGATGGATTTTCAGATTGAGCCATGGATGTGGTGCAAAGTAAAAACCCAAAGAAAGCAACAACCAACGGAGTTGGAACCATTGTCTTAATCCTTGCTTGACGTAGTGATGAGTGAAGGATTAGAAAATGTTATATGTATATATAGATCTTCATATGGACAACAATTTAATGAAATGGTTGAGATATGATTTTCAATAAGCATTTCTTCTATCTAAATTTAATGGATGCTTGCTAAGTGGGGCTATTGAGCTGAGTAATTGGTGTAGTCTGTTGGGCCGCTGGATAGATTAATGGACTGTGGTTTTTGTTAGGCCGAAAGTGGAGTTTGGACCGGGGGATGGGCAGTGTTGTTGAGTTGTTAATAAGGATGACGGCAAAAAAATCTCAAAATTGACGGGAAACTCGAAAAACGAAGTAATATGGCGGGTTTGGGGGTACGGACGGGTATGGTATTATCTGAATCCGAATCCGAACCCAATATCAAAACCGATTACCCATACCAAATCCGTAATGTAGTATTATTACATGCATTATTTATCCATATATCTATTTATATTCAAAAACAAATAATAAAATTCTATTTATTTATTAATATTAATATTTATATTCGAAAAATTAAACAATATTCTATCAATTAATTACTCTAGTTAGTCAAACTATTATCCCTACCTTTCTTAATGAATATATAAGACTTCACTTTCGAACTCAAATTTATTACATTTTATTTAGTGCTTACATTTATAAGCTCTTATTTACAAACATAAATTTACAATTAGTATTCTTTTTTCCAGTAACCACTTTTTATCGTTTATATAGATTTGATTTTTTCTTCTAAAATAAAAGGGAACACCCGATCCCCACGTTAAGACTTGCGAGTAGTTCGTGACCTACATTCTAACCATATATTTATCAGTGTATATATACACAGTTTTTGAAAAATTCAAAATATGTAGTCTATACACGAGTGAATATAAAAAAAAAAGTCGTCAAAATTTAAAAAGTTTATATTTTTCCAAAAGAGAATTAAATTCTCGTTCTAACGGTATAATTTTTTATTTCGTAAAAGTTTATAATTTAAAAGATATTTACTTTTAAAAATAAAATAACTTTTGTTAAATGAATGGTTCAAAAGTTGTTCTTATAGTTTCTAAATATTTGAGTTGTTCTCATTTGAAACCAAATACAATTTTGTTATAAAAGAAATATTTTATAACAATTTGCTAAAAGCAGTTCGCATCTCGACACGGATAAAAAAAACTAGTTTGTCACTATTTAAACTAAAATATCTATCCGAAATAGCAAAAAGACCGTTCTATTTAAAAAAGATAATTAATAGTAACCCATTTCTTTTTTTTATGGATATCAAGTCAAATTTCTTCTACTCTGTAATTGCGATGACCTTTTTACTTGGGAAATTCTTAAAACGTAATGTAATAGTTTCTTATTTTTGGTTATTATCAAATACTTTTATGATTTCTTTTCAATATAATTTAATTTAAGTGTAGTAGAATAATATTTTTGAATTTTTTATTTTATTATTTTTGGGGCAGTAGATATTTTTTTTAACTTTTTAATTTAATTTAGTTCGAGTATAATGATATGGCAATATAAACATAATATTTGATGAAATCAAATCTAATGTTAATATTAATAATAGTAATTAATGTTTTTAATTCTTTCTCTAACTTTCAACTTACTCATCTAAATTGTATCTTAGGTAACAATATGATTTTATGTGTAATGTAAGAGAAACTTATAAGTTTCTTTACATTTTTAAAATGATTTGCCGTCCAGTTTGAGATATTATCATAAAATATTTAAGATGGTAGGTAAATTTATCTCGATAAAAATTGATTAAAATTGTCCTTCAAATTATTATTTGTGAAAATTTAAAGATTCATACATACTATATAGTGTGTTTTATGTGCAAACAAATTCTTTAATAATATTTATAAGTCCTATAAATATTTATAAATTGTATGTTGTATCAAAACGTGTATAAAAATTACTTAAATGATAATTTTTTAAATTAGATTGTATATTATGATTTACGACAATTCGATAAATTTGTTTGTATACAATGATAAATTTGTTAAAAAGTCCGCTATACTTATGTAGAATTTTCCTTAGTTATCATCATGTAATTTTACTAAACTTTATAACATATGTTGCATTGAAACATATTATGTAGCCAATGAAAAATCAAGATATAGTTGTTCTATTCGTGAAACATATACATGAGTACAATAATTAGTAATAGAGTAAATTACACTGTTGGTCCCTGTGTTTGTACCAGAATCATTAGTTTGAGGCTTTTTTTAAAATAATTACACCATTAGTCCCCATTGTTGCAATTCCGTTACGTCGGAGGTCCATTTTTCTAACGTCCGTCAAATCTTAACGATTTCAACCCCACGTGCTACCCACGTGAGGGTATATCAATCTTTTAACGTCTCACCCACCTTTTTCACTTCTATTTACGCCATAGGTCCATTTCTCTTTTTAATATATATGTTAATTTTTTTTCAATTGACCCATCCCTCCCTTTCTTTTTCTTTTCTTTTCTCTTTCTTTTTCTCTCTCTTCAAGAACACGATCACCATACATCTATCTTTCTCTCTCTTCCACTTTCAAGAAAAACCATCACCATTCAAAATCAACCACACTATTAAACCACCACCACAATTAAACCACCACCACCATCATTAATCTATGTCTCTCTCGACTATATCTAAAATCCACCACCATTAATCTTCTTTCTCAACTTAAAACCCACCACCATAAAACCACCTCCACAACTATGATCTTTTAAATCCACTAAGGCTCCCCACCACTGCCACCCCTTCGTTGCTAGCCACCACCACCCCGCTACCGCCTCACCGCAGCAGCCCTCCTCAACCCACCACCCGTCGTTGTCGCTGCCGCCACATAAACCCTCTTCCATCTCCACAACAACAACCCAACTCCATTTCCACCATTGCAACCCCAATCTCGATTAGAAGTTTGGTTTGGATTTGTATGTTTGGTGTTTGTTTTTTAAGAAGTTTTTTATTTTTAGATAGATCTAGGATTTATATATTTATAGTGTTTATTATTGAAGATATAGGAAAAAAATTAACATATATATTTTAAAAAAAGCCCCAAACTAATGATACTGATACAAACACAGGGACCAACGGTGTAATTTACTCTTAGTAATATTACATTATTTATTTATTGACTTTCTAATTGATGGCCATGTTGGATTGAATTAGATTGATTCATGTAATCAACATACCTCCTGATGATCCTGAGATGTTGTTGAAAAGGTTTGCCATTGATTCCCAAAACGAGATGATCGTATTAGGATGGAATTCCGGTTATATTAGAACCGTAATTGAGAGAAAACACTTGTGTGTGTTTTAGGATAGAAGATGGTGATAAATTGACCAACCCTTGTAAGGGTTTATAATAGCCCTTATATACATACTCAAATTAGGAGTGTGTACTATTTAGTCCTTGGTGTTTAATAAGTGTTTATTTTAAGCTCTCATAGTTCCGATCACCTAATGGGAAATCTATAGTGTCGTTAAGGTAAATACGTCCATCGAATATTTACTAGACACAGATTTCAGTTAGTGTCAGTCATCATATCAGTAAGGATAAATGATCAATGAGGGTCACAAATAATATGGGTCCAACATTCTCCCACTTGACCAAGTAGATCATTTATCTATGAGTATTAATAAGTCCGTACGAGATAATACTCATTTTGTTTCAAACCGAAATCATAGTCAATAAGTACAGTCGTAGAGAAGAATATCTACTCAGGACCCCCACTAGTCAAACTATGACTCAAATTCAAAACTGAATAAGCAATGATAGACCAACTAAGACAAATTTTGTTATAATAATGTCCAACACAGTTATGCGCATAAGGTGTAAATAATAGACAAACAAAATCTGAATAAGGAGGAAAAATTTTTCATTAATAAATAATAATGACCAATAAGTACAACATGCTATTAAATTAAGTCTTTTGTAAGCCCCATATTCGACACGTGTCCTACGAATATATTAGGAGGAAGACCTTTGGTCATCGGATCCGCTAGCATGTCATGTGTACTTATGTACTCAACACAAAGAACATTTTCCTCAACCCGTTCGCGTACAAACAGATACTTTGTGTCGAGATACAGCCCAGCGCCAGTCGAACTGTTACTGTTCGAGAAAGTTACAGCAGCTGAGTTATCACAGTAAAGCTTCAATGGTCTAGAGATTGAGTTGACGAGTTTGAGTCCACTGATCAGGTTCCTTAACAACATCCCATGACAGGTTGCATTGTAAACGACAACATATTCAGCCATCATAGTAGACGTCGTGGTCAGTTTCTGTTTATGACTCCGCCAAGAGATTGGTCCGCCAGCTAACATGAAAATATACCCAGAAGTAGATTTATGGTCTTCTTTGCTTTTAGCAAAGTCAGAGTCAGAATAACCTACTACTTCCAAGTTGTCACTTCTTCTATAAGTTAATTTGTAGTCTTTGGTCCCTTTCAGATATCGTAGAACCTTTTTAGCCGCTTTCCAGTGTGCTAATCCGGGGTTAGATAAGTAACGCCCTAGCATACCAGCGATGTAAGCGATATCCGGTCGAGTACAGACCTGAGCGTACATAATGCTCCCAACTACAGATGAGTAAGGTATCATCCTCATTTCAGCCTTCTCAGTTTCAGTGCTCGGAGTTTGATGAGGTCCAAATACGTCCCCTTTAACTACCGGAGCCACAGTGGGTGTGCAGTGCTGCATGTTATAGCGTTCTAGAATACGGTCAATATAAGCCCTTTGGGAAAGACCTAGAACACCATTACGTCTGTCTCGATGTATTTCGATACCTATAACATAAGAGGCATCACCGAGATCTTTCATGTCGAAATTATGCGAAAGCATTCGCTTCGACTCATGTAGCAAATCCAAGTTGTTACTTGCAAGCAGAATATCATCCACATACAAAACAAGGATAATAAAGTTACTCCCACTGATCTTGAGATAGGTGCATTGATCCACTTGATTCTTTAGGAAGCCATCAGATTTCACGACTTCATCAAATTTAAGGTACCATTGTCGTGATGCTTGTTTCAACCCATATATCGATTTTTTTAACTTGCAGACCATGTGCTCTTTACCTTCTGGAATAAATCCTTCAGGTTGCTGCATGAATACGTCTTCTTGCAAGTCACCATTTAGGAAAGCGGTCTTGACATCCATCTGATGTAACTCTAAATCATAATGAGCTACGAGTGCCATGACGATCCTTAGGGAATCTTTACGAGAGACAGGAGAAAAGGTCTCTTGATAATCAATTCCTTCCTTTTGAGTAAAGCCTTTTGCAACCAGTCTGGCCTTATAGCGTTCGACGTTTCCATTCGGGTCTAATTTGGTTTTGAAGACCCATTTACAACCAATTATTTTGGATCCTTTAGGAAGTGCAACCAATACCCAAACGCCATTATGCTTCATGGAATTGAGCTCTTCAATCATGGCTTCAATCCAATGAGTGGCCTGATCACTATTAATAGCTTCTCGGTAAGAGGTTGGATCAGTAAGTTTCCCAATATTTTCGACTTCAGCCAGATAAGTTTCGAAACCATCAAAATTAGTGTTTCTGCGAGCCCTTGATGATCTCCTGAGCTGAATTACGGGTTCAGTAACAGGAACAAGCGGTTCTTCGGCGTTTAGATTAGGAGGCATAATGGGAGGTTCAACCGGTTCATTAGGAGATCCAGGCATAACGGGAGCAGCGTTGGGTACAAGAGGAGTTATCGGAGGAATCGTAATAATAACCGACGAGTGGTTTCCCCCCGCTTCTTGTACTTCTTGCAAATCTAAATCAGGATTTGTCGTGCTCCCACTGATCTCTGAATTTTCGAGGAAAGTGGCATGTTGCGTATCTATGATGCGGTTAGAGTGAGAAGGACAGTAAAACCGATAACCTTTTGAGTTCTCGGGATAACCAATAAAGAAACATGTAAGGGTTTTAGAATCCAGTTTCTTTAAGTTGGGATTATAGACTTTTGCTTCGGCAGGACAGCCCCATACTTTCATATATTTTAGACTCGGTTTCCTACCTGTCCAGATCTCATAAGGAGTTTTAGGGACAGATTTTGATGGAACCCTATTGAGTATATGAACAGCTGTTTTTAAGGCCTCAGTCCAAAGAAATTTGGGTAGGTTAGTGTTGGCGAGCATACTTCTCACCATGTCCATTAAAGTTCGGTTTCTCCTTTCAGCAACACCATTTTGTTGAGGAGAACCTGGCATGGTGTATTGGTTAATTATGCCCTGTTCCTTGCAAAAATTATAGAAGGGACCAGGAGCTTGACCAATATCAGTATGTTTACCGTAATACTCACCTCCCCTATCTGATCGGACAACTTTTATCTTATGATCAAGTTGGTTTTCAACCAAAGTTTTATAATCGACAAAAGTTTGTAAGGATTCAGATTTTTCTTTAATCAGATAAAGGTGCATATAACGTGAATAATCGTCAATGAATGTAATAAATGATGTATGTCCTGTTATTGATGCGGGATAGGGGCCACTAATATCAGTATGAATTATTTCCAACAAGTTGGAACATCTGGTGGCTCCTTTCTTATTCCCTTTAGCCATTTTGCCTTTGAGGCATTGAATACATGTTTCAAAATCACTAAAATCAAGAGAGGGTAAGATTCCTTCTTTTACGAGTCGTGTCATGCGATCTCGTGAGATGTGGCCGAGACGTTTATGCCACAATGTGGAGGAATTCTCTGCTTGTTTAGGTGATTTTGTCTTTGTTTTAGTTATGTCATCAATATTAAGAGACAACAAAGACTGTGAGAAATTATGATCTAGTTCTAATTTATACAGTAATCCATCCAAAAAACCACAACCAAATAATTCATTATTAAGAGTAAAAGTGATCCTGCCACAACCATGAGTAATTACATAACCTTCAAGATCAAGTCTAGATATAGATACAAGGTTCCGAGTAATTCTCGGTACATATAAGGTATCTATTAATCTAATACACTTTCCGGTATTCATATGTAAATTTAAAATCCCCATGGCTTCGACATCTAAGAGATCACCATTTCCAACTCTAAGTTTTCTTTGGTCCTTTGGTAGCTTCTGGATTGTAAGGAATCCCTGTAAGGAATTGGTCACATGGACCATAGAACCAGAGTCACCCCACCATGTATTAAATGGAACATCAGTAGTAAAGGAATCAAATATTACGTAAAGAATGTTACCTTTCTTAGCTAGCCAGTCCTTGAATTTAGAGCAATCTTTCTGTCCGTGCCCTTTGGCGCGGCAGAATTTGTAGTTAGTATTGCTTGTTGAGGATTTAGGGCCAGAGGTAGAAGCACCATGATTTTGGACTTTATTTTCAGTCTTATTACTGTAGTTACCTTTCCTCTTCTTGGAGTTTGAAGTGGTAGTAAGGTGAACAGCTTCAGGTTGAACGTGCTTAAGACGATCTTCCTCTTGAACGCACATAGCAATCAGTTCACTTATCGACCATTTATCTTTCATAGCATTATAATTCACTTTGAAAGTGTCGAACCGAGCAGGCAAGGAAGTCATTATGAAATGCACAAGAAAATTATCTGAGACTTCCATTTCCAAATTCTTAAGCTTATAAGACATGTCAACCATCTTCATTATGTGTTCACGGACACCACTAGAACCTTCATATTTAAGAGTTAGCATCTGTAGCATTAAACTACTCGCAGTTGCGTTAGACGATCCCTTAAAGTGATCCTCAACAGATGTGAGGTAAGTTTTCACTTTGTCTTTATCAGGGATAGCTCCTCGGATGCTGGGATGAATTGAGTTCTTGACCATCATTAGTGACAGCCGATTCGCCCTTTCCCACTTCTCAAAGTCCGCTATCTGAGCCGCAGTAGACGCAGCAGTAATAGCTGCGGGTTCATCATGGCGAATAGCATAGTCAATGTCGAGCATTCCCAGAGTTAAGTAAAGTTGATCCTTCCAAGAAGTGAAATTAGCACCAGTAAGTGCCTCAATGCCGAAGTTTGGTACTCCTGTAGTGGAGAATCAGGAGGATTTTGGTTTATGATACGAGTTTGAGAAGATTTTATATTGACAGAGTTAGCTATATAAGGCAGACTAAGTAATGTCCCTTAAGGTAATAGAACTAGAGTAATGTCTAAAATAAGTAGACCTAATAGTAATGTTCCTGAGACTAAGACCATATTAGTAATGAAGCCAATGATAGGTAAGCCTATTGAAACACCAAAATAATAAGCTAAAGTAAGGCTCTACTTAGATGTTACATCACCTTTGGGCAGAAATAACTAATATCTAAGTAAAATTATGAGCATAAGGTTTATGCAACACAACGTTTGTCTTTTGACCTTTGGGCAACAAAATAGAACATCGTGTTTTAAGGCATAATAAGAATCCTTTTAAGCACACAAGTATATTAAATCACCTTTGGGCAGAATTAATATCCTACGTGTTTATTATGCTAAAGGAAAAAAAAAATGCAATCATAGGAATCACCTTTGACCTTTGGGCAACAAAAGATGAAAACATGAATATTAGTGCATAAGTATAATAAAGTCACATATAAATAAGGTGACTAAATCAATTTTAAAGATGGCCAAATTAAACCAAATTGATTTTAATACAGTCGGCAAGTTAGGCGACCAATTTTGGGTCAGACGGCAAATAAAGCAACCAGTAAAACTCTAAAAACCGACCAAATTAGGGTATTTAGTCATTCGTACGGATGAGATTATATTCGTACGGATGAGTATTGATTCGTACGGATGTAAGTCCAGGTTCGTGCGTATGAACAAATCAGGTTCGCATGAGATGATCCTTAGTTCGTGCTAATGAACAAGTTAGGTTCGCACGAATCAAGCAACACATTCGCACGTATGAGACTTCATCCGCACGTATGAACAAATCAGGTTCGTATGAGATAATCTTTGGTTCGTGCTAATGAACAAGTAAGGTTCGCACAAATCAAGAAACTCATTCGCACGTATGAGACTTCATCCGCACGTATGAACAAATCAGGTTCGTACGGATGAGCCTTCATCCGCACGGACGAAGTTCATCGGAAATTAGGGTTGCTGTTCCGCCGCAGGTCTCAAAAAACACCATTTTTTCCATCAAAAAACAAAACCGCCGGCCAGATAATTTGCAGAACAATAATAGCAATAGCCAGGCAATAAATAAACATGAACCAATGGATAATCACGATCCATTGGCTCTGATACCACATGTTGGATTGAATTAGATTGATTCATGTAATCAACATACCTCCTGATGATGCTGCGATGTTGTTGAATAGGTTTGCCATTGATTCCCAAAACGAGATGATCGTATTAGGATGGAATTCCGGTTATATTAGAACCGTAATTGAGAGAAAACACTTGTGTGTGTTTTAGGATAGAAGATGGTGATAAATTGACCAACCCTTGTAAGGGTTTATAATAGCCCTTATATACATACTCAAATTAGGAGTGTGTACTATTTAGTCATTGGTGTTTAATAAGTGTTTATTTTAAGCTCTCATAGTTCCGATCACCTAATGGGAAATCTATAGTGTCGTTAAGGTAAATACGTCCATCGAATATTTACTAGACACAGATTTCAGTTAGTGTCAGTCATCATATCAGTAAGGATAAATGATCAATGAGGGTCACAAATAATATGAGTCCAACATGCCATAGTTTTCCATCGACTACGTCACGAATGATGATCTAACTCAAGTAACATTAGCATAAGCCAGTGGCTATGTGAGTATGTGACCACCAACCAACTTAACTACACTTTTAGAAATAAAAAAAGAAATGAAATATATACTTCTTTTGCGACCAAACAGACAACTTCAAATTAGTGGTCATCTTGTGGCGACACTAATTGAAGTATAACACAACTTTGTTACTGTAAAACAAATACCAAAACCTTATTAAAAATGTACTTATTGGGCTAAATGCACGTACGACCTCTATTTCAGAAGTTTATTTATAAAATTTGTCAATTTTGCTTCTACTTTATATATTTTTCTTCCTTTGTTGTTCACACGTGCCAACTTATTCTAGAACATCTAGAACACTAAGTTAGTACATTGGTGTGATCTTTGAACTAATCAAGTCACTTGTAGCTGTTTTTCCATATACACAAAGTTGTATAGATCAAAGATCAAGAAGGTCAAAATACAACAATAAGAAAGCTCAAGAGAAGTAATGTAAATATGGAGAGAATATAAGTATATAATTATGGACGGAGCCATAAACTTTTTCATGTGGAAATAAACTAAAGGGAATTTATCGAGTATATAAATTTTATTGCTTGCGTGGGACAAAATTTAGATTTTTTATATTTGTAGGGAAAATTATAAAAAATAATATAAAATAATTGTTTTTTACATTATCAAAAATGTTTAGTGAAACAACTGCCTAAAAGATAAGAACAAATACTTCCAACTCGTATATTATTTAAAAACCATCCAAATTGCTAGGATTTAACATCAAATTACTCCATGACAACCCCACTTTTCGATACCGGTTTGCTAGCCACAACAACGATCTTTGTTTAACCAAAGAGACTATGTTATAATTACGCACTTTTCGAGCATCCGTTGGATAAGCATTTCATGTATTCTAAAATTGTTGGTTGCCCTCGTTGGACCGTAATTTAAACCCAATCACTAGAAAGTCGCGGAATTACTTTAAAGTGGCTTTATGTTGGTGTAACACTCAAATAACCGAATGATTGATATTATTAAGCTTACGTAATGTTATACAATACGAATAATATCAAATACAAGCGATTACAAAGACTTTGAACCGTCAAAAATGGTGTTGCGCAAGGTAGGCTCTCTGCTTGCGTAATACCAACTTTCTCTCTCTAAGACGGTTGCATTTATGGCTGGTAGCTGGGGTATTATCGTGTTCACCTAAACCTAACTTGTTACGCAACCGCAACACCCGAATAGGGTGTCGCGCAACACACTTGCGTAACAACCCATAAATGCACAAAACACTTACAACTCGATTTATATACATGCTAGGCTTTACGACATATTCCTAAACTAAGTATAAGCTATAATCAACGACGAATATGTCTCAACAAAAATGTTAGAACTTGTAGATGATGTTAATACTTAGATATCCCTCAAACTATTATTTCGAATTCATGTATTGTAAAATGTTAAAGAAAACAAAAAAACAATAGATTAAGCTATGAAGAAAGTAAACATAAGGCCATAAGGGTGGATATATTAATTTATTTTCATAAATATTGCACTTCACTTTTCGTGTGAATTTTCTGATACAAAAAAGGTTTTTTTCATTAAGAAACCATTTAAAAATTTAAAAAGGATTTTCTCATAGTGTTAGTTTGTTTTAACTCGTATATTTCTATACTTGTATTTACTTTCGTTTTATATGAGTCAAACATTTCTAGAAAAATGTTTGTTTTCTTGCAGTTCTTCTCTTATGTCACTTTCTATCAAGTTCCACTTTTAATCTTTTGTTTTATGGGCTGTTTTGAAATTATGTCGCAGAAAATAACAAATTTCTGAACCATATACTCCAATTTTCAAACGTTTTATTCTTTTGCCGTAACGTAATTATTAATATTTGTTTTTCCATCTCAATTTGAATATGATATTTGTAAAGATTTAGGTTCTTTTCTATACTTGCAACTTTAAAAATGAGATCGCCGTTACTTTATTAATTTGGTCCACATACACGAGAAACTAATATTATTTGATTTCATAACTATTTTATATTGTCAATGGTGAAATTATATGTCTTTATAGCGGCATATATTATATGTTCAAAGATAAGAAGGAAAAGGTGATATCTTAAAATTTTAGGAAATACCAACTCTTTTGAGGTGATTGTTAACAACTTATTTTGTTAATAAATTTCAAGTTGATTTTTACCATCCCATACACGTTGGTTTTTCGGCCATCAATTATCATCCACCCAAGGTTGTTTATAAAGACGATTAGTTAACAACGGCGGACATAAGGGTAGCTCCCGCTACTAGTGGGTTCGGCAATGTATATTTTTGTGAAAATTTAGTTTTGTGCTTCCCTTAATCCCATTTTTTTCACTAATCAATCCCCATCTTATGTTTATTTAGTCCATTGAGTAATTTTACCAAAATTTTAATAGATTAATTTTTTATATTAGTTGATATATTTTGTTCTTTTGGGCTACCGATTCTTTCGAGTTTTGGATCTTCCACTGTTAGTTATGCATAGGGGCATTCTAGCTAGTTGAGTGTGTGCCTCGATTGTGTTTAAGAAAGTTTTGGGTTTATAACTAATAAGGTCTTCAAAGTCGGCTAGTGTGTTTGTAGAGCTAAACCTTATCTGGCATCATATAATGACCTTATTTAATAAGGTTTTGTTACATTGGGTCATTTTAAAGATTTTTCCTAGTTATAAACCATGTCATGTTTTATGTGTATCATATTTCTTCATTATATTTTCTTTGTCTATCATAAGACATGGTAATTGAAGTGACAAGTTTACGTTTATTTTATTACATGACATGTAACGTGACATAAATTGATAAGCATGTGACGTGATGTACAAAAACTTTAATTCACAAAATCTTTCGTACATTATTTTTAAATTTTGGATCGATCTACTATTTTATCCTATTTCTTAAATGAATTACGTAGTCGTATTTTCTATGGCAAAAATATAAAGGTATATCCGAAACCTATCACTACAAAAAAACAACCTTTTAGCGATGTGTTCAGCGACACGCTGTAAAATGTGGCAAAATTGAGACAAACCTAACGACATTTTTAGCTACGTAGATGTCGTTTGCATCGCAACTGATATCGCTAAATAACCTTTTGTATGACAATGTCACAAACTGCGTCGCTGAGTGTGTTGCTGAAGCTACGACATGCTAATACATGACTCTAATGATGTCGCTAATCTCGCGACATGCTAATACATGACTTAAATGATGTCGTTGATATTGCGACATGCTAATACATGACTCTAATGATGTCGCTGATCTTGCGACTAGCTAATACATGACTCTAATGATGTCGCTGATCTTGCGACTTGCTAATACATGACTCTAATGATGTCGCTGATCTTACCTCTTTATGATCTATGTATATATATATATATATATATATATATATATATATATATATATATATATATATATATATATATATATATATATATAGAGTTGGTTTCATTTAAGAACCATGTAATTATTTAGAAACCATTAGGAACCATTTTTAGGCAAGGTGACAATTTTGTAATTAAACTCAAGGTGGCAATTTTGTAATTAAGTCAAAATTGAGAGTCAAATTGGAAATCAATTAAAACCACTTTAAAATCCTAATTAACTTTAAATTAACATATCTAGAGTATAACTAGGTTTTAGGAAAAACTAAATACACCATTAGAACAAGCATTTAATTATCTTTCCAACGAGCACCCACTTGATATACTTTTGACGACTTTTTTTTTTTTTTTTTTTTACAGTGAGTTTCGGTATATACACTAGTGTATATACTAAATATTCACCAGTGTATATACTAATTCACAAAAAACACATCTGAACCATATATACTATACACTAGTGTATACACTATATTCACTAATGTATAGTTATACACTAGTGTATTTATACACTACAGTAGTGTATTTATACACTAGTGTATACACTATATTCACTAATGTATAGTTATACACTAGTGTATTTATACAATATACACTAGTGTATACACTATATTCACTAATGTATAAGATGTATTCTCTATTGAATACATGGTATTCACTGGTGTATATTGTATATTCACTTGTGTATATTGCGTATTCACTGGTGTATATTGTATATTCACTTGTGTATATATATATTGTATATTCACTTTTGTATATTGCGTATTCACAATTAAAAGGAAATTAATATAAAGATTCGTATACATTAGTGAATATAGTGTATACACTAGTGTATAGTGTATATGGTTTAGATGTGTTTTTGGTGAATTAGTATATACACTGGTGAATATTTAGTATATACAGTAGTGTATATACCGAAACTCACTAAAAAAAAAAAAAAAAAAAAAGTCGTCAAAAGTATATCAAGTGGGTGCTCGTTGGAAAGATAATTAAATGCTTGTTTTAATGGTGTATTTAGTTTTTCCTAAAACCTAGTTATACTCTAGATATGTTAATTTAAAGTTAATTAGTATTTTAAAGTGGGTTTTAATTGATTTCCAATTTGGGGATTTGACTTAATTACAAAATTGCCACCTTGCCTAAAAATGGTTCCTAATGGTTCCTAAATAATTGATGGTTCCTAAATGAACCCACCTCTATATAGATATATATATATATATATATATCAATTTATTAAATTTAGGTAAATAAAATTAAATAATATTTTATTCTTATGAAGTTATTTCTAAATTTTTTTTATTAATAAACCACTTTTTTAGGTTTCAGTATTAATTAATTAAGTAACATTCACGTTTGAAAACCAAATAATATTTTGTTTTAGTATTCCCCAATTTCGTCGGTTTTCATATTCCAGCCCTAAATTCCCAATCTCTCTCTCTCTCTCTCTCTCTCTCTCTCTCTCTCTCTCTCTCTCTCTCTCAGCATAGCACCACCGACATTCTCACCGCCGTCATCTGCACCACTGCCGGCACCATTACCGCCGTCGTCGTTTGCACCATTACCGTCGTCGTTGTCTGCACCATTACCGCCGCCTGCACCTCTTCACGCACCACCGTCTCACGGCTACCTGTAATTACGTTTTCGTTTTATCTGTACGTATTCACTTCTCTAGTTCTCTCTCATGCTTAAGTTCGTCAATTTTACATAAATATGTGGATTTTTGTTTCAATTGTAATTGGTTGATGTAGAAATTGTTTAGGTAATATGTGATATTTCTATTTGGAAAATGAAAGATACGATTTAGTAGTAGGTCAAATAAGTGATGTTAGTTTTCCTTCCCTAGATTATGTATAACTTTGAATCGGTTGTCAATTTTGAAGTTTCATGGGAATGAACACATTCGTATATAGTAGTAGCGGAACGTTCTGTTAATCGGGGAAGTTGTTTAAATTTTTTATGTAGAAAGAGATTATGCATGAAGATAACTCACTTGTCTTTGTCTCCAATCTATAATGGTTCAAAATTTGTCAATGTCAATTGTATTTTACATAATGTGAGGTATTTTTTTCCATTTTAGATGAAGTGATCATATATTAAAATAATTGCAATTAAAGGAGAACATGATTCTATACTTAGGTAGTAGAAACGTGAATGTGTTATCTTTTATAATTTTATGATTACACCTTGTTTTCTAGACTCTTAGTCACATGATCGTTATTTGCTCTGTGATAAGTATAACTAAATAGTGTAAGCTTGTGATCGTGATTTCAAAACTTGGAAGGCTTAATACATTTTAATGACCAAGTTAACCATAAGATCACAATAAGTTAGTAGCATATTTGTTTTCTGATTCACAGTTTGCATATTTAGTTGTTTGTCCTGAAATGTTTTTGGTGGAAACGTTACGAGTCTTTTATTTTATTTGATGACTCAAATATTATGGAACTTATGTTATATTTGCCTAACAGATATTGAAGTTAGAGTAATAACGTGTGAATTTAAGTTGGTTGGGACTCAACTAAATAAACAGAGGGGTCGAGAAAAATCTAGTTTTTATAGTCCAACGGAAATTGTTTACTCTAAGTCTATATTGATAGTCAAGATATGTGCAATGAATGATTATCGATCATGTTGGTGTTTGTCAT
This sequence comes from Senecio squalidus, assembly GCA_910822075.1. Lineage (NCBI taxonomy): Eukaryota > Viridiplantae > Streptophyta > Magnoliopsida > Asterales > Asteraceae > Senecio > Senecio squalidus. The sequence continues at coordinate 29,851,490 of CAJVGC010000589.1, forward strand.
TAATTCTATTATAATTAGATAATAGTATTCAACTAATCTCAGTTCAATCAGTTACCATATTTAAGCATCATTAACATTTTAGATGTAGTATAATAATGTCGACTTTCTTTTTAATAATATAGAGTAATTTTGGATATCTTCAAGTTGATGTCATTATGTTCTCTTGTCATGGTTGTTGACTTTGAATTAATAATTGTGGATGATGGTTGTCCCGATGAACTCAAGCTATTGTCAAACAGTTACAAGAAGTTTATGGCCAACATTGTATTTTATGTACATTTGATCTATCACACGATGTAAATATATGTTCGTAATATTTTATATTAAAATACTGAACAAAGTTGTAATTTTGTAATTTAGGTTCTATTTACATTTTATATTAAAATACTGAACAATGTTCTCATCAAAAAATATAGTTTATAATTATACAAAAAAACATTTTAGTATTTATCAAGTTAAAAATTAGAAAAAACAAGCTATTGCTCAGCCTGTGTTGCCTCATCTAGATAAAGTTTATCATTTGATATGATGATTTACTTATATTTTGCTGGTTTTTCCAGGCACCTTTTCTTAACAGGAGAAGATTTCAAGAAGCACCCCATGGTAGTTCTATTGAAGTCCCTGACCCGGATCAGGTGAGTAGTGCAGATGAACCAGGCAGTTTTTTTTTTTTTTTTTTGCAATTATTTTATTTTGATTTGAACAAATATTGAATGTGCAGGATTATGGTTTCTCTCAGAAGCAATTTAAATGCAGGAACGTACATTGAAAAATATGGTGACGACGACTCTCTTGAAGCTCACTCCGGGGATGTGTTTAACACGTATCGAAGATGGGTTGACCAAGGAATAAAAAACACTTAGAACTACACACGAAAAAAATATTAAAATATTGGATGAAGTTGTGGAAGCCCAAACAATAGGTGTTTGGTTTAAAATTAGAAACTATTTGATGACCGAAATAGCATTAAACCCGTTTGTTGTTTGGTTAAGTTTAGAATTTATCTTTGGATAATGTGTAGCGTTAATATTTAGTTTGATATGATATTATATTTTGGTTCATAAATTTTCATTTTATTATATATAATAAAATATTCATCTATGATAATTAGGATGTAAATAGGAACAAAAATTGGTGTGACGAGGTGGCCTCGTATTTATGATCAACGACGTCATCGGAGACACAAATAACGTCATCTTACAGAAAACAGCGACGCATGTAGAGATGTAAATAGCGTCGTCCCTCAAAATTAGCGACTTCGGTAGAGACACATATAACTACACATAAAAATTAGCGACTTCGGTAGAGACACAGATAACCACACATCTTTACTAATAGAGACGTATATTAAGACACATACTTTCCACGTCGCAATTTTTTTGCGACATATTTTCTCCTATCGTTGTTATTGTCGCTGTACATAGCGACATGTAGCAGATGTCGCAAAAATCTGCGACTTTTTTATAGAGACATCCAAGTTCACATCGTTAAATATGTCGCTAGCACAAAATATGTCGCTATGAACGTCGCTAAGCATGTCGCTAAAAGACCTTTTTCTTGTAGTGTATAAAGAAATCGGTAACATATGTAATATATATGTTACATTTCACATACCTTAGAGGTTTGTCAAATGAGAAATTTTATATCCATGTTCCATTCCCCTTTTATTTCCTATAAATTTTAAAGTAACGTAGTATACATTATATCAAACTTTATACAATCACAAGAAGAATAAAAGTTAGTTTAAGTATCATCGTAAAAGCACCATGTTTTAAATAGACGACTTTAATATCGTGCCCTAAGTGGTCCAAAAGGCCAAATATACAAGGCTATAGAATAATAGTAGTCGGGTCGGATCTTATATACATGGAAGTAGACAACGGGTTATCCAGAACAACTAGATTGACTTTGACCACGTGCAACCCATTTTGTGGTCCAAGTTTTACCGGCACTCAATTATACCACTTCGTTTACTGCTAACTAATTAAACCCTAAATATAACTTAATAATTTAACACTAAACGTTTGCCTTATTGGCATTATTGATTAAAAACAATCTTTGACTCTCACTTTCAACGGTCAATATTCAAATCTCCAGCCTTTGCACCGTCACCTTTAACTTGAACATTTCATTCATCTCTACCTTTGACCAAAAACCAATACTAATATATATACATCTTTAATTTTCAAGATTCTTAAAACCCATTATAATTCTCTCAAAAATATTCATACCCAGATCGTTAAATCTTTTAAAAGTTTATAAATATGGCGTTTTTTTGGAAGAGACAAAGAGCTAGCCGTTTGGCTGGTAAGAAACTTCTTTCAAAGCAAAATTCTAAGATAGAACTTTCAATTCCGACGCATTTCCGGTGCCCGATATCTCTTGATCTTATGAAAGATCCCGTGACATTGTCAACGGGTATTACGTATGATCGAGAGAGTATTGAGAAGTGGATACAAGATGGGAATCAGACGTGTCCAGTCACGAATCAAGTTCTTACTAATTTTGATCAAACACCTAATCATATGATACGGAGAATGATTCAACATTGGTGTGTTGAGAATCGAGATCATGGTATTGAAAGAATACCAACTCCTCGAACTCCTTTAACTTCTTTTGATATTGTGGAAATTTGTTCAAAAATGATGGTTTCAGCTTCGAAAGGAGATGAAAAAAGGTGTCTTGATTTGGTGGAAAAGGTAAATGTTTGGGCTAAAGAAAGTGAACATAACAAGTGTCTTATTAAAGATAATGGTCTCGGATACGTGTTAGCGGCTTCATTTGATTCATTTTCGAGTCTTTCTTATGAAAAACATGAATATCTTCTAAGTGAGATTATGTTTTTATTTACATGGATGTTTCCTTTAGGGATCGAAGGGCGATCTAAGCTTGGATCAACATCATCTTTACGTTGCATGACATGGTTTTTATCTGGAGATAACTTGTTACTCAAGAAAAGTAGTGCTCAAACACTAAAAGAACTTCTTTCCACCGATCAAACCCACGTAAACAACTTAATTGAAATCGAAGCCCTTCCAGAAGTCTTATTCCACCTTATAACCACACCCGATTGCCTTTCGACTAAAAAATCATCTTTTTCAGTCATATATCACATACTTTCAACAAAAATTGGTCACAACAAACTCTCATCAAGATTCTTAAACCTAGGTATAGTCGAGTCGAGCTTAGAATCACTTGTGGAAGCCGATAAAGGGTTAAGCGAGATGGCATTGGGTGTTTTAGACCGTATTTCAAATTCTAAACAAGGAATGGAAAGAGTTCAAAAACATGCATTGACTATCCCGTTGTTAGTAAAGAAGATATTGAGGGTTTCTTCTTTAGCTACCGATTTTTGTGTTTCAATGTTATGGAAACTTAGCAACAATGGTGATGGAAATGCTTTAGTTGAAGCACTTCATGTTGGTGCATTTCAAAAGCTTTTGCTCATGTTGCAAGTCAATTGTTGTGAAGAAACAAAGTTAAAGGCTACTGAGATGCTGAAATCGATGAATCAATACAAGAATAAGCTAGATTGTTTTGATTCTGGACATTATAAGTATCTTAGAAAGTCTTATTAAATTTTGGTAGTTTGTAATTAATTAATTTGTGTTTTGAAAAAATTGTGTACAAAATTAAAAATGCAGATATCATAATTTTGTAAATTGTATTGTATAACGGATATACATATAATATCAATTACTTGTTTTTGTTGTTTAATTCTTGTTAAATTTAATGAACTTTATTTTAGACTCAATATAAAAATACTTAAGATAATACACACTATTTTATCTAAAAAAAGTTCAAACATGTTTCTTCTGTTGGAAATTTTATGTTGAAAATGGTGATAGAAATGAAAAAAAGAATAGCTACATTCCTATTTTATGTTTATACAAATAATTTTTTGATCAACAAGCAACATTAATTATGGTTAAAATGTTATGACATTGAAGTAATAATAATTTTTTTTCTTTTAATTATTTTTTTTAGCTTGTATGATCACCAACTCATAACTCATCATTTACCAACCGTTAGCTAAAACATAATTGTATATTCATAAAATACATTTAGAATATTATTTTTAGCTTATTAGGTTTTATTTTGCTTTTGCTTTTGCTTTTGCGGTTATCTATATATCCTTGTGTCCACTTAAATGAATATGTAAAATATAATACGTTTCATAACAGATAAAAAAAATAGGTAGGAAGCCTATAATGTACTCAAATAACGAAATCAACGTTTTATAAAAATGCAAGTTACGTTATACCGGTTCAAATAATCATTAAACAAAAAGATTAATCTATATAAAAAGTACGGTTTACATAAAATTAAAGTAACATCATGTAGGAGCATCTACGTTACATTATAACTTTTTGTTTTTTCTATTTGGTAGGATTGTAGTTGGGTATCTAGTCTTTTTGGTTGTTGAAGTGTCTATTCTTAGTAGTAAATTATTGTCAATAGTGGCTTACTCTATTCATTCTTTCATTTTTCTTTGTTTTATGACATGTTAAGGGTATTTAATTAATTACATTGGTTTACCTAATTTATCAAGTTTAATCAAACATATCGTTTACCATTTAAATTATTAAGATTCTCGATTAAGAAACAATATTTGTAAAAGCTCGATGCATTGGATATATTTAAGTATAAGAGTAAGATATGCCGGTTATTTCTCACAAATGTAATGACTATTGCATCGTTTAGACATTTATTTCTCAACTTTGCCGACCCGGTCCTCATTCTCCAAGGAGTTGAATGGTATACAACATTCATTGCAAGTGACACCAGATATGACTTGGAACATGATTTTAACAAGTAGACGGTTTGAATAGTATTGAATTTTGTTGATTATTATAAATAAGATATATAATTATATATATTTATTGTTTTCTTGATAAATGGGTGTGAGAAAAATATATAATATGTTTATATTCATTCCATCAAAAAAATAATTAATTACAACTAGGGGTGTTGATTAGGTCGGGTCAGCGGGTTATTTGGGTTGGGTTATTTGGGTTTTGAGCTGTGAAAAAAATACCCATACCCATACCCGAATAACAATATGGGTTAAACGGGTTTGGGTTATTCGGATTTGGGTTATCCGGGTTTGACCTTTTTAACCCATTTTACCCGATTAACAACAAATATGGTTTACAACTAATTGGATTTAAACTAAGATTGTATATTTAGTTATAATTTTCATATTAATGAAATAGACCAAACTTACAACGTATAAAATATGATCAACTTATCGTTGATTTTTCATTTTATAACCATTTCATCTTACACAACCCAAACCAAACCAAAAACAAAACAAATATTTATCTTTTAATAACTTTTTGTAAACTTTTTATATTTAATGAAAATAAAAACAAACTAATAAGAGTCAACTAATAATAATTTCATTAAACATAACTAATAAAATTGGACAAAAACTATTAATACCTATGTAGGAGTTAACTTAATCGGGTTATATGGGTTATACGGGTTACCCAAATGAAAATAAATAGACCCGTACCTATACCCATATAAGCTTCGGGTTATTCGGGTTTGATCCATTTAACCCGTTTAACCCATTTAACATGACCTATTTAACCCGAACTCATTTTGGGTCGGGTAGGTTATTTGGGTTCGGGTAAAAACGACACCCCTAATTACAACCATTCAAATTATGTCTTTTTATATATAGTAATTTTGTCATAATATTGACTTTTATTATTAGCATTATAAACACATGGAAAATAAAATTCTATATATCTACTATATAAAATAAAAAAAAATAACAAATTAATAGAAGATAAAGTGAATGCCAAAAATTTCGGACAGATTGTTATGTAAATAAACAACGAATCAAGTCCTGATATCTCAGAAAAGCTCTAACTTTCTGGAGTTCTTTTTGGTGATTTGTGTTGCTTTGACTTCTCAAAATCATGTAATGTTTTTTTTTTCTTTTAATTGTTGTTTTAGGTGAGAGTTTCATTTCAAGTTTTTTTCTTGTTAGGATCACGTACTTCGTCTTTTCTATATCACAATGAGTACTTTAGATATTTGGTATTTTGATTTTAATGATTTATTTGTTCTCAGTTCCCATCATTGAAAACCAATTACATGTAATTCTTGAAATTTTAATATAATTCTTAACTATTTCAAAATATATTGAATGTCTCATCATTTAAATCTTTAGAAATATTATTTTTATCTAATGAACTGACCATTTTAAGGTTTATTATGATAAGTTTTGAATTATGTATAATAATATGATATAAAGTCAAGGTTGTTATGTCTTCGCAAGATCGGGATCGAAAGATCGCACCGAGATTGGATTCGGGATCGTAATATCATAACACTAGGGTGTTGTTCTCTTTTGAAAAAAAAGTCTTAATAGGCTCTGAACTCTGACCCGGTCAGAGGTTTTAAAAATTTTGTTGTTCTTTTTTTTTTTCAACCAGAGACAAAAAACCTCTTTTTACCTCTGATACAACCCTACATAAAATATCTCTTTTTCATCTCTGGTTAGGTCTTTTTTATTTTTATTCCACCCACCAACTCAAAAAATCCAACCCTAACATCCCTTCCTTGTTCTCTCTCTTCTTCTCGCCATTTTGGTGGCAGTCACCGGAGATCAAATCTTCTCGGACGCCCAAGATTTTCACGAGGATTATTCAGATTCAGATTCAGAGTTTTGGACCACCTCTGATTATTCAGAGCTGGTATTCAGATTCAGAGGAAAAACCTTTGGTTCAAAAGAACAGCACATAGGTTTTAGTCACATTTATATAATATATAATTCTTATTAATTACATACTAATAGTATGTCATAATTGTTAATATATTTATACTATCTATAAAGCATTTGAGATATAAATCTTAATGTTGAAATTTAAGAAGGAAAAAACATAATTGTCCCTCATAACGTTTTATTTATGTTAAGTTGCTAGCATTATATTTTCTTAACTTTTCTTTTATTTATTTATGAAAAAAACACATTAAATTAAAACACAATAATGTTTCATTTTTATTTGAAAAAATAGAACTAGAAAACACTGTAAACTCTAATATTATATACAATGTATATATCAGACGAATGAGAAACCATCTAAAATATTATCACAATGTAATTTTTTCCTATTACTTCTTTCTCGCCGCGACATCGCGCGGGTATTATACAAGTAAATTATTTAAATGAGTTTAATAAGAATCATAGAGATTTATATTATTTTATTGTGTCAGTATTAGTTCTATTACATATATTTGTTATTTGAAGTAAAAAAAATTATGAAAATTCCTTTATTTACGTATCTTAGCTGGTTATACGATTTTTTTTTTGTTTATTAGTTAATTTATACATTTTTGGTTCTACAATTAAAATAAAAGTAAGATTGAATAGGATTGAGATTCTATAATTTTTTGATTAAGATCAGAATCATACTAAGATCTTATGCTTTCAGAGATCTTACAAAAAGTAGGATCGTTTTTAGAAAACGAGATCGTAAAATCGTAATATTTTAAGATCTAGGTCGGGATCTTAACAACTATGTATTAAATGATTATTGATGTTTGATCTCTCGAATCCAATCAAAATCAACCGGGAATTTCATTATCCTTTCTAACCGGTGAATGCTCGTGATTTTTAGATTTTGCTTAATTTTAGTTTTCTTGAAAATGTATTATTGATCATGCATGCATATATCTTTTGATTTCTGTAGGTGACAACAACCAAAATGAACTGAGAACAGACCGTCGCGGTTATATTGTAACATGAAGTGGTGGAAGGCTTGAAGCGGACCAAGCCATGACAAAGAATGAGAGTCTATGATGATGATGTTACATCAACTGCTAAAAGATACTAAAAAGAAGGATTCAAAATCCATTTTATGGTCGACCAATACTCTTGTGTTCTTCGTTTTAGTATAATTTACATTCTTATATTCATGTTCTTTTGTATAGTTTGAATACTATACAAATTTTCCAATAAAGTTGTGTTATATGTTTGTTAGCACTTTGCTTAACAGATTTATTATTCCCTAAATTAACATATAATTATTCTTAATTTGTTAAGCCACGAGAGAGCTAACAATATGGTTATTGGTAATCAATGACTATTAAGAATAAGTTAATCATGTAGAATTGTAAATCAAAACGTGAAATTTTTAAATGGTGAGCAAGAAATGTATTATTGTACCGAGCAACGCACATATATAAAACTAGTTTATACATACTTGGTAAACTATGGTATTAGATCAATGAAATAAATATTAGTTAAGATTATCTGGGTCAGTGTCACTTAATATAAATCGTATTGTATGTAATTATATCAACATAAAAAATATACTTGTCATTTTGTCGAAGGCATTGAGATAAATCTTTAACTATACATAAACTGTACAATGAGTATTGGTTTGGTATAACAAATTAGCCTTCTTTGAATCAATAATAAAAGCCTCTTGGTAAGAAATTATCGATAAATCACTCATTTTGTAGCCGGTACATATCCTCGACATAAATGGAGCCATACGCCCATATGCATAACCTATATTCATGGACTTGCTAAATTTTATTTTAACAAGTTTGCTCTATTTAAAAGTTTTCAAATTGCATGCGCAACCAACAGAGTTGACCAAATCAACGTTAAGAGTATCAAATATCAATTGTGCATGCCTGCTTGCTTGCAAGTTGACTTGCTAAAAAAAGAAGTTTTATTTGAAATTCTTGTTCAACATTTTCTCTGAGCAAAGTTGGCCAAAACCCACGTCTCAATAAACAATAATAAATCATATCATAAATTATACTAAAAGAGCTGGATGTTGCAAGACTTTGGTTATCTCATAATTATTTTAAAACTTGCAATAATTTATAAATGACTTTGTATGAGACAATTATTTGAGTTTTCTTGACTAAAATTTTGTCCCTGCCCCAAAACTAATTATTAAACCCATCTTAATTTCTTTACGTTTAACCAAATGTGGATATTTAATTTACATATGTGTTTTATGTTTTATGGCGGGGTTTACGTAAATAAATACTCCGTATTATCTACACACCAATAAAAGTAATATCTACATAACTAAAATTTGGCATTTTGTTATTATTACCGGGCGTATAATAAAAATAATAGGTTATCATTAGGATGACAATTAATCGGACATAGATCGAGTGGAGTCGTATCCATATCCATTTAAAAAAAATTCATCCATCCATATCCATATTCATTAGATTAAACGGGTAAATGGAAAATTTCAACTTCAAAATAGGGTCGAAATATCACATATATACAAGTATAGTATATGAAACTCATTTATTATAATTTAATGTTTGTTCCATATTGAAATAATAATTTTGATAAACATGTCTATAAAAGCTAATTAAGTTCATATTATTAAATTATCTATGTTAATTAAGATGCATTATACGGTAACTATGTTAATATTTATAATTTTATTAGCTAAAGTAAAAGTTGTAGCTTAGTATTCATTTTAATATAAGTTAAATTTGTTTTTAATATATATATATATATATATATATATAGGGAGAGGTTCTTATAAACCAAAACTTAAAGTAAAATAAGTAAAAAAATATGAAAAAATAATTTATTATATGTGTAATTTTGTATTATGTTTATTTATTCAATTATAACAAACTTTAAAAAAGCAAGTTTTGATATGCATCAAAATATATGTCGTTTACGGACTGTGCATCAAATTCTTTGTTTTTGTGCAGTAAATATTCAAATTTGATGCACAACGTTAAAACTACTCATTTTATGATGTACAACAAAACTTCGTTTTTTAAAGTTTGAGATATGGTTAAAATGAACGATAATCCAAAATATCTAACGTTATAAATTATTTTTTAATTTTTTTTTACTTATTTTACCTTAAGGTTTGTTTTACAAGAACCATATATATATATATATATATATATATATATATATATATATATATATATATATATAAAAGTGAATATGCGGCTGTTACACATGTAAAATAAGTAAATAAATATATTATCACATTATATATATATATATATATATGAGGTGTTATACCCGCGCGATACACGGTAGTGATCTATTTAGTCCAACATTGAACTTTTGATGACAAAAAAGTGAAAAACTCTAAGCGTGAAAAATAAGTAAATAAATATATTATCACAGTATTTAAAAGAACACCCAACATAGTAAAACCCTTTGTCCGTAGAGCACTCGGAGTGATAATGATGATTGTGGGTATTTGTGAGGTTTTTTGCTGACGTGGCATCTTTTTACACATTTAAATAAGATAAATATAAGATTTTATTAAAATAAAAAACAATACAAATTATTAAGACTAAAACAATACTAAAAGCTAAATTATCTCATATTTTTCCCTGATGCACATTTTTTCGCTCTCGATCCACTCCGTTTGTCCTTGTGGCATCCCCTCCGTGTTCGTTTGAAGAAACAACATATCGTCTCTTCTTGCACTTGTATAAGCCGCTTGTCTTTGTTCGAGAGTCGTTTGTTGTTGTTCGAGAACCGCTTGTTTTTGTTCAAGAGCCGCCTCTTTTTGGACTTGGAGTGTTTCGTTTTTCGTTTTTGCGACATCTTTTTTTGTTTTTGTAAGTTTTTTTTAACTGTGAAGCAATCGCTCCACACAACGCCGACAATGAAGATTGAGCCTTTTCGAATGCGTCGGATGATTATTTTCTTTTACTTCCTCTTTTTTTTCCGCGTGGTCGTTCATTTCGATCATCCGATATATCAACGTCTTCAAGGTTGACGGTGGTAACTGGAGTTTCTATTTTCGCAAAAACACGCCATTTGCTATGTTCTCTCCAAATTTTCCACACCGCCGCTTGCCTAAAAGACCCACCCTTCGTATCAAGGTACATCTCATGAGTCGCCTCTAAAACCTTTGAATCGTCGGACCCGCTACTCCGAAGTCGTAAAGCCTCCGCATAGTGCCCAATAAAGTTCTTTACTGCGCCACTCATTGTCGTGAACTTGCTTTTCACCGACTCCTTGTTTCTCTCCACCAAACCTAGCCCCTTAGCTTGTTCGTTGTAACCCGACACAATTCGTCTCCAAAATCGTGCGTCCAGTTGGTTGTTGGCGATGTCGGAATCTTCCGAAATGTGACACCACATCTTCGTCAAAAGTACTTCCTCGGTTGTGGTCCATGACACCTTTTTACACACCTTTTTCCTTTTTAGGTTAGATGTTCCGGGTCGTTGCGTTTCTTCGATAACGTCTTGAGTTTCTCGAACAACTTCTTGCGTTTCTTGAAGCGTTTGTGATTGTTGAGGTGAAAATTGTGATTGGTGTATGTCACACCCCCAAATCTCGTATTCCCGAGACTCGAGGTGTTGACTTCATGGGTCCCAGATAGCAATGATATATAGGCGAACGACCTCTATATGAGTCTTTTTAGAAAGAAAAAAAAACATACATTCATTGATAATGAAAATCAGAGTTTTACATGATTAAGGAAAAGTGTTACCAGAGTTCACAAAACAAAGATTTACATTACATAACTTAAAAGAAAATAAGTAATGCAAGGGAAATCTCCCAAAAGCGTGAGTTTGAAATATGCGACTCTGTCATATCCCAAAATCCCTCCGTCGAAAGCCCTTTCGACTAAGCACCTGAGACATACATGCTAAAGTCAACATAAAGTTGGTGAATTCATAGGTTTAGTTTAGTAATAAAGTGGACCACAAGATTTCCGTTTAAGTAAAGTCTTACAGTTGCACCTAAGCTCATGACATCGAAGCGTAACAAAGTTCCTTACCCCATAAGTGTTCCTATGTTATAGCCAAATAACATATATAGTTTCAAAAGTAAAGCACCCTACTCGAGTCCACGAGTTAGTTGTGGTAGACGTGGGTTACATCGTCTAGCCGTTGGGTGAGGGTTGTCAAACCCTAATAGATCTATCCAATACAATCGCGCTTAAGTCCTTAACTAACGATTCATGATAGGGGAATTTCCTTTGGCTTAGTGGTAACTTAGGCAACTAGTAAAGGTTTTAAGTACTTGTGTCCATAAGTAAAAGAGCATGTATCTCACCCCAAGTATGTTATAAAAAAAGTAAAAAGCGGGGCTATGAACTCACCTTAGCAAGCCAGCTAAAAGTAATGAGGTAGTGTGTGTAAGCCAACACGTAGGAGTCTCAAATCCGAGAATCAGGTAGGTTAACCTTGACCTATTAAGTTTTGGAATTAAGGTTTTTATATTCTAGTCCAATGCACATAAAAATGTATGTATATGTATGAATAAGGTAGGGTTAGGCTTCGGGTTTGATAATAATAAACTAACACCGTTCGGGCCATTATATACAAGACCATTCTATAATCGCATGCGGAGCTAGGACACTTTAAATCGTAAATCCAACAAGCTCGGCACTACGAAATATCGAGATGGAATCATTGCATACAAAGCTCCCTAGTATTGTGTTATCGCTATTATTATCGAGTTAGTTTTTAAAAGTTAGTTTTTATAAAAGTTTATAAAAAAACTCAACAAGTATCTTTAAGTTTTACCCAACTTTAAAGTAGCATATCTCGCCCGTTTCTTATCCGATTTTAATGAATCTTATATAGAAACGACCGCGTTTGAAATACCTTTCAAATGGTTTAGGCCTTGAAACCAGATTGAAAGTCTACTGATATTTATAACAGAAATACTAACAGTAGTTTTAGGGTTTTTTTCAAAGTACATGCTAACTTGAAAATATCATAACTCCTTGGTCGTTTATCCGTTTTTAGTGTTATTTTTATGGAAATGTAGACATTTGATTTATATTTCAAATGCCACAGGTCTCATGTTATAATTCAAAACCATTTTTCCCAGTTTTAGTAAAAGGTCCGCTGGTATGCAGTTTGGGGGTCAAGGAATTAGGTCAAACTTCAAAATGGTATATCTTGCTCGATATTTATCCGTTTTTAACGAATCTTATATTGAAACGTTCGTTTTTTTAGTTAACTTTAACATAGCTGAGGTCTCCTATTATGTTTTAGTGTTCGTTTTCCCAGATTTCCCAAAAACAGTCCGTGTAGACAGTTTATGTAGCTGAAACGTATGTTGTTGCGTAAAATACTTTTAAAATACTTAAACATATCCAAAAATTATGATTTTTATGTCTAAATCTTCAGAAAACATAGAAGTATCTTTTGTTTAAAATGGTTTATCCAAAACATTTGGTTAAGATGGTTAAAAAGTGTCTACAAGTCGGTGTTAGTTTCCGGTTAACAAAATAACTTAACTTTTCTTTGTTTATGCTAAGTTGTTGTATGAAATGCATAAGTTTTATGACAAATGAGTATGTAAATATGTTGCATGAAGAGAGTTTTTAGGACATACCTAAGAGTATATGAATGCAAGACTTGATGTTTCTTCCTTATGATCAAAGCTTAGAACTAGGTTTTTTATGTATGGAATGTGTGTTGGTGATTTCTTCTTGGTTCTTCTCTTGGACAAAATTTAAAGAGCAAGGAGGGAGGGAGAAGAGTTTTTCACTTGGTGGTGAATGAGCAAGTGAAATGGATGGAAGGGGTCTAGTATTTATAGCCAAAGGAGAGAGTGGAGTCATGAGTGCTAGCACATGGGAGGTATGGTCTATTGAGTTCAATAGTGAAATGGTCAAGTGTGTAAGTGACTAAACCCATGTGACACCACCAACTCATTTAACTAGTCAAGCAAGAAACAAACAACTTGTAGGTGATTATTTAAATTGTCATTTTTGCAAACTCTAGGGTCCTAAGTGTAGTCCTTGTATGCTTAGGGTGTTTTGTGTAAGTTGTGTATTTGATATATATATATATATATATATATATATATGCATGCAAAGTTCCATACATGCAAAGTTGATGCATAAATCATGATTTTATGCATGAAATATTGGACTAGAATTATTGTTGTAAAAATGTTTATTTTATGTGAATATTTGATCCCGTATACCTAATCCCGGTATCCGTATATGTTTTTGACGTAGTTAACCAGTATCATTTATGTATAGGTTGACCTACCGGTCGTAAATAAATCAAAACATATACAAGTTGAGTAATAGTGTTAAAAGAATTTAGTCGGTGTGAACCTGGATTTTCGCGGGTTGTCACAGTCTCCCCTTGTTATGGAAATTTCGTCCCGAAATTTAGTTGGTTTGTTCTGGAGGTTGGGTGTCTGAGAAGAGATGAGGGTACTTGAGTTTCATCTGGTCCTCTCGTTCCCAAGTGAATTCAGTTCGTCGGTGGGAATTCCATCGAACCTGTACGATAGGTATTCGACTCTGTCGACGTTGTTTGATCTCACGATCCATGATTTCGACGGGTTGTTCGATGAAGTTTAGTTTGGTGTCAATCTGAAGTTCCTCTTGTGGGATTATTAGAGTTTCATCCGACAAGCACTTCTTCAGATTACTGACGTGGAAAGTGTTATGTACTCCGTCTAGTACTTGTGGTGGTCCAATTCTTTCCAGAATTTTGAAGGGTCCGATGTATCGGGGGTTTAGTTTTCCTCTCTTTCCGAAGCGAATGGTGCCTTTCCATGGTGAGACTTTGAGCATCACCTTGTCTCCAACTTGGAATTCTAGTGGCTTACGCCTTCGGTCTGCGTAACTCTTCTGTCGGCTGCGCGCCGTTCGGAGTCTCTCCTGAATTTTCACGATCTTTTCTGTGGTCTCGTGAAGAATATCTGGACCAATAAGTTGGCTATCCCCAACTTCGATCCAAAATACGGGTGATCGGCACTTTCGTCCGTAAAGTGCCTCAAATGGTGCAGCCTTGATGCTGGTGTGATAACTGTTGTTGTAGGAGAATTCTGCTAAGGGCAAGTGTAAATCCCATCGCTTTCCAAAATCGATCACACATGCTCTTAACATATCCTCCAACGTTTGGATCGTTCTTTCACTTTGGCCGTCGGTTTGTGGGTGATATGCAGTGCTCATATCCAGACGCGTTCCTAAAGCCTTTTGCAATGATTGCCAGAATCTAGATGTGAAACGACTATCTCTATCAGATATGATCGAAACAGGAACACCATGCCTAGAGACAACTTCTTTAAGGTATAACCGTGTTAATTTTTCCATTTTGTCTGTCTCTTTGATGGGTAGAAAATGCGCGGACTTTGTTAGACGATCAACTATTACCCAGATAGTGTCGTAACCGTGCGGGGTTTTGGGTAGCTTTGTGATGAAGTCCATTGCTATTCCTTCCCATTTCCATTGAGGTATCTCGGGTTGTATTAATAATCCAGAAGGTTTTTGGTATTCAACCTTTACTTTTGAGCATGTTAAACATTTGCTCACAAAAGTAGCGATCTCCGATTTCATATTTGGCCACCAGTACAACATCTTGAGGTCTTGGTACATTTTGTCCGATCCGGGATGTATGGAGTACTTGGAGTTGTGTGATTCTTTCATGATTAACTCTCTTAATCCTCCAAAGCGGGGTAACCAACTTCTGTCCTCAAAACATTTGGTTCCATTGCTTTTGGTTTTGAATGATTTGTCCATACCTCGCAGGTTTTCGTTCTTTATGTTTTCGTCTTTAAGGGCTTCGATTTGAGCATCGCTGATTTGTGTGGGTAGATTCGATTGAATCGTCATAACCAAAGCTCGAACTCGTAATGGTTTAGCTCTCTCCTTTCGGCTTAGAGTGTCTGCCACTACGTTGGCTTTTCCAGGATGGTAACGGATGTCACAATCGTAATCACTAAGTAGTTCGATCCAACGACGCTGCCTCATGTTCAATTCTTTTTGATCAAGAATGTGTTGCAGACTCTTGTGATCTGTGAACACTGTACACTTAGTGCCGTATAAATAGTGTCTCCAGAACTTGAGTGCGAACACTACAGCTCCTAACTCTAAGTCATGTGTTGTGTAGTTTTCTTCGTGAGTTTTGAGCTGTCGTGAGGCGTAGGCGATAACCTTTTCCCTTTGCATTAACACACAACCTAATCCTTTGTGTGATGCGTCGCAATATACCACGAAATCCTCTGTTCCCTCGGGCAATGATAGAATCGGTGCACAACAAAGCTTCTGCTTCAATAATTGGAATGCCGACTCTTGCTCTTCACCCCAAACGAACTTCTCAGTTTTCTGCGTCAACCTCGTCAAGGCTTTAGCTATTTTGGAGAAATTTTCGATGAAGCGTCGGTAATAACCGGCAAGACCTAAGAATTGGCGTATTTCCGTTGCGGTTCTAGGGACAGCCCAATCCTTAATAGATTCAATTTTTGCTGGGTCTACGTGGATGCCTTGACTGTCGATAACGTGGCCAAGGAATTTAACCTTCTCGATCCAAAATTCACACTTAGAGAATTTTGCGTACAATTCCTCCTTTTTCAGTAATTCGAGGATTAATCTCAAATGCTCTTCATGTTCTTTCTTACTTTTCGAATATATCAAGATGTCGTCAATGAATACGATCACAAACTTATCCAGGTACGGTTTACACACCCGATTCATAAGATCCATGAATACCGCCGGTGCGTTGGTCAAACCGAAAGGCATAACCTGGAATTCGTAGTGACCATAGCGAGTTCTAAATGCGGTTTTCTGAACATCTTCTTCCCGTACTCTAAGTTGATGATTACCTGACCGTAGGTCAATTTTAGAGTAGATACTTGATCCTTGAAGCTGATCGAAAAGATCGTCAATCCTTGGAAGTGGATAACGATTCTTAACGGTTAGCTTGTTCAGTTCTCTGTAGTCGATACACATCCTGAAGGATCCATCCTTCTTTTTGACAAAAAGAACTGGTGCTCCCCAAGGTGAGGAACTTGGACGAATGAATCCTCGATCTAGTAACTCTTGGAGTTGGTTGGATAGTTCTTCCATTTCCGATGGAGCGAGTCGATATGGTGCTCGAGCCACTGGTGCGGCTCCTGGCACTAAGTCGATGTGAAATTGGACTTGTCTTGGAGGTGGAAGTCCGGGTAAGTCTTCTGGGAAGACTTCGGGAAATTCTCGAACAATTGGTACGTCGTTTAGTTGTTTCTCCTTCGTCTCCGTCTCCGTCATGTAAGCCAAATAGGCGTCACATCCCTTCTGTAAGTACTTCAGCGTTTTTAAGTTGGATATGATGCTTAACTTTGATCGGCTCCCATCTCCCTTGATCAAGAGAGTTTTCCCGTCGGTGCGGAGAATACGGACAATCTTCTCGTTACATATGATTTCGGCGTGATTTAGAGATAGCCAATCCATTCCTATTACTATGTCGAAACTTCCGAGTTGAATAGGTATTAGGTCGATATTGAATGGGTGGTCAGCTAAGGTTAAGGTACAACCTCGAATGATACTATTTGTTGTTACCAATTTCCCGTTTGCTAATTCTATTGTGTACTTAGCTTCTAAGGTAGTTGGGGCATTATTGATCAAAGTTTTAAATTTTGTAGATACAAAGCTCCTATCAGCACCAGTATCAAATAAAACAGTGGCGTATTGATTATTGAGGAGAAACGTACCCGTCACGACGTTCGGGCCCGGTTGTTCTTCTCCGGCTCTAATCACAAACGCCCTGCCCTGAGCTCTGCCATTGTTGTTTTGGTTTGCTAGTTGTGGGCAGTCCTTTTTGAAGTGTCCCGGTTCTCCACATTTAAAGCAGACGTTAGGAACCTTCACATTAGCTACAGGGGCAGCTTTCCTACAATCTTTGGTTTGGTGGCCCGTCTTGTTACAGTTTTTGCAGACCACGGTACACTGGCCGGTATGATGGAGCTTGCATCGGTTGCAAAGTGGTTTGTTTCCCTGATAGTTACCAGGGGCAGCCGTGTAAGCCTTTGTTGTTTCAGGCTTCTTGGTGGGTTGTTGATTGTAGCTTTTCCCGGAAGTATCCTCCCACTTCCGTTTGTTATCAGAAGATTTCTTTTCAGATGAACCTCGACGGACAAACTGGTCCATCAAGCTATGCGCCATGCGGATGGCTCCCTGGCTGTTTGCCGGCTCGGAGGAGGTAACATTTCCCTGAATTTGGGGTGGTAATCCCCAGATGTACCTTTCAACTTTTTTGTATTCCGGGGTTACCATTCCTGGGCACAGTAGGGATAGCTCCTGGAAACGGGTGGTATAACCAGTTATGTCATCTCCCTTCACTGACAAATTCCAAAATTCGGATTCCAGTTTTTGGATCTCATTTCTGGGGCAGTATTCCTCCTTCATCATTTGCTTCAGGTCCTCCCATGGCAATAAATATGCCGCATCAATCCCTACAGTTTGAGCGTAGGCATTCCACCATGTTAGAGAATTGTTTTGGAGGGTGCAAGTAGCATACTTGACCTTATTGGCTTCATTACAGTTACAAATGCGGAATACGGATTCTAGCTTCTCAAACCATCGGAGAAGTCCGACAGCTCCCTCTGTACCATTGAAGTACTGGGGTTTGCAGTTCATGAATTCCTTGTAAGAACATCCACGGTGGGCGTTCTCGTCTCCTCCAGCTGTATTGCTGGTTCCCGCCCCACCATTGGTGCTTGCGTGGTTAGCTACATAAGCAGCAATTGCGTCTGCTACTCGCTGAGCTATGATAGCTTCCGTGTCATCAGGGTTTGGGTTTTGTGAGTTCCTGGTGGTCCTTTTGTTTCTCTTTGGCGACATAATTCTTCAAAACAAATAATAAAAACCAAACATAGCATCAACCACACATACACGACATATAAGCAGTAATAAATATGCAATTATACCAAACACAAGTCATACAATAGAATAAGTAGATTAAAACCCAAATTTCATTAATATAACTTGAATACATTGATTTCAAAGGAAATACAACAACATAATGGGTTTATAGAACACCCATTTTAGTTCAAGTACAAAAGAAAATAACCAGACACAACATGTCATGGAAGGTTTAGAATGCTACTATCCTATCTAGGTGGATGACCAGGTCTCGTGCTGGTAGATGCACCACTCAGTCCCCGAACCATCTCCTCTAACTCGGCAATGCGCCTCTCTGATGACTCAAGACGAGATGTCAGAGTGGCTAAGTCGCCACGTGTATGCATGACACGCGCATGTGTAGCCTATGCTGCCCGCTCTGCTAGGGACGCGTCCTGTCGAACCATGTCGAAGGTCTGTCTGATGTTAGCAGTGTTCCAAGAGTTATAACTCCCGAAATCCTGCTCAAGCATCCTCTGCTCTCTCTCTAAGCGCGCTAGTCTCGCTACCAGAATGGAAGAAATCGGGACTAGACCGGGGGCAGTAGATGACTCCCCTATCTCGTAGGTCATGGGTACTCTCTCCGCCTGCCTCCAAGTTTGGAGGGTAGAACGCATCCAATCCTGATATTGGTAGCCGTGGTCCTGCTGAGGTGTAGTGGTGGTGGTGGTAGCGGGTATGGGAGTGAGTATAGGTGTGGTAGTTGGAGCGGAGGAAGTGTGAGTAGTAGCAGTAGTTATGGGAGTAGTGGGGACCATGTGAACATCATGGTGGTTACCTCTAACAACAGTGGAATCGAGTGTCGGAGTCGTCCTCCGTGCAACAACGTCAGAATAGTATCTGCGTTGTGGAGTAGGATACACGGGGACCGATTTCCATGCAGTCAAACGGGTACGGACTCCAACGAGAGGCTCTCGATAGTAACGAGGATGTAGGGCTGGGATACTAGCGGTTGGAGTAGTGTAGCCGTCCAATGAATCTGCAGTATCAAATCCGTCATCCGAAGGTTCGTCGTCGTCCTCGGTCTCCTCCTCCTCCTCCTCCTCCTCGGAGGGGTCGGTCTCTATCGGCTCCTCAGGGGATGGGGTGTACTCCGGATCGACTTGGTTCTCGGAAATGTAGTGCGAGGCGAGAAATGAATCCAACGGAGATGAGGAAATATCCATGTCTACGTCGGAGTCGGAGTCGTAGATGTCGGCAATAGGTATAGGGAGGTACTCGTCCTCAGAGTCGGACATGATAATAATGTAAGGAGTAGTCATACTATGACAAGGCCCAAATAATTGTAAATGAAAAAAAAGTATATAAGCATAGACAATAATAGTAGTGCGGAAGCAGTAAGTTCTAAAGCTCAGTTATAGACCAGGATATTTACTAATGCAACCTGGTTCGCTATAACCAGTGCTATGATACCAATCTGTCACACCCCCAAATCTCGTATTCCCGAGACTCGAGGTGTTGACTTCATGGGTCCCAGATAGCAATGATATATAGGCGAACGACCTCTATATGAGTCGTTTTAGAAAGAAAAAAAACATACATTCATTGATAATGAAAATCAGAGTTTTACATGATTAAGGAAAAGTGTTACCAGAGTTCACAAAACAAAGATTTACATTACATAACTTAAAAGAAAATAAGTAATGCAAGGGAAATCTCCCAAAAGCGTGAGTTTGAAATATGTGACTCTGTCATATCCCAAAATCCCTCCGTCGAAAGCCCTTTCGACTAAGCACCTGAGACATACATGCTAAAGTCAACATAAAGTTGGTGAATTCATAGGTTTAGTTTAGTAATAAAGTGGACCACAAGATTTCCGTTTAAGTAAAGTCTTACAGTTGCACCTAAGCTCATGACATCGAAGCGTAACAAAGTTCCTTACCCCATAAGTGTTCCTATGTTATAGCCAAATAACATATATAGTTTCAAAAGTAAAGCACCCTACTCGAGTCCACGAGTTAGTTGTGGTAGACGTGGGTTACATCGTCTAGCCGTTGGGTGAGGGTTGTCAAACCCTAATAGATCTATCCAATACAATCGCGCTTAAGTCCTTAACTAACGATTCATGATGGGGGAATTTCCTTTGGCTTAGTGGTAACTTAGGCAACTAGTAAAGGTTTTAAGTACTTGTGTCCATAAGTAAAAGAGCATGTATCTCACCCCAAGTATGTTATAAAAACAAGTAAAAAACGGGGCTATGAACTCACCTTAGCAAGCCAGCTAAAAGTAATGAGGTAGTGTGTGTAAGCCAACACGTAGGAGTCTCAAATCCGAGAATCAGGTAGGTTAACCTTGACCTATTAAGTTTTGGAATTAAGGTTTTTATATTCTAGTCCAATGCACATAAAAATGTATGTATATGTATGAATAAGGTAGGGTTAGGCTTCGGGTTTGATAATAATAAACTAACACCGTTCGGGCCATTATATACAAGACCATTCTATAATCGCATGCGGAGCTAGGACACTTTAAATCGTAAATCCAACAAGCTCGGCACTACGAAATATCGAGATGGAATCATTGCATACAAAGCTCCCTAGTATTGTGTTATCGCTATTATTATCGGGTTAGTTTTTAAAAGTTAGTTTTTATAAAAGTTTATAAAAAAACTCAACAAGTATCTTTAAGTTTTACCCAACTTTAAAGTAGCATATCTAGCCCGTTTCTTATCCGATTTTAATGAATCTTATATAGAAACGACCGCGTTTGAAATACCTTTCAAATGGTTTAGGCCTTGAAACCAGATTGAAAGTCTACTGATATTTATAACAGAAATACTAACAGTAGGTTTTAGGGTTTTTTTCAAAGTACATGCTAACTTGAAAATATCATAACTCCTTGGTCGTTTATCCGTTTTTAGTGTTCTTTTTATGGAAATGTAAACATTTGATTTATCTTTCAAATGCCACAGGTCTCATGGCATAATTCAAAACCATTTTTCCCAGTTTTAGTAAAAGGTCCGCTGGTATGCAGTTTGGGGGTCAAGGAATTAGGTCAAACTTCAAAATGGTATATCTTGCTCGATATTTATCCGTTTTTAACGAATCTTATATTGAAACGTTCGTTTTTTTAGTTAACTTTAACATAGCTGAGGTCTCCTATTATGTTTTAGTGTTCGTTTTCCCAGATTTCCCAAAAACAGTCCGTGTAGACAGTTTATGTAGCTGAAACGTATGTTGTTGCGTAAAATACTTTTAAAATACTTAAACATATCCAAAAATTATGATTTTTATGTCTAAATCTTCAGAAAACATAGAAGTATCTTTTGTTTAAAATGGTTTATCCAAAACATTTGGTTAAGATGGTTAAAAAGTGTCTACAAGTCGGTGTTAGTTTCCGGTTAACAAAATAACTTAACTTTTCTTTGTTTATGCTAAGTTGTTGTATGAAATGTATAAGTTTTATGACAAATGAGTATGTAAATATGTTGCATGAAGAGAGTTTTTAGGACATACCTAAGAGTATATGAATGCAAGACTTGATGTTTCTTCCTTATGATCAAAGCTTAGAACTAGGTTTTTGATGAATGGAATGTGTGTTGGTGATTTCTTCTTGGTTCTTCTCTTGGCCAAAATTTAAAGAGCAAGGAGGGAGGGAGAAGAGTTTTTCACTTGGTGGTGAATGAGCAAGTGAAATGGATGGAAGGGGTCTAGTATTTATAGCCAAAGGAGAGAGTGGAGTCATGAGTGCTAGCACATGGGAGGTATGGTCTATTGTGTTCAATTGTGAAATGGTCAAGTGTGTAAGTGACTAAACCCATGTGACACCACCAACTCATTTAACTAGTCAAGCAAGAAACAAACAACTTGTAGGTGATTATTTAAATTGTCATTTTTGCAAACTCTAGGGTCCTAAGTGAAGTCCTTGTATGCTTAGGGTGTTTTGTGTAAGTTGTGTATTTGATATATATATATATATATATATATATATATATATATATATATATATATATATATATATATATATATATATATATATATATATATATGCATGCAAAGTTCCATACATGCAAAGTTGATGCATAAATAATGATTTTATGCATGAAATATTGGACTAGAATTATTGTTGTAAAAATGTTTATTTTATGTGAATATTTGATCACGTATACCTAATCCCGGTATCCGTATATGTTTTTGACGTAGTTAACCAGTATCATTTATGTATAGGTTGACCTACCGGTCGTAAATAAATCAAAACATATACAAGTTGAGTAATAGTGTTAAAAGAATTTAATCGGTGTGAACCTGGATTTTCGCGGGTTGTCAGTAGAAATTGTGATTGTGCGGTAAAAATTGTGATTGTTGCGGTAAAAATTGTGATTGTTGTTGTTGTTGCAACAAAAGTTGTTGATGCATAAAAAATTGTTCGGGGTTGAACATGGGTTGGGGTTGTTGTTGTGTAGATTGTTGCGAAAAAAAGGTGTTTAAAATTTGTTGTTGTTGTTGTTGGTTATAATTTGGTATTTGGGGTGATAATAATGGGTTGCATCCAATTATTAACATGTATAATATGTTAATAATTATGTTTTCATCCAATTTTAACCATGTTCAACCATTTTATATAATACTTAGGCGAAATTGGTTAGTTTTAAGAAAACGAAAAGGAGATTGAAGGGATTAATTAGAGAGTACCGAAGACCTCCGCAAAATCACCAAAACCACGTCGGAAAAGTCATAAATGCAAGAATCCGAAGTAAACTCCAAGTGATGGTGGTGGTGAGGATTCCAACTCCAAATACACAAAAGTACACCATTAGTATGAGAGTTTAGAATAGGAAAAGTAGAGAAAATCGGTGGAAGATTTCACTTACCAAAACTCGAAATATATGAATCTTCAAGATGGTAGCCAAAATCTTGATTATGAAAGATGAAAGTGGAAGGAATTACCTCGTAATTCACGCAAAGGAAGTATGTTAGAAATCTCTAACAAGATTATTGAGAAAAGAAGGACTTAGATGATGATTTCATCATGAAATTACTTACCACATGATGGAACTTCAAGAAGGTGTTGATGGAAGATGAGAGAATATTTTTCTTAACTCAAACACACCCATATAGATGATGTATTTCCCTCATAGTTTTATGGAAATTGAGAGAGAGTGGAGAGAAAATGGGTGTTGAAATGAAAGAGAATGAGAGATCAGATGTAAAGTATTAAAAATGGGATGAAAGAAGTTGGAATAATGTGTTAGATCTAAAAATTACCCTTTTGGGCTTCAAGATAAGTGAAAGTCACATGGTGTGGCTCAACAATGCAGAAAAAAAGTGGTCAAACCCGGTTTGGAAGCAAAAGAGCAAAAATCCAAAATTACCTAGGGAGCCCGTACTGCGGCGCAGTCCGAGTGCACCAACACACTGCGTCGCAGCTGATAGGTAGCTGCGGCGTACTTTCTTGCTGACCGGCAACGGTTTTTCGCGAATATTTAACGGATGATTCCCGAGGACGGAAACCGTAATTTAGACGAATCTTAGAGTAGAATAATTGTTATCTTTTAGATAAAGGATTAAATGAAATGTTTTATGAGTTTAGAATTGTTGAGTTAAGTTTCGAAAACTTCCGGTTTACTTGAAGCTAGAACGTACTAACTGTAGGCACTTAGGTATAACGAGCGTAGATTATTCGTACATTCCGACAAAAATAATAAAGTCGAAAGAAATATTATGGAATTATTCGTAGATCAATAATTCCTCAATAAAAATGATAAAAATTGTCAGAAAATAAATCGCGAAAATCGCGGTTGTCACAGTTTTCTTTTTGTATTTTTGTTGCAAGAACAATGATTAGTTTTCAATTAGAGATTTCATAGTAGATTTGGTAACTTAAGATTTTAATTACCGATGGTTCTTCGAAAGATGAAAGAAAATGAAAGGAATTTTGTCAACGAAAATTATGTTGGCAGAGAAGTTACCCTTTTTTTTGTTTCGATTGGAACAAAGGGTGTGATGTGTAAAATCTATTTTTATTTTAAAAACTCGAAATACTCTTTACTCGACTACACAGTTTTAGGAAGTGGACCTAATCGTGTATAATATAGATAATAGTAAGTTAGTTTCGTTCGCAGGGACTAATGATTAGTTTAAATTAAGAATTAATGAAACTAGTGTGTTTGGTTGTTTTGTGACCAAATTGTCACGTTGCTTAACTAATTTAAGAAAAGCGATTTAACGTATCGTTCGTTTGAAAATTCATTTGATTGTTTATCAGTTTAAGGACAACATTCGTTCGGGCAGTTCACTATTAGTTTAATTTAACTTTTAAGCAATTGAATGTTATTTTACTTCTAATTTATAACTAAGTTCCTCTCGAAAACCTAGTCAACTTTAATTACCTAAAACACTACCGTTCCTCTCGAATACAATATTTGTCCTAAATAACTAAGATTTTAGAATCAAGCCAATATTAATGATTTAATCTTATAAAGATTCCCCGCGAATAGCTTAACTAATTTTCTAATCGAATCTCTTGTAATTATTAACTAGCGATCTCGTTTTAATCTAATTATTTAAGTTTCTATTACTAATTCCTCTCGAATATTAGCAATTCTAAATCGATTAAAGACCGATTGATTATTTCATTCAATTGTTTTAACCTAATTCTAGATTCATCTCGAATACCTAGAATGTCAATTAATTAAGTAAATATAAGAAACTTTAACAATATTAAGATTGCAAATAAGAACGGGTCATCGATTAAACATTAAAACATCTAAACATTCAATTAACAAAAAGCTAATCCAAACGAATGTAACGTATTTAGCTAGTCATAACTATATAAGAAAAAGACATAAACAATGAAATAAACATAGTATCGATCAAATAATGAACGTATAAGAGTTAGGATATCGATAATAATAAAGATTAATCTTCAAAATTGCGTTTTCTCTTTGTCTCTAGCTTCAAAAGTCGATCTTCTATCTCCAAAACCGTCCTCCCGAAACTGATTAATAATTTGTGAAGTTTACGTTTCTATTTATAGGACAAAATTCGGATCCCAAAAATAGTCCGTTGCGCCGCAGTGACCAAGCACTGCGCCGCAGTCCACAATGTTTCCAAATTGTATTCAAATATAAAAATCCGTTGCGCCGCACTCCTTGACTACTGTGTCACATTGCTATGTTTCTCGAACCTTCTCACTCTTTGACTTTTGTTGACTGCGTCGCAGTCCATGACCACTAAAACTTCATCTTTTCGACCATTTGCTTGCGTTTCCTCGTCCAAACATCCATTTCCCGATCATATAAAACCTATCACTTGAATAAAATACTTTCACACGATTAAATGCAAAAACCTATCCTATCTATCGTGATTTTAATAAAAACCGACCGAATATCGCATATAAATATAGATACAAATACGCGATATAAGGATGTACATAAATTCTTTATCGTAAAACCTCGAGTGAGAGTGAAGATAATCACAAAAGATGAAAATCACACACTGAACCTAGTTCACCAACTTTCAAGTCGATCAAATAACATATACATAGACTCCTAATGTTAACACGGTTTGTCATACCAGTTACAAATGATAAAATGTGACTTTTACCCACTACACTATACTACAAACGTAATAAGCGATAAGTAGGGATCGAACCCAAAGGATGTGAGTTAAAAGTATTTATATTTCAGTCTTCGAAAACAAGTACTTAATTAGTAAGAAAGGGGGGGGGGGGGGGGGTTGATTTGAGTTAATTAAACTAATTGCGAGAATATTAAACTAAAGTAAAAATTAATAGGAAAACGATTCGGTTCCAACTTTGACTTTTACGACTATGCAAATTAACCAAGAAATGATGTTTTAAACAAAGTGTTTAGTTTACTCCTATTCAAGTTTGTACCAAAAGACATTAACAAACTCTAACGTCTTTCTGTTTACCAAAATATTTATATCAAAACAAGCTCTTTGACATAAACCTAATTTCCTAATTCAAGTCTATATAAGTTCTTAGAAATGAAAAAGAAAATAGCATTAACGTATTGTGTAAACCTTCCGAACAACAATCGCCATTTCACAAAAGCTCGGAAATGTAATAATTGTATGATTTAAGTTAACATTGAGTGAACAACGTTTGTTACTAGTTATCAAACTACAAAACAATTACGGATTTCATAATTTGATTATAACAATTGTGAATTAAACCTTAACACAAGTAGCTGGTAAGCATAAAGATATAATTCAACATAACCGTAAAACAAACCCAAAATCATTAAAAAATATATATATATATCAATTTCATAAATTAAAATGCTTAATAAAGTCTAGATTTGAAGAGAATACAAAGAATTTAGCCAAATAATGATAATAATCACCCAAATACACATGACTTCGAGTTTCGAATAGCTTACAAACCTCAAATTCGGTCCCGAAATGATGTAATTAACACTTGGAATTGATTAAACTTCTTCCTAATAATGTTGGTAATGAAAAGATAATGAAAAACTAGAAGTATTAGTGTTTAAATCGTGCTCAAAACTGCCAAAAACTGAAATCTGAAATAGTAGCATAAGCAACTCGGGCGTGTGCTTTCCTTCTACCTAGCACACCCGGTCGGGTCAAGTGAAATTCCCAATCCAGCAAAGACCCGGGCGGGTAGGCTCCAAAGCCAAACCCGACCCGAGCGGCTCTTTTGTACTTGTGATTTTTGTTTATTTTCATGCGACACGTTCGCTCCTTTTCGACTCATGTTTATTCCCTTTTCTTTGCTACCTTCTAATGCCTTAAAAACACGTAATAAAAGTGAAATACCAAGCATTCTATATATATTTATAAATCACAAATATGCAACGATAAATGCATGTATATGAACGTATTTGTGAGTAAAAACCAAAATAAACATGCATAAATAGATGCATAAAATACATCTAACACCTGTATAAGCTTCAATATGCAACACCAAAAAGGGACCTCAATTCTATAACTTACTCTATCCAAACTAATTGGTCAAACGATATGACTACAATCCTTAAATAGTGAACATAACCAACACAAAACAAGTTTACATAAAACAATGTACTCCAAAATATAAGCTCACAACCTATCACATAAGTACCAACAAGAAACCACTGACTAAAAATAATAATTTTTCTGCCACCACGCAAAGGTTCGTCATCCACATAACCCATAAGACTTTCCGCAACAATCGGTTTTCAATTCAATCAACCCACCTCAGCGTTCCTAAAGAAGATATGATACCCGTCATATTAATTCAGTCTCATCACAATACACTTCACTCTAAACATTTCCACGTTTGTAAGGTCATGTAATATCTCATAGTTATAGTTTGTTAGCTTTCTGTTAGTTCACCGTTAAGACAGTTATTCTACTTTTCTACTTTGACTTTCATTATTTATATTTACGAGTGTAACAATGATAAACCTAACATAATAGATGAATACTCCCACTCCATGAAGTTCAATTCCGCAATCAAAATCGATCCAAAGTTGAATCAATTCCAAACCTAATTCTCCATAAACTAATTCATTAGAAGAAATCAATTCAATTTGAAAATTTTTAATCAGTTGTTGCATTATAAACCTAATTATGTTGAACATAAATTTGAATTTGATTCATATTTATCATGTCATCTAACTGACTGAATCATATTACAGTCAAAATCAACAACATGACTAAACTATTGGTGGATTTTCGAATTCAGGGTAATGAAATTAGTAACCCGATATCTCAATGAATTGTGTTATCAATTTTCAAAAGAGTACCATATATATTTTGATATTATGAATATCACTTTAGGTAATAAGACATAGAGTTTTGTTCTTGATTTTAGGCACAAATCAGAACCTTTTGCAATCAAGGGTCAGTGCCATGATTTTTCCTACGAGGGGCAAATTTTATGTGTATGTGGGGTTGGGTATTTGATTTTGGTTTTCTTATGGGCCATTTGGTTCAGGCTAGATACTAAGCCCCAAGTGGGGTAATAAAAATCCAGTTAGTTCAATTTAGCCAAATTCAAATATTCTCGATCTTTAATAGTTCATAGTACTAAAAGTTTCACTCAAAATTGCATTTCGGCCATATTAAATTAAACTTTTGGAATGTTACAACTCCTCTAGTGTGAAGTACAAGGCATTAACCAATAAACCACATACATCTTAATGAAAATACTTACCTCAGTTTTAGTGAGATGACATATTTGGTTATAACAAAAAACAAATTACCGATTTTTCTAGAAAAAAAATATATTATTAAGTGTAAAAATCTTGAGGGGTCGCCCTGTCAGGATCGATATGATTTATATAAACACAACAACAATAATATGAATAGATCTTGAACAATCAAAGAAGTTTAGCAGCGGATTAAATACTTTGATATTACAAGTTTTGTGTTTAAACGAATATTTTATATGAATATGAATAAGAACAATAAAGAATATCACCAACAAGCCTCAATGTATTAATTGATAAACAAATACTAATACACGTGTTTTTCTTATACAAGGATCTATGTATTTATAGACCTTGAGGCTAAAAGTTAGCTATTCTAGAATTATGTTTTTCTTCAAAATCTTCAAGTAGTAGTAATGGGTTACAGGCAGTAGTAGTGAGCACCTGCAGTAGTAACTAGTTTTTTTAAGTAGTATTAGCCAAGCAGTAGTAACTTGCACTAGTAACCATAATTAGTTCATTTCAACAGTTTTATTCCCAACAATATTCCCCTAAACTTATACTTTCTTTCATACAAAGTACTAAGTTTCTAACAAACAGTTTAAATAGGAGGATAATATCAAAACTGGTTTCTACTAGCCTTGTCTCTTCTTTGCTCTTTCATGCTTCAACTTGAGATCTTCTTTTCTTGTTTGTAACACCAATCTCCAGACCAGATCTTGTGCTTAAGTTGAGAATCTCTTGGGGCAAACAACCTTAAAGTAATCATTTCATGTAATGTAACAAAATCATAATCATACCTTCTATCAACTAAGAAGTACTTGATGACACCATTCTTCCTGAGATAGAATAGACTCCACTTCTTTCATATAGGATCCACTCAATCATTAGATCATAACCACATCTGTGAAAGATACTGCTAAACATATCAACTTCAGGAGTAAACATGCCATTCAACCAATCTACAACCAAGTTTGTACCAGAACGTGATCCTTTGTTTTCAGAATACTTCCTTAGACCAATTTGATGCATTTGGATCAAATTCTTTCTGGAAAACTATTTGACCATTCTGTAGAAAGTTAGCATTTTATACTTCTTCCTATCAGACCTAGTCACTTCATAAGTTGTTTTATTATCACCTCCAATAAATTCCCAATCAATGATGTCAAGTTGTTTAATTGCCAGTGGTTCAACATGTAAAGCATCTTAATGAATAATTAGAGATGAACAATCATCTAGAGTAATCTCTACATCACCTTCTTTTTCCTCAATTTCAGATGCATCAACCAATAAAAATTGAGTAGATGTATCAACTTGCTCAATCTATGGAAGCTCAGATGGTTCTTCATTTAATACTGCTTGTTCCTTCACATCCTTTTGCCTTTTAGAAGTATGTCTTTTGGAGGAAGACTTCTTTCTTTTAATCTTCTCAAGATCAATGACAAGTTGTTTAGGTTGAAAGGGATTTTGGATTACCTGTCCTTGCTCATTTAAAACTCTTGCACCTATATCATGTGCTCTCTTGATAAGTGTCTCCAGCTCATATCTTTCTCTTTCTTGTTGTACTGTTAACCGAGTTGCAGTATCCCTATCAGGTAATCTTTCTACTTCATACAAACCAAGAACATTAGTAAAGTTCATAGGACCTAGAGACTTACCACTGTAGCCTCCGTTTTTCATAAATTTCACAAACTTCTGTTTATCATTATCCATCTTCTCTTTTTGAACTCTATTCTTGTTCTTTTTGGCCTTTTCTTCCTTCTCAATCTGCTTGATTTCTTCATTGTGCAGTCTTATTAATTCCATCCTTTCAGCTTCTTCCCTTTCAAATTCTCTTATTTGAAGTTCAGCATGAACTTTTGTAGCTACTGAAGGATCACTAGACACATGAAAGGTTTCAGAAGCTAACTCCAAAGCCACAAGCTCAGCTATCTTCAATTGTTTGGCATCTTCTGTTTTCTTGATTGGTTCCTCTTCAACTACCACCTTTTTACCCTTACCTTTCACTTTAGGATCATTTGCATCAACTCTTTGAGTTCAAATATAGTGAACAAGAAGTCTTGGGTTAAGTCTTGTGTCAGGTGGAATTATTGGAACAACTCCATGTGGAGGAGCTGCATCAAAACATAATCCTCTCCTTCAACTATCTTAGGAGATTCATATGTCAGTACAGAAGGAATAACAACTCCTTTTTCTTTGGGTCTCTTAGTTTGTTCTGGCTTTCTTTTCTGTGTTGCCTCACTCTTAATCTTCAATAGTTCTTCAGCTAAAGTTCTTTCTTCACTTGTTGGTTCACTTGAAGAATCTCTTGCAGTAATAGCAGTTTGCTCATCTACAGTAGTTTCAGTTACTACTACAGTATCGATAGCTGTTTCAGCTGTTGCAGCATCAATAGTTTCTTCTTCTAATCTTTCACTATGCCTTTGTTCAACTTGAAGCTTATCTTTTTCAGCCAATTCCTTTTCAAAATTATTTGTGGAGCCATTAAAGTTTCCCAATCCATAGTTTCAGCTTCAACATTCTCCCTTCATATGCAGTTGTCTCTTCTACTGTGCAAGTTCATTTACTACAAAAGTAACCATATGCGCATCACTTTCCATTTGCTCTGTAGTAGCAGTATAAACATCTTCAGAAATTCTTTGATCCATTGGTTCTATAGTTGTAGTAATAACCTCATCTAGCACCTTTTGATCATTGCCTGTTCCAAAACCCATCTCCTCGGTCTCTAACTCTTTATTCTCCCCCTTTTAGGTATCATCCTCTTCAGAAGATGAACAGGATGGCATAGGAGAAGTACCAGTATCTTTCATTTTAGGCTTCTTCTTGAGTTGAAACTTCAAAAGTTTCTTCTTTTGTACTAACTTTAGAACCAGTTGGTTTAATGTTGCAAGTTTTTTGCTTGTTCATCCACCTTTCTTGTATACTCCAGGCACATCGTAGCCAATTCAAGATTTGAGTTTTTATATCTATCCTCACCACTTCCCTGTTGGTTTAGAGGGAGTCTCTTGCCTAGCATGAGCACTACCCTCTGATATTTCAAAATATTACTACTTTTAATAAACGATATCTTTTTTTTATCGTTTTTATTATTTTTTCTTAAAATTAGATATGATATTGTTCATATTTGATAATAGATATTAAAATGGAGCTTGAATCGAAAAATGAGCCAAAAACGGAAAAAACAAAGCTTAAAACATGAAATTTAGATGGTTGATTAGAAATAATCTCACCAATTCAATTAAGTCAACACAAAAGACAGCATATATGGAATAATTAGAAATTATGATGTCATAAATCAAACTTTGAAACATTATTACTAATTATGATGAGCCTTTTCTACTATTGGTTTCAAGATTCCAAATTAAAGCCACCGACTTTAATTCAAAAACGAAATACAAGAGTATTATATATATTTTGTCGAAGAATTTTGTAACACCCCGCTCAGGCGGAAACCAGGGGTGTACAGTATCAGTATAATCAGAGACATAAGGTTACAACAAATTTAAATAACAAAAGGGTAACATTGAATTAAATATAAGTTATCGAGTTTTCAAATGTTACAAAGTACGAAAATTCGGAGATAGTACGAATACAAAGTAAACAATGGATTCTATCAGAACTAATACATAGCAAAACAAGTTCTCAGGCAAGATCCACGTAGTCATATAATAGCAATCATCATGTAACCTCAAACTCCTGAAATAGCGTTAAAAACGACGTCAACACAATGTTGGTGGGTTATTCGTAAAGTTAATAAAACATAAGTAATAAAGCTTCTGACCCAAAGTTTAGAAAGGTTTAGTAAATTCATTAGTAATAAACATATATCTTGATTTAAAATAGCAAATAGCAAAATGAACATCCTTAGTCTAGAATAATACACTTGAACCTAAACATAAAAGGCAACAAACCCCTTAGTGTGTTAAGCTAAGTTTAGTCAATGAAATAGTATACGGTAATAACATCAGTCCGCAAGGACCGCACACCGGTAAAATCCCAATACGACGATGAGGGTTTGTTAAACCCAAATAGATCTATATATATACCCGTAGGCTCAATAAGAGTTGACAAGTGTGTGAACGGGGCCTTATACTACCACCAAGGCCATATAAGTAAGTAAGGTAACACGATAATACTAAGCCATCATAATCTAATTTGCATAAACAAGATATATAAAATTTAGTTACGCTAATCATGCCCGAAGTAAAATTTATAAAGCGGTAAAAGGGCATCGAATAACTCACAGGTAGCGTAAAAGCATAAATAAAGCGTAAGAGTGTCGGAAACTCAAAGATACGCGGTATAAGATCCACGGCCTAAGTTCCCTAGCATAAGACATAAAAGGTCTAAGTATCTCTAATGTAATAGGTTTAGCCTCGTATTTAATTAACGTTATATTAAATATTAGAGTTTAGTAGAGTTTAGACGAATAATAAATATTTAGAATTAAAGTCGTCGAATCCACCGACGATAAGTCGTAGCGAGGTGACGAATAAAAAGGTATTTGATATTTCGAGTCGATAATGACATCGATCATTTAAGTTTATAAATATGATTAGATAGGAATGATATCCGAGCCCAAAGTGACTACCAGGAATATCGTTGAAAGGAGTATTAGATTTAGTCAAAGTCAACCAAAGTCAACCGAAGTCAAAGTCAACCATGGTCAAAGTCAACCAAGTCAAGGTCAACCTAAGTCAAAGTCAACCAAAGTCAATATCAAGGATAGTTGACTTGGTCAAAGTCAACGAAAGTCAACCATTTTAAAGAGAAGTCAAAGTCAACGAAAGTCAACCTTTGACCAATTTGAATATTTTAAAGATGTAAGTTTGAATATTTAAGTAAAATATGCTTACAAATCAGTTTAAAAAAGTTATATAAAAGTTTAGGTTTAAAAATGGAAGATTTAATCGTTTTTGGAGAGATAAACGTTTAGACGATAAAAGACATTTTAATGTTTATAACGGTAAATAATATATCGTTTAAGATTGCGTTTTATGTTTTGAGTCCAAAACACATATTTATCAGTTTATAATACTTTACGTATACTAAATTAGGGTTACGTATGCTTAAAATCGTCAAAAATACTCGAAAACGACAAAACAGCTGCCAGGGCTGCGCACAGATCACTCTGTGCGTCGTCCTGGCTGGGAAATAGCCCGCTGCGTCGTTCCTAAGGGTTAGTACGACGCACAGGGTCTGTTTCTCAGATTTCAGCTTGTTGTTTAAACTCGTTTTTGTTTCGGTAGGTTAGTTTAAGTCTTAGGTGAATATTTACAGGTTGTTAAGTGAAGTTATTTAGTCAAATAACTCATATCTAAACTTATTTATTATATACATAATCTTACATATATTCATTTACAAGATTTTACAAGTTTTAGTTATATTTTGCTAAGTTTATTTATAATACATATTATGTATAAATTACTTAGATTTATAAGTCCACTAAATGTAATAAGGTGTTGGAAACATTTTCGAAAGAATTTACTAATAAACTTATATGTAATTATCCGGTTTATAAGAGTTTACATAACGTTTTCGGTTAAACATTTTAACAACTTATTAATATGACAAGTATTAAGTTTTAAAGTGACTTTTTTAGATATTTTAGTTACTTTACCATTTTAGTCATATAATCAAGTTTTAAGGTAGTTTTAGGTGATAAAATGAAGAATTAAACGAAAAACGTAAAGATGGAGAATATGAAGGTTTACCGGAAAGTCTTGAAATAGTAGTAGAACTAGAGACTTTTGCCGGAAAACTTCGAGGAGTAAAATGGAAGTGTAAGAGCTCCAAAAGAGAATAAAAGAATATGTTAGAAAGGTGGATTTTATGAAGAAAGAAAATGGAAGAAAATGACTACCAAGTTCCACTTACCGATTATTTGTCAATGATGGAAATCCTCCCACTTAAGAACTAGTCGGAAAAGCTTCCAATGAAGGATGTGGAGGAAATATCTCCAAACAAAGAAAAGAAACAATAAGTTAGAGATAGAATTTTCAAAAGAAAGTTTGAAGGGAAAATAGTCATAAAGAGTTTTCTTACCGGATTCTTCAAAGTTTGAAATCTTCCAACTCAAGAGTAAACCGGAGGATGAACTTTGATTAGTAACCTCCTTGCAAACACACAAGAGTTTGGTTAGTGAACTCTTAGAGTCATAGGAAGAAAGTTAGTGTAAGAAAAGATGAAATTTTCGAAGGGAATGCTTACCGAAAGTTGTATGATCTCTTAGATGTCCTCCAATGATCTTTCCTAACACAATTACCACCTTTGAATGGGGTTTTGGTCTCTCAAAGTTTCTGGAAATGTGAAGAAACTAGAGAGAATGTGTGTTAGAGAAAGATACAAAAATGAAGAAAGTGATTGAAAGTTGTTTAAGGTTAAGTTTTGGACTGAGAGATGGTGAAATATGGTCAAGGATCCACATTTTACTCATCCTACACCATTTGGGGAAAGATTTGGGCAGAAATCACATGGTAGCATATGGTTTGGCATCTCAAGAAAAGCAAGAAAAACGTTTTTGTAATTTTCTGAACTGCAGGCTTCAGGACGCCGCACAAGGCTTATGTGCGTCGTCCTGGGTGATTTTCCTGCCCAGTTAGTTGGTCCGTTAAAGGACTGAATTTGTAACAGATTCCGTTAGATCCCGTTAAAGGACTAACCTTGTAACAGATTTTTGTTTTGAGGGTAAAATTTGTAATATTTTAAACGTTAATTTTTCTCGAAAATACGAAGGTTTTAAAATACCAATATTAACCTACGAGAATACTTAATATCGCTAGAGACTTAGTTAAATATACGTTTTAGTCGCAAAGGACTTAAACAAAGGTTAACATACGCGATCCGACACAACCGCAAAGGTAATAAATCGAAATATCGAAATAGTAAATTGGGTCAAAATGAAATAACGATAAATAAAGGAAGTTAAACTCGGAATTAGTACCTCGAAATTTGTGGTTGTCACAATTTTCTCCTTTAACGAAAATATATATATATATATATATATATATATATATATATATATATATATATATATATATATATATATATATATATATATTATGATGAATTGAAAGAGGACATGGGCTTCGGCTGAGGTTTATTCTCGAAAGACAGGGGGATTCTTTTGGGGTTTCCGCCATATTTTAATAAAGAGGCTAAGATCGAAAAGAAAAGAAAAAAAAGACAAAAATGCATTTAAATATTAGTTTTTGGAGTTCGATTTTGGGATTTAAGAATCGACTTAGGAGCTGCAAGAAGAGCTAGAAGCATACTTTTGAAGAGAGATCTGTAATATTATCGATTCTCATACTCTTTTCTTTTCTTAGTCGAATTTTGGTATTATGTCTACTACTTTTATTATTTGTTTTTGCATTATGAACATGAGTAGCTAAATCACCTAACACTTGTTTGGTGATGGAGCTTTTGGGGTAATTTAGCTTTTTGTGATTGAATATTTTAGGTGTTTATATCTAATCGAAGAACCTTTCTTGTTTAAATTTTAACTATTGTTTAAAGTTGCTTATATTTAATTGATTAGTCGATATTTTAGGTATTCGAGAGAAATCTAGAGTTAGGTTATAATATTGAATGAAACAAATCAATCGGTGTATAATTGATTTAGAATTGCTAATATTCGAGAGAATTAGTAATAGTAACTTAGATAATTAGATTAAAACGAGATAGCTAGTTAATAATTACAAGAGATTTGATTAGAAAATTAGAGAAGCTATTCGAGAGGAAGCTTTATAAGATTAAATCATAAAACACCGGCTTGTTTCTTAACGCTTAGTTATTTATGACTTTTTACTGTATTCGAGATGAACGGCAGGCTTTGACATAGTTAAAGTTAATTAGGTATTCAAAACGAACTTAATTATACATTACTCTTCTATTCAAATCCCGTCTTTGCCTATGGAATCGCGCCAGGGTCGGGTAAGGGTCGGGCTGGGGCTCCGGCTTTTGCAGTGTAGAAAGATGTGGATTCGGGTCGGGTTGGGTTTAGGGTTTGGGTTTGTTTAATCTTCCTGCACGTGTCCTCTTCTTTTACACGTGTTTGCTCCTTTTTGTCTCTGTTTCTCCCGCCTCTCTCTTTCTTGTGTACATAGTGTTCTTTCTTTCTTTTTCCAAGGTGAGACTCTTTCTCTCTCCGAGGTGAAACCCTAATTGCATGTCGAAATCGCCGCCTGCTGTTCCGATCGCCGGCTGGTCTTTGTAGCCCCAGCCCGACCCGAACCCGACCCTGGCGCGATTCCATAGGCGAAGACGGGATTTGAATCTTTTTCTTCGAGGTGAAACCCTAATTGCATGTCGAAATCGGTGGCCGGTATTCCGGTCGATCGCGTATCGAGGTCGCCGGCCGGTCTTCTAGCTGTTTTACTAGCGACTTCCTCCGGTGTCGGTACGTCTTCTTTTTATTTTGATTTAACTCTACATCTGTTCAGGAATAGTCTCCGACCAGTAATTGTTGTTATGTTTTTTTTAATTACTCTGTAGATGCGAAATCCGACTGCGTTTGCTGTTCTTTCGGAGGTATGGAAACATCGTTTATGGTTTTGGTGTTTTTTTTTTTTTTATTTATGTCGAACTTGAATTACAGAGTTTTTGTTCTTTATGTTGATTATCGATGTTGTTTTGTTTCTGGTTTTGGTGTTTTTTTTTTAATTTATGTCGAACTTGAATTACAGAGTTTTTGTTCTTTGTATATATGCATGTTGATTATCGATGTTGTTTTGTTATGCATGTTGATTATTGATGTTGTTCTGTTTTTGGTGTTGCTTTGTGGTGGCAGAATAGTAAGGAAGCAGAAGGTGATCAATCTGTTTTCCAAAAATTGCGAAGGGGCAGGTGAGAATATCAATAATTCGAATTTGTGTTGTTGAATGTGTTAGTGTTTTGACATTTCATTGGTTTGTTATGATTTTGCAATATCGCAGTTACTACTTTATCTAGAATTACAAATATTGGTTTATCGTTTGATTATTGTCTGTCACAGCCCATGGCTAGACGTGGCTTGGCTACGAAAGGGCAAAAAGCCCAGCTGCTGACCAATTACTTCGGGGTCAAGGTCTCTAACGTTGATGGATGCTTTTTTTACTACAGTGTACGTTCTTCCTTTTCATTTTTGATTATTTTGTGTGTTTAGTGTCAGTTGTTTGTGATGAATTTCAGGGTAATTAATTTGTTTTTTATTACATGCATAAATTGTTCCGTGTATGATTGTTTTTAAATAACATAATTATCCGAAAACAAAATATGAAAAGGTAGAACACAAAACACACAGAAATTGAAGGATTGAGAAAGATGAATTATCAGTTTGAGCTGAAAATTGGGGTTTCTCAAAAGAGTTTCTTCGATTTGAGTATTAGGGTTTTGGGTTGGAAAAACTTGGGTACAGAGTTGTTGAGTCAGCAGCAAAAAATTTGTCTTCGGGTTTCCGTCCTGTTGCGGGCTGTTGTGTGTGTTTCGCACTATATGGCAGCACGGATATGATGAGACGATTTTTTTTTGCTGTCGGCTCATTGATTTTGTACCCAGGTTTTCCAGACTCAAAACCCTTCAATTCCAAAACCTTCTTTTCAGAAACCCTAATTTTCTGCTCAACCTGGTAATTGATCTTTTTCAGTTCTTCGATTTTGGTTTTTTTTATGTTCTTCGTTTTCATGTTTTCTTTTTAGACAATTGTGTCAGTTAAAACTGAGTATCTTCCCGGAGTTGGAGAGAAAAGTGAAAGCTGCTAGGAACGAGGTACAGGAACGACGTATGTCATTGGGTGCGGTGTACTCTATGGCTGCGGCGGTTGCTGTTACTCTTTTCGACCATCCTTCACTTCTTTCTTTAACTTCGGGCAGATGCTTAGCTTTAACTGAACAGTGTGTATAAACGATCTACTTATGTTATCTTATATAAAGTGATTAACGGAGTTTAAAGTCATATGAATTGCTTGGAGAAAGTGGGAAATTTCAAGCTTAAACTCTTTACTGGCATGTTGACGAGGTTGTTTGAGATTTGTTGAAACGAATATCAGTAGCTACCGAAACTCGTGGATGGGATATAGCAGGCCAGACATTTGGATGAAAAGCTTTTCATCTATTTGTTTGACCTACAGTATTCTGCGAACAGTCCACAGTCTCGGCAGATATTGATTTTCCTTCCAGCCCACCTCGCGTAACTTCATTGACATGTAAGGACGGAGTTTAACCTTGGAATTTTCCATTTTCTCCTAGCACCTGATATGGTTTTGAACAACGTTATTCACTAGATTTTGTGGTAGGTAAGAAACAAAGTTCAAAAAATTTGAAACGCTTTGGAGAAATGAAAATACCTGCTGACATCCTTATGGAATAAGTTCAGTTTCGTTGGCAGCCATCGAACGTGGGGAGTGGAATGCCAGATGTCTGGCGCTTGGATAAAAGTTTTTTATCCAGCTGTCGGACCTCCGGTATTCCATTCTCCAGGTTCCATGACTGTTAACCTTACTTTATGCGAAGTTCCAATAGGTCCATCAGCATGTAGGTATTGGATTTTTCCTTAGAAATTTTTACTTTACCCAGGTAATTCAAATGGTTGTTTTACTCCTTTCGACGTAATTTTTCGACTGTGGATTTAATAAGTCCTGTTGTTTAATTGTTAATTCAGGTGTCTGTAATTTCAGGTTGTGATTGATTGATTGTTGTCTTTCGAGTTTCAGGAATACATTTGATCGATGATCTTTATAAAGAGGCTATGATGATGAATTTGTTTAACACGTCTGAGTGAATTAAATCGGAGGTGAGACTATCTGTATCTTGGCGGGGCAAGTCGGATGGTTATGTGAAATTGAATTGCAACCGATAAGTAAGTTTGCAGCCATGGCAGATTAGTCCACTTTCGACTGTCTGTATCTTGGCGGGGCAACTCGGGTGGTTATGTCAAATTGCATTGCAACCGATAGGTAAGTTTGCAGCCATGCCAGATTAGTTCACTTTCTTTGGTTATTAAAATATCTGAGCCTCATAATGATTACATAGAAGTCGAACCCATACGTCTTTGCCACTGGGTCGGGATGGGGTTCCGCAAAAAGGAGGAAACACGTGTAAAAGAAGAGGGAAGATTAAACAGACCCAGGGTTTTCCTATCCGGGTTTGGTATTTTTTTTAACTTACGTGGTCCTATCCTTTCGACATGTCCAGTACGTGTCTTTCCCGCAAGGTTTTATATTGTCTGGTCTTCTCCGATTGTGTTATTCACTGACTGTTGTTTTTTTTAGTGGAGGTTATGATGATAAATTTTTTTAACACGTCTGGATGAATTCAATTCAATCAAAGTTGGGATTATCTGTATCTTGGCAGGGCAACTCGGATGGTTATGTCAAATTGCATTGCAACCGATAAGGAAGTTTGCAGCCATGGCAGATCGGTCCACTTTGTTTGATTGTTAACAAATCTGAGCCTCATTGATTTTCTTATTATTCTTCTCACGGAGTGAGTGAGTGAAAATATAGGACTTTTTTCTTTGTATTGATGTGCGTTAGTACTCTTGGGCAAGGTGTTAGATGGCCTGTCATTTGTGTTCCTGAACGTAGTCAGCCTCCACGACGTTCTTGTGTTTCTCAGGTTCGGATTTCTGTTGAGTCGTCTTTGCCTAAGTATTATTGCGGTCGCTGTGATGCTCTTTTCTGGTATGACAAGATGGTTTTTCACTGGTTTCTTAGCGATAGCAGTAATGGAATGCACCAAGCTATTATACTAGTCCAATTACGTTTACTAATGTACATGTGGTTGTTTACAATTCTGATTTGTAATTTTGTCTATCTGTTGAAGATCTAAATGCAATAAATATCATTGTAACATTTGCTTCTTAATTGTAGCAGAACCATGGTTAACATATTCGAAGAAATTACTAAAATGTTATAGACATATTAAAGTGTTTATTGTATGTTACAAAAACACAAATAAACAGTTAGCAAAGAAATTTAGCAACATAAAAACAAAGACTCACTCGCCCTACCGGACCTCGTGCAACGCACGAGTGTCCCCTAGTTAGAAGTTAAAACAACATTCAATTACGTAAGTTAAATTAGAACATTAGTAAAGTTACCAAACAAGTGTCTTTTCCTTAATTGATATTCAAAACAATCAATCTTTCAAAACAAACGATTACGTTAATTCACTTTTCTTAAATTAGTTAAGCAACGTGACTACTCTGTCACAAAACAACCCAAACTTTAGTATTATTAGTTCTTTGTTTACACTAAATAATAGTCCATGCGAACGAATCCACTTACTATTACCTATATTACACGCGATTACGTACACTGCCTATACGTGTGTGTAGTCGAGTAAAAAAAGTATTTCGAGTTTTTAAAATTAAACTAGATTTTACACATCACCCTCTCCCATGGTTTCTTGGCACTTGGGTCCACTCTCCAATGTTGCTTCAAAAGAAGCATCATCATCATCAAGTGTTGCTATTGGTTGGGTCTTATTGTCTGTCAAATTGTCTTGTGCACCACTAAGTGATGCATCAGTAGTTTGAGCCCTTCCAACATGGTCATTCCTCTCCTTATAGACCACCTCCATGGGCCTGGGGGAGAGCTCAATGCTATCCCTTTTATGTGTCTCACCAAACAGAATATCTGGTTGAGAACTTAAATCTAATGGCAGGTTTAGGGTAGGTGCTGACACAGGAGAAGAAGGGAGTTCCATTTGTCTTTCTTTTTCTTTGAAAGTGTTTAGTTAA
This sequence comes from Senecio squalidus, assembly GCA_910822075.1. NCBI lineage: Eukaryota > Viridiplantae > Streptophyta > Magnoliopsida > Asterales > Asteraceae > Senecio > Senecio squalidus. The sequence goes on from CAJVGC010000589.1 coordinate 29,892,956, forward strand.
AGGTGTGATTGTTGGAACATTAGAAACAGTGGTGGGAGTTGTAGTTGTAGGTGAAGTAATAACAATATTTTGAGAAGAAGGTGTAGTTGAGACTCAAGTGGGTTACTTAGTCCCTCACCTGAAGATGGAGTCACTGCAATCATTGTAGAAAACATTAAAGTGACATCGCCCTTATGCATGTTGCAGTATAAGTGCAGCAAAACTTAACAACAATAAGTTTAAGAATCCTCAAAAACTAATAACGAACTCGTGTGTCCTTCTCCAGGTTGGAGAAAAGTCTATAACCTTTTGTGCGAGCACCAACCTAATTAGTAAAAGGTATCTCACCTCTTCGTTACAAAATTTTGATATTACAAACTAGTTTGAATCAATAAGAAAATAAAATTTGTGTTCGTGAAAAATAATCATAAAAGCAACTTTGTGGTATTTTAAATTTCTCTTAAAATCCTTAATTACTCATATCGAACAAAAAGTTAAAATGAACAAAAACGCTCAACTTAAGAATTTCCGTCATAATAATCCACACATTAAAATATATGATATAATGAATCGCCTACCAATATGTACATTGTGGGTTCAAGTTTCGTAAGGGACACTGAGTATGAATAATTTTGAAGTTTTATAGTAATATTTGTCTTTCGAATAAAAACAAATGAACAGAATTATCGGAGTTAAGATCCATGTAATGAGATCATTTAGAGAATGTAACTCGTAAATTGGTGGTTGTTATCTTAACTATATTATAAAGAATCTCCCAATACTCTAAATCTCTTAAAATTTAAATAATTGAAATTACTTATTTACCCTTATTCAATTCAAACACATAAAAATTTTAGATAAAGTTGAATTACTTATTTACTCATTTGTTCATTAAATTCGATATCTTTATGATTTATTACATAATAATGCATTTAAGGTTTTTTTGAACTCTATGTTTTAAGTAAGTTAACTTTTAGAAAAATATATTTAAACTATTCATTTTATAAAAAAATAAATTAATATTTGAATTTAGAATTAATTTTTGGTATTTGATTTTTTTTTTTCCAATTTATGAACAAGTCAGAATTGACGGGGTTAACACTAATAAGTAAGAAGAGAAATTTTTTAACATTTTAATTTTTCAGATAATTACATTAAAATCCGAACAACTACTAATAATATTTTTGCCACATTATTTCAAAGATAAATTGTTTGTAATTTGTAGTATTAGCAACATTACTTATATTTATTTTGCTAGAAATTGTTTTGATTGTTGTTTATGTTGCTTTTGTATATAGATTATGTTTAAATGTTTGTTAAGAGATATTAAACAAGTTTTTGGGCTTTTTTAAGTTTTAATTCTTTAATAAATAGTAGTGATGATTATTCAGTTTAGTTGATAATCATCTCTGATAATTATATATATAGTTTTTTCTGAAAAAATTAAAAGGTGGATATACAATACAAATAAAATACAAAACAAATAAAATACAATACAAATACAAATACAAATACATAATAAAATGATAACAATATGTTTATTTTTTATTTATGTTGTATAATAAAGTATTTGTAAATATTTAACATTTATGTCTCAAACTACCAAAAATTTATATTATAAAACGGATTTTGTATTATGTTTGATACGTATTAAAAAAAAATGCATAAATAAACATATATCTCTATAATCTTTAAGAAGCATACATTATAACAATTGAATACAAGCATGGTAAAATGGTCATTTGATATAACTAAATGTAATAAGTTAATCCTAATTGACTAAAATATTGAGAGTGTATAATGTTTACAAATAAAGAGAAAATATCAAAATTCGTGAAGACAATGTATCATAATTTTTTTAATGGTCAGAACAGATAATGTTACCCCATAATTCTACTTTATTTTGAGACGAACGAGAAAATATCGGAATTCGTTAAGACAATATAAATTGTCGAATACAACTTTTTCACTGCCGCAACATCATATGAACCAAAAACTATTACACTCGACTTATTTATCACAAAACTACAAGAAACTGGTTAGTGCATATAAATAATTCTTTTTTTGGCATGAAGGGATACACCGAAAACCATTAGTCCATAATTTTTTTGTGGCTCAAAGGGTTGAAATAACAAAAATATTGCCCCTTAATTCTTTTTATAACGCGAATTACCGAGCAAGAAATTATTAGATGATAAATCTAAATAATTATTAGTGGGCTTAAAGGGTTGGACTTGAAATTATTAGATATCACCGCTTTGTATTGTTACTTATACCATATTATAGTCAAAGAGTTATCATATCAAATAAATATAAATATTTTCCCACTAGAATACATTTAGTGGAGGAAATGGTTGAACAAGAAACAATTATAGCAACTCTTTTTATGGCTCAAATTGCCGAACTTGAAATTTTTACCCCAAAATTCATATTATAACACGAACGACCAAATAAGAAAGTGGTATATTTAATATATAGCCGGAAGTAACGAATAAGAAACTATCGACACTCATTGTCATATCAATAATTCTTTTCTATTCCGAAAGGTTGAGCCGAAATCGTTACCGCATAATTTGTTTTGGCCCCAAAGACCGACCCATACACCATTACTCTCACGACATAAATCACGAGAAGAATTGGAAACTACAAGAAATCATTATCGCACTATAACTTTTCGTCACCGCTGCATCGCGCGGGTTCTATACTAGTGGTTCAATTATTTACGTTATAGATCAATCAATTTAGTAACTCAATAGACTTATATTTATGTAAAGCTTAAAAGAACCGATAAAGAGGCCATTAATGTTATAATGCAATTATATATATATATATATATATATATATATATATATATATATATATATATATATATATATATATATATATTGTGTTAAATGAGTGGGTGAGAGAGAAATTTTCATTCATTAACATCCCTTAGATCAAAAGAATAATCACTCATAACCATTAAAAATATGTCTTTTTACACCTACTAAGTTTGTCATAATGTTGATTTTTTATTAGCCATTAAAAACACATAGTAAATGCTTCCAACTTATGTTCCATTAAAATCGGATGCTTAGTTAAACAAAAAATACACATATGGAAAATTTAAAAAAAACTTATTTTCTAGTGTTTTGTAATGTCAAAGGGTATAATTTTACAAGGATATCTCTATATAACTAATTTTCATGTCATCAGTCCATAAAGACATGATCTTCATGAATGACATGGTCAAACCATAATGTAATTAAGGTAGCATATTTACTCTCATTTGATTATATGAAAAAAGTGCATTTATTTCATGTGTAGTATAGTTAGAAGGATTTTCCAAAGCGGATCATACACTCGAGTGGTATTGTTTTGATTTTCTTATGTTACCTTATTTTTGTTAAACGTTCAAAGGAGGTTTCTATTAGATTGAATTAATTTGGGGGTATAATATGATCACCTTAGTTTCTCACGGACTGGATGGTCTATATCATTAATCTCATCGTTTCATCCTTAGCTGATGTTCAATGTTATGCCAAAAAACATTTTGATTGACATGACTCTTGAGGATTGGATAGCTGGTTTTGGGTTAGAAAGGATTATGGTTAAAAAGAGATAGACCTATATATTCGATAATTTCGGAAACATACATTTGTGTAGTCCCTATTGAGTTTACATTACCGTCTCTTACTTTCTTCACAAAATTAGGTTTTTCTTTGGTTCACCAACGAGATATTCCTTGATTAAGGTTCGTGAGAAGTCTGTTTAACCAATAAAATTTAGTGGTGTGTTGATTTGTTAAATTATTAAGTATGTAAATGGTCGGATCATCAATCTTTATGTGGTCATTTAATAAGTATAAATTTTGAAGTACTGTTTTTGTTTAAAAGATTGGGTTAGAAAGGATTATGGTTAAAAAGAGCTAGACCTATATATTCGATAATTTCGGAAACATACATTTGTGTAGTCCCTATTGAGTTTACATTACCGTCTCTTACTTTCTTCACAAAATTAGGTTTTTCTTTGGTTCACCAACGAGATATTTCTTGATTAAGGTTCGTGAGAAGTCTGTTTAACCAATAAAATTTAGTGGTGTGTTGATTTGTTAAATTATTATGTAAATGGTCGGATCATCAATCTTTATGTGGTCATTTAATAAGTATAAATTTTGAAGTACTGTTTTTGTTTAAAAGATATTGACTTTGCCATTTAGGTGATTAGTGAGATGGTTTTATTTCAGAAAAATTATATACGAACGACTCGGATTGTAACCATGTACTCTATAGTTATAGTATATAAATTTTGTGCAGATTTACGTTAAATATCCATAGTACATAATATTTGTGCCGATTTAAGTTAAATATATATTTTTAAAAATCTTTAGTTCTTAATCCGAACAACGCACAAGTATAATACTAGTTCTTACTCGACATTCATGCTTTATTACATAGACTTGAAGTTTGACTTATATCTATATCCCATCATTTCATTTTGTTTTTCTAGAACAAACTCTAAAAAAAATCTCATGAAACATTTGATGAGTGTTGTAAGACACTTCAAAAGATCTACAGAGTATTAGATATCACAAAATATAAATAAGCTTCGAGCTCAAGTACTCTAATAGCTCATCAATCTCTCCAATCAACATAGTCACACACGACTTGCTTGATTTTGCACCCTGGAAACAAATTTTACTTAGTAAGCCGATTAAAACACAAACTTATTGTTCAAGTAATCATCGATGCATATGGCCACAACTTGCAAGAACGTTGATGGATCATGGCCCTTTTATTTGTTGAAGTTGTGTGAATCGCTTTTGTGCTAGTATATTAGACGATACACCATTCTTATCACTAATACATGTGTCTTCGGACCCAATGATATTGTGATTGTCATCATGATTGAATTGGGAGAAGAGAAGGGAGAGGACATCGAGGAAGCAACTAAAAAGGGAAATCGAAGAACTATGCATATTCTTACAATTTTTACGCTCAATTTGCACTACTTCGGTTTGAAATGATTATTGTTCAAATTAGAAAATGGGATGATGGAATGAATTGGTACTTGCTTGATTGAATGGAAAATGGCAATGGAGTTGTCACTTTATATAGAGAAATGAGAAGGGACTAATAATTGATAACTTTTAGCCACATAAACAAAAAGAGAGTTTGTGTGAAAGAGGTAATAGATACTTGGTGAAGAAGTCAAGTTGAATTATTATGCTGATTGAGCTTCAAGGGAAGGTCACCTTAACTTTCCTACCCTTTCCTCAAGTAACATAGTTATCGATGCGGAATAAAGTTAGCCATCAAAATTGATCAAGAGTAGATTGTCGTTGTTTATATGTGGTGATACAATTACGACATAGTTATAGACGTTCATAAAATTGGCAAGATTCTGCCAGACCTTTGGTGAAGTGTTTCTGCAATGTCGGAATCTTAACCTTTTTAAACTGGCAAGATTCCGACATAGTTATAATTTTAACAAATCTTTAAAGTTTAAGTCCACTTTTATTTTTTACATTGACAGTGCTGAATGATTGTCTATAAAGAAAGACCTTAGTTATGACTTATGACAATATATTATAGATACATGAATAATTACACAAACTTGAAGAAGAAAAAAACACAGTTTGACCCTACCACTACACAGTACACATCTCTTTATTCAACATTTCAAACCCCTTGCAAAGCAAGAAAACCATATAATCCAAACTTTATTGGGTTCCAGCCAGACTATAATCTAAAACAACATATGGAGAAAGACACGTTACATATCCACACCTCTATAATACACAAAAAGAAAAGGATTTTAACCGGTAAAATGTACAATAATACGAAAACTTATAGTGACATCAAACTTTAAACATCTCACCCTTTTTACGAGAGTTTATCCGATATCGATTGTTTCAAAATAAGTTTATTGGTTTTCTTTATACCATTCTGTTGGATATTGAAAGTTATAGATGAAGCTAAGAAATCTTCTAATTGTGTTTCTGCTTAAGTTTTTAAGTCGGGTGAACAAAGTTCATCACCCGAATTAAAACTTAAAAAGTCTTTTATTGAAGACTTTAACTCGGGTAAATAAGGTAGTCTACCCGACTTAACGGAAGTTCACCAAAGTTAAAGTTAAATGAAGACTTTGTTAGTATTTAAATAGTTCTATCAAATATGTGTTCGTAAATGTGTGAGCCTACCAGAATGCACACATCGACATTCAGATACGACTGTACGTTTATTATTTGCCAATTATTAATTAAATGAGTTAATTGTAATAATTAATAAACAGGAGGATGTATTATGTAATTATGGAGGTTTTTAAATTATAATACAACTTGTGCTCCAAGTAAATATCACTTATATAATAAACTTTAGGTTTATTGTTTTAGATATATTGAAATCGATCCCCTCTCCTTCCTCTTGTCTGATCGGTCGAAACCCTAAGAGGGTATTCGAAATTTTGATTAAAGCCAAGGAGAAACAAGTGTTGTTCGACAATCGTTGTAGAATCAGTAAACGTGTACTAGCATACAAGTCAGTTGCTAAAGAAGGTGTCGCGTACGTAACCGTGGAATAGATCTTATACTTAGATGTATACCTTACTCGCTATTAATTCAAGACATAAATATATTACTTAATCCGATTTAATTATTCCTATGTGATCCTGTTTTTCCGCTGCCATGTATTGTTTGACAATATGACTCGGGTTGTATACCTATAGACTTAAGTATTTTATTATGTAGAGACTCTGCATTGAGATGTCTATAAATAGAGTGATGTGTGTGTTTAGTTAGTTGTCTTTGAACCCGAACTCTCTTGAGTACCTTTGAGCTTAAAGTTGTAAACGGCTATTCCCGCCAAAATCACACTATCAATGATATCTTTACATTCTGTTTTCATTCATCAAATCCTTAATTCAATTACTATTTTAGATTCAATCAAATCATGAGATTTCACATCATGTATTGATCGGACAATTTACTGTTATAGCTTTGGATCCTGTTTAAATCTGGTCAGATCTAGTATACCCTCCTCCTCTCTCTATATATAATGACATTATGACAACTATATTTCCACTTTGCAAACTGTACCAGTTTCATTTCCTCATCACATTTCTACACTTATTTTCATCATGAATATGAAAAATTATCAATTCAAAACCGAAAGCCTGCAAATTGAGCTTAAGAATCTTAGCAGTAAGCAAAGTTCCTCGGTTTCCATTCTTAGCTGTTTTATGGACGTTCTCTTCCTTCTCTTCTCCCCTTACGATGATGATGATCAACATCTCATCATGCATGATACGTGTACTGCGAAAAGAGAATCCTATCTTCTAATATTATGGCACAAAAGCATTTCCGACAACTTGGGCTATGATCACTTTGTTTGTCTTATATTCTTGCACTCCAAGTTTGCGTCCAAATTACAAGGGATTGTTGCCGTTATAAATAGGTGACGATTGTGGACCAAAAAAACTGTGTACTTAGAAGTTTTTGTGCTCGAATCTTATATGTGTTTCTATCGTGTCTAATCCACTTCCATTATTAACCAACAATATGTTTCAATCATGATAATTAGTCGGCACTTGTACGTGTTGAGCATAAACATAAGCGATAAAGCAGATTCATTAACATAAGAAACAAGCATCTAAACAAGAAAAAGAGGGAAAGGTTGTCCAAAAAAGCTTGAATAAAGTTTTATCGTTTTAACTTTTCTTTTTATATCTCTTATCTTCTTTAAAGATAAGCTCAATATACATGATGAAACAGAGGAAATACTATACAAATGATACAAAATATTATCGTCACATTAATATGTAACATAATCTAACGATTTTCTCACACGGTGGTCGACTTATATATCACAAAAATGTGTGCCAAATATAGCTCTATTCCAAAGAATACAAAATTTTGCAGTGTGACTCATGCTTGAGTAGTGATTAAGTAAAGCTTTTGTCCATCTGTAATAAAATCAACATCAAGAACTTTACCTGAATCTTCTGTTATAATACAAGACGTGGGAGAAAGGTCGAGTTTCAAATGATCTGCTGCGGTTTTCATGAGTTCATCAATGCTGTCTGGAACCCATAATACAATTCCAAGCTTGTTTTGATCCTTTGGTTCCCATGGTTGAAATGGGTATATGGTACATTTCTTTCGTGGAATTTTATCTGTCACTAAACGCCAATTAGTTCATCATTAGCATGAGTGATTAAGAACAATATTGTCATATGATAGCTCTAAAAACGGGCAAGTCAAGAATTTTGAATACCTGTTGGTTCTTGAGAGGATGAAGGGAATTCCGACAACTGTAAAGATTTGGCTTCTTCCAATAGTTTGATCATAATCTTGTTACCAGATAGCCTCGCTTCATCAAGCGGAGTGTTGCCCCATCTGCACATAACTTCAGACCATCAATATTATGTTCGTGAACTATTTATAAAATTCTCAAAGTTGTACTGTTGTACCTGTCTTTCAAAAGAACACCAGCTCCAGCTTCAACTAGCACCTTTGCTATTAAATACGATCCATGTGACGTGGCTACATGAAGTGGGGTTCTAAAATCATAGTCTTTTGAATTCGGATCGATTCCATTTGCAAGAATCCGTCTGATAAAATCAATATCCCCTCTTGTCACACATGAGCATAAGAAACTACCAGCATCTTTTATCTTCAGCAACCCGCCTTTATTTACTAGTAAAGAAGCAACTTCATCATGTCCATTTTTTATGGCTTCGAATAATGGTGTGTTTCCAAAATTATCTGTAACGTTAACATCTACACCATTTTCAATCAGGTAAAGAGTGATATCTTCGTGTCCTTTTGACGCAGCAAGATGCTGTTGTTGCAAACAACTTATTAATTAACACGTTATATGCAATTAATGCGCACATTTTAAGATTATTTATTGAAAACGTACAAACACATACCAGTGGTGACCTTCCATCATAGTCTGTCTTATTTGGGTCAGCACCAGATCGAATTAAGCTTTTGAGCAGAGATAAATCTCCATTATTAGCTGAACTATTGACCCTCAACGCAATTTCCGACTCTTCCATTTCAATATGAAGTGAGATATCTGTTACCATATGCTTCATGCGAGCATCATTTTTTTTATCCTGCCATGCCACCATATGTTTTTTCAAGATAAATAAAACGAACAACGAAAAAAAGGCCGCAAATAATATCTACCGTAAATTAAGTTATCACCTCTAGTAAATTATTTAAAATCCTCCGACCATCATGAAAGTATATCTCAAGGATATTAGAGAAAGTTTGCTTATCAAGTCTCAAAAGTCGACAAAGTTCACAAACTCGAATCATATACGGTTGGGGTATGTTGCATAGAATGGAAACATCTCCAAATGAATCGTGAGGTTTAAGTTCGACTGTTTCTTCAGATCCATCTTCACATATAATAACTTTTTCCTGTACCAAAGTATATTTATCAATCTTAACGGTTTATATAACTTTAATAAACACGAATAATATATATAATAGGAATTAAGTTATATATATACCAGTTTGCCAAGACATATGAAATAAAGTTGATCAGCGACAACTCCTTGTTCCATTATCACTTCTCCGGGAAGAAAAAACTCTTCGTGCACTCTAGTTACGACGTGATTGATGAATTCCGAAGAGCATCCTCTAAAAAGAGAGACCTTTTCAATGTATGTCTTGTATAGAGTTTCAGATATCTGCAACAAATGAGGACATAGTTTAATCGGGGCAGAAGTGTAAATATATGACAATATAAGAAGCACAATTATGTTGAACATGTACCTGCGCACGTATAGAGACTGGAAGGTCTTGAATAACAGCACTATCAGTGTAGCTGCTATCATATTGTAACCGCACATGACCTTTAATTTGATTGCGTATGTCTCTATTTAATCTATTTTTGTCCATGTATTTAAGAAGGTCCGTCATTCTATCCCTGTATCGTTCTGTTTTTGATCCTTTCACAATCAAAGCTGTCATGTTACCAACCAAATAAGCAGCGAGAATCATGTCAAATGATACATAAACCATAACAAATATCATCTCTCTCAAATTAACTGCATGTATGTCACCGTAACCTGTAAAATCAAGTCCGCGTTGATTGAGCGTTACATGTGTCATAAAAAACTAATCTACGCAGAAAGGAAGGAACTGTATTACTTACCAACTGTTGCCATAGTAACAATTGCAAAATATAATGATGTTATATAGCGTTTCCAAAGATCAATGTCTCTGAAGCTCGAGTAGCTATAATCACCAAGTTTTAGGCTTCCGATCCATGTGTATTCTTCTTTGGCAGCTGGCAGAGTTGTAGCTAAATAATAGAATATGCATGCGGCTGTATGCGTGCAGTAAAGTTCGACAACAATGAGTTTTATAATCCTCGAAAACAAATAGTTGACCCGTATGTCCTTCTCCAGCTTGGAGAAAAAGTCTAGAACCTTGCGTGCCCGCACTAACCTAATCAGTAAAAGGTATCTCACTTCTTCTTTACTCCCTGACGCCTGATTAATGACATTATGAGAATTATTAGCTAAAAAGTATTTTTCGCATATATAGAAGAGTTTTGGTTTATACCGTATAAATAATATCCCACGGCATACAGGCAAGTAAATCAAAGATGAAATGAGATTTCAAGTACCTGCAACAAACAACAACGTATGTTTTACACAAAAATAAAAGTTCACATAAATTTCATTTTCATTTGGATGGGTGATGAAAAACTGACCGAAGAGCAATGAGTTGTCGGTTAACTACCATCTTGTAAGTCTGACTATCTCTATATGCAACAAAGAACTGAAGGAAAATGTCGATGAAGAAAGCCACTTGACTGAATACGTCTAATAAATAGAGATGATCGGGCAATCCCCTAAAGAAGCCGAATTCCATTGGTGTGAAGAAAGAAGAGTAGACTGCCCATAATATTATTAGTTTCTCCCATACCCGGTACCATCTGCATCATCATCAAGTCTTATTACATGTTCACAGGTTATCCGATTTCAAAAAATTTAACAAAACAGTATGAAAGTTTACGATATGTATGGCATAACACAAAATGTTAAGATATGTCACAAGTGATATGATACCGGAAATACGGTACGAAATGGTTCAATTTCTAGATGTTTAAGTATATTTAACAAACTAATATATTCAAATAAGTGTAGTTCATATATCATAGAATTAAATTAGTTTTGATACAATGAATTCTGATTATCAAATAGGAAAAATAGTTCAATACACAGTTTTACAAAGTTGGCAATATTATGACGGTATATAAATTCTCTGTAGATCTAGAGGTTATGAAATCAAGTCTCGTAGATAAAAAAAAGAAGAAAAAGTACATTGTTTATTTGAATGTCAGTTATTTAACCCACCGGCCACCCATGTTATTTCTGTTGTCTATTCAAACATAAAACATGCTAATTTAATGACTCATCCATATTAATATCTTGGACAGTTGTCTTAGATAAAAGATGTTTTATTACATGTTTGTTCTTATCTTAATTTATTGAATTTGATACCCAATCAAATAATTGCCACAAATTGCATGTAAAGTCAACTTCTAACTTCTTTTAACAAAAAAAAATGATAATCATAGCTTTTATGGTATTTCTTTTAATAATTTTACCATATATAAACCATCTATGATATTTATTTTTTATGCAACAAAGTTTCTATTAATAAACATCTTTCATATAAAGACTCGACAATCTTAAGGTGTCCGTGACTCTTATAAGAGACTAGTTCGATTTTTCCTATATGGATATGTTTGGATGGTCATAGAAAGTCTAGAAACCGTCACGCAAATAGCAGTTAAAAGGCATGCTCTTCTCAAGTAACCAGAACATGACCTTTTCTGTTTTTCCGTTTATATATATCAACCCTAACTAAACAAAAAGAATAAGACTTAAAACAAAAAGATGTTAAACAACTTATTAAATACGAAAGATAATTCATATAGTATAAAAACGAAATAGGACTATCATACAACAAAAAACAAACGTATTGACTTTGATAAAAACGTGGCACAATCATCACATTAGACATTTAAAATAAGTCCTACCTACAACTTTGACCTTTGGTCCTTTACATATCTCGCTTTGGTGATTTAAATTTAGAAAGTTTTTGATTAATAATAACGTAGCAGCTTAACCCAAAATGGCAACACTTGTTAATTACTACGGATTTTGATTATCGAAATGAAATAATTTTTAATTTTACCAAAACATTTACTCGTATATGACTAGTAGCAATTATAATTATAATTTATTATCAATAATGATAATGATTTTATAATTCTGATCGACATACGTTCACTCTATTAATCTCTATTAATGTCACGTCTTTGTCCAATTTATTTATATTCAAAAAATTCAAATTGGATTTCATTTTCAAAAGAAAAAAACAAACTATTTGCACTTTGTCACTACTCGAATCGACAACCTCTAGGTTCTAAACCATTTGAATTATTTTTACCAACAAACTTATTTTGCTTGATTTTATCTTTTTTTATTAAAAAATTCATTTTATTATATACTTTATCCGTCTTAAAAAAATTTGTCACACTTTTATATTTGTGTTTATTGTCTTGTTTGGCGCAACCAGGTTTAGAGAGGACGAGTTTTCGAAAATATTTTAAATATATATAATATAAGAAAAGAAAAAAGAAAATTAATTAAACGCGATAAATTGCAAGAACTTTATATATGGTATGTTTGGTAAAACTAGCTTGTAGTTGCACCTACTAGATAGTAGCTGGAGCAAAAAGCTATGACTTATATTCGGAGCTAAAAGCTTTAGCTTTTATTTTTCGTAAATTTGTTTGGATAGTAGCTGAAACTAGAGTTTAAAATTGTAAAATGACTAAAAAGTACATAATAATAATATAATAAGACAAATTTTATTAGAGTTATTTATATAATTTACCATAATATAAGTCAAAACTACTTTTTTTTAAGTTACTTCAAGTAGTTTATTTTTTAGGAGCTTAATTTTCAAATAAGCTCAAGAAATAAACCCAATCAAACAAAACCTATTTAGAAAAGAAAAAAAAAACTCAAACCCTGAATAAACCCCATCAAACATTTGGACATTCCAACAAACAATTATTTGAGTTTAAAATATTTTATAACTAATGGGATTTGAATATATGACCTAAAATTTATTTTGTAATTTTATAAAATGCCATAAATTTTTACCATTTATTATACCAGTATCCCATTTTTAAAACATGAGTATCCCAATCAAAGAGCGGAACAAATTCATTGGTAATTTTGTGACACCTCGGATAACCCTTAATCCATCATATAGATAGTTAAAATTTAGTAATTTCTCATTTTATCCACTGATATATTTAATTCACGAACAAAATGAGTGATGTAATTAGAAAATAATAAATTAACTACACGTATTTTATTTCGCTCGTTGATAGTAGCTTATAAGCTTTGTGAATATGTAATAGCAAATAAACTTGTAAGTTGAAAAATATAGAAAATCACGAAAATAGTCGTCTGATAGATTGATATTTCGAAAATAATCATCAAATCCACGAAAAGTTTTTGCGCCCATACGTTTTTCCGCTAGAATTAAATTTGTGTCAAACTTTCTCGCGACACATTAAAAAAGTGCAAATACATTGTGCGAGAACGTGTCAAAATTTAAACATCTCATTTTAGAGTGAATACCTGACGCGATAGCGTACAATACGACACGCCTACATGACACGACTACGTGACATAATTCACACTACTTATTCTAAAAATCAGTTTCTCGCACAATAATGGAAGAGACAAAAGTAGTGCAAAAAATTTCCCAAATTTCGTGATTATTTTTGAAATACCACCTTATCAAACTTATGAATTTATTCAAAATATAAGTTTAGAAACAAAAAACCGAAAGACGAAGATAATAGAAAACCATTACCTGTTTTGTGGATCAATACAAAAGCCTTTGATGCCATTAATAACTTTCTCCCTATGAGTAGACGAATCAAGTCCGAAATCCCCAACCCATGGAAACATTGTAAACATACTTGGACGTCGTTTTCCTAATCTCCCGTCATCCCGGAGATCCTCCAGTTCAAACTCTTCCTCCTCGTCCACCGACGACGCGGTATTTCTCCGCTCAATCTCGCTCCTCATGTCACTAATAATCGATTAGGAAAACGATTATTTGTTTTTAAGTTGAGCTTAAGTCTACTGTTTTATTAATGGAGTCACGAGAAATGTAACTGGAGATGTGGAAGCAATCGCTAGAGACTACTCCATTATTTAAAAGTTTTTATCTTTTTTTCTTTTAAGGTATATATTTAATTTAAATATAAAATATAATAATCACTAGAGATATGTGTCGTAGAACAGCGAATTAACTTTTTTTATTTTTAATTAATGGTTAGCACATAGCAGACTCTTATATAAAACGACGTTTAATATTTTTTAAAACAAGGTGTGTAAACCTGACCTAACTTTTTGTTATAAACTAGTAAAATAACCTTGTAATGCCGTCGCAATAGTAAATTGTTTAATTTTTTGGTGAAATAACTTTTTTTGTGGTACATATATTGTTTCAAATAAATCTACGAACGATCAAGATTTTCGGTTTGCAAACATTCAATTAGTTAGAAATTCTAAACATTAACTCCATTTGTTTTAAATTTTATATACTTAAATTGATTTTTTTAATTTATATAAAAAAAGAAAATAATTATTTCAAAATTTTAAGTATATATATATATATGGAAAGTGTGTTAAGGACTTATTTGAAATATTTTAATGATTAATTAATTAAAAGAATAGTTTAGTAATTTTATCATATTAAAATTTTTAACTTTTATACCAAAATGCTTTATAATGTATATAAATTATGTAGTTTGATTTTATCTTTTATAACATTATCTAAAGTCTCTAAACCATCAATATTTGATATTGATGATTATAACTTATAAATTCAAACAAACAAATTAAGTTTATTAATTATAAAAAAGTTAAAAAATCTAAAAATTAGAAGTGGCAAATGGATGATTCGGGTTGAGTTGGATAACGGGTTAATATGGATTTGGGTCATAACAGGTCATTGGCCAAACGGTTATGAATAAAATGATTCATGTCAGATTGGGTTGACTCTTTATTTTTTTCCTCAAAAGTTTTTCTTGACTTAGTAAATTTAAACAAACAAATTTAGTAAAAATGAATAACTAACGCAACATTTATCTTATTTGAGCATGTAATTGTTAGTATTGGTCTTTGGGGCATTTCAAAATAGTGGTCTTATGAAATTCCAAGATCTATATAAAGATAGTTGACGTGAGATACTAAAATCTTAAAAAGTTTATATGTCTTATCGAAGAAAAAGAAAAAATAAAGTCTAAAATATAATAATAGTTGACTTCTCGAGGTTTACTTTCAAGTCATAAGTGGTTATACCTCAAGAGTGAGATAGTAATATATAAATCGACACAAAACATAAAAACTCTTAATTAACGTAAGCTCGTCCAATACAATAAATAGTGTTTGACCCGTAAGAGGTATATTCTTATCTAATATGGTATGTCCAAGGATTATAGGATCTTAATTTGATATATTTCTAAATAAATCGCATTATTTCCACTTTTGTCTTCCTTCCATCATTAGACAAAACAAAGAAAATAATATGAATGAGAACAAGGTATTGGACAATAAGGTGGATGGCAAGTTATTACAACTAGAATATTTTTTTCATTTGCAATTCTCACTTAGAGCACCCGGAGTGGGGGTTCTCGGCTCGTTGTGCACTCACAACGAGCGTTGTGCTCGTTGTGATACCGAGTTCCCCCCGTTGTGGGTTCGTTGTGAGGCACTCGTTGTGCCTACAACGACCCGTTGTCAGTTTTTTGTTTTTTTTTCCCCTCCAACGGTCATATACCCGTTAATATATATTAATTATTTTTTTATTTTTTTTTTTTTTTTTTACCAACCAATTTCACCTAGAAATACAACCCCATTTTAACCAAAAAAATCACACCTTCTTTCAACAATCTTATTCTTAATCCAATTCAATCTCATACCCAAACCCAAAAAAATCACAAAATGTCTTCGTCTTCATCAAACGCTCCCCAAACAAACACAAACAATCCCTCGACGCCACAATCACAAACACCATCCGGTTTCGCCAACTATTTCGGCACAACAAACGCCTTATATCCTCCCCAAATACCAAACGGCGGAAATAAAGGCGAAAACCCTCCACCGACAAGAACAAGCGGCTATGCGACAAGAGGAAGCGGCTTACTCTAGTGCACGAAGAGACGATATGATGTTTCTTCGACAAAGCACGGAGGGGATGCCTCCGGCAGAAGCGGCTTGGGTCGAAGCGGAGAAAGATAAAATCCGACAAAAATACGGGATTAATTAGTTTAGTTTTTATTTGTATTGTTTTAATTATTTATTTTTGTTTTAATTATTTGTAATTTTTTTTTATTTATGTTATTTAATGTTTTAATTATTAAGTTTTAATATTTTATATTCTTTTAATTATTTATTTATCTTTTAAGAAAAAAAATTAATAATAATAAAATAATCCCACATTCTCCACAACCCTCCGTATCATAACAACCCCACAATCTCACAACTCACATTCTCACTGCCACGTCATCATCTTTTTCCCCACAACCCACCACAACCTCATTGTCACTCATTATCACTCCGGGTGCTCTTAGCAACAACAATAGTGAAAAGATTAAAGCATAAAGCTGACCGTTTTCTGTTTTTTTTTCTAATGATAATTGCTTATTATCATAGTTGGATTTTACTCGTATCATGACTCATAATAATATATCATGACTCATAAAATTAGTATCATGATTCAAAAATGTAATTAAATTATCAATAAATCTAGTAATAAAAAAAGCTTAATATTATATGTATAGGGAGGTGTTAATACAAAAGTTCCCCGAACTACCTAGTCCGACCAATGTGTCTCTTCGTCTGACTTGAAGTTCGTCTCTTCTGAATAACACTCAGATGTTCTTCAATCCGAATATCCTGCACTAAGAACAGACACCAGGTTGAGCGGGGTTGGACCCCTGATTCAACTCGGGCGTAAGAGTAAGTAACTTAATTCGGACTAAAAACGTGTTAAATGTGTAGATAGGAATAAAAAAGATCCTTTACCTTTACAATTTACCTTGGTATATATAGGAGATATTTTGGGTAATAGATAGCTCTCTGATGTTTACTCTCTTTTGTACGCCGGTCCGGAGAGAGCTCCTTCGTCAGGATGTCTTATCTATTTCTTTTGTCGTATCCATTTTGTCTTTTACTTCCTTTGTCGTATCCGTCCGAATCAGGAGGCTTAAGATACCTGGTTCGGCTTCGGACCCGAACCAGGGATCTAGACCCTACGTCGACAACTCCCCCAAGTCTAGCATTATATAGAAGTCTATATAATGCTGGACTTAAAAAAGAGTTCTGCTAATCTTGGTGCATCGTTGCTGTTGTTCCGGTGCTTTTGTTCTTCGTCCTTCGTTTCGTTACCTCCTTTGTTTCCACGCGTCCGATTCCTATGGTCTAAAGGATTCAACGGTTCTTAAACGTCCACACGTGGCGTACCCCAGTGGTTCAAACGTGGCCAGCTAATTGGAACCGCTACACGTGGCGCATTGCTATGGTTTGAACGTTGCCTACTTGTTTCCCGCCGCTCCATGTGTTGCTGACGTGTGATACGTCTCTCAAATTCACGCGCGACCCTTGGGGTGCCTGCCACTTGCCTATAAATAGGGGTGTTCCTTCTTCATTTTCTTCGCATCCTTGCTCCGAACCCCTGTCCATTTCTCTCCAAATCTTCCCCTCTTTCGGTATTCCTTTTTCCTCTTTACACAATGGCCAAAGAATCGAAGGAAAACTTGAAGGAGATGTTCAATACTATGCTCGCTGAGGATTTTGTTTCGTTCTGCAAAACCTACCAAATTGACGAATCTTACGGACCTGTTCTTCCGGGAGAAAATGACACCATCCGGGATGCTCCTCCGGGTAAAATTGGCGTCTACTGCGCATGGTTCGAGTACTCGAACCTTCGTCTGCCTTTCTCCCGTTTTTATCTCGACGTGATCCAATATTTTAAAGGTCACGTATCTCAAATGAACCCCCTAGGGGCAAATAAGATTACGAATTTTGAGATCCACTGCCGTGCCTTCAACAAAGCTCCCGATCTACTGTCCTTTCGATATTTTTACAAAGTGGGGCTGAATGGAGATTGGCTCACCGTTGATAAAAGACGGAATGCTCCGGCCTGTATCGACTGGTATCTATCTTCTTTAAAGAACTGGAAAAACCGTTTCTTTTTTGTCAATGCATCGGTTGCTCCTATTCGCATGCGGTGGTGTATGAGGGGCGACGTCCTTACTGATCCGGAGCCTGACAAGTCGGATCTAGATATAGAGCTTGTTACGGATCTGCAGGCTCATCCTATCAGAGCTCGCTCCTATCCGGAAAGGATTCTAGTTTTGACCGGACTAAGCCGGAATTGGAATCGTCCCCAGGCTCGCCCATGTTTACGATTCGAAGATAAAGGTTAGTTTCTTCCCCTTTTCCTTATACTTGTGCGTTTATATGTTTTCCTCAAACTGACTCTTGCTGTTTCGGGATGCAGCGCTCCCTCTTCTATCTTTTTTGGAGATGAAGGATTGGGAAGGGGTTGTCATTGGTTCGGCTCTCCTTGCCACAGGTGCTCCAAGCTTTTTAACTACAACTCTGGACCGTGTTGTTATTCCGAATGATAATATACCAGCACCTTATACTGATTCCGAAGCACGAGCCACCATAAAGAGAAAAAGAAAGTCTTCCCATTCCAAGAAAGCTGCCGAAGGTCCCTCCTCAAAGAAAACCAAAAAAGATGTTAAGGTTCCTCCTACTTCTCAGGCCTCGAAGACCAAGGAGCGACATGCTTCAACCTCCGCTCCCTCCCCTCCTGCTAAGGAGGTTAGCCCTGATACGGAGGAACTTTTTGCTGCTTCTGAGGAAGCTGGTTCAGAAGACTATGGACTACAGTCATCCTCTGATGGATCTTCTTCTTCCTCCGACCATGTCGAATCAGAGGGGCCTGTTTTCGAACCTCACCCCGATTATTCCAACCGTTCTTGTCCTGCTACCCCTAAGGGTAAGACCGATTCTGAAGTGCAAAAGATTTTGGAGGAGGAAGGCTATTCTCAAGCTGAAGGCGAAGTTGATCAGCCTCCCAAATCGTCGAAACAAAAGTCTGTTATTTCGGAAGAACCTGGTGCTGGCTCCTCCGGTACTGGTCCAAAAGATGGAAAGAATCAAGAAACTCCCGTTCTTTCTCCCCCGAAAGAGAATGTTGAAGGTTCCAAAGTTTCACCCGTTGTTATTTCCAGTAAGTCTTCTTCCGAGGCCAAGAAAACTGTCACGCCTAAGAAACCTTCTGTTTCGTTGAAAAAGACGGCTAGTCCGTTGAAGCTAGACAAAGGAAAATCTCCCCTGCTCATAGAGAAACAATATGGCGGTCGAAAGAAAAGTTTAGGCGTCAAAGGTGCTGGTAAGCCTGTGAACCCGAAAGGAAAAGAACCGATGAATCAAGAGCCCCCTCTTGAAGAGTCGGAACTAAATGGTGTCGATGCCTCCGTTGCTGGCAGGAAATTTCAACCTCGCTTCAAAGAAGTATATAACCGTTCCTTGTATACTGATACGAGCGTTTGTAGGGATCTCCTGGATACCCTGTCAACTCCGGCTGAGGTTATTCGTCTCAACAATACTACTAACTTTGCTTTAGCCGAACAACTTGACTATCTGGTTTCCCAACTTTTGGTTATTGCTCCGGAGGTCCGATCGAGGTGGCTGGTTGCTGAGGATGAAGTTCGGGATCAAATTCGATTGATGAGAGCCCTTGAAAGGAATGCTAAACTGAGTAACGAAAGGGCAAGTGCGCTGCAAGTTCGTTTCGATGCAGAGAAAAAGGAGCTCGAAGATCAAGCTGCCATCCTCCGCCAAGAAGTAGAGGAGTTGAAGAAAACTCGGACTTCTGGCGTTGAGTCTCCTTCCATCAATGAAGACGCAGTCCGGGCCTTGGGAGAACTAAACATTACTCATAGCAGGGCGGTGAAAGGGCTAAAAGAGCAAATTGATAGTATGTCTTCCGAGCTCACTGCTGCCGAAGCCCGGAGCACCCAAGCAATACATGATTTAGATCTGGAGAAACAACGTGTTACAGAGCTTGAATCCCGTGTCACCGAATTAGAAGCTGCTAATGCTATTCTGCGGGAAGATAGGAAATGGTTGATGGTTCAAGGCCCGAAGCATGTGACCGAAGGTCTGTTGAAAAGCAAGGATTTTATTGAAGCTAGTTCCGGTGTGAATATCGCCCATTATCGCTCCGGATGCCATGATGGCGTTGTTGCTGGATACAAGGGGCATCGATTAGGGCAAAAGATTACACAATCTCCCTTTTATGACCCCTCCACCGAAGCTGGTCTTACTGCTGCGAAAGAAGCCTTTGAGCGAACCCATTATTCATACCTGGATGCTCTGGCTGCTACTGAAGCCCAATTGCTTGATGTGTTTCAGTCTGTCCAACCCACCTTACCTGATCCGGAATCACCTCCAACGGAGGACCCTTAGATAATTTTCCATCGTAACTTTTGTATGTAGTATGATAGGCACTACTTTCAGTTATTTTGTAAACTTGTATTGGGGTTCAAGTCCCTCTTTCTAATGACAGTGCCTCTTTTCGTTTTCATATGTTGTGCTTTTATTATTAGCTTTTGCTTATAATTGTGTATTGTCCTCGAACCAAATGGTTCGGTATTACCTCGAATCGTCATTCGGAATTACACTTTTATAGTGTACCTGGCTGTTAAAGTAAGCCGTGTTATTTTCCTCGGACTTTGATCCGGTATAAGCGTATTTAACGAATTAAATGCATCACGTTGTGAGAAAAATCAACCATTCATTCTTGCTATTAATGTCAATTGCCTCGGGAAAAACCCGGTATTACAAACTGTTACTTGCTAAAAACAAAATAAACAAAGAGTACATATCTTTGAGTCATCAAGACTTTACTTGGAATTAAGAGAATACAAAGTTCCTTTTCTTCGGGAAAACTCCCGGCATCACATATAGCACTTTCTCAAATTCATTTCATTCCAGGTTCGAGGGATTATAGTTCCATCTAAGCATTTCAACTTGTACGAACCGTTTCCGTTGTTCTGCACCACCTGGTATGGTCCTTCCCATTTTGGACCTAGCTTGCCTTCATCTTCTTGCCTACTTGCTTCATTCTTCCGAAATACAAAATCTCCTTCCTTAAAACTGATCTTTCGGACTCTTTTGTTATAGTACTGCTCAATCTTCTTCTTGTATCGAGCTTCTCGAACATAAGCTGCCTCCCTTCTTTCCTCTGCCAACATTAGATTGATTTGCAGCTCTGATTCGTTATCCCCCTCATTCCGCTGTACATTCCTGTAAGTGGGCATTCCTATCTCTGGTGGTATGACAGCCTCCGAACCATAAGTCAAGCTAAAAGGTGTTTCTTGTGTGCTTGTCTTTTTCGTAGTTCGATGTGCCCAGAGTACATTTGGTACTTGATCTACCCAATTACGTTCATACCTCCCTAAGCGTGTCTTGATTCCCTCTACCAAGCTTCGGTTGATTCGTTCGACCTGTCCGTTGGCTTGGGGGTGCGCCACAGATGTCTTGACTTGCTTGATCTGCATTTGCTCACACCATCCTTTGAAAGGCTCATCTACAAACTGCTTACCATTATCTGTTACCACCTCCCCTGGTAAACCGAACCTGCACACCACATCTTCCCAAAAGAACTTCAACACCTGTGCTCCCGTGATTCGAGCTAAAGGCTTTGCTTCCACCCATTTTGTAAAATAATCCACCGCCACCAATAAGAATTTAACCTTCCCTGGTCCTTCTGGAAATGGTCCAACTATGTCCATTCCCCATTTAAAGAAAGGCCATGCTGCGGTTACCGATATCATGTTGCTCTTTGGTAACTTGGGGATTGGTGCGTGTATTTGGCATGCGTCACACTTTCTTATTTCATGGTATGCATCCTGGTGCATCGTGGGCCAATAATATCCAAGGTTCATTATCTTTGCAACCACCGCCCTTGGCCCGGCATGCATTCCACAAGACCCTTCGTGGACCTCCCTTACCACATAGTTGGCTTGTAACGGCCCCACGCATCGAAGTAAAGGTGCCAAATAATTCCTTCGGAATAATATCCCCTCCACCATAGTGTACTGAGTGGCTTTCATCCGGATCTTCCTTGCTTCTGCTGCATCTTCAGGCAGCGTGTCTCTAGCCAAGTACTCCACTAGGGGTGTCATCCATGTGGTTCCTTCTTCTTCAACAATAACATTTACCTCCACCTCTTCGTCGATGGACCTTCTTTCCATTGCCTCCAAAAAGATGTTGCTGGCCAACGTCTCCAAGGTCGACCCAGCTATAGATGCTACCTTACTAAATACATCAGCTCTTTTGTTCTTGCTTCTTGGTATTTGCTTGATTTTGCAAGAATCAAACTCCTTCATGAGGGCCATCACTTTGTCTCTATACCTTCTCATCCGATCATCCTTTGCTCCATACTCTTCGTTTACCTGGCTTGCCACAAGTTTGGAATCGACATAGATTCGTAGCCTTCCTACCTTCATGTTTTTAGCTAACCTTAGGCCCGCCAGAACTCCTTCGTATTCTGCTTCGTTATTGGAACTCTGAAATTTCAGACGAATGGCATAGGCAAACTCTTCCTTCTCCGGACTGGTAAGAATGATACCTGCTCCGGCGCCTTCCTTGCTAGCTGCTCCGTCTGTATACAATCTCCAGGTGGTTCCTTTGGTTCTCTTTCTTTTTCCTAACATCGTTGTTGGTTCGGCCAACACTATTCCCTGATCCGGGATTTCATTCAGAAAATCTACCAATACTTGCCCCTTGGCCGCTGTTTTCGGGGCGTACTCTATGTCATGGCCTCCCAACTCAATTGCCCACTTCGCTATTCTCCCTGCCATTTCCGGACGAGTGAGTATTTGCTTCAGTGGCTGGTCTGTAATTACTTGTACTTTGTGTGCTTGGAAATACCTTCCTAAACGTCTTGAAGTAAATAAGAGTGCCAAAGAGAGCTTTTCTAACGAGTTATAGTTGAGCTCAGCTCCTTGTAATACTTTGCTGATGAAATAGATGGGCAGCTGCTTCTTCTCCCTTTCTACCAACAATACTGCACTCACTACTTCCCCATTTGTTGCCAAGTACACTAATAAGGTTTCTCCCTTTCGGGGTGCCGTTAAGTATGGTAGGTTTACTATGTACTTCTTCATTTCCTGGAAAGCCTTATCTGCTTCTTCCGTCCATTTAAAATCCTTTTTATTCATACACTGCTTCAGTGTCTTGAAAAAGGGTAATGCTCTTTCAGCGGATTTGGAGAGATACCTTCCCAATGCCACTATCCTTCCGTTCAAACTTTGTACCTCCTGTAGCGTTTTTGGTGCCGCCATGCTAGTGATAGCCTTTACCTTATCCGGATGGATCCGGATACTTTGAGGCATGATGATATGACCCAGAAATTTACCTTCTTCGACCCCAAACGAGCACTTCTTTGGGTTCAGCTTCATATTTACCTTTCTTAGTACCCCAAATATTTCCTGGATGTCCCTCAGCATCGTTTCTTCGGTTTCACTTTTAATTACTAGATCATCCACATATGCTTCCATGTTCCGACCTATGTGAGCTTTGAATACCTTGTCTATAAGCCTCTGATACGTAGCCCCTGCATTCTTGAGCCCGAATGGCATCTTTTTGTAACAGAATACTCCCTGATCGGTATGGAAAGCGGTCTTATCTTCATCCTCCTGAGCCATCTGTATCTGGTGGTATCCCTTGTACGCATCCAAAAAACACTTGTATCGGAATCCTACCAAGGAATCCACCTTTAGATCTATTTCTGGTAGGGGGTATGCATCTTTAGGGCATGCACTATTCAGGTCTTTAAAGTCTACGCACATCCTCCACGTCTTGTCTCCTTTGGGGACCATGACTGGGTTCGCCACCCACGTTCGGTATCTGACTTCCCTAAGTATTCCGGCTTTAACTAACTGATCCACTTCTTCACACGCCGCCCTACTTCGTTCGGGTGCTAAAACTCTCTTTTTCTGAACCACAGGTTCGGCAGTTTTGTACACGCTTAGCCGATGCTCTGCTATCCCCCTTGGTACCCCCGTCATATCCTCTGGTCTCCATGCAAATACTTCTTGGTTTTGTTTCAACATTGCTACCAATCTTCTTTTAGCCTCCTCCGATAGAGCCTTTCCAATGGTTATCATTTGATCCGGAAAGTGGGAGTTAACCTGGACCTGTTCCTCTAGGGTTTTGTTTTCTTCCACCGTTAACTTCTGCACCTGATGACAACTTCGGCTTCTCTCCGAGGTAATGGTAGCTATTCCTCCGGGTGTAGGAAACTTCATCATTCCGTGTACAGTGGACGCTACTGCCCCCAACTTCTTTAGTCCCGGCCTTCCCAAAATGCAATTATAGGGAGATGTAGCTGCTACCACCAAGAAATTCATACACACTGTTCGGATTTTATCACCCTCGGCCAGTTGTACCGGCAAGCATATTTCCCCTATGGAAGATTTGGTTTGTCCTGCAAACCCCACCAATGGCACCTCCTTTGCCTTCATCCTTCGTTTTAATATCGGATCCAACTCCCGAAAACATTGTTCAAACATTATTTCCGAAGCACTTCCATCATCCACATAGATCCGGTGAATCAAGTGATCCGCTACATGGGCTTTGATAAGCATTGGGTCGTCAGTGGGATTTATAGCATTTAGTGGAGGGAATGCTATAACTTGATTCATCCAATCCTTGGATACTTCCTTCTCGGGATCCTGATTAACCATGTTAACTGCTCGAATCATGTGAATCTCTTTCGGTTTCCCTCTAGGACCCTTATCATTTTTTCCTTGCTTATTTCCTCCTCTTATATCTCGAACCAAATGGTTGAGCTTACCTGTCTGTACCGCTTCTTCTATTTGTTTCTTCAAGGCATAACAATCGTTCGTGGCATGTCCTCTATCCATATGGAAGTCACAGTACCTATCCAAGTTTCCCTTTTCCGGAGTCCCAGGCAGGGTTCCGGGTGGCGGTTTGACTAAGTTGATGCCTCTTTCGGTATTCATGATCTGCATCGGCGTCTTCAGCAAGTCAGTGAAGTGAACACTTCTCCTGCTGTCCCCTGGCCCTGAGATAGGGTTATTTCTCGGGGAGATGGGGGATACAGGGAATTTTCCTCCATATCTTTGGGCTCTGTTGGGCGAACCAAAGGATCTCCTTCCTTGTACCGACCTAGATGTCGGCATTCCTGTTCCTTTCCACGGTGTTCCAGAATTACTAGCCATTCGTCCTCCTAACTCTTCCATTCGCCCCGATGCCTCTTTTCCCTTAACGAATTCCTTCACCCGCACCATCATCTCTTCCACCGTCTTTGGGACTTTAGCATTAAATGACTCTATCAATGTGGGTGGTTTGATACCCTCCATGAACCCCGAAATTTTCATGGTTTCCGAAGCTCCCTTTACCTGCAGCATTTCTTTCTTCCATCTTTCTACAAATTCTCTGAACCCCTCCCCGTCTCTTTGTTTCGTTTTGTGAACATCAGTTGGTCCTTTCAAATACTTACGCTGTTGTGTAAAAAACGACCCAAATATGACTTCCAATTCTTTATAGCTGTTGATTTGTCCGGGTTCTAGTGCCTGAAACCATATTCGTGCTGGTCCAACGAGCGTCTGTGCAAACATGCGACACCACACAGGCATCGACCATAATTCTGTTTCAGCAGCTCCTGCAAAGGTGTTAAGATGATCATCCGGATCTCCAGACCCATCATATGTCCGAATGATACTGGGCATTTTTGTTTTTGGTGGAACTGGGAATTGAGCGATCCTCTTTGTGAATTTGGAAGAGAAATCTGACTGGTATGGCAAGCTTAAATCCTCGTCTTCGCCCTCTGATTCTTCTTCATCGAAGTTCAGTTGCCTTCCAATGAACCTTTTCTTTTGAGAACCCTCTCCCATCTTACCTTTCCCCTTTTTCAATGATTCCGTACGCTCGTGTTCTTCTACCAGTGCCCTCAGTAGGTCTATGTTATCTTTCACAAACTTATTAGAGAATTCCCCATTTGAACCAGTTTCCTTCTCGGCGTTCTTATCGAAACTTGGTCCCTCAATGTTAGTTAAGTTGATTGTATCAGCTGGAGTTTCCATTTCAAGTGAGTACTTCCTTCGGTCCCACGGATGGCGCCAAAATGTTAATACAAAAGTTCCCCGAACTACCTAGTCCGACCAATGTGTCTCTTCGTCTGACTTGAAGTTCGTCTCTTCTGAATAACACTCAGATGTTCTTCAATCCGAATATCCTGCACTAAGAACAGACACCAGGTTGAGCGGGGTTGGACCCCTGATTCAACTCGGGCGTAAGAGTAAGTAACTTAATTCGGACTAAAAACGTGTTAAATGTGTAGATAGGAATAAAAAAGATCCTTTACCTTTACAATTTACCTTGGTATATATAGGAGATATTTTGGGTAATAGATAGCTCTCTGATGTTTACTCTCTTTTGTACGCCGGTCCGGAGAGAGCTCCTTCGTCAGGATTGTTAACAATGGCCAGAAAGGTTTTGTGTATTGAATTATGTTTTGTTTGATACATTCTGCCTATATTTATACTAATAAGATTACAATATATTTGGAAACAATGCTAAGATTGTGGCTGTAATTCTTGCTGTCCCTTGCTGTAATCTCGCTGTCCCTTGCTGTAATCTTGTTCTAAATCGGGAAATGATGTTGAAGCTGATCCCGTAATTATTTCTTTCTAACACTCCCCCTCAAGTTGAATGGTGGGATTGCCAAAATTCAACTTGTTTAAGCAATGACGGAAAATTCCAGTGCTGACTGATTTTGTTAGGATATCAGCAAGTTGGTCTTGTGACTTGACAAAGGGTAACTTGATGATTCCTGCTTCAAGTTTTTCTTTAATAAAATGCCGATCTATCTCCACATGTTTCGTTCTATCGTGTTGTACTGGGTTTTCTGAAATTTGGATTGCAGCCTTGTTATCACACATGATCATGCTTGGACTTGGTTGAGACACACCTATTTCCGCGAGAAGTTTCCTGATCCATAAGACTTCAGCTAGACCTCTGGCTATCCCTCTGAATTCTGCTTCTGCACTGGAGAGTGCTACAACTTTCTGTTTTTTGCTTTTCCACGTCACTAGATTATCTCCAACTAATGTAAAGTAGCCTGATGTTGATCTTCCATCTCCTTTGTCACCTGCCCAGTCGGCGTCTGTATATGCTTTGATGTCTAACGTTCCATTTGCTTTGAACAATACCCCATGCCCTATCGTTCCCTTAAGATACCGGATAATTCTTAATGCAGCTTCCATGTGGGCAACTTGGGGTTGGTGCATGAATCGACTTACTACTCCTACAGCGTAAGCTATATCCGGACGAGTATGAGCAAGATATATCAATTTTCCTACCATTCGTTGGTATCTGTCTTTATCTGCAAATTTAGCTCCAACTTCCATATACAACTTTTGGTTTACTATCATCGGAGTTTCAACTGGTTTACAATCAATCATCCCTGTTTCAGTGAGTAGGTCTAGGACATATTTTCTCTGACATATAAAGATCCCGTATGGTGATCTTAGGACTTCAATTCCAAGAAAGTATTTTAATCTTCCTAGGTCTTTCATTTCGAACTCCATAGATAATTCTTTCTTCAGCCTTTTTATTTCTTGTTCATCGTTTCCGGTTATGATCATATCATCGACATAGATTATAAGACATGTCACATATTCACCTCTATGTTTGAGGAAGAGAGTATGATCAGAATTGCTTTGTGTATACCCATATTTTTTCATTGCAAGAGTAAACCTACCAAACCATGCCCTGGGTGATTGTTTCAATCCGTATAAGGCCTTTTTTAACCGACATACTTCTCCGGTATCAAAGTTATCAGAAAAACCTGGGGGAGCTTCCATGTAAACTTCCTCATGTAGGTCTCCATGAAGGAACGCGTTTTTAACATCGAGCTGATGGAGTTCCCAACCCTGGTTGGCGGCTATAGAGAAGAGTATCCTTATCGTGTCAATCTTTGCAACTGGGGAGAAGGTTTCAGAATAGTCGATTCCATAGGTTTGAGTATAACCTTTGGCTACTAATCTAGCTTTATACCTATCAATGGTTCCATCTGGTTGATATTTTATGGTAAAGATCCAGCGACATCTAACAATCTTCTTCCCTTGTGGTAATTTGCTTTTCTCCCATGTGTTGTTCTTGACAAGAGCATCCATTTCAACTATCATAGCTTTTTTCCATTTTTCTGACTTTAGTGCTTGTTCTGTGGTAGAGGGAACTTCTTCTGAATGTAGACTTGCACTAAATGCTTTTGCTTCTTCAGATAAGTTCCCACTTGCTGTGTTTGCTAGTGGGTACCTAGACTTCTTTGATATATGCTCCGGAGAGTACCTTTTTGCTGGAATACCTCGTGTGACACGTGTTGGTAGAACATATTGATTTTGCCTTTCCTCAGATATCGCTTCTTCTTGTATTTGTACTTCTTCTTCTATGGATTCTTGTACTTCTGTGTTATTCCTTGTCTCATGTGATTCATTAGATTGAGGAGAAACAAAGTCTACATTTTGAGAGACATTGGAAACAAAATCAACATTTTGAGATATATCCGATGAAGAAGTACTTACCTCAGGTATCAGGATGGGAGTATCAGTTGTAGCACTGAGATGTGGATTATCTTTGATTTCTGTTGTGGTATTCGAATCTGGGTAAGTCATCCACTTCAGCGTATCATACGATTCCTCCCCCTGTCCATTGTGTTGAGAAGTGTAGAAATACTTTGTTTCAAGGAAGTCACAGTTCATTGTGGTGTATATACGGTTTGTTTTGGGGTTATAACATCGATAACCTTTTTGGTTTACTCCGTATCCCACAAAGACACACTTTTCAGCACAAGGGTCGAGTTTATTTCGGTGAGTTTTTGGTATGTGGACAAAGACAGTGCATCCAAAGATTTTGGGTTTGAGAGTGAGAGTAGGAGGAAGTTTAAAATGTGTTTCGAGAGTTTTGATTGGAGTTTCAAGATTGAGAATTTTTGTGGGAAGACGATTTATGAGGTAGGTTGCTGTAGCAAGAGCTTCTGGCCAAAATCGTTTTGGGACTTGAGATTCTATGATAAGAGCCCTTGTTATTTCTAACAAAAAACGATTTTTCCTTTCTGCTACCCCGTTTTGTTCAGGGGTGTGTGGACATGTGGTTTGATGAATTATTCCTTTTGCTTTAAAGAAATCTTTCATTTTTGAGTTTACATATTCTCCACCATTATCCGATCGAATGGTTTGAACACATTTTTGGAATTGAGTTTGGATCATGGTATAGAAGTATGTAAATTTATCAAAAACTTCGTCTTTGTTTTTTAGAAAATAGATCCATGTCATTCGTGTATAATCATCAATAAATGTAACAAAGTAACGAAAATTTTGCCCTCCAATAACAGGGGCGGGACCCCAAACATCTGAATGGATTAATGAAAAAGGTGTTTCAACACGAGTGTTATTATGTCTAAAAGTCTGTCTATGGCTTTTGGCTAAAATGCAAGTCTCACACGAGATAGGTTTATTTAATGGAAATAATTCAGGAAATAAAACGTGTAAATAGCTAGCAGATGGGTGACCCAACCTTCTATGCCACAACCATGCTTCCCTCTCTGTTGACCCGTGAGTCATCATTGCAGTACCACTTTGAGTCACTTCATCCACATAGTAT
Organism: Senecio squalidus; assembly: GCA_910822075.1. Lineage (NCBI taxonomy): Eukaryota > Viridiplantae > Streptophyta > Magnoliopsida > Asterales > Asteraceae > Senecio > Senecio squalidus. The sequence continues at coordinate 29,922,755 of CAJVGC010000589.1, forward strand.
AATCCACATCTTTCAGTGCCACGCCCAACTATCCGTCCCGTCCTGATATCCTGTAAAAGGCAGAAAGATGGATGCATGAGCACAGTGCAATTCAGTTCCTTTGTCACATGACTGACTGATAAGAGTTTGTGTGACAATGAAGGAACATATAAACAGTTGGGAAGTTTTATCTGAGGTGAAATTTCAATTGTTCCTCCAGATTTTACCTCCATTTTCCCTTTATTTGCGGCTTGGATATGGGTTTTTATTGGTTTGGACATTTTAATAAAATCGAATATATCGTAAGTCATAGTATCCGTTGCCCCACAATCGAAAATCCATGGACCATTATTGGATTGGGCTATATTACCCACTCCAATTGGGCTTTGGGTTTTAATATGGTCATTTGGGCTTTTAAGTTTATTACCTGGACCACAATTACCTTTGACGCTCCCTTTACCTGATACAGTGAAGTTTGAGGATTCTTCTCCTCCATTTTCAGCCGCCGCTACACCTCCGAATCCCTTTCCGGTCATTTCTTGATTGTTGGATTGTGTGGCAGGTGGCTTCTTATCTGATTTGGGGTTTTTTATTCCCTTCTTGTGGCCATCGGACCACCAATCTGGATAGCCTACAATACGGAAACATTGATCTTTGGTATGTTTTGTCATTCCACACTCCTCACAAACGAGGTGAGACTTGTCTTCCTTGATGTAGGGTTTTTTTCCATCGAATTTTCGATAACCTTTTCCGGCGAATACCATTCCGTCTGTGTTATCGGAACCTGCAATTAAACCGGTTGCTATACCCTGTTCATTGTTAGTTGCTCCCAAAATATTTTGGTGAGCGGCTTCCTTACGAACAGTAGCGTAAGCTGTTTCCGCGGTTGGTAGTGTATCCAATCTGAGGATTTCTCGTTTGATTGGGTCGAATTTTCTATCCAATCCGTGTAAAAATTGGAAAAGTTTTTGTTCAGATCTTACCTTGGCATATGTTTTGATGTCCTCGGTGCAGGTCATTGGATTTGGATCTATCCGATCGATTTCCCCCCATACTCCTTGTAGTGCAATCCAGAATTCTTCAAGCGTTTTTTCGTTTTGTTTGAGTTCGTTTGCCTTTACATGGAGGTTGTATATCTGTAACTTATCTTTACCACTGCTGTATGTTGTTGCTAATGCTTCCCATAGTGCCTTTGCAGTTGGATACTCTGTGAGATTTCCGGCTATAGTTGGTTCTATATTTTGAATGAGCCACGAGAAGACGATTAAGTCTTCTTGTTCCCATGTTTCAAAGGTGTTACTTGTGATGGCTGGCGGTTCATGGGTTAAATGAGAAAGTAATGCTTTTGATTTTCCCCCAATGGATACTCGAATCATTCGAGTCCATAGAGCATAATTTTGGTTGTTTAGTTTGAGATTAATGTGAAGGTTATCAGACAGTTTTGGATGTTGGGGCTGTTGGCTGTTGTTGTTCTTCAGGATGGTTGCTAGCTGTAAAGCTAGGTCAGAGATGGAGTTACCGTCTTCGGACATGGCAGCTCCTTCCTCTTGACTATTTGTGGGTTTTTAAGCGGTAAATGATGAGATCGAAAACCGCTCTGATACCATGTTAACAATGGCCAGAAAGGTTTTGTGTATTGAATTATGTTTTGTTTGATACATTCTGCCTATATTTATACTAATAAGATTACAATATATTTGGAAACAATGCTAAGATTGTGGCTGTAATTCTTGCTGTCCCTTGCTGTAATCTCGCTGTCCCTTGCTGTAATCTTGTTCTAAATCGGGAAATGATGTTGAAGCTGATCCCGTAATTATTTCTTTCTAACAAGGATGTCTTATCTATTTCTTTTGTCGTATCCATTTTGTCTTTTACTTCCTTTGTCGTATCCGTCCGAATCAGGAGGCTTAAGATACCTGGTTCGGCTTCGGACCCGAACCAGGGATCTAGACCCTACGTCGACAGGAGGGATCTAATAAGAAACAAAATTTAATAAAAACCGTAGGAACCATTTATAGTCATTCATTATTATTGATACGAGAAGATTTGATGTACGAGTGATTTCTGTCGACTAATTTAATTTGAATTTGAATTACGATGGATTCGTGCACCGTTACAATCCTATCTTTTTCAATTTATGATTTTTTACTTTGATCTTGGCTTTACAGAATGTTGGTAGTTTAAAGATGTATCCCAACTGTTTGATGAAATGCTTGAATGAGATTATGTTTCTTCTAGGTCAGGTTATGATTTATCGTTCTCATAATTTATAAAACATCAAAATCATGTTCTTCAAAGGAAACAACGAAATGGGAGGCGAAAACTATATACATATATGGCTCAAGTGATTAAGTAGAGTTTTTGTCCATCTATAATAATATCCACATCAACAATTTTACCTAAATCCTTTGTTATGATACAAGAAGTGGACCGAAGGTCCAACTTTAAATGATCTGCTGATGTTTTCATGAGCTCATCAATGGTGTCTGGAACCCATAAGACGATTCCAAATTTGTTTTGATCATTTTGTTCTTCCCATGGCTGAAATGGGAATATGGTACATCTCTTTCGGGATATTTTATCTGTCACTAAACACCAGTAAGTTCATAGTTAGATAAGTTGTAGTCTTAAGTAAGCAAAATCTGATTCGAGGGTGGGAAGGAACACGTTTATAGGACAATTGGTCTTAAGAAAAAATATGAAGTTTTTATACCCAGGTGCAACTTTTGTATACCTTTTCTAGGGGACAAGTTTCTAGTAGTATATTAAGATTAAAAACTTTGAATACCTGATGGTTCTTGAGAGGATGATGGGAAATCCGACAACTGGGAAGATTTGGCTTCTTCGAGTAGATTGATCAAAATCTTGTTTCCTGATAATCTCGCTTCATCAAGAGGAGTGTTACCCCATCTGCGTATTCAGACCATAAATATTGTCATATGGTATATGTTCGACTTTCTAGAGTCAGGTAAATACAAATAATACTAAATTTGCATCCTTGAATTGAATTTGTTTTAATTAAACGGGTCATAACGTGATGGATATAATCACAAAGGTATACCTGTCCTTGGATAGAACACTAGCCCCGACTTCGACTAGCAACTTTGCTAGTACATAAGATCCTCGTGAGGTGGCAACGTGAAGTGGTGTTCTGAAGTCATAGTCTTTCGAATTTGGATCCGCTCTTTCTTTAATTAGTAAAGAAGCAATGTTATCGTGTCCTCTCTTGATAGCTTCTGATAGGGTCGTGTTTCCAAAATTATCTTCCAGAAAGATGAAATAAAGTAAATTAGTTCAAATGGCATCAGAATCGAAATCAATAAGGGAAGGAAGTTTACCCGAAATGTTAACTTCGACGCCTTCTTCAATAAGAAAAAGAGCGATATCTTCATGTCCTTTTGAAGCAGCAAGATGCTGTTCACGCCAAAGACCTTATTAGGATAAGATACGTTTCATAAGATCGTAAAATTTAAAAACATACCAACGGTGTTCTTCCATCGAAGTTCTTCTTGTTTGGGTCAGCTCCCGCTCGAATTAAGCTTTTTAACTGAGACAAATCACCGTTATAAACTGAACTATTTACCCATAATGCAAGTTGTTCCTCCTGTATTTTAATATGCGCCTTGATATCTGTCACCATATGCTTCATGCGGGTATCACTTTCTTTACCCTATCACGATATGTTACTCTAAATGGTAACATAAAAACAGTATAATCTTCAAAAAGTCGGCTAGGTAGTTGTAAATTTTACCTCTAGTAGATTGTTGAGAATCTTGCGTTTGTCATGAAAATATATCGAAAGGATATTAGAGAAAGATTGCTTATCAAGTCGCAAAAGTAGACATCGTTCACAAACTCTAACTGTGTATGGTTGGGGAATATTGCATAGAACGGAAACATCTCCAAACGAGTCGTGAGGGTGAAGAATTGATACGGATTCTTGTGGTCCACCCTCACATACAACAACCTCCTCCTGTACCATTTTGATTCATTCATCAATCTTTACAAAACTTATAATATAAAGTAGGAAACTAGTACCAGGTTTCCGTCACAGATGAAATAAAGATGGTCAACAACACTCCCTTGTTCCATTATAACTTTCCCCGGAGAAAAAAACTCCTCGTGCACTCTATTTACCTGAAAGATGAGTGAGTCGTTAAGGTACATATGTTATCAACCAACATATATAAGGTGCATCGAAAACTTACAATCTGATTGATGAATTCTGGAGAGCATTCCCGAAAAAGAGGAACCTTTTCAATATGTGGTTTATAAAGAGTTTCAGTTATCTACAACAAATAACAGTAACTTAAATAATAACAGTAAACAATGCATAACTTGACATTAACAGAATTACAATTATTTTCAGCATCTACCGTGGCACGCAGAGAGGATGGAAGATCTTGAAAAACTGCAGAATCAGTGTTGCTGCTCTCATATGGTAAGCGTAAGCGATCTTTGATTTGATAACGTACGTCTTTTCCTAACTTATTTTTGTCCATATATTTAAGAAGACTTTTTATTCTTTCTCTGTATATCTCTGTCTTTGATCCTTTCACAACTAAAGCTGTTATGTTACCAACCAAATAAGCAGCGAGAACCATGTCAAACGAGACATAAACCATCACAAATATCATCTCTCGCATATTCACAGCATGGATATCACCGTATCCTGCATATTCAACATCCACATTCATTCTATGTTATATGTGATCGTAAAACTGTTGTTATGGGAAAATGATGGAACATACCGACTGTTGTCATAGTAATAATTGCGAAGTATAAAGATGTTACATAGCGTTTCGCTAGATCAATATCTCTGAAGTTTGAGTAGCTATAATCACCAAGTTTTAGGCTTCCGATCCATGTGTATTCTTCTTGTGAAACTGGCAGAGTTGTAGCAAGATAATAGAATATACATGCTGCAGTATGAGTGCAGTAAAACTCAACAACAATAAGTTTTAGAATCCTCGAAAACAAATAACTGACTCGTATGTCCTTCTCCAGGCTGGAGAAAAAGTCTAGAACCTTCCGTGCCCGCACCAACCTAATTAGTAAAAGGTATCTCACCTCTTCCTTTCTCCCAGAAACCTGGAAATGATTAGTCGAGAATTCGAACAAAATGCAGTTAGTAATTTGATCCAATTAATTAGCATTAATATATCGTTTAGAATGTAATTAATACCCGATAAAGAATATCCCACGGCATACAAGAAACTAAATCAAAGACGAAATGAGATTTCAAGTACCTGCAACGACAAAGCTGATTTTAAAGATAAAGTTTATGTCAATTTCAACTTCATTTGGAAGGAGGATGAAAAACTAACCGAAGAGCTATCATGTTTCGGTTAGTGATCATCTTATCGGTCTCCTTGTCTCTGTAAGCAACAAAAAATTGAATGAAAATGTCGATGAAGAAAGCCAGCTGACTGAGTATGTCAAATAGATAGAGGTGTCTGGGCAATCCCCGGTAGAAGCCAAATTCCATGGGTGTGAAAAAAGACGAGTACACCGCCCATAATAACACGAATTTGTCCCAAGAACGGTACCATCTGCCACAATAAGTTGAGAGAAGATACGACGTAGTCAGTAAAATAATCTATAATCTTTATTACCATATTTTACTTATCAATCTTAAATCGTTCCAATGGGTACTTGAGTTGGTTTTTTTGCATTGATTCGCTTTATCATTAGAACATGAGAGACATATATTTTTTATGTTTGAACAAACGAAGAAGTTAAGTTATCTTTTTTAAGGAAGTAAAACAAAAGCCTCTTTGAAGGAAGAATATAGTTGACAACAAACTGTTTCTCTAGAAGTATCAAGTCGAAAGAAAGCAGCGTTATCCATAATGCAGAGGTCGGAGGTGTATTACTCTTCCTTTATCTAAAAAAAAATTAAATCGTAAACCACAATTTGCTTAAAGCATGTCGAAGAAATCAATTTAGAACATGAGAAACATGTACTTTTTTATGTTTGAACAAAAGAAGAAGTCAAGTTATCTTTTTAAGGAAGTAAAACACAAAAGCCTCTTTGAAGGAAGAATAGTTGACAAAATAAAATGTATCTCTAGAAGTACCATGTCGAAAGAAAGCATGTTATAACATGTCGCTATAGTTGTATTTTTTTATAGCATTACTTGAGCTCGTCAAACGTTTAACTTATTAAGGTTCAAGCACGTCAAAAAAGCAACACATACAAAGATATAGTTTACAAAAATAGGTAAACGGAGAGGTTTTTCCCTATTCAGGTTGCATGGGGAGGGCTAGTCTTTGACTACGCCGCCTAACTGGGTATCCACGTGACTGTTTCCGAACCTTTTCTTGATTGATCACCTCAAGACGCCTTACCAATAGGCCACCTTGGTAATGCTTGATATAGTTTATAATGATCTATATTTCATTCTGACATATTTGTAAGTTTTACATCAGAGTAAATAGTGGTATCTAACGGGTATTTTATGCTTAGGATTGACGATGAACGATTCTGATATATGGGTGTGTAACTTTGCAAACTCCAAAACTAACAGAGTCTGATCAAACCGGGACCAAAAACTTGGAAATGTTGGAACGAGAAAAGGACTAAAGAGAAAAGGCAGGAGGGAAACAGACCTGCTTCGAGGGTGAATGCAAAAACCTTGAGAGTAGCCTTTCTTGAAACTCCTGTCCCCTGCCAACAATATAAACGCCTTCGGTTGTTTCTCTAACCTCCCGTCATCCTGAAGCTCCTCTGGCACCTTCTTCCGCCTCTCGTCCTCCTCCATCACCACCGGCTCAATCTCCGTCATTTGGAAACTGAAATGTGGTGACCTCTACGTACATTAGCCAGCAGAAAATTTTTGTGATGTATATGGAGGCAATTAGGAGCATAAACCCATAGGAAGGACTACTGTTTTATTAATTCAATATTACAAATTAGCTGTCTTCGAATAATAGTATTTCACGTTCAGTTTAAAAATGTTTTTTTTTTTTAATTTTGGTTGAAGTTATGCATAACTATTAATATAGCTGTTCAACATTTATTTCAAAAACCAGTAATGTCCATCCACTATATATATTATGATTATAATATTATATATTATACTAAATTTGTATCAACATAAGGTTTTACTTACACAAGCTCAATGATTAGATATATTTCAGATAATTTAATATAAAGATTAATATATAGTAAATTGGTAACCTATCCTTATTCATCATCTAGTATTTTAATCCTCATCTAATGGTATGTGATCTGGATTAAGTAATGGTTATAACTTATATAACTGATTATTTTTTCAAGATTGTTATTATATATAAACAAGTCAATGGTATTCATTTGCAAATATTTATAGTCAATATTCATTTGCAAATATTTTTTTCTATGTGTCTTACTATATATTATCCTATATATTAAAACTGCTAAGTTCATATGACTTTGTGCCAAAAACAATTTTTTATTCTCTTTGGGCCGGGTTTTTCGATTGGGTTTGGGCTAGGTAATTTGATTTCGGGTTCTTTTGGGCTGAGTCATCTCTTTCGGCAGTTGTTAATTGTCGTTCTTCCACGTGTGTTTAATTTTTTGTTTTGCTGTCATCGTTCTGCTTCCAGTTCTTCGTCGCTGCTTTTCGGTGTTCTTTCTCCAGTCTCGAAGGTATGTTTTCTTATTGCTACATCTCATTTATTCTTATCATTGGTTTTTACTTTACCGTTTTGTTTTTTGCTGTTGATTATGTGATGGATAAGGTTGGTTTTCAGGTTACTTTATGTGGTAGAATTGTATGTTTTAGGTTTCTAATATGTAGATGTTTAGTTGTTTTGTGTATTGTCCTGTGTATGTAGATATTTTTAGTTTGTAGATAGTCTCTGTTTTTGCGTTGTTACTGATAGTGTGGTGGTATTAGACGTTCCAGGTTTCTAATATGTCTTCGTTGTTATCGATTAGATTGTCCGTGGTCTTCGTTCTTTGTTTATTCTCTTTCTCTGTTTTTGTATTTTTTTGAAATGTGGGGTAGTAATCTTGGTGAGGGGATTGGTTGGCGTACGGGTTCGGCTCCGGTAAGTCATCGTCGTGCGAGTCGCCGTTCTGTTAAATCGGTTGCATTACCTGTTGGAAATTCTCTGCCTTCGTATCATGATTGTGGTGATGCTAGCAATAATTTCCGTTACTGTTCTGCACTCTTTTGGTACGATGAAAGGATTTTAGAAACTTCCCGTCGTGGTAATTTGAGATATAATCAATGCTGTAAAGGTGGATCTGTTGTGTTACCTGCCCCTGTAATGCCGCCGCCTACCTTGCTTAGTCTATATCATGACTCGCATTTTATGAGTAACATTAGAGCCTATAATTCTATGTTCTCGATGACGTCGTTTGGGGCTAAGGTCGATGAGTCTATGAATACGGGTCACGGTCCTTACACGTTTAAGGTTTCGGGTCAGGTATCGCATCATATTGGTTCGTTGTGTCCTCAGCCTCCAAACGCGCCACGGTTTCTGCAATTATATCTGTACGATACTCTGAATGAGATTGAAAACAGAATGCGTTTTTTTGGTACCTCCGGTTCTGATGATAGGTTAAGGTCTGATGTTGTTGCCGCTTTGAGTGCTCTTTTGTCAACCTGTAACGAATATGTTCGTACTTTTCGGAGAGCTGTTGACGTTGCGGCTTTCAATAACGTTGTAGATTATTCTGTCAGATTGTATAACAACGTTCCTGACAATCGATATAGTGTACCACAACATGGGACACTTGGAGCTATTGTCATTGCTGATGACGCAAATGCATCTACGTATGACATAATTGTTCATTCAAACGACAGTCGGCCTCATCGTATTAGTAAGCTACACCAGTCGTATATGCCTCTTCAGTATCCCCTATTATTTCCTTACGGTGAAGTGGGCTGGTCTCCTTCTCTTAAACTAAGATCTGTGCCAGGTACGCGTGGGAGGTCCTTAACAGTAAACATGTATTACAGTTATTTATTACATAGTCGATATAACGTGTTTTCTCTTCTGCTTCGGGGTGGTAGACTGTTTCAACAGTTTCTGTTAGACGCATACCTGTGTTTGGAAGATAGCAGGTTGGAATACTTTCGTACTCACCAAAATAGTTTGAGGTCTGAGTACATGGCGGGTGTTTACGATGCATTATCTAAAGGAGATTCTGTTGGCAAGCATATCGGCAAACGAATTTTTTTACCCTCATCTTTTGTAGGTGGTCCACGATACATGTATAAACATTACCAGGACGCGTTAGCTCTATGTCGTGTTTACGGAAATCCGCAGTATTTTATTATTTTCACGTGCAATGCTAGATGGCCGGAGATTGTCAGGTTTATAGACGACAACGGAATGGGTCATTCTCAAAATAGACCGGATATCATATCTAGAGTATTCAGTATCAAGGTTGCTCACTTTATCGATTTTCTCAAACAGGAAAAGCCTTTTGGTGTCGTTACCGCGTGTATGTTCATTTGTTTCTTACTTATTCCTTTCGTTAAATATTAGTTTGTTTATGTTCAACGTTATTGTCGGATCTATATTTCATTTGCAGACTTGTATACGATTGAATTTCAAAAGAGAGGTCTTCCGCATTGCCATACGCTTTTGTGGGTTAATGAGGCCTCGAAGATTAAGGTGGCTTCAGATGTAGATAAATATATCACTGCAGAACTGCCTGACCCGATCATTGAACCAACCCTTTATTCAACTATAACGACCTCCATGATTCACGGTCCTTGTGGCCTTCTCAACAGCGGTGCTCCTTGTACTCGAGACGGAGTCTGTAAAAAGAAATTCCCAAAGCCGTTTGCTTCGGTAACTTCGTTTGACAAGGACGGGTACGTACACTACAAAAGAAATAGTACTGCTGTGTATACGATGCAGAATGGGGTACGCGCCGATAACGGATTTGTGGTTCCCTATAATAGACTTTTATGTAGTCGGTTTGGTGCACATATTAACGTTGAATATTACTGATGGAATATGATGATCAAATACCTATTCAAGTATATCTCGAAAGGTGTAGAACGCGTCGCTTTTTCCTTACAGAAAGTGAAACACCCAAAACCAAATACACTCTATATTTTTTTTTTTTTAAAAACATGTAATTAATCTTCTAAGGTGTTACTCATCTCATCTATTAGTCAACAACAATTATCCGTTAACGTCTCATTTTACAATTTGGAGCGGAAGCTCTTACAAAAACATTTTCAAACATTTAATCTCTACAATGGTCCCCCTTCCCTTCTTCTTTAGCTTGCCTTGCCATAAAACTCGATTACCTACAAAACATATAATTAACATAATATATTAGCGTTAAGCTAGTGAGTATACCTTACGATTATGTTAATCTCATCTAGCATGACTACTTTAAAAATCTATTCTTTCTTTCTATAAGATTACTTCTTTTCTCTTTACGACAATCATATTGTCGTATCTAACACTTGTTCTCTTTCCCGACAACTAAATGTCGTATCTATCATTTCTTCTCTTTCCCGACAACTAAATGTCGTATCTATCATTTCTTCTCTTTCCCGACAACTAAATGTCGTATCTATCATTTCTTCTCTTTCCCGACAACTAAATGTCGTATCTATTACTTCTTCTCTTTCCCGACAACTAAATGTCATATCTATCATTTCTTCTCTTTCCCGACAACTAAATGTCGTATCTAACACTTATACATACCCTCGCGGTATGTAAAGTTAATGCTACTTCTTCTCGACTACTGAAAGTCGACTTCTTTTCTTTCCCGACAATCAAATTGTCGTGTCTAACCATTCTTTTCATTATAACAATATATAACATACTTCACACACATAATAAATAACATAACATAAACAACCACCATAATATGACTACCAATCATAACAAAGCTTCTATGGTTAATTCTCATATACATTAGCATTAAGCTAGTGAGTATACTTAATAACATAGTGATATATCTCCAAGACTATTCAAAGTCTTACTACATACCCTCGCGGTATAGAATTATAGCTAACTCTACTCTTTCCCGACTAATGAAAGTCGATTCTACTTCTCCTTGACACATAAATGTCTTCTCCATTCTTCTCTACCATAATGATAAGTTAATATATCTTTTCTCTACTTAAACTACCTTAAAATACACTAAAAACTGGTCTAGGGGTCGAATGCCTCGCATTCGGACCCATAGGCGACGCATTCAAGCCACTGAGCTCCGAATGCCTCGCCATTCAACCCGCAGGAGCCGCATTCGGGGATCAATCTGGCTGATTTTCGTTTTTGATATTTTTCTGCACTTGCACGTTAGTTTACGGCACTTCTAGTTCTCATTTCTTCTAATAACTCAACAATATATATAACTAGTATATAAATAAACTCTCCAATATATTTACATACAAATATAAACATTCAACATATATTAAATAAGCTTCGTATACTCACCTCGATGTCGAATTAAACTACAACATACAGGACTCTTTCTCCTTGCACTTCTATTCTCCAAATCTGCGTTTTTATACCAAAACACAAATTTTCTTTTAAATATATCTTACATACATATAAATACATGTATTAACTTCATTACAACTCTTTCTAATCCTTTCTAACTCTTTCTAGACATGTTTGGCAACTTCTACCCAAGTCGCCACTATTTCGGGTCTTTTAACCCATTACCCATTCTAATGTCTAATTATGCATTAGAACCCTTTATACACATTAAACATATATATTTACTTCATTCTATCTCTTTAACTTCTAACCAAATCAAGTTTGATAGCTTCTACCCATCTTGCCACTCTTTGGGTCTTTTGACCCGTTTGGCATCAAATGCACAAACTTACTTTATAAACATCTTACACACATTACATAACTCACAAGTAACACATTGCAAGTAATAAATTCTTCCTTCTACCCATCTCTACCCATTCGCCATTTTCAACGGTCTAAACGACCCGTTTGGCAACTAGGATAACACTATCCCCAATTTATCCAAACTACAAATTAAGTAACTTTCTTCAATTCTTTCCTTTCATATACTTCAAACTAATCATTTTAACATAATTCTTACAATGATTAGTTCATCTAACCAATTCTTCACTTCTTCACTAAAACTTACAACATATGAATTTTTTTTTACAAAAATTCATATAACAAATCTTTAAATCTTCTAAGCTTTTCTATAAATTACTAACATCAAATTAACATATAAACAAGCTTGATTCTATCAATTCTTCCAACTTCATGATTATCCCCAAAATAATCAAATACCTAATTTAACCAAATTAAGCATTTCTATCTTTCAAATAAACATCTAAATGATGTTATAACACCAAATATAAGCTCAATTTCATCAAATTAAATTAAGGATAAAATCATACCTTCTAGAACCAAAAACTAAGGTTCTCAATCTTCTTATCTTTGTTCTAATTGATGAATTCTATGAAATTTAAGCTTCAATTCGGGTTAATCAAGTTTTTCCCTCTTTTCTCCTCACACTCCTTCTAATCGATCTTCTTCAACATTCTGGAAGTTGAATTCTAATTCCAGACTCATCCAAGTATACTTTCCAGAATTTTCACTTATAGTCCCTCATCTTTCAAATATTAACTAACTTAATATCTAACCAAAATAATTACATTCTTCATCCTTTTTAACTCAAATTAACTATATTTCTTACCAAGTTAGTCCTTTTCTTAAACTTACATTCTAACAAATACTTATTGAAAATAAATAAATACTTACAAACATTATTTTTCGTAACTAGGATGTTACAACTCTTCCCTCCTTTTAAAGATTTCGTCCCCGAAATCCATTCTTGCAAACCATTGAGGATAAAACTTCCTCATTTCTATCTCCGGCATCCTAATAAGATTGTATCTTCTTCTATGCTTCCAATGTATCTTAATCATATCAATCTACTTATTCCAAAGCTACCTCACTTTTCGGTCATGAATAGCTATCGGTTCTCCTACATATCCCAACTTCTAATCCATTTCTTCTTCATCTTAATGGAACAAAAATGATTCTTCCGCTAAACATTTCCTTAAATGAAAAAAAAAAATGATGATAAAGATATATTTTACTTAACTCCTCGAAAATTCTAACCGGTAAATAGCTTTCCCCCATTACTCTTTCCAAATCTTGACTCAACTTTCTTCTCTTTTCAAACGTATCACTCTTTTCCATGTTAGAACTTTCAACATTAACAAATCGTCAACATTAAAAACTCTACCGATCTTCTTTTTCTTATATCCGATGCTATCGATACTAAACTCTATGTCTTCCCAAAGTTTTCTTTACAAACATTTCCGCCATTTTCTCTAAAATTTAGCATCTTTATCTTGCAAAAATGAACATTCTTCGTCAATCTATCCACGATCACCCAATAGTATCATTCTTTCTTTTAGACTTTGGTAACTTCGTCACCAAATGCACCACAATCTCTTCCGACTTTCAAACCGGTAATTCTAACGGTTGCATTTTACCATAAGACTTTTGATGCTTTGCTTTGATCTTCAAACATATTAAACATCGTTCTACTTACTTCACAATATCTCTTTTCATACTTAGCCGCCAATAATCTTCTTCCAAATCCCTATATATCTTCTTTCTACCGAAGTAAATGCAATATTTAGACTTATAAGCTCCATCTAACCAAATCTTCTTACACCTTGATGAATTCAAAATCTAAATTCTGCCAAATCAAGTCTTTAAACTTCAATTATCTTCTACAAAATTCTGCACTTGACCCGACATTCTTTCTCTTTTTCAATTCTTCTTCTTTAATTGCTTCTAACTAAACCGCTTTAACAAACGAAGCCAAAAATTTAAGTTTTATTTTTTTCAATTATAAATTCTTTCTACTCATTACCTCTACAATAACATTCACCTTCAAATCTTTCTCTACAACGGTAATGCCTTCAAACCTTCAAGACAAACACAATAACTTCCAATTTTAAATCTTGTATCAAAATACTTCTTTTCGTATTCTTTCATTTGCTTCTACGCATAAGCAAGTAATTCTTCCATATTATATTAAAACACGATCTAATCCAAAATAAAAGGCCTCATATAATCTTCCAAATCTTTCATTCTATCCGGCAAAAGCAACACCAAAGCTTCGATCAATTTCTTCTTCAAAATCTAAAATACTTCTTTGAAAAATCTTAAATAAATCTTTATCGGATCTACTTTTATACCTTTAGCATTAACTTCCTAACCCAAAAGTTGGACTCATTCTAGCCAAAATTCACATTTAGAGAATTTTGTACACAATCTTTCTCATCTAAGAATCTCCAAAATCTGCTTCAAGTACTCATCATACTCTTTCTTACTCTTCGTACGAAAACTTCTTTCGGTACATCTTCTCCTTTCACTTTTAACTTGTTAAGTTATCATAAATTTATACACATACTACCATCTTTTCTTCTTCTCAAACAAAATTGATGCACCCCAAGAAAATAATTGTGGCGAACAGGACCTTTATCTAACAATTCTTGCAACTGATTCATCAACTCTACTCTGAACTCTACTTTTCTCTTTTAAATAACAACGGAGTTTCTCAGTCCGGTCAAAATCTTTCAAATTCTGTGACAACTTCGAATAATTTCATTGAATATACTCTATCTCCTTTCACTAATAACACGTTCTTGATCGAATTAGAACATTCTATGTTAACATGAACGAGCTTTCCACATAAGTAATAACCGTTTACAACACGTCTTCATTCACTATAAACATTTCTTTGCCACACTTTCTACAAATGACCGATGACTCATTCTTCTCAAACTCTCTTTCAAAATTCTTAATCTTTCTATCAAAGTTTCTTCTCATACTCTTACCTTTCTTCGATGATTCTTGCATATACCCTACCTTTCGTTTCTTTTTCTCCTCTTTAGAGCAATTTAAAATTTCTAACTCTCTTTTTCTTGCCACCTCAATCTTATCCTCAAAAGTTAGAGGATTAAAAGTTGAAACATGATCGTAAATGTCTTGATTAAAGCACGACATATAACGATCCATCTTCATCTTCTCACTTACCATATATTCTAAACAAAACCCTGCTCTTTCAGCAAATGATTTATTATCTCTTTCACAATCTTACTTTTCTGTTCAATTGCTAAAATTCTCGAGTAATTTTGTTCACTACAGAAGGTGGACAAAATACTCCATAATTGCTTCTTGAAATCTTTCTGTCTTATATATTTCCATCAATTCTACCTGCAGATCAGGATGATTATCTTCATTCCTTGAATCTTCATTTTCTTTCAACTCTCAAACTCTTTCTTTACCAATATTCTATCAATCTTCTCATCTTCAATTTCTACCACTTCTTCTTTAACCCGATTAATAATAAATAGTATTTCTTTTTCAAAAGTTTGGCTAATCTCTTTAGCTTCTATCATCTGAACATCCATATCTTTCTTTACGTCATCCACCCGATGACTACTTCTTCTCTTTTCATTTCTACTAATTGAATCACATACAGTTAGTAACACAAAATACTATAACATATAAATTATAGTTATATACTTCTTACACTTTCTCTCTTACCCATTTGCCCTTCGTCCTTAACATACATCGACCATATTGGATATACTATCGTATAATATGCTCGAAATTACCGTTGGCCAGACGTTAATTTCAAACAATATTAACTCCTGTACACCCAATACTATCAATGCACTTCTCAGACTAAGCCATTCTACCAATTCTCACAAAATTTCTTTCTTACTCTTTCTGTTCCTGCAAGGCAAGCTTCTTCCCATTGATCTTTCTTTTTTCAAAGCCTCAACTTGAGTTCAGGTATCCTC
This sequence comes from Senecio squalidus, assembly GCA_910822075.1. Taxonomy (NCBI): domain Eukaryota; kingdom Viridiplantae; phylum Streptophyta; class Magnoliopsida; order Asterales; family Asteraceae; genus Senecio; species Senecio squalidus. The sequence goes on from CAJVGC010000589.1 coordinate 29,938,510, forward strand.
GCGATACCCAAATCACACAAGTCAAGGCTCTGATACCAACTTGAAACACCCAAAACCAAATACACTATATATTTTTTTTTTTTTAAAAACATGTAATTAATCTTCTAAGGTGTTACTTATCTCATCTATTAGTCAACAACAATTATCCGTTAACGTCTCATTTTACAATTTGGAGCGGAAGCTCTTACAAAAACATTTTCAAACATTTAATCTCTACAATGGTCCCCCTTCCCTTCTTCTTTAGCTTGCCTTGCCATAAAACTCGATTACCTACAAAACATATAATTAACATAATATATTAGCGTTAAGCTAGTGAGTATACCTTACGATTATGTTAATCTCATCTAACATGACTACTTTAAAAATCTATTCTTTCTTTCTATAAGATTACTTCTTTTCTCTTTACGACAATCATATTGTCGTATCTAACACTTGTTCTCTTTCCCGACAACTAAATGTCGTATCTATCATTTCTTCTCTTTCCCGACAACTAAATGTCGTATCTATCATTTCTTCTCTTTCCCGACAACTAAATGTCGTATCTATCATTTCTTCTCTTTCCCGACAACTAAATGTCGTATCTATTACTTCTTCTCTTTCCCGACAACTAAATGTCATATCTATCATTTCTTCTCTTTCCCGACAACTAAATGTCGTATCTAACACTTATACATACCCTCGCGGTATGTAAAGTTAATGCTACTTCTTCTCGACTACTGAAAGTCGACTTCTTTTCTTTCCCGACAATCAAATTGTCGTGTCTAACCATTCTTTTCATTATAACAATATATAACATACTTCACACACATAATAAATAACATAACATAAACAACCACCATAATATGACTACCAATCATAACAAAGCTTCTATGGTTAATTCTCATATTCATTAGCATTAAGCTAGTGAGTATACTTAATAACATAGTGATATATCTCCAAGACTATTCAAAGTCTTACTACATACCCTCGCGGTATAGAATTATAGCTAACTCTACTCTTTACCGACTAATGAAAGTCGATTCTACTTCTCCTTGACACATAAATGTCTTCTCCATTCTTCTCTACCATAATGATAAGTTAATATATCTTTTCTCTACTTAAACTACCTTAAAATACACTAAAAACTGGTCTAGGGGTCGAATGCCTCGCATTCGGACCCATAGGCGACGCATTCAAGCCACTGAGCTCCGAATGCCTCGCCATTCAACCCACAGGAGCCGCATTCGGGGATCAATCTGGCTGATTTTCGTTTTTGATATTTTTCTGCACTTGCACGTTAGTTTACGGCACTTCTAGTTCTCATTTCTTCTAATAACTCAACAATATATATAACTAGTATATAAATAAACTCTCCAATATATTTACATACAAATATAAACATTCAACATATATTAAATAAGCTTCGTATACTCACCTCGATGTCGAATTAAACTACAACATACACGACTCTTTCTCCTTGCACTTCTATTCTCCAAATCTGCGTTTTTATACCAAAACACAAATTTTCTTTTAAATATATCTTACATACATATAAATACATGTATTAACTTCATTACAACTCTTTCTAATCCTTTCTAACTCTTTCTAGACATGTTTGGCAACTTCTACCCAAGTCGCCACTATTTCGGGTCTTTTAACCCATTACCCATTCTAATGTCTAATTATGCATTAGAACCCTTTATACACATTAAACATATATATTTACTTCATTCTATCTCTTTAACTTCTAACCAAATCAAGTTTGATAGCTTCTACCCATCTTGCCACTCTTTGGGTCTTTTGACCCGTTTGGCATCAAATGCACAAACTTACTTTATAAACATCTTACACACATTACATAACTCACAAGTAACACATTGCAAGTAATAAATTCTTCCTTCTACCCATCTCCTACCCATTCGCCATTTTCAACGGTCTAAACGACCCGTTTGGCAACTAGGATAACACTATCCCCAATTTATCCAAACTACAAATTAAGTAACTTTCTTCAATTCTTTCCTTTCATATACTTCAAACTAATCATTTTAACATAATTCTTACAATGATTAGTTCATCTAACCAATTCTTCACTTCTTCACTAAAACTTACAACATATGAATTTTTTTTACAAAAATTCATATAACAAATCTTTAAATCTTCTAAGCTTTTCTATAAATTACTAACATCAAATTAACATATAAACAAGCTTGATTCTATCAATTCTTCCAACTTCATGATTATCCCCAAAATAATCAAATACCTAATTTAACCAAATTAAGCATTTCTATCTTTCAAATAAACATCTAAATGATGTTATAACACCAAATATAAGCTCAATTTCATCAAATTAAATTAAGGATAAAATCATACCTTCTAGAACCAAAAACTAAGGTTCTCAATCTTCTTATCTTTGTTCTAATTGATGAATTCTATGAAATTTAAGCTTCAATTCGGGTTAATCAAGTTTTTCCCTCTTTTCTCCTCACACTCCTTCTAATCGATCTTCTTCAACATTCTGGAAGTTGAATTCTAATTCCAGACTCATCCAAGTATACTTTCCAGAATTTTCACTTATAGTCCCTCATCTTTCAAATATTAACTAACTTAATATCTAACCAAAATAATTACATTCTTCATCCTTTTTAACTCAAATTAACTATATTTCTTACCAAGTTAGTCCTTTTCTTAAACTTACATTCTAACAAATACTTATTGAAAATAAATAAATACTTACAAACATTATTTTTCGTAACTAGGATGTTACAGAAAGGTGAAAGTTGTACATCAGCAGCTATCGGGACATCTAAAACCGCAACTTGCAGCACCTCTTCTGTCACACCTGTCGAAACAGTTGATGGGATCGAACAGTTTGTTGACGGTAGATTTATTTGTCCTCATGAAGCCGCCTGGCGATTACTAAATTTCTCGATTCATGAAAGGCAGCCGGGGGTGAGCCGAACATAAGCTAGCTATCCAGAAGGGAAAAAGCCCGATAGTACAGAAGAAACGAGGTCTAGCACCTGACCGAAGTAGAGCTGCTTGTGAAGAAGTTAAACAGTTGACCGAAGCTGGTATCCTCCGCGAAGTCCGGTATCGAACCTGGGTAGCAAATCCGCGGAAAGGTGATAATACATGGAGAATGTGTGTTGATTTCAAGGATCTCAATGACGCTTGCCCGAAAGACGCATATCCTTTACCGGAAGTGGATTTGAAGGTAGAAGCGTTGGTGGGTTTCAGATTCAAATGCTTCCTGGATGCGTACAAGGGATACCATCAGATACAAATGGCTAAAGAAGACGAGGACAAGACGGCTTTCCATACGATATGGGAATCTTCTGCTACAAGAAAATGCCTTTCGGTCTGAAGAACGCCGGAGCTACTTATCAAAGACTGATAGACGAAGCTTTCTCGGAACAGATAGGGAGAAATTTGGAAGCCTATGTTGATGACCTAGTCATAAAATCCACATCCGAGGAAGTAATGATCCAAGACATCCGAGAGACATTCGCGAACCTCCGGAGAATAATATGAAGCTTAACCCAAGAAATGTTCTTTTGGGATGGAAGAGGGCAAATTCCTGGGTCATATCGTCACTCCAGAGGGTATTAAAGCAAAGAGAAGGTTCGGGATATCGAAGGAATATTGTCCCCATGGACCATGAAAGAAGTCCAAAGTCTAAATGGCAAGGTCATAGCCCTGGGACGATACCTCTCGAAGTCAGCAGAAAGATCATTGCCAATCTTTCG
>CAJVGC010000589.1:29942335-29965751 GCA_910822075.1 Senecio squalidus
TCTGATAATCCAAATTTTGTAAGGATGTCCTTGACATATTTGGTTTGGCTTATAAGCATGCCATCCGGTTTTTGTTTGACTTGTAGGCCCAAAAAGAATGTGAGTTCTCCCATTGAACTCATCTGAAATTTAGTGTGCATGAGATCCTCAAAGTCCTTGCATAATGAATCCTTTGTGGATCCAAAGATGATATCATCCACGTAGATTTGTACAAGAAGAATGTCGGACTGGGATTTCTTGTAGAACAAGGTCTTGTCAATTGTGCCGCGTTGAAAATTGTTTTGAAGAAGATAATCTGATAGTGTGTCATACCATGCACGTGGTGCTTGATGAAGTCCATATAGGGCTTTGATCAGTTTGTACACCTTGTGTGGATGTTGAGGGTCTTCAAATCCAGGAGGTTGTTTGACATACACCTCTTCTTCAATAACTCCATATAAGAAAGCGCTCTTGACGTCCATTTGATAGACCTTGAATCCCATAAATGAAGCAAAGGCTAGGAATAAGCGTATGGCTTCAATCCTAGCTACGGGGGCAAATACCTCTTCATAGTCTATGCCTTCTTCTTGAGTGTAGCCCTGGGCAACCAGTCTTGCCTTATTTTTGACCACAATACCACGCTCATCTTTCTTATTTCTGAATATCCAGCGTGTACCAATCACCTTTTTCCCATATGGGACCTCAACAAGGACCCATACCCCTGAATCTTGAATTGGAGAAGCTCTGCCTGACATGCTTCTATCCAGTGTGGATCTAATAGAGCCTCTTGAATTTTCTTTGGCTCCATTTGTGAGAGGAAGCATGCAAAGAGACATGTGTTTATGAGAGCACGCTGAGAATCCTTTTTAGATTTGATTTGACTTCGAGTTTCCATGGAGACGTCAAGTGAGCCAATGATCTGATCAGGAGGATGATTCTTAGTAATACGAGAAGATGGGATCTTCTCAATACGTAGTTCACTACCTAGGTTTGTCTCATTCATATCTGGCATGACATTGCTTGTATAGTTGGTAGTGAATGGAGAAGGAGTGGTTGGAGGAGTAGTAAATGAAGGAGAGGTGACTGATTTAGGGATATCAGTTGAGTAGTGCTCAAATTCTTCAGTTACAATATGTTCAACTCCATTCTCATCCTCTTCAATTAGGAATGGAACACCATTAGGACGTGTTGCATTATCCGTAGTAGTTGGTGATGGAGGAGTGACAACTTCATCTTCCTTGGTAGAGTCGTCCTCTGTGGCTTTTGATTCAACAGCTGGATCTTCCAAAGTGATTGGAAGATTTATGTATTCCATCACATCCAAGCGGGCAGTACCTGTAATAGGAGCCGTAGCAACAGGTGCCGTAGTTGTGGATTTTGTTGCCGTAGTAACCTGCTCAGTAGCAACTTGGTCCGTATCAACTTGCTTTGGATGAAACTCAAAGTTAGAGTTTAGTGATCTTGTTAAGGCATCCAAATCAAATATCCAATCTGGTCCATGTCCCCTCTTGTTGGGTGTGTATTCATTGAATGTGACATTTGAGCTTTCTTCAATGATCTTTGATTTGTGATTGTAGACCCGATATGCTTTGCTTTGAGATGAGTATCCAACGAATGTTCCTTCATCAGCTTTGCTTTCGAATTTTCCAAGATAGTCTTTTGAGTTAAGAACTGTGCATGGGCATCCAAAAGCACGAAGAAAGCTGATCAAGGGTTGCTTCTTGTGTAGTAGCTCATATGGTGTCTTGTTGTGTGCCTTAACTAGCAACACCCTATTCTGGACATAGCAGGCAGTGTTAACTGCTTCTGCCCAGAAGAAGATAGGAAGGTTTGAGTCAGCTAGCATGCTTCTGGCTGCCTCAATCAGTGTCCTATTACGTCTTTCAGCAACTCCGTTTTGTTGAGGAGTCCTGGCAGCACTGAATTGGCGTTCTATTCCTTTCTTCTCACAGAAGTCATTCATCACACTATTCTTGAATTCTGTACCATTATCACAACGGATTTTCTTGATCTTCTGGTTGAGTTGAAGTTCAATCTTAGTGATAAAGGAGATGAGGAGTTGGCTTGTTTCATCTTTGGTACCAAGAAAATAAACCCATGTATATCTTGTGTAATCATCGGTGATGACCAAGCAGTATGACTTCTTTGCAATACTCTTTACATTCGTAGGACCAAAGAGATCCATGTGTAATAAATGTAAAGGAGTGGTGTTAGAGTTGACTTCCTTGATTTTGTGGGAAGACTTGTGTTGCTTCCCCTTCAAGCAGGCTAAGCAATTGTCTTCAAGTTTGAATTGCTTGTTTGGGAGTCCTCTAACCAAACTAGATTTAACTAGTTTGTTGATGTTTTTCAGGTTCATGTGGCACATCCTCCTATGCCATAGAGTTGATTCATCCAAAGTTGCTTTTGAGAGAAAGCAAGCTTCAGGTGAATTGACTTGAACCTTGGACATGTCTAGACAATAGACATTGTCCCGCCTTGGTGTTCTGAGTAGTATCATGCTTTCATCGATTACATACCCAGGCTTCATTATAATGCATTCAGTAGCAGTGAAGATCGGTGTGTGTTTCTCATCACAAACTTGAGAAACACTCAACAAATTATATTGAAGCTGTTGCACATAGTACACATCCTTGAAGTGTAGTGTACCATTGCTGATTGTTCCCTTTCCAGTAATCCTTCCTCCCTTTGGATTTCCTCCAAAAGCAACATATCCTCCATTGAACTTTTCAAAGTCCTGAAGGCATGACATGTTGCCTGTCATGTGCCTGGAGCAGCCACTATCTACATGCCAACTGTTCTCATCTTCTTTTGTTGGCTGAACCTCGGCCATAAGAGATGCTGAATCTGGAGTTGGTGAGTCAATAGCCATGAGAGCATCCTCGTGTGGTGCTCCTTGATCATCATCAGTCCAGTCATATCCCAATATGTTGTTGTTGAGTGCAGGAATTCCAACGTCAATGTAATCCAGCTCAGTAGAAAAAGCATCGTCCGCAGCAACTAATTCTCCAAGAATGTCCGTATCATCAGTTACTACGGCTATGCATGCATGGTGAACAGTAGCCGCAGTATTTTCTACGTGATTTTGTTCCTCAGAGATTAGTGCTCTATTCTGACTTGTTTCTTCAGCCAAGTCGCTCCAATCGAATCCAAAGATGTCCTGTGACATGAGTGCACTTTGATTTGTCTCTTGAGTGGTTCGTGGATTGTTGGTGTTTGACTTGTTTGGACAATCTCTAGCGAAGTGACCTAGTTCACTGCATTCATAGCACTTCACTTTGCTCTTGTCGAAAGTGATTCGTTCGTTGTTTCGTGGATTGAATCTCCTTCCTGTTCTATTCAAGAATCTTCTAGCGCGTAGGGCCAACATAGCAGATTGCCACTTGAGATCGATTTCTTCAGAATCATCTTGATGCATCTGTTTAACCTCTTCAACTGTGAGATTAGCACACTTACATATAAAAGATTCGAATGAAATCTCTTCGCTGACTTCATGTTTGGATCCTCCAGATGTTGTAGCAAGGGCAGTATTAACATTGGTAATACTGGGATTGTTGGTGGAAACCTTTTCAGCTTCGACTTCAGATTCAAAGACTCTGAGGTCGTTGTAGAGATCGTCTAGTTCTAGTGCTTCCAGAGCGTCTCCTTGTCTGTAGATAACCGTATACACAATCCATTCCTTCCCTAGAGCTCGGATAAACTTTCTGTTTAGATCATCCTTCTCATACTTGATTCCTGCGCTTATCATCTCTCCAGTGAGCTTCTTGTATCGATCAAAAGTCTGAGTCATTCGTTCGCCAGGTATGCCATTAAAGTTTTCATACTCCTGTTTGAGAAGCGCCTTCTTGTTCTTTTTGGTATTCTTAGTTCCGCTGAATCTTTTCTCTAATGCTTCCCATAGCGATTTGGCATCTTCATATTCTTCGAATTGCGATTGATATTCGTTGGGGATTGCAATCATAAGAATACTAAGAGCCTTGATCTCAGTTTGTTTCTCCCTGCGTTCAAGATCGCTTACCAGTGCGCGAGCATTCACTCCTGGTTCTCCATCAGCTCCTTGGGCGGTAGGACGTTTGTTACCATTGATGATTACATCCCATACTGTGTAGTCGGCCAGTAGGATGTGTTGCTTGATTCGTAGCTTCCATAAGTCGAATTCGTTTCTTTTTAGGATGGGAACTTTTCCAAGGGCAGTTTCCGTCATGATGGTTGTAATGATTCTTGCTTGTGAGGAATATTAACTCGTTGATCAATGGATCTAAAGCACCTCCTGTGCTCTGATACCACTTGTCAGGATCGTATTAGTCTGAATAAACTAATAAGTTTGCTAACGATTAAGATCGAGATCTATTGAAGAAGTTCAGCAGCGGATGAACACTTCAATATTACGAGTTATCGAACAACTAATAATGAATAACGAATAAACAAATTATTGTCGAATTGTAAGCCTCAATTGCATTAATCAAATTATATCAATACAACGTGTTTTCTATTCTTCAAGGATCTATCTATTTATAGACCTTGAGGCTCGTTCTAGATAAACTAGAAATCTACATCTATCCTTATCTAAACATTGAATAAGGAAACTTTACTTAATTAACAAAAGGAAATCTAATCTAATTATAACTCTATCTAATTAGATTTGATTCTTGTAAGATAAGTTTTGTCTTCCGCGTATCTTGGCTTGACTTCCTTATCTTGACTCTGACCTTGTCCGTAGTAACCGTAGTAACTCCATCTACCGTAGTAACATAAGTAATGTGTTGAACAGCCGCACTAACTTGTTCTTGGTAATCTTCCGTAGTAACTTCTTAATCTTGTTTGAATAAGTTACTTTTATTCATTTGTTAAGGTTCATTGCTTATGGTTAAACTATATTACTAAGTTATAACCCAACAAATTCATCCACCACGATCCAGAACTTCCTTTCACTTTCAATCGAAAGCAGTTTCCGTGCAAAGTTTCGTACGCCATGACAATTAATAAAAGTCAGGGCCAATCTCTGCAGCGGATAGGTATATTCTTGCCTTCTCCAGTATTCGGCCATGGGCAGTTATACGTCGCTCTCTCACGAGCTACTTCTCCCGATTCAATCAAAATTCTAATCCACAACGATGATGGAGAGAGTAGTAACACTACGAAAAATATTGTCTACAAAGATTTTATTTCATATGTTGACAGCCTAGAAAACGCATAACGAAAACGTGCGCATACATAGATATACATATGATAACATGCTATGCCAAACACTTTTATTGATTGCTAATTAACATTGTCTTTTCAATTGTATCAGGCAAAGATGGTTTACATCGCAGATCTCGAGTATGGTTGTGACGGGTTGCCATTAGAGGTAAGAATTTTACGAAAATGGACTCCTCATTTTCGAAAAAAGGAAACATGGTTTCTTGCCACAGACGAGCGTGTAAGTACTCTGTGCGTCTCATATATTTTTTAAACTCATATAAATCCAGTATCTTCGATCGCAGTCTTATAAATAGAAGCGTACATTTATATTTATTATATTTATTCAGCTAACATATCCTAACAAATCATTAATAACAGGGTGACACGATTACAATCCTCGGCGAACAGCAAGGACAGAAATTCTTAGAATCGAGGCTTAAGACAAAGAAATGCTACGTACTAGAACAATACTCGTGTACTGAGACGCAAAAGTATCAAAGGACAATCCAAAATACGCTCCACCTCAACACTGGAGAGGCTTCACAGATCACTCCAGTCGAAGACAACAATAAAATACCAAAAGTGTCGTTCGATTTTGTCTCTGTAGATCAACTGTCCGAATTTATTCAGACGCCTATATACTATCCAGGTACGCAAAAAATGGCAGTCATTTCACAAAATTTTTCGACATGAGCTGTAATTTATTTTCGCAAATATAGCTATCGACAGGGTATGCAAAACAGAAATAGTTATCCTAAAACCGTGTACCGATGACTTTAAATTTCTAAAAATAAGTAACAAATTCACAAATAACAGATTTCATCGGAAGGTATAAAAGGCAAACGCAGGCTAGCAAGAGAAACGGTGACCGGTTTCTACTACTAACCTTGACCAGTACCACGTAAGTAATAAATAAACATACGTTTTTAACAAAAAAAAAAACATACTTTACTAAATTCCCTTTCCTGTCTACATTACAGAGGCCAAGAAATGACCGTTACTCTTTGGAAGGAATGCTTGGAAGATACCGAAAAAGTCGACAGCTCTGCTATGTCAACAGCAACTGCAGACACGACTATAGCAGTTACAAATGTGAAACCAGCAACATATGCAGGTAAACTATTACAAATACGTATATATTTGCTACGATAAAAGTCACTTTACATCCATTATAAATCTTTTACATTTAAAAACGATACAGATTCCTTGAGACTGTCGTCTACCGACGCTACACATGTCTACATCAACCCGGTATTACCCACAACATCGAAACGAGACAAGCAATCGGTTGTAGCACATACACAACTTTCGCTAACCATGTCATACAATGTTATGACATTAGAAGAGCTCCAAAACAAGTTATACGACTCAATACTGGTAAGTACATTTGCTACTTCTTCACAAACACACTAACATCACCTACACCGATAAATAACTGGCCTTTTAACCATATGCCATATAATTACATAACAACAGCGCAAAACAATAGTTGTTGATGCGAGAATCACGGAAACTATTTTCGACTACTCCTGGTACACAGCCACATGCGCGGACTGCAGAAGTCATATATCCAAGCAAAAAGAGGCATGGTTCTGCCCCAACCACGGACGGAACTGCAATCCGATGTTTTTGTAAGTCTGCATACTCTAAATACAAACAATAGTAGATAAAATCCCGTAAACTAATATCGTGGAAATATACGCAGCTACAACATAAAAGTCGTTCTTTCGGATGGCACAAAAAATTTAGAGGCTGCGTGCACCGACACATGTATGCAGACACTTATGGGCTATACATGCAAGGAAATGATAATGGAACAAGGTTACGAAGACCGCAAAACGCTCCCCCCACATTTTGAAAGATACGGTAAGAATACGCATAGGTTCCACATCGAGCTAACAAAAAAATCAACTCCCGACAGCATCAATTTCATAATCGTAAACAAAGAGGCAACACCGAGTCAAGGACAACCACTACAAGTCATCACACAACATACACACCAACCAAACACGTTGACAATCACGCCCGAATCCACACACACCACTCCACCACCACATTCCCCCACAACCCCAAACACCAAAACTAAATCTACTGATGCAAATGTGTCGCATACAGAGCACACCAAGAAACTCCCCATTGCAAAACGACTTACATTTGAATCAACAGGTAATTCTAACAAAAAAATTACCATTCTCTGTTCATATATGAATAATCATTAATATGACAACGTAGGTACGACCGACATCGGTAGCTCATCAACACATCTGGAACAAGATCCTACAGAAGCTATCACACAGAAAAACGACCCGAAACATGCACCAACAGAAATCGCCTTCGAAACGCAAGGTAATTACAGTAGAAAGCTTATAAACTTCCAGATATATATCGATAATCATGGATATAACAATACAGGTATTACGAAGACCGACCCTGTATCGGTACATTCAGAAGAGGTTCCTACACATACTACCACACAGAAAATAAAATCACAGGAAGCCGCATCAGAACAACCCGAAGCAGAAAACACCGAAATTTCGAAAGTCGCACCACAACAACCTGCAACAGAAGGCGTCGAAATTTCGACTCCAACCAAACAAAAAACCACACAGGCTACAGGTATACATACTTAACAACAAAAATTAATGACAACCACCCTTACAAAAAACAATCATATTTTATAAACGCACTGCATATTTTGAACCCCACAAAACGTAAGAGCTTTCCGGAGTAAACAATTACTATTTTCCATTTACATATCAATAATCATCAACATGACAATACAGGTTCGACCGAAATCGGTACCTCACCAACACATACAGAACAAAATCCCACAGACGATATCACACAGGAAAAGGACCCGAAACAGGCCCCAACAGACTACGCCTCCGAAGCAAAAGGTTACTACACTAGAAAGACTATAAACTTTCACATATACATCAATGACCATGGATATAATAATACAGGTACTACAAAGACCGCCTCTGCATCGACACATTCAAAAAAGGTTCGTACACACGCTACGACACGGAAAAAGCAATCACAGCAAGCCGCACCAGACCAACCCGCACCAGAAGACAGCAAAACTACGACTCCGAGCAAACGAAAATCCACAGCAGCTACAGGTACACATATTTAACAACGAAAATTATTGATAACCACCCTTACAAAAAATCAATCACATTTCACAGACGCATTGCAGATTCTGAACCCCACAAAACGTGAAAGGTTTCCGGAGTAAACAATCAACAATAAGGGATATCAGCAGCAAATTTTCTGGACGACAACAATAGCTGCTCCAAACAACGCTCCAATAATAGAAAAAAACTATGTCGGAAAACAAACACTAAATACTTTCGTATTTCGTAGTAGCAATCAACGCTTCTGAATGTTAATGTAAATATTAAACACTACAACCTTCATATGTTTTGGTAACAACCCTGCGATCGAAAATATAAAAATTCGATATCTTTTGTAAACAGAAACATGTCAACATAAGCAATCTACTTAAAGGTTATTACAACAACAATTTTACCTTCAACATTAGCTCCTATTTAAATATTTGCTTCAAAATAATCTTCCTTAACGTAAACAAAGTCCCAACTACTAATGCCAAAAAAACGAACCAAAACATAAAATCGATCACACCGTAATTTTTTTACACAGGCTTACTCAAATGAAACAAATTCGAAAACAAATTTATTTACAAGTCATCACAATAACAATTCTTATCTCAACACCATCTACTATTTAAAAATGTGTTTCAAATAAATACCAACAACAACACACAAAGAAAGAAACCCTAAAAATAAAAAACACCATCTCCATACCCTCCCTCGCCGCCCTCTAAAAAAACCCTAAAAACGAAAAACACCGCCACCGATTCCTCCGCCACCGACGTCCGTCCTAAATCGAAAGAATACAAGATGTCTCAGCTATGCCTCATCACTCAACTACTAAACAGTTGTAGATCGTTTTAACATTTACGATCAGCGATAGTCGTTTTAATGTGTCACCTACTCGAAAACAGGTAAAACCCCTATAAAACTGAAACCTTCGCATACGTTAATGAATGCATTTCTTAAAAAAAATTAGGCCTCTGAGTTACTATATACAAAGTCTTGATTTTTACCTAATTTATTGTTTTTCGTTTAATCTTGGAACATTTATTAGTACCACTGATTTCTTTGTACACAGAGACTTGTATTTAGCTTTGTTACCAAACGTCCTTTTCCAATCTGTCTATTGTCTAATAACAATAGGATTATGCAGGGTACCCGACCTCAAAGGGATAGATTTGAAACAAGAAACGAAATTTAAAACCATTTGAACTACTAAGAGAAAATGGAAATTTCCGAAGTTAAACTCGCTACTGACACGTTGATGAAGTGACTCGAGTTTCGTTAGAACGAACATCAGTACCCCTCGAAACCAGAGGACGAAATACAGCAGGCCACCCCGAAACAGAAGGTAATGACAATACAAAAAATACCAGCTTCTACATACACATTAATAACATGCATGTAACAATACAGCCACCACCGAATCCGGTCATCCATCGAAGCATTTAAAGCCAAACCCAACGAATGCCAGCACAGAGCAAGAGCAATCACAAGAACCTGCAGTACAGGACATCGACACTCTCACCAAAACCAAACGCAAGTCAACAACAAATATAGGTACCCATATTTAATAATAGAAATTTATCAGAACTGTCATTACAAAAACAATCATATTTCACAAACGAACTGCAGATCCTGAATCCTACAAAACGTGAAAGGTTTCCGGAGTAGGCAACCAACATCAGGCAAAATCGGTAACAACTTTTTCACACACCAGCAGCAGTTCTGTTGAACAACACTTTTGTAGTAGGAAAAAATTATCTTTGCAAACAGATGTTAGACAGTTTCGGACAGTTTCGTAGTAACAATCAACTGCTTTTGAATATCAATGTATATATCTAACACTACAACGGCTACAGGTTCGTTGATACGTTTTCTCTGTAAAATAGCTACTCAATCGATTTAACCCGAGCATTCAAAATAAAGGTTGTTTGTTTTATGACAGTGTAGCATATGCGTCCGCTTCGTACAACCATTCCATGTAAGTACGCTTATCAAAACTCTACTTTTCATTTAATACAGACAAACACGAACTCCTAAAAAATAACACCATTATTTGGAAACAGAACATAAAAACGAAGAACACAAAACAAACCAAAATTAAACAACCGCAAAAGATGAATCACGAGCTAGGACGGGATGCTAGGCCTTCTGAAGAAAGGTGTTTGGATTTGAATGCTAGGGTTTTGAGTATGGAAAATTTAAGTAACGAGTTTACGAGCCAGTAACAAAAAAATTTTGTTTACGTGCTTTTTTTGGTTTATTTTGTCTTTTTCGTTTTTATGTTTCGCTCTTAGATAATTGTGTTATTTTTTACGGGTCTCCACATTTTCAAAACCATTTGGTTTGCTGGGGGAAAATGGGAATTCCCAAAGTAAAACTCGCTGCTCACATGTTAATGAGTTTACTTGAGCTTCGTTAGAATGAACATCATTAGCCACCGAAACCTGAGGACGAAAGACAGCAGTTCAAACATTTGGGTGAAAAGTCTTTTCATCTATCTGTTCGACCTCCGGTATTCCGTTCTCCAGCTTCGCTGGATACTTATCTTCTTTCCAACCACACTCCAGTGACTTCATTTATATGTAAGGACCGATTTTAACTTTGGAAATTTCCATTTTCCCCTACCACTTCAAATGGTTTCGAAATGTGTGAATCGATTTCAATGGTCCGGTGTTATTTATGATCTCTTTTTAATGGAATGTAACTAATACTATTTCGTTTTTTTGCCGGTATCCAAAATGACGAACAAAATTTAAAACCATTCGAACTGCTCGAGAGAAACTTGAAGACGGATAAATCGGAAAAGGAGAAGGACGGATGTTGGCTCTTTAGGACTGATACTAGCGAGCCTATCAAGAGAAACTTGAAGACGGATAAATTGGAAAAGGAGAAGGACGGATGCTGGCTCTTTAGGACTGATACTAGCGAGCCTAACAAGAATCTTGAAATCGACGAACCCGTGCAAAGCACGGGAACCTTTATAGTTATAATTATAATCGCTCTAAGAATTTGTGACAACTAGCTAATATTTATAGTCAATTTTTGTTAAACCGAATAAAAGAAAAAATTATGCGTGTAGATATTTAGTTAGCACAAATGTCAAATTGATATATTTGCGGTACCATGTAACTAGAGCATGATTAACCTAGCTTCATGGTCTAGACCAGGGCTGAGTGGAGAATCGTTGCAATATTTTTGTTAGGATCTATCGAACTATACTTGTATAAATACAAACGTGTAGATCTAGATCTATCAAAGAAGTTGCAGCTGAGCAACACTTTGATATTAACAAGGGTTAATTGATTAACAGTTTATGTATATGAGTGAACAAATGTTAACAATTAAGAACACAAGAATTTCCACCAACAACCTCAATCTATTAAGAATAATGTTCGTTAACAGACGTGTGTTTACAACCGACACAGGGATCTATTTATATAGATCTTGAGGAAACCCTAATTAAGATTAGGTTAAATCTAAAGAAATCCACGAAGATAATTATCAATATATTGTTTACATAATTATCTCATTACAACGAGCTAACAAACTCTATCATATAAATAGTACTAACAAGCGCGGCAGTAGAAACTCTCATCAAGCACTCCATGCAGCCAGAATATAACATCACCAGTATTATGTCAGCAGTAGTAAAGTAGCAGTAGTAATTTTCAACACTTGATCACCAGTATTATTACTCACCGGTATTAACAACATTGTTCCGAGTACTAACTGACACAACCAGTATTAAAACCTTATAAACCCAACAATTTTAATATTGATTATGCTCTGTAGCCTTTTCCAGTTTTAAGAGTTACTTTATTTTCAGTTGGTATTATTATCATAAGCAAGTTCCCGAGGTTTCCTGTGATTCAAGACCTCAATAAGATTAGGAGAAAATCACAGAGTTTATTTCGGGGGAAGAGTTAATTAAGCCTGGTGATGACCAAGACAAATATGGTGAAGTAGAGATTAAATCGGGTGAAGAAAACATTAACTCTGGTGATGAAGAGGAAGTTGAAATTGTAGATGCTGAAAAGAATGTCAAGAAGTTTAGAGTTGTTGATCAGTTTGGGGATACTATAGATCAAGAGACATTTGTGAGGCATTTTGAGGGTTTGTATGAAGGGATATTTGATGTCAATGCAGAAGACTCTCACTGTTTACATCAAGGAGAGGAATCCTGAGTCTGTTCATGCATATGATATAAATAACCAGTGGAATGAAGAACTGGGAGGAGAGAAGGTGGTTATTGACATTGATAGTGACAAGGAGGATTATGTAAATGTAGAAGTGACAGTTACGGAGGAAGAAGTAGAAAAAGCAGCTGAAGAGATTCCTAAAGTTGGTGCTAGCAGTGTTAAACAAGGAGGAAGGGTAAAGATTAGAGCATTGAAGTCTTCAACATTTGTACCTTCAAAGGTAGTCAATCTAAAGAAGAAGATGCTTGAGTATAAAAATATGTTCTCAGAGAAGAATTACAAGCTTCATCTAAAGAACTATTTAGTAGTTGTTGGTGAGTTGTCATCTAGGTCAGTGGGGCAAATGAAAGTTGAAACTTTGGAGAAAAATTGGCTAGATGTTCAAACCAAAGTCATGGTAAGTAAACTGAAATCAAAAAGAGAAAAGAAGATAGATGAGGAGGGGATCAAAAGACAACCAGTAAGGGCTTCTGAAAATGTTGAGATTAATTTTGAAAGTCAAAGAACATAAGAATCTGAAGCTCCAGTTGCTCCTTCTGTTCAAACTGGTGAGGGATCTTCTACGAAAGTTGTCTCCAAGTCAGACTATTACATTGAAGTCTCTTGTTGAGAAACAGAGTCAAGATGTACAATCAAAGACTAAGGTAAAGCAAGAAGATGATCCTTTTGCTGAATATATGGAGAAGGAGTCCTGGTTTGCAAAGTCTCAACATGAAGATCCAGTTCCTGCTCAATATTTTAAATCTACACTGCCAGAAGACTATTATGTGGATGATCTTGTTGTCACAACCATGATTGAAGAATTGTATAATTGGATTGGTAAGACTGCAGCAGACGAAAGTGATTTAGATCAGTATGAGTTTCCAATTGATGCTGTTGATACTTCAGTTCAAAGAGAGGGCAGTGCTTCAGGATCTAGAATAAAGAAGGTATCCCAAAAGGAGTTGAGGGCTGAAAGAGAAGAACTGATGAACATGAAGAGAGGTATTCTTCCACCTATTGTTGGTTGGATATTTGATCATTACACTGGTGCTATTGTTATCAAGAGAAAAAGCAGAACTGGTACAATGACTCAGTCCTTTGATACAACTGATAAACTCATGCAAATATCTGTGGAAGATGCAAGAAGACTCTGTCAGTTGAAGATGGTGAACCATGGACAGTATGCACATGGATATGATTATGAGAGGTTCATCCATGAATGTGCTAAGACAAATTTTGCCAACTTTGGAAAGATATTCATAGCAAAAAGGAAGAGAATGACTATGCTCATTGCTCCCATGAAGAAGGTCAAAGTTGTGCATCAAATACCCAAGATACTCAGATGGTGGGTTGACTATGAGAATGATGAGATTGTCCTGAGCAGAGAAGATGGAGAGGATGAGAGGCTATATGAGAATGCTGATCTAAGAGAGCTCTCTAATGATGATATTCTAACCATTTTCAACCTTCCACTTGACAAACTACAACCTTGTGATAAAGAAAGAAGGATGACAGTTGAGTTTGTAGCTTGGGAGGTTGATAAAATCAGAAGGGGTACAAGGGACAGAAGGTAGAGACTGGTGGCTGTTTGGAAGATGGGAATGGAGCTTATACTAGCAAGATGAAGATTTTGGAAGCATCATTTAAGGGGAAGATTGTTGAAGCATATAGGATTGATGTTGAAGCTTCCAAATATCTTAATCATATTGTAGAGTGTTAGTTATTTAGTTCGGGTGAACATTGTTCATCACCCGAACTAAATCTTAGAGAATAATATCAGGAAGACTTTAGGTCGGGTGAACTAACTCTTCTCCAGAGTTAAGTTCAAGTTCACCCGAACTAAAGTTAACTGATTATCTAATTATTAGTTCACCCGAAGTGTTTTTAAATAAACATAAGGGTATTTATAATGTAATAGTTAGTTAGCTTAGCCTATAAATAGTGGTGAGAGCAGTTCAGAAAGTGTGAGTTTATGAATCATTTACTCTTTAACAAACTTTCCCGCCATTTAAGGCTTTGAAAATAATATCTTCAGTCGTTGAATTCCTTGTTCTAAATTCAGTTCGTTTAATCAATAATTTGTTCTTCCGCAACCTATTATTAATTCCTTACATTGAGTGTTATAGCTTTGAGGATTGATCAGACCTAACATGGTTAATTTCGACTAAACTTCGGTTTTCAATAATTCGAATCTTCTATCATTACCTCATATTCGTCGATAACGAATCGAAATGTTATTCTTTCGGACTCTTTGAATATATAATGTAACATAACGTTAATTAATAAGGCTAAACCGTACTAGACTTATAGAGGTACTTGGACTTATGTGATGTTATTATTCTAGGGCACTTAGGCGTTGGATTGATCTCTACTGGTTTGTCATCCCGACACTATTGTTTCTGATTTATAGTGAGTATTCACATCCCCACTTTCATTTACCTTTGGGGCTGAAAAGCGCAATAAACTCATATTATTATTATTACTTTGTCTTGTATACATGGTGGATTAGGATTGCCCTTAGATTATGTGTATTGGGCCTTGTTGGGCCCCCTGTTTACACTGGTTAACTCTTTGAGCCTCCCTTGCATATATATATATATATATATATATATATATATATATATATATATATATATATATATATATATATAGATCTATATGGGTTTGACCAAACCCTCATTGTTCGGTAGGATGTCCCTACGAATGGATGTTATGGTCGTTTGTTATTTTTTGCCTTCGGTTTACACGCCTTAGGATTTGGGTTATTTATGGTGGTCAGGATCGGGTGTATGGTATCTAGGCAATGTACGTCGCACTCATTTAGTAAAGCAAGACACTTATATTGTTACTCTTATTACTTATGAAACTTGTACTTATTATAAAGTTGGTCATCATGGTCTTTCTAAAACTATGCGAATTATTCACCAACTTTATGTTGACGTCATTTTACCAACTTTATACACATATACTTCTTGCACATACTTTCTAACCTTACTTGCCCTTCGTCCTTAACATCCATCAACCATATCGGATATACTCTTATATAACATGCTCAAAATTATCATTGGGCAGACGTTAGTTTTAAACACATCAACTCCTGTACACCCAATACTATCAATGCATATCTTAGACTAAGGCATTTACCAATTATTAACAATTAATCTTACTTACACTTATAATTTTATTTACTCTTATCTTTTTCGCAAGGAAAGCTTCTTCACCAATGGTCTTCCCTTACAAGTTACAAAGCCTCAACTTGGGTTCAAGTATCAACTAAGATACTCGACTCACACAATCCAAGACTCTGATACCAACTTGCAACACCCGAAACCAAAAAGCACATCATTTTTTTTATATCTCAAAAAACATTTAACCAACGTTCCAAAAGTGTTATTACTTCATTACATTAAATTAACGATAAACAACCGTTAACATCTTATTTTACAAACTTGAGCGAAAGCTCTTACTAAAACATTTTAACTTTACACATTACGATCCCCCTTCCATTCTTCTTTAGCTTGCCTTGCTCTAAACCTCGATTACCTGCAAAAGATACAATTAACATAGTATATTAGCGTTAAGCTAGTGAGTATATCTTACAATTATGTTAATTAAATCTTACAAGACTACTTTAAAGTCTTATCTTTCTTTCTCGACTTGTTAAAGTCATATCTTACTCTTTTCTTATCTTTCTTTCCCGACTAGTTAACGTCGTATCTTACCATTTCTTATCTTTATTTTCCCAACCAGTTAAAGTCGTATCTTACCATTTCTTATCTTTCTTTCCCGAATAGTTTTATTCGTATCTTACCATTTTCCCGACAAGTAAATGTCATTTCCGACTCTTCTTAACTTACCAATAATTTAGGGTACAAGTCATACACCTAAACAACATTAAAAACTACTAAAACTTGGTTTGGGCATTACTGCGACGCATTGGACAACTACTGCGACGTATTGGACAACGTTGCAACCAAAACAAATCCCAAGGGACTCCCACTGCGACACAGTGCTTGCCACTGCGGCGCAGTGGTGACCTGGATGGGGTGTTTTGGTTTCCTTTGCAATATACTCCACTTTCAAGTTAATATCTAACACTTCTAATCCTTCTTTTCGTTAACCTTTTCTTAATACATTAATCATGTACCTTACCAATCTTTCAAAGATTATAATGTACGTTATATTAGCATATAAAACATTAAATAAAATCTTCATATACTCACCTCGAAGCCGGATTAAGTCTACAACATACAAAGGTCTTTCCTTTTTACTATTTTTCTCCAAATCTGCGTTTTTACAACCAAGCACAAATTTGCCTTTCAATATATCTTACATACATATAAGCACATGTATTAACTTCATTACAACTCTTTCTAACTCTTTATAACTCTTTCTAACTCTTAATCTAAATGTTTGGCAAATTCTACCCAACTTGCCACCTTTTGGGTCTTTTGATCCATTTAACTTTCTAATGCACAAACAAGTATTTTAACCCTTTCATACACATTACACCAATCATAAATAACACATTGCAAGTAATGTTTTCTTCTCTCTAATTATTTTTACCCATTTGCCATCTTTCCACGGGTCACATAACGCGTTTGACAACTAATGTACCATACTTAACACCATTTCACCCAAACACAATTTTGAGTACACTTATCTTATCTTTTCTATCATAAACATCATAATAATCATTCTTAACATAATTCTTTCATTCCAAAACATTCTCACAATATTAAACACTTCTACTTAACAATTCATCTTTTCACCCTTATTAGCTAAAACATGAAATCTTACCAAATTCATATAAGTTAATCTTTCAAGCCTTTACATATATTATTAGCATCAAAATAACATATAACAAAGCTTAATTCTAACAATTCTTCAACTTTCATAATTATCCCCAAATAATCAAATACCTAATTTTAACCAAATTAAGCATTTTTACCTTTCATTTAAACATCTAAATGATGTTATAACACATAATACAAGCTCAATTTCATCAAATAACTTAAAGTATATAATCATACCTTTTTTTTCTTCCACTAGAACCAAAGTTAACTGATGATCTAATTAGTAGTTCATCCGAAGTGTTTTAAAAAAAACATAAGGGTATTTATAATGTAATAGTTAGTTAGCTTAGCCTATAAATAGTTGTTGGGTTATAACTTAGACAAAATAGTTTAACTCCTAAACAATACGCTTAACAACGAGAAAAGTAACTTAAAAGATTAATGCGGAAGACATTAAGAAGTTACTACGGAAGACAAGTTAGTGCGGCTGTTCAACCAAGTTACTACTGATTATAGAGTTGCTACGGAAGAAGTCAAGTTGATGCGGTCATACCAAGTTAATACGGAAGACCAACTTGTCGTGCAAGAATAATCTAATTAGAGTTATAATTAGATTATGTTTCCTTTTGTATTTAGATATACTTTCCTTATTCTAGATAATGATAGTTTTAGATAAGGATAGATGATGTTTCCTATCTAGATAGGTCGGCCTCAAGGTCTATAAATAGATAGATCCTTGTATTGATAAAAACACGTTGTATTGATATTCTGAGTTAATACAATTGAGGCTTTTAATTCGACAATACTATTTGTTCATTCTTATTCATATTCTATTGTTCGATAACTCATAAATATTGAAGTGTTCATCCGCTGCTGAACTTCTTCAATAGATCAAGATCTTAACGAAGGGAAACTATTAGATTACATTAGCTAATCCGATCCTGACAAGTGGTATCAGAGCACAGGAGGTGCTTTAGATCCATTGATCAACGAGTTGATAATCCTCATACGCAAGAATCACGAAGAACATCATGACTGAAGTTGCAATCGGCAAAGTTCCCGTTCTGAACAGCAACGAATTCGACTTATGGAAGCTACGAATCAAGCAACACATCTTACTGTCCGACTATACAGTTTGGGATGTGATAATCAATGGCAACAAGCCTGCTGCCACTCCAGGCGCTGATGGACAACCAAGTATTCTTACTCGTACAACATTGTCTGACCTGGAAAGAAGAGAAAAGCAAACCGAAATCAAGGCCCTTAGTATTCTTTTAATTGCTATCCCCAACGAATACCAATCACAATTCGAAGAATATCAAGATGCAAAATCTCTATGGGAAGCGTTGGAGAAAAGATTCAGCGGAACAAAGAATACAAAGAAGAACAAGAAAGCTCTTCTTAAACAGGAATATGAAAACTTCAATTCTCTGAATGGCGAACGAATGACTCAGACGTTCGATCGATACAAAAAGCTCACCGGAGAGATGATCAGCGCAGGAATTAAGTATGAGAAAGACGATCTCAATCGAAAGTTCATAAGAGCTTTAAGTAAAGAATGGAAAATATACACAGTTTCCTATAGACAAGGAGACACTTTAGAAGAACTGGAATTGGATGATCTTTACAACGACTTAAGAGTCTTTGAGGCAGAAGTGGAAGCAGAAAAATCTAGCAATAACAGCCCCAGTATTACCAATGTTAATACTGCCCTTGTTACAACTTCTGGCGGACCAAAACATGACATTGGTGAAGAGATTTCATTTGAAGCATTCATCTCACAAAGCTCAAATCTCACAAGTGAAGACGTAAAACAAATACATCAAGACGACTGGGATGATATTAACTTAAAGTGGCAATCTGCCATGCTGGCCCTACGTGCAAGAAGATTTGTAAATAGAACAGGAAGAAGGTTCAATCCAAGAAACAATGAACGAATTACTTTCGACAAAAGCAAGGTGAAGTGCTACGATTGTAATGAACCAGGTAGCTTTGCTAGGGAATGCCCAAACAAATCGAACAAGTCCAAACCAAACAATCCACGAACCACTCAAGACAACAATCAGAGTGCACTTATGTCACAGGACATATTTGGATATGATTGGAGTGACTTAGCCGAAGAAACAAGTCAAAACAGGGCGCTAATTTCTGAAGAACAAAATCCTGTTTACGTGGAAGATATTACTACTGTTCACCATGCATGCATAGCAGTAGTAATGGATGATACGGACACTGTTTCTACGGAGGACTCAGTTACTACGGAGCTAGCCTATACTGACCTGGGAATTACAGAAATTGGCAACAACGTTCTTGGATATGACTGGAATGATGATGATCAAGGAGAAACTCAAGACGATGCTCTAATGGCTATTGACTCATCCTCAACAAATCCTGAAACTCCATCTCTCATGGCCGAGGTAAATTCTAAACTATGTACTTCTGAGTGTAAAGCTATAATTGTTAAATATAAAAATCACAATCAATTAATGAGTGATTTGATTAAAATCTTAGAAGAACAAAGACGTTCAGCTGCTAGGGTAATTGATAACTTAGAAAATCAGATTAAGTCACACAAAATAAATGAACAAAGTTATCAAGAGAAAATTAGCTTAGTTGAATGGCAAAGAGAGGATTTACTAATTAAACTTAAGATGGCTAGGGAAGAAATCAAAAGATTAGAACAAGAACATGATAAAGTTGAGTTAGATGTAGGGAAATTAGAATTTGCTTCAAAATCAGTAAATGACCTATGTCAACAACAAATACATGGAAAGGTAAAAGCTGGTTTAGGTTACAAAGAAGTTACCCCTCCATTTAACCAAAACTATATCCCACTATCCTTAGATGAACCTAGAATTCCTATCTCTCAGACACCTCCAAAGGAATCATTCAATGTTGATCCAATCAACTATGATGAAGTTCTAATTGAGGACTTAGTTGAAGAGAGTAAGCTTAATATTGTGAAAAACAAGGATATTCCTTTGGAAAATCACTTACTCACAATAGAAGGCATTACTCAACATTCTTCACAAAGTCTAGTGTCTATGCCCCCTACTGACCCCATCAAGAAGGTAAAAACTCTCAATGAAAGCCCAATCAAAACAGCCCATAAGGAAAACGAAAAGACTTGGAAACATATAGGTAAAAGAGGAAACCAACGAAATATGAACCAAGTAAAAACTCAAAAGGGTCAAAGTGTCAAAAGTTCAGGGAAGGGGTGTTTTATATGTGGTAAATCAAATCACTATGCAAAAATCTGTTATCACAATCCTCAAAATAAAATGCAAGTGATTCAAAAACCACATCATGGGTTGGGATATACAGGAAGGGTTGCACATAAAAACAAATCCATGAACAATAGTAACAAAATAAACCAAGCAAATCATAAATTTGTTACTATGCCTTCAGGAAGAAAAAATGTTAACAAAAGTAACGTATTTTCTAACAATAAGAATAGAGTTCCTACTGCCAGACAAAAGTTTGTTTCTCCTGAAAAATTTAATACGGCAAAATATAATGGTGTTAATACTGTTCGTATTAATACTGTGAAAAATAACCGTGTTAATACTGCTCGTGTTAATACTGCCAAAGGTAACCTAGTTACTAAGGCTACTATCAACACTAAGAAACAAAGGCATGTCAAACCAGTACATGTTCCTATTGTTAAATCAAAAGTTGTTAACACTAAAATTGTTTCAAAAGCTAAAACATTCAAACAAGTGTGGCAACCAAAGATCCAAGTAACTCAACCACCTATCCCCATTGATTTTTCAAAACTAGTTCAAAGGAAGGTGAGTTACTTTGATGAAATGGGCAAACCCAAGTCAACTTTGGCTTGGGTTCCCACCAGAAACTAACTTCTATCGTTTATGTGCAGGTTCATCCAACCAAAGAAAGTGAGAGCAGTTGGCATGTAGATAGTGGCTGTTCCAGGCACATGACGGGCAACATGTCATGTCTTCAGGACTTTGAGAAGTTCAATGGAGGATATGTTGCGTTTGGAGGAAATCCAAAAGGAGGAAGAATTTCTGGGAAAGGAACAATAAGCAATGGTACACTACACTTCAAAGATGTGTACTATGTGCAACAGCTTCAATACAATTTGTTGAGTGTCTCTCAAGTCTGTGATGAGAAACACACAACGATCTTCACTGCATCAGAATGCATCATTATGAAGCCTGGGTATGTCATAGATGAGAGTATGATCTTACTCAGAACACCAAGAAGAGACAATGTCTATTGTCTTGACATGTCAAAGGTTCAACTCAACTCATCTGAAGCATGCTTTCTCTCAAAAGCTACCTTAGATGAATCCACCTTATGGCATAGGAGGATGTGCCACATGAACCTGAAGAACATTAATAAACTAGTTAAATCTAGTTTGGTTAGAGGTCTCCCAAACAAGCAGTTCAACCTTGAAGACAACTGCTTAGCATGCTTGAAGGGCAAGCAACACAAGTCTTCGCACAAGACAAAGGAGATCAACACTAACAACACACCTTTACATTTACTCCACATGGATCTCTTTGGTCCTACCAATGTAAAAAGCATTGCAAAGAAGTCATATTGCCTTGTCATCACTGATGACTTTTCAAGATACACATGGGTGTACTTTCTTGGTACCAAGGATGAAACAAGTCAGCTACTCATCACCTTCATCACCAAGATTGAACATCAAATTAATCTCAAGATCAAGAAAATTCGATGTGACAATGGCACGGAATTCAAGAACCAAGTGATGAATGACTTCTGCGACAAGAAAGGAATAGAGAGGCAATTCAGTGCTGCTAGGACTCCTCAACAAAATGGAGTTGCTGAACGAAGGAATAGGACATTGATTGAAGCAGCTAGAAGCATGTTGGCTGACTCCAACCTACCTATCTTTTTCTGGGCTGAAGCAGTTAACACTGCCTGCTATGTTCAGAATAGGGTTCTTCTAGTCAAGTCTCACAACAAAACTCCATATGAACTCCTCCACAATAGACAACCTTTGATCAGTTTCTTACGCGCATTTGGATGTCCATGTACAGTCTTAAACTCCAAAGACTATCTTGGTAAGTTTGAGAGCAAAGCTGATGAAGGAACATTCGTTGGATACTCATCACAAAGCAAGGCGTATCGTGTTTATAATCACAAATCGAAGATAATCGAAGAAAGCTCCAACGTGACCTTCAATGAACACACTTACACCAAGAAGGGTCAAGGACCAGATTGGGTTTTCTATTTGGACGCATTAACCAAATCATTGAACTCTAACTTTGAGTTTCAATCTACTTCAGTTCCTACGGATCATGTTAATACGGCAAACTCTATTCCTACTGATCCACGTCCTACGGAGCCAGTTGTTGCGGCTCCTATCATTGGTACTGCTCGATTAGATGTTATGGAATACATCAATCTTCCTGTTTCTATGGAGGATCCCATTCACCTTTTCGATCCCATATCCCCAGATGAAACAGCAGATTCATCACAACATGAAGATGATTCACCCTCAACTAAGGATGATACAATACGCCCCGATGGCGTTCCACACCTATTTCAAGAGGATGACAATGGAGTTGAACAAATTGTCACTGAAGAATATGAGCCTTACACTACTGATATACCTACTTCAGTTACTACTCCTCCATCTACTGCTTACTATCCAACCAATGATATGCCCGATTTGAATAACACAAACTTAGGCACTGAATTAAGGATTGAGAAGATTCCATCTTCTCGTATTGCAAAGAATCACCCACCTTCTCAAATTATTGGTGATTTTGATCTCTCAATAGAGACTAGAAGTCAAACCAAATCCAAGAAGGATCCTGTGAACGCTCTTATCAACACATGTCTATTTGCCTGCTTTCTTTCTCAAATGGAACCAAAGAAAATCCAAGAGGCATTACTAGATCCACATTGGATAGAGGCATGTCAAGCTGAGCTCCTACAATTCAAGATTCAAGGAGTATGGGAATTAGGGGAAGTCCCATATGGCAAGAAGGTGATAGGTACAAGATGGATCTTCAGAAACAAGAAGGATGAACGAGGCATTGTGGTTAAGAATAAAGCAAGACTGGTTGCACAAGGCTACACACAAGAAGAAGGAATTGACTATGAAGAGGTCTTTGCTCCAGTGGCTAGGATTGAAGCAATTCGACTATTTCTAGCT
>CAJVGC010000589.1:29965851-30169301 GCA_910822075.1 Senecio squalidus
CTCTTCATCTTCTGATGACTCTCCTCCATCTGACAAAAAGGGGGAGAAAGAACATATACATATTTTTCATCGAGGAGAGCAGGGGTTGAAGAAAAGAAGAGGTGAAGACAGTCATTACTGCAACCTCCAAACAATCTGAAGATATGGGAGATTGATAGTACACTTAAGGGGGAGAATGAGACAGAAGACATGGTGGTGGATGAAGAAGGGGAGAAAATGGTGATAGATGCATCACCTGAAAAAGAACAATGGTTGAGGGGGAGCAGGTGATTGAAGAACAGTAAAGTGAAGCAAATGGTTGAAGAAACAGTAGAAGGGAAGGAACAAATGGAAATAGAAGATGAAATTTCTACCAACCCTGAAGTTGCTACTGACCCCATGGTTACTACGGAGGATACATTGCTGCGGATCCAGTTGTTGCGGACCCAGTTACTACGGATGCTGAAATGGTTGCTGCGGATACCATTACTACTGTCAGCAGTCCAGTTGCTGCGGATACAGTTGTGCGGATACTCAATCATCACATTGTTCACAGCCACTCCTCCAACAATCCAAGCTTCACAAATCTTCAAGCCATTCCTTCTGAAGCTACAACACTTACTACCACAACATCTGAAGCTCCTACTCCTACCTTTGAAGAACAAGTTGCTGCGGATGATTTAATCCATCAAGAAATGACAAGAACACCTGTCATGTCTGATGAGTCCACTCTAGCATCACAACTTGTCAAGATCAAAGAAGACAAGCAGAAACAAGAAAGGGAGAGAGCAGAAGCTGAGAGAAAGAAGATGATAGTTGCATCAGTTGCTAGACAAAGAGCAGCAGCAGCTGTTGATGCTCAATCCACAGCAGGTTCACTTACATTACCTGAACAACCAGCTAGTGTTTCTGTGTCTACGGGTAAATGGGGTTACATTACTGTGAGTGGAAAGCTTCAAAGATTCAACCTTGATGATCCAGAACACAAAGACAAAGGAAAAGTGATAGTGTGGAGAAATCAAAGGAAGAAAGAAGGAAGAAGAGAGGCTTGCAAGAGAGAAGGCTGCAGAAGAAAGAGATTATAAAAATCTGCTGGCTAGGAGGAAAGGGAAAGATCAGACAAGAGTTAGCCAATGCTGAATTCTTGAAAAAACCTGGCTGATGAAGATGAACAGGCTGAAAGGGAAAGGCAAAGAAGATAGCTGAGGAGGATGAAATTCATGCAAGATTGAATCAATCTCCTACTCCATCTGAAAAGGAAAGGCTAAAGAAGATTGTAGAGGAAGATGCCATTCGTGCTCAAGAAATGGCAAATGAAGAGATCCTCAATGATCTTTATCTTCAAGGTCTAGAAAGAGCTGATGCTGAGCTTGCCATGAAGATGCTTGAAGAAGACAAACTTAGTCTTCAAAAGCAAACTAAAGCCAAAGCCAAAGCCAAGCCTGAGAAGAAGAAAGTATCTGCCAAGCTAGCTGAAGATAGGCAGAAATTCACCTCCTATCTCAAGACTAAAGGATACAGTGGTAGGTCTTTAGGACCTATGAAGATGGCTAGTATTCTGGAGCTAGTGGAGAAGGAGAAGAAGAATGATGCTAAAAGGAAAGCTGCTCTTGCCAGAATTCAAGAAAAGAAGAAGCAAGATGCAGAGAAAGTCCTGAAAGCTGCTATTGAAACTGGCAGGAAGATCATACATGAGCAAGAACCTGTTAGTACTGCTCCTGCTACGGATGAACCTGTTGAGAAGCACAAGAGGAAGAAGCTAGCATCCAAAAGGGTACATGGTCTAGCTAAGAAACAAAGAGTGGAAACTTCTACTGCTCCAAGTGCCTCTCAAGAAAGTACAAATCCTCAAGCAGATTATTCTTCATACATCAATCATGAAGAAGGACTAAGGTTTACTCCTTTAGCTGTGAAGCCTCCTATGATCATCGACTGGAAATTCCTTGGTGGGCAAATTGGAATTGAATATGAAGTTACTAGGCAAGACAAATCGAAGAAAGTACTTCTAGCCTTCCACCAAGCAATAAGGGATTTTGACAGAGATGACTTAGAGAGAATGTACCAAATTGGCAAAGTCAAGTATTCTCATAGAAGAGGACAATGCTCAGGTACTGATCATGCCATGGACGTCTTATGTGGTTTGTTTGAACCAGAATATGTGAAGAGAAGTTCAGTATTCAAGAAGGGAGGTCCATTGAATCCAATAGTCAAATGGTTTGTTTATGAGCGAAGTGGTGTCTACTCATTAGTCAGAAAGGAGGGAGCCATGGAGTTTTACTTGGTGGATAAAAGGTATCCACATGGATTGAAGACTTTGGAGGAAATGATAAAAGTCAAGCTTAATGGACTTCATGATTCAAGAATAGCTCATGAACTTATTTGGAGAATTCTGGAACAAATCATAGACGAGAAAGCAAAAGGAAAAGATGCTGATTGGCCAAACAAGGAAGAAAGAAGAAAAATGTAATTAACTTGATATAGTTAAACTTGTTTTGTAATTAAGTAGTTAATGCGGTTGGAGCATAAAAACTTGTACTTTTGGTTAGTTATAAAAGTTCAAGGTTAGGGGGAGATTGTTAGGTTATAACTTAGACAAAATAGTTTAACTCCTAAACAATACGCTTAACAACGAGAAAAGTAACTTAAAAGATTAATGCGGAAGACATTAAGAAGTTACTACGGAAGACAAGTTAGTGCAGCTGTTCAACCAAGTTACTATTGATTATAGAGTTGCTACGGAAGAAGTCAAGTTGATGCGGTCATACCAAGTTAATACGGAAGACCAACTTGCCGTGCAAGAATAATCTAATTAGAGTTATAATTAGATTATGTTTCCTTTTGTATTTAGATATAGTTTCCTTATTCTAGATAATGATAGTTTTAGATAAGGATAGATGATGTTTCCTATTTAGATAGGTCGGCCTCAAGGTCTATAAATAGATATATCCTTGTATTGATAAAAACACGTTGTATTGATATTCTGAGTTAATACAATTGAGGCTTATAATTCGACAATACTATTTGTTCATTCTTATTCATATTCTATTGTTCGATAACTCATAAATATTGAAGTGTTCATCCGCTGCTGAACTTCTTCAATAGATCAAGATCTTAACGAAGGGAAACTATTAGATTACATTAGCTAATCCGATCCTGACAATAGTGGTGAGAGCAGTTCAACAAGTGTGAGTTTATGAATCATTTACTCTTTAACAAACTTTCCCGCCATTTAAGGATTTGAAAATAATATATTCAATCGTTGAATTCCTTGTTCTAAGTTCAGCCAGTTTAATCAATAATTTGTTATTCCGCAACCTATTATTAATTCCTTACATTGAGTGTTATAGCTTTGAGGATTGATCAGACTTGACATTGTTAATTTTGACTAAACTTCGGTTTTCAATAATTCGAATCTTCTATCGTTACCTCCTATTCGTCGGTCGCGACTCGAAATGTTATTTTTTGGGACTCTTTGAATATATAATGTAACCTAACGTTATTTTAAAAATACTAAACCATACTAGACTTATAGAGGTACTTGTACTTATGTGATGTCATTATTCTAGGGCACTTAGACGTTGGATTGATCTCTACTTGTTTGTCATCCCAACACTATTGTTCTGATTTATAGTGAGTATTCACATTCTCACTTTCATTTACCTTTTTGGGCTAAAAAGAAAGAATGACATAACGAATAAAGATTAAGAAAGAACTAATAGATAAGGATACCACAACTTCATCTACCAAGATCCCATGGAATCAATTTGGACAATTTCGACATACTATTAGGGGTGTTAATCGGGTTAACCCGACCCGAATAAGCTTAATCGGGTCGGGTCTAATCGGGTTTTCAAAACTTAAAACATGACCCGCAACCCGACCCTAATAAGGTTCGGGTTTTCGGGTTCGGGTCTACTCGGGTTCGGGTTTATTCGGGTCGGGTCTATTCGGGTTCGGGTTGGATGAAAATAAAATGCATAATAAACTTTGTCTAAGTTAGTAGATAGCTATTGGTTCTTAGATTGATAAGCAAAACGGTTTCTAATAAGCAATTTCTTAAGAGGCACAACAATAGCGACAAAATAAATTTTATAATGTTGCTAAAGTTATAATGAACATTAAATAGAAAAATATATAATGTTGCAATGATATTATATACACAACATGCTAAAAATGATAACCAAAAAAATAATAATTTGTAACATATTTTGGCCAAAAAATAATAATTTGTATACATTAGTTTTGTAAATATTTATTTAACTACTAACATTTATAAAAAAAGATACAACCATTTAATATATAAAATAACCTTTAATGCGAAGTTGTGTTTTGTAAAAAAAAATGTATGTTTTCGAAGAGTAGGATTAAGAAGAAACAAACGTAAGGTTTTTATTTCAATAAAGGACCGACGTTTTACTTATCACTTCATTAATGAGTTGTGTAAAATGTTGTTAAGCTAATTAGTAAACGGAGTAAAAAAAAAGAAAAAAACTTATTCGGGTTATTCGGGTTGACCCGAACCCGAATAAGGATGCTTAAAAAGACCCGCAACCCGACCCTAATTAAGTTTCGGGTTAATCGGGTTGACCCGAATAACCCGATTCTAGATTCTAGACCCGATTAACCCGACCCTAATAAGCTTATTCGGGTTCGGGTCGGGTCGGGTCAATCGGGTTCGGGTTTTTTTGACACCCCTACATACTATCGATAATGTTAGACATGCACTGTTTTTTAACGTTTTTATTTATTTATCACATTTTATTTTTTTATTATATGTTTTAAAACTATTGGTAATTTTTTTTCTAATTATTATAATCTTATTTTATTAATACAATATTTAGTTTTATTTTTAATCAGCGTGTATGTTTGATTGTAATTTAAAAAAAAATGAGACATGAAATATATTGTAATTTAGTTCAAACCCCTCTTTCGAATATTTTGAATAACTAAGTGAAATGAAGTAGCTATTTCATTATTAGAACTTAACATTTATAAAAAAAATTTAAATAATAATACACATGGTGAAGATTATCTATTTATTCTATTTCGTTCACTTAGTTCTAGGGATGACAATGGATTGAATAAGGATCGGATGATACCCATATATATTTTTGTCATTCATATCCATATCCATATTCATTGGATTAAGTGGGTAAATAGATATCCATTGAATACCATAAAAAAAATTTCTAAACATATAGCCTATCACTTATATACAAACTAGCTTATTGACCCGCCTAATACGTGGAGAATTATATCAAAAAAATATAATGTTAACAAAAAACATATAACTTATATAAAAAGATTAACAGAAAGCTATTAGTCATGTAGACAAAATGATTATGTTACCAAATGTGAAGTTAAATAAAACATGTACCGTGTAATTCGAGAAAAACCTTATTAAAAATAAAATAATTAAAATATATATAAACAAACTAAAAATATTGCTTAAATAGGAGGAAAAAAAACAAAAGATTTTTTATATAATATGTTTTCCGTTTATACGCAAAACACTCGTAAAATAATAAAATAATTTTATTTTATTTTTATAATATATAAAAAAACTAAAAATATTGGGTAAATAGGACGGAAAAAAAACAAAAGATTTTTTTTATATCATATGTTTTCCGTTTATATGCAAAACAATCGTAAAACAATAAAAATAATTTTAGTTTCTTTTTATACTAAAAATATGTATGTGTTTGAAGAAAAAATATGTTTTGTATTTTTTTAGAATTAATTTAAAATACAAGTGTTAGATTATTTAAAGTAGAACTAGAAAGTATCACGTGCGTTGCACGGGTGCGATTTACAAAGCTCGAAACCATTTGAAGTAATCTAAGTAATGAGTTCATGGGGTAGTAACAAAAAAATATCAGTCTTGAAGAGTCGGTGTCCGTCCTTCCACTTCTCCGATTTGTCCGTCCTCAAGTTTCTCCCGAGCAGTTGTCATTTTGGATACCGGCAAAGAAACAAAATAGTATTAGTTATATTCCATTGAACAAAAGTTCCAAAATGCATCGATGCATCATACCTCATCAGCAAGGATCTTCGAGCAATTGAAGCATACACATCTCATGATACTCAAAACCGTGTTCATAAATCTAATATTACATGACTTTTGACCCGTTATCCAATAGGTCCCGACCAGCTTCGACCCGTATTTACTTTTTACATTGTTTGACCCAACCCGCCCAACTTTAGGAGCATATAAACATATTAAACATATATAATCATCGGAAGGAGAAAGAACGCTGAATCTCACCTTTTCATAGTACTTTAGCCTCGGGGTGCTTCTTGATCTAGGTGTAAGTCCTTCAGTAAGGAATCTGTCAACATCTCTAAGGGATCGAAACTTACGCCCACTTTCTGGATCATGATAGTACTGCGAAATATTTCTCAAAAATATAAGTTAAAGCTACGTTAACTTTAAGCCTTTTAGACTTTCAAGTTCACTCAAATTATAAATGCAAATCTCTATAACCTAAGGAGTTACAGAGTATATCTTTTGGCGCTTTATTTTATTAAAGTAAAGAAAACCATTTTACCTTGTCAGTAGATTTTCCGGACCTGCGAGGTACCTTCTCCACATACCAATCTTCAGGTAGAGTAAACTTTGTGTCACTCCAATTACGTACTGAAGTCATCTGCAGCAAGCGTTTTTACAATATTTTCCCATTATTTAATAAATTCCGCTGCATTAAAGATATGTAGATTAAACTTACAGTTCCTCCAGAGGTGATCATCCTCCGATCCGTAGAAGAATTCTGTAAAATGCAAATAATAACAGCACATTACACCTGTGTGTGAGCTTAATAGTAGTATTGTGCAAAACACAATAAGACGAAGAAGAAAATAATGACACAAACACAAATAATTTACATTTTTTGCCCAATCATGCAGCTCTAATTTACAGCTGTTTTCGAAGTTTCTTATATTGAATGCTAACTACGTGTATTCATAACCATAAACCGTAACAACTATTGAGCTTTTTAAAATATTAGTCATGACATAACATTGTCGTAGAACAGTCTCCATCTAAAAGACACACTCAAATCATTACAATGTAACTAAAAATATACAACAATAATGTCACTTAGAACATGTATTACCTCATTATCAGCAATGTCATTGGTTCTATACAATTCCCTTTTCAAATTATGCGGTAGTCTACCCGCAGCAGTTTCTTCAGGAATTATATACCAACGACCCCGAAACCAGAAACTACCATCAACCCCCTTTCATAAACTAAACAAAACAAACACTACTACTTATGAGACTACAAAAATGAAATGTTCATTAACTGAGTATATATACCTTTCTATCCTAACCGCCCACATATCACTCGAAAGAAGCTTCTCCTTCGCAGTCCAACGCCTCTCCTTCCCTCCCAGCGACTGTTTTCCGCTGTTGTAATGCGATTATTTGACATACGGTTATGCGATTGGGTAAGCGTGTCTATTTATTATATTGTTAATTGTGTGTAAAATAGTTGACATGCTTACCAATATTGTTTCATATGGTTTGGTTTGGAGCTCGTCCAGTGTCATGACAGTGTATGAGGTGGTCGTCGAGATTTTCGTACCTGCTACAGTCAATTGTTCATGTTCCTTCGATTCTGCGGAAAGTAGCGGGTTGATGATGACGTGGGTAACTGTATCATTATAAATCAACATAAAACATTTATGACCAAAAGTCAAAATAAGCAAATACCGTAACACACTTTTTCCCGATTGAAAAGTTTACCTTGTACGGAGGTCATTTTCCAGTAAGTGTTTGAAATAAAGATAGGAAAACAGAGACCACAGTGTCTATAGAAACATCAAGATGCCATGATCCTATTTCATCATCAACTAATTTAGCTCGTGACCGTGTAGCATCAGAACTGTACAACATCCGTGTTAGTCGTATAATAAAGCGACAATAATAAAGCCGATGAAGAAGTACTGTGATATATTTATCTATTCATTGCAGGGGCCACCTGAAGTCCGCCCGAAATTGATTCCTCCGTGATACTGTCAAAGTACCATAACAGAATTAATATTTCTATACAACAGTATCAAGTAATGGACTATTAAAAAAATTGCATCAAAACGTCTAACGTACCATATAGTAATTGATAAAAGATCCACCAGTTTGAATAAACTTAGCAACTGAATACGCTAAGCCTTCAGCTGGTGTATAAGGAACCGCTCCTGAACCTACATTCATCCATTTTTGTAAAAGAACAGATAAACCAATATAATTAAAACATAACCTAATTTATCAGAAAACGCCTACGTTCTTTATAGATAACCTCTACTATTATTAACAATCATTAACACGATAACCTGCATAATAACACAAATTATAACAAACCTATCTCAAAAACTAACTTATTCGATTCAAAAAAAAAAACATAGAATTACACGAATTAACAATATAATGAAACATTAACAGAATTACCTGCATAATAACACAAACTATAACAAATCTAACTCAAAAAATTGACCTAATTAATCAGATAACACATCTACAAGCAACGATTTAATAAATTTACAGAAAATTATTCGAGAAAAAAAAAATCAAATGAATTCACAGTTACCTGAATAATAACACAATTTGGATTGAATAAATCCAAAAAAAAAAATGAGCTAAATCATTAGAAAACGCTTCTATGTCAAACTAATTAAGAAAAAAAATTGACGAAAATTTGATTATACGAATGATTAATTTGAAGAAGAAGATTATGAAATCGGTACCTTGAGTTTGACGATTTGGTTGAATCGCCGTTGATTTAGGTCGGTGGGGTGTTGGTTTATATGAACCCTTCATTCCATTCTCTACAATCAAAGAATAGATTCATCAAAAGTAAAGAAAGCAACCAAGCAGGACACGTGGTAAGCTAAGAAAGAGACAAAGTGACGCAGCAATGGACACGTGTAGGTGCATGTGACAATGAGTTACAGCTCAAACAAATTAGCCCGTACCAAAGCCCAAATAATCCAAATAACCCAACCAGCCCAGCCCCAACCGAATAACACCAGTCCAGCCCAAACCGAATAAAAAAACATTTCCGGCACGCATAACAATGCGTCCAGGCAATTTAAACTAGAGAGTAATGGTTAATTAGTTTTATTTAATTATTATTATTAAAAATAAAGATTAAATTATTTAAAGTAAAAGGGTTAAAATAAAATTATTAATTAAAGTTGAACTTTTATCTAACGGTTACTATTTTGCCAAATGACATATAATACAATAATTTTAAGTTTTAAAAATGAAATTATGTAATTCTATAAGGAGCAAAAAGTGAAGTTTTCATTTCTGAATTTACGACAAACTTCACCGACGGCAGTGTGTTTTGCGTTTCAGTCGTTGTTGATCTCAGTCTCTCAGATTTTCCGTTACCGGA
This sequence comes from Senecio squalidus, assembly GCA_910822075.1. Lineage (NCBI taxonomy): Eukaryota > Viridiplantae > Streptophyta > Magnoliopsida > Asterales > Asteraceae > Senecio > Senecio squalidus. Next base: position 29,975,225 of record CAJVGC010000589.1, read on the forward strand.
GTGGTTAAAAATGTCGTGGATAAGATCCGCCGTGAACAAGGCCGTGGAAGTCGGAAACAAAAACAATCTTACTCGCACCGTGAAAAATTACGCCGATACTGTTGTTCAACATGCAGGTCAAGCCGTTGCTGAAGGCGCTAAAATCTTCCAGGACCGAATTGTAATTTTAAATTTTTCGTTTTTAATTGTTAGTAAATGAAATTAGGAATTAGGGTTTTGATTATTCAGAAACTGAAATTAGTCAAATTCGGATAGTTTAAGATTAGTTATAATAAATTTATCTCAAGAAATTATAAATCGATGAATTATCAACTTATCGAATAGGAAATGATAACTTGCCAATAGTCAATGTAGGTGATTATTAACAAGTGTATATTACGAGGATGTAATTAGATTGATCCGGTTATAAATTTGGTAAATATCTCGAACAGGAAATGATAAATCAACTAATTATCGACTTATCGTTTTAATAGACACTTGTTAATAATCAATATAGGTGGAAAAGTGTGGATTATTCTGCTGTCTGTTGCGAGGATAGTTAGGTTGATAATTTAGAATGATTTAGCATTTCTCACGTTGAAGATACTCTTAATTAAAGTTAATGGAGACTTGTTCATAATCAATGCAGCTGGAAAAGTTAGCATTACGTGGATTATTGACAAGTGTCTATTACGAGGATAGTTACGTTGATAATCTGAATGATTTAGAATGGAAAGTTGAGGATGCTCTTGATTGAATTTAGTTAACTGTAAAGAATATAATTAAATAGCTTTTGTTGTTAGTTCGATTTTTTGATGAAGTTAAGTATAACAGGGAGCTCGGAGTTTTAAAAGCTTTAAGCAGACCGTTAAAAGATTGGAAGAAGCGTCTATTTCTGCTAGAGGTCCAGAAAGGTTACACTTGATGAGAAGATGGCTTACTGCTCTGAAAGAAAATGAGAAATTGTCAGGGGGTACTTTTGAAGACGATGACAAGATTCAAGAAGTACATTCTCCTTCTGAAGAAGTAAAAGAAAATATGAAAAAGCCACCTCTTGTGAGTAAATTTGTATTCCTACATGCCATCTTATGGATTTTGATACGTTGCAGCTAATACGTAGCAATCGTTGCAGGTTTTGTACTATGACACCGATATGGTGGGTGATCCAATGAATTTCCGTGATGTATTTCTCTATAGTCAAGCTTTGGAGGGTATCACAATATCTATGGTAAGAACATTTGTAATGTTTGTTATACCCTCGTTCTTTTGTCTCATCTGGATTGTTTTTTCGTTTTAATAGATTCTTGAACCACCAAGCGAGGAGGAGGTTGCGATACTTTTGGAATTTTTTGGGTGAGTTATTTTAACATATTTATACGTATGAACTTATATCTTCACATCACTTGAAAACTTATGCTCGTTTTATTTTTGTTTTTTAATCTTCAGTTGCTGTCTTAGTGGAGGAAAAGAAGTTCATAACGCCATAGTCAGTAGCATACAGGATTTGGCAAAAGCTTTTTCAGGCTACGAAGATGAAGTTTTGGTACTATATGCTACTGTTCTGAAAATATCTTCAAATTTTACTTTATAAACGCAATGTTACCGTGATTTGCATGTCAATATCTCTCTTAAATGTTTTTCCTTTCTCTTTTTTTACTTTTGCTCAAATTATTTTTTCCTAGGTAAAGCGTGAGGAGTTGTTGCAGTTTGCACAAGGTGCCATCTCTGGGTTAAAAGTCAATGCGGAGCTTAAAAGGTAACGAGTCAAACTGCTATGTCATATCAATGGCAGATTTGCATACATGCTTTTGCACTGAACACAGATTTAACTCCTACTTTAGCATAAGAAAGTATGTATTTGATAATAATCGTATTCCGAGAACAATTGTGAGTTATATTCCATCCCTTTTCTTCATATGCTATTCACAGAATAGAGGCTGAGGCCTTTGTGTTAAAGGAAAAGCTTGATGGGATGGAATCATCTGGGGAGCCTGTTGGTGACGGGTATGAAAAAGCCTCCAAAGAAGCAACCATCGCTACAATAGAGGTGAACCCTGTCTTCAGAGTTTAACCACTTGAAATTTCACTACTATTAGCCAATGTAAATTATAAGGTTAAAAGGAAGGTTCCACTGTGTTTTAATTTTCTAAGTCGGAAAGACGATATTTATAGTATTGTACAACAAAATGGTCGGGTTGGGTAACCGGGCAAAGCAGGTTTGGGTCATACTCTGAAATCTAATCGTATGTTTTTCCAGTAGGCTTTGAAGAAGGCGTTGGCCCATATTCGAGTTTGTTCCAGACTGGAAGGGCTTCTACTGAAAAAGAAGTTGCTTTATGGTGGAGAAACTCCTGAGATCCATGCTCAAAAGGTAGTTTTTTCTTTGAAATGTTGTACCTGTTATTGACGATTTTTCTGTAAACTCTTTCATCTGAAATATATCTAATCATTTATTCTTAAGTATCCACCTTGCAAATAAAACCTAACTTATACCCGAGATCAATCGGCTGCTTATATTTTTCTAAACAGTGATTTCAAGTAAATCTTTTGGTTTAAACAGGTGGATAAGCTGAAAGTGTTATCCGAGTCCCTTGTTAGCTCCTCCACAAAATCTGAAAAGCGTATTTCTGATAACAGGTATTAAAACATTTTTCTTTTATTTTCTAATATGATTAGTTCTATTATTGTTTACATGTAAATTTGTATTTATCAAATTCGTATGGGCTTATGTCATATGGTAGCAAACTCATGTAAAATTTTACATAGTATTGTATGTGAGTTAATTATCATTTTATAATTACTGCTTCTGGCAGAATCCAGAAAGAGGAGGCTTTAAATTTCCGTGTCTCTAAAGCAGGTGAAGTTGGTGAAATGGAGAAGGTATTGGTGATTATACTAGAATTTCTTATCACTTGTTTCATGCTTTGAGATTTGACAAATCAAAGTAGTTTCTTCTCTCCTTTAACACATGTCTTTCAAACATCTATTTCTCTTTCTTGGTTACGTTATAGGAATTGGCTGCTGAAGTAGCAGGTCTTGAGAAACAGAGAAATGAGCTTGAAGCTGAATTAAAAAGGGTGTGCATCATCTTATCTCGTTTTTTATCTACTTACAAATAAGTGCTTTCGAGTATCAGTTTTATCTGTATATAATCATAAGGGAGATTCGACCGGGTGCTATTACTTATGATATATTTTTTTTCCCATTTTGTTTTTCTCCTTTTCTTTTTCTAAATAATTATCATTTGTTAGCTGAAAAAAGCTAATATTCAGGACTTTGTTTTAGGTAAACATCTCACTGACGGCTGCCAATGGACGACTTCAGAATGTTAGGGAAGAAAGGGATCAGTTTTACGAAGCCAATGATCAGCTTGTTGCACACTTAAAAACAAAGGTTCTTTCGTCCCATTAGCATGTGTACATTTACATATATATTCAGTTTGAAGATCTATAATATTTATGTTGGGCAACATACTAATAACTTTTTTTTTATATTCATGTATAGGAAGAGGAGTTGGTAAAATCAATTGGCTCATGTAAGCAAGAAGTGAACGTTTTGAATACGTGGGTTAATTTCTTAGAAGATACATGGGTTCTTCAGCGCGCTAACACAGAGACCAATGAGAAACAGATCACGTATGTTTGATTGTTTCAACTTTCATACTTGAAATATGTCTATGCAAATGTTAATTCTTGAAATACTGTTTTTTAATCTCTAATGTACTTTTCTTAAAGTGATGAATTGGCAAAACATGAGAGCTATTTTGTGAACTTGGTCACTAAACTGCTTTCGACCTATGAGGTATACTTTGTATGCTAATATACTTTGCTAACACTATATGTTGTTTTTGGTATTTATTATTTTCTCCTTTTCTGCCCAGGAAGGATTGAAACCGTCTGTTGACCGTATTGAGAAATACGTAGAGAATTTGAAGAGCTTAAGTCAAGGGTAAAAAACATACATGCTTAAGGTGCAAGTCTATGTTAATGTTTGTTTATATAGATGACAATCTTTATCTTCGCTATACAGGTCAGATCCACCAACTAGTGTGGATAAAGAAGATTCCAAAGTGATAAGTCCTCGAAGGAGTCTCGAGGAGGAATATCTAGACTATGAAGCAAAGGTATCTTCTAATTAATTTCGAATAATAACAAACTGTCATGTCAAACTTGTGGCTGGCACTGGTGATTTGAATTCCACATTATTTTTGTATTCACGAGTTTAGGAGTCGATAAATAGTGATCCAGGAGTTCATCTTTCTGCCCCAACTGTCTGCAATGCTTTAAATTGCAGAAAACTATGTTTCTTACTGCTGACAGGATATGATTTCTGTTTATTTCATTATTCGTAGATCATTACAACCTTCAGTGTGGTGGATAACATGAAAGAACAGTTCTATGCTCAACAAGGAAAAGCTTCCAGGTATATAACTTCTACTTTCGTTGTACTCATCCTAGTTCAAATCTGAATGATAATATCGACATTAACCTATATAATATACTGCCAACTATAAAGTTTCCGATCCTAAAAATAACATCATGCTAGTTCTAAGACATCCTCGAATATACACCTTAGATTTGAATTTGTTCGTATGGAGGTGGAAACTCGTACTTGATTAACTTATGGATGTGTCGATTTGGGTTGCAATCTGAAACAAGTTAAATTAAAAAAAATAGCTAGAATCCGGAAATTGGTCAATTTGGTTCGCAGTCGCCCAAGCCTATTCTAATGCATACAACCTCCTAAAACGTTTTATTCGATGATCTAGGCTGGGTTTTAAAAAGCACGCCTCAGGCGTGCTGAGGCGAGATGCGATGCGAGGCGACCATGTTATCGCCTTTGGTCACAGATGCGTTGCGTTTACAGGATGTGAGTCAGATGCGACGCTTCATAACGCATATGTTGCGCTTTAGGTCAAAATCACGCATCATGTACACCATGTATTTTAAGGCCCATCTGTGTTTAATTAACTAATTGGACTGGCCCATCTGGTGACTATTGAGTTCTCCCAGACGTCTATTCATCTCTCCAGTTAGCGAGTATTATTTTTCTTCATCACTTTTTCTGATTCTACATCTTTCTCCTACCAAAAATCTTAACTTTTGATTTCTTTCTTATCTATCGTACTCGTTCTACAAAGACTCGTGTTAGTGGTTGTGTACTGATTATGCATTTTGTGTTGCGGAATTGCGAACTTTGAGACTAGTTATGCATTTTGTGATGTTGATTTTCATTCAGTGTCTAAATTTTGTTTAAAAACCATTTAGAAATATATTTTTATTATAACTGTATGATTATGTCTAGTGTACGTGATGCGTTCGCCTTCGCCTCTCGCATCACGCCTCAGTCCCAAAGACTTTATTACAACAGGCCGCCTCAAGCCTTTTAAAACCCAGGATCTAGGTTATTATTGTAATAATATTTTTTTTTTCTGTAATCACAATCAACACAACTATTCATATAAAGTTCAAAAATATGACAAAAAAGTGTATGTAGGTCAACCTAATCCGTTACTCGATCCGCTTGTCGCGCTCTTCTTGCCACCTTTAGTTTATAATATGAAGTCCTTTGAAAACAGTCGTCTTGATCTAACTTTGATTCTAATTTTGAATGAAATGTAGTCTATATATTAAAATTTGCTCTGGTTTTGTTGTTTAGATATTTTGAAATTGAAATACCTGTCGGCTCTTGATACAGGAAAGAAAATACAAGAATCAAAGAACTTTTTGAAAATATCGAAAAGTTAAGGGAGAAGTTTGACTCAATCGAGCGGCCAAATCTGGAAATGGAGAATCCCGATGAAGAAGAGGAGGAGACACCAGAAGCTGAAACAAGCACCAAGCCAGTGGAAACTCAATCAAATCCAAAGCAAAAAGCTGCAGAGAAACCTGAAACCCAAACAAAAACAAATGAGCAACAAGTGAAGTCGCCTACTGTTAAAGCTGATCAGGGTCAAGGACTAGACCCTGAAGCGGAACTAGCAAAGCTAGAGTCTGAATTTGGTAAAGTTAACCGCGAGTACACAGAGGAAGAGATAGGTGACTGGGAATTTGACGAGCTTGAAAAGGAATTAAGCAAATAGGTCGGTCAAATCTTTTTTAAATACAATAATAAACTGTAAAATTATAACACAAAAAGGATTGTATGTACATAATTAAGAAGTCTGAATGATTAAATTATGTACGTGTATTTGCATTTGGAATTCACTAAAGCTTGTACAATGTAACACTACTTTTTTAAATGTGATGCTTGTGCTTCCCTTGTTGTCATTTGTTGTTTGTAAAACTTATACGAACGCCAAATTTTGTTTCTTTACTGACGGATATATAAAGTTATTTTGAATTGCAAAAACCTATACCATTGCTCAGTCTACTAGTTGGAGAGAATTTGTGCTGTATTATATTAACATTAATCATTAATCGTTAGCCAAAAACTGTGTAACTTGAGATTTTTAACTTACCAGTCTAGCACATATTCTCTCCAAGATTTTTAACTTGATCTATTTGCTGATCTGATAAAACAATTTGTTAATTTGGCAAATACGCCTCGGTGCCTTCATGAAGCCAATGCCTCAAGGTTTATATAATTGTAAGAAGTTTGTTTTACGCCTTATAAACAACTAACCGATAATGAAAGAAAGGAAAATAGTTTGTTTACTACTAACCTATCGATTAGCAAATGCAAAACTACAAGTAATCCTAAAATGTAAAAAATCTATTTCCACCAAATTACAAGGTATGATCATCCTCAAAAAGATATATACAATAAAAAAAAGGGTTAATTGCATGACAACTGTTCGTATTTGAACACGTCAAATAAAATGTGTGTCCATAAATATATGACCCTACGGGGTTGCACACATTAACATTTAGACACGACTATATGTTTATTAAAATGTTAATTATTAATTAATATGTTAATTATTAATTAATATGTTAATTGTAATAATTGAAAATGGGAGGGTTTATATTGTAATTACGAATTATTTCCTAATTACAATACAACTAGGAATTAATGGCCTTAATTCCTACAACCTAAAAATCATTTTACTCTCCCTAAGATCAACTAACCAATCGGCACATTCCCTAAGGGAACCGATCGGCCAAACACCCCTTGTGGTGAGTTTTGGTTCGTTTGCTTGGACAAACTTTGTGGAAGCTTTAAGCGTGTACTAGCATACAAATCTGTGTTGTTAAGAAGTGTATACAAGCTTGTAGGAGGATTTAATCATAAATCCTAAACAAAGCAAACCAAGGTGAACCTTAATTATTTTAACTTAGTTGATGTTGATTACGTATAAATCTAATTGCTTCCGATGCATGTTGTTTGACAATCTGATTAAATATATACCTATAACAACAATGTAATGACTTTATATATAACCTTATTAGAGCACCCGGAGTGTGGTGGTGGTGGGTGGGGGGGGGGGGGGGGGGGGGATGAGGCTCGTTATGACTCCGTTGCTCCTCGTTGTGGGCTCGTTGTGGAGCGACCGTTGTGAGCACAACGGCTCGTTGCCAGATTTTTGTTTTTTGTTTTTTTTTTTTACTCAAACGGTAATAATACCGTTATTATTTAATTAATTTTTTTTTTTCTTTTACCAAATTTCACCTATAAATACAACCCCATTTTAACCAAAAAAATCACACCTTCTTTCAACAATCTTATTCTTAATCTCATACAGTCTCATACCAATCCCAATCTTAACCAAAATGTCTTCATCTTCCTCAAACGCTCCCCAAACAAACACAAACAATCCTTCGACGCCACAATCACAAACACTATCCGGTTTCGCTAACTACTACGGCACAACAAACGCCCTATTTTCACCCCAAATACCAAACTTTAACCCACAACAACAACAACAAATTCTAAACACTTATTTAGCGCAACAACCTCAACAACAACAACAAATGTTCACTCCCGAACAATTTGCAATGCATCAACAACTTATGATGCAACAACAATCACAATTTTTTACCCAACAATCCGAAACTTTTTATCCCCAACAAACACAATTTCCAACCGATCAAACACAAAGCCGAGTTCAAGAAACTCAAGAAATCGTCCAAGAAACCGACGATGTGGTCGAAGAAACGCCACGACCGTCCACGTCTAATCCGAAATGGAAAAAGACGTGCAAAAAAGTTTTATGGTCGGAAAAAGAGGAGGTCCTTTTGGCAAAGATGTGGTGCCACATTTCGGAAGATGCCGACAAAGGAAACGCCCAACCCGAAGCGGCATTTTGGAAACGGATCGTTTCGGGTTACAACAAAGAAGCGAGGGCGCTAGAATTGGGGGAGAGAGGCAAGGAGTCCATCAACAACAAGTTTACGGCGATGACTGCCTTGGTTAAGAATTTTATCGGCCACCATGCGGAGGCTTTAAGAAATCGGCAAAGCGGGACCAACGACTCGGCGGTTATCCAAGCGGCTCGTCAAATGTACTATGAGGCGGAGGGTTCGCAGTTTAAGCATATGGGGGCGTGGGATATCTGGAGAGATCACAGCAGATGGCGTTCATTTGTCAAGTTAGATACTCCAGTCGAGACCGTCAACCTAGACGACGTTGACATACCGGATGATATATTTACGGATGATCTACAAGAACGACCTCCAGGAAAAAAAAGAGGTAGTAAAAGAAAAGAATCATCCGACGCCTCCGATAAGGCACAAACATCTTCGTCGTCGACGCTTTGTGGGCTCATCGCGACACACTTGAAAGAAATTACAAAGACAAAAAAATATCGCGCAAAAAAAGGAAAAAACGCTCCTAGCACAAGAACAAGCGGCTATCCGACAAGAACAAGCGGCTTACTCAAGTGCAAGAAGAGACGATATGTTGTTTCTTCAACAAAGCACGGAGGGGTTGCCGCAAGCACAAGCGGAGTGGATCGAAGCGGAGAAAATAAAAATCCAAGAAAAATACGGGATGATTTAGCTTAGTATTTATTTGTATTGTTTTAATTATTTGTATTGTTTTAATTATTTGTATTTTTATTTATTTATTTTATTTAATGTTTTAATTATTAAGTTTTAATATTTTATATTGTTTTAATTATTTATTTATCTTTTATATAAATGTTTTAAGAAAAAAAATAAAAATAAAAAAGTAATCCCACAACCATCATTATCATACCACCCAAAATCTCACGATCCTCATTCTTACTGCCACGTTAGCAAAAATAATCCCATAATCCCCACAACCCTCGTTATCACTCCGAGTGCTTTATAGTTAAAAACGTAGCCATAATTTTTTGCAAGTGAGGAGAGATTAATCTTCACCTACAAAATAAAGTAAAACAAGGGCCAAATCTGGTGATTCAGGTTTTAAAAAAGTCCACTCTACTCCTTACGCAACTCAACCGACCCGAGTTGTTTGTGTATGGTTAACACTGAACACACGCCTGCCCCATTTCTCCGCCCTAAATAAACACACTCCTACACCACCACCACCACCACCACCACCAATCTCTTAATTTCTGTGGAGACAAACAATGGGGTTAGGTATAATAGCTTCAAGAACTCTCCGATCCAGATTAATCTCACCATCATCAAACCCTAGAAATTCAATTCTCAGAACCATCGTTTCAACCCCCGAGCTCAACAAACCTGAATCAGCTGAGGCGGCTGCACCTGAGCCAGATCTCCCCAAACGGACGCCTGTAGCCGGTGCTAGGCTTCATATCCCCAATCCGGATGACGTCATCGAGGTATTCGTTGATGGTTATCCGGTTAAGATCCCCAAAGGTATGACCGTTTTACAGGCGTGTTCGGCTGCCGGTGTTGATATTCCCAGGTTTTGTTATCATGATCGCTTGTCTATTGCTGGTAATTGCCGTATGTGTTTGGTTGAAGTCGAAAAGTCTCCCAAACCGGTTGCTTCTTGTGCTATGCCTGCACTTCCAGGTTAGGATTTTCGTTTTGACTTTTTTTTATTGAATTAGGCGTAGACGTTTTTTCCAATTGCTGCAGTTAGATTAGATATGTATTTTGCTAACATTGAATCAGAGTTCAACACTGATGATAACCACTACAACTTTAACGATTACGAGTATATTAGTAGCTCTAGTTTATTGTAAGTGTGTGAGTCTTATATAAATACTTTTAATCGTCGTTTTCTTAGGTATGAATGGAGTAACTCTTGTCCTCGAATTCTTTTCTCAATCGAGTGTGTTCGGTGTTCCTAAATCATTTAGTTCCCAATGATTATTCATACTCTAATCTTCAAAAACGGTTATACTTGGTTGATTAACTAACAACAGTAAATCAGTCCAGATCATTGGCATTAAAGTGGTTTTTCGTTGGCGATTTTTGATATTAATCCCGAAAATCATAGTGAAAATCCGTACTTGAAAAATGTGGCCCTCCCAATTTGATGAAACTTCATCGATTTATGAGCAAACTCATCCTGATATTCACCTAATGGGCTTTTGTTTAAAATCGTGCAAATTTGACATGGGTGTATGCTTGTTGCATAGTATTAGGATAAAACATTCTAGCCAAGCATCTAATTTCCTTCTACAAACCAATGATGTATAATATTCACAACTGTTGTTTGTTTAAGCTCCATTGGTTCTCACGTAGGATCATCACATTATTCTCCAAATCTCACCCCGGTAGATCTCAACATATTGATTCTAGTGGACATTATTATTCAAATTTCATGTATCCTTGATGCCACCTAAGTACTCTTCCTTCTAAGTTGATAGAGGAACTTCACTACTTCAGTATGTTTTTGCAACCATGATTTCAGATCTTCACTTTTAAACCTCGGGACTCAGTTTTGGTTAGCCTCGAATCATGTTGATGTGGAGTTCATATCAATTCAACAATGTTAGGACCAAAAAGGTATTGCACCACCACCATTTTAATTGGCAGACATATATGACTTCCACAATTTAGCAATCGGTCTAGCATTCTCAGAAGTGTGAAAGTTTTGTTGATGACTATTGCAGTCGATGTTTGTTCAAAATACCTCTGAACTTTACTTTATGGTTCACAAACTCCAATCGGTGGAGTTAGCTCATGAGGTATCAGCAGATGAACTCCTTATTCCATTATGATTCATTGAATCTTTAACTTCACTTTTATCTTTTCTACAGTTATAGCTTCTGTAGAACATGTCCACTATATGATAGATAAATTAGGGAAATGTTTTCGTTTTGAAGTTTCTTTACCTAAGCCTGGAAGTATTACAGTTTACTACTTTGTTTAATATGAACATTTTATGAAACTCATGCCATATTTGTTATGCATGTTCTAATGAGTTCATCCTTTTGCTTATAGGAATGAAAATTAAGACTGATACGCCAATAGCAAAGAAGGCACGTGAAGGAGTAATGGAATTCCTTCTGATGAATCATCCCTTAGATTGCCCAATTTGTGATCAGGGTGGTGAATGCGACCTCCAGGATCAATCTATGGCCTTTGGATCTGACAGAGGCCGTTTTACTGAAACCAAAAGATCTGTTGTCGACAAGAATCTTGGCCCGTTGGTCAAAACCGTCATGACTCGGTGCATCCAGTGTACCAGATGTGTTAGGTTTGCAAGTGAAATAGCCGGAGTGCAAGATCTTGGCATGTTAGGGCGTGGAAGTGGTGAAGAAATCGGAACATATGTTGAAAAACTAATGACCAGTGAACTTTCTGGAAATGTAATCGATATCTGTCCTGTTGGAGCACTCACCTCAAAACCCTTTGCTTTTAAAGCTCGAAACTGGGAACTTAAAGGAACCGAAACCATTGATGTTACTGATGCTGTTGGTTCCAATATCCGTGTCGATAGCAGAGGTCCAGAAGTCATGCGCATTGTACCACGTTTAAATGAGGTATTCTTTTTTGGCAAAAAGAAATATTATCAAAAACATATAGATAAATTTTCGTCAAATAGTCGGGACAAAGAAACTGATTGTCCTAGTGAAAAAGGCTACCAAGCTTTGTAATCCTTTATCCATAGATCTTCTAAAAAGATATTCATTAAATTTGATCCCAGTTGAATATACTATCTGAAAAATGAGCCTAACAAACTTTGTAAACGTCTACCATCCCAATGATGATGAAAATTAGCCTATTGAGAATCCATTGTCCATATGAATTAGTAAACTCCCTTAAATATTTTCTGTTAACGTAAGGGTATTTCTGTCATTTGTTTATCCTGTTATTTATGTCTTGACCCACAGGACATTAATGAGGAATGGATATCAGACAAAACGCGTTTCTGCTATGATGGGTTGAAGAGACAGAGACTAAATGACCCAATGATTCGTGGTGCTGATGGGCGGTTTCAGGCTGTGAGCTGGCGTGATGCTCTTGCTGTGGTGGCGGAGGTCATCAACCAAGTTAAACCCGAGGAAATTGTTGGAGTTGCGGGTAAACTCAGTGATGCAGAATCGATGATCTTACTAAAAGATTTCTTGAACAAAATGGGGTCAAATAATGTATCGTGTGAAGGAAATGGTAAGAACATTGATGCAGATTTACGTTCAGGTTATCTCTTAAATACCAGTATCCAAGGGCTGGAAAAAGCAGATTGTTTTCTTCTAGTTGGTACCCAGGTAAAGTGTTCTTAATTTTCTTTTTGCAAGTACTAAATTGGGCAAATGCCATAAATAGCAATACACTTAACTATTTGGTCCATTTTGGTATTTACAAGTTTTTGAATGACCCAGTTTGGTAATTTTAGAGTAAGAAAAACATACAAAATAATTCCCTGTAACCAAATTCAGACAAAACATATTTTAGCCCCAGATAGGTGCAAACGAAAAAAACTCAACTACCGAAGTAGCTCTGTATAAAATATTATATTACCCAAATGGATTTAAAAAGTTATACTCTTTTCGCCCCAAAATAAATATCCACTAGACAAGATAAGAGTTTCAGAAAAATGCAACGTTTACAATTACTTGAGTACCATTTTCACCCGTATTAAGTGCACATCGTTTTAGAACTCGGGTAAATTGATAAAATTGATAAGTTATGTTTGAGTACCATTTTTATCCTTAATGTGGACATTTACTTTGGGACGGAGGGAGCATTTCCCAAAATGGACCATTGACTAAAGTATATTGCTTCTATGATATTTGCCCTAATAAATATTAAGCTTAGTTATTTTGATTTAAAATGCAGCCAAGGGTGGAAGCTGCTATGGTTAATGCCAGAATCCGCAAAACGGTTCGAGCCACTCAAGCTAAAGTTGGCTACATTGGCCCACCTACTGATTTCAACTACGTTCATCAGCATTTAGGCACAGGCCCTGAAACCCTAACTGAAATAGCAGAGGGCCGCCATTCCTTCAGCTCAGCTCTTTCATCTGCCAAAAACCCCGCCATTATAATTGGTGCTGGTGTCTTCGAACGGGATGATAAAGACGCCATTTTCTCAGTTATTCAATCAATCGCTGCCAAGCACAAAAACATAATCACTCCAGATTGGAATGGAATCAACGTTTTGCTCCTTAACGCTGCCCAAGCTGCTGCACTGGATCTTGGACTTGTTCCTGAATCTGACAACGCTATTGAATCTGCTAAGTTTTTGTATTTAATGGGTGCAGATGATGTGGATTTGGATAAACTTCCAAAAGATGCGTTTGTGGTGTATCAAGGCCACCATGGTGATAAAGGCGTCTATCGTGCAAATGTGATACTTCCTGCAGCAGCGTTTAGTGAGAAGGAAGGAACGTATGAAAACACGGAAGGGACAGCACAGCAAACTGTGCCAGCTGTCCCAACTGTTGGTGATGCTCGTGAAGATTGGAAGATAGTTAGGGCACTTTCTGAGGTTTGCGGGGTTAGGCTGCCTTATGATACCATCACTGGTGTTCGGTCACGAATTAGAATGGTTGCACCAAATCTGTTACACGTGGATGAACGAGAACCGGCTACGTTTTCTGCTTTGGCGAAACCCGAGGGATCTAGTAAGGTGAGTGCGACTCCATTTGGTGTTACGATTGACAACTTCTATATGACCGATGCAATTACAAGGGCGTCGAAGATAATGGCACAATGTAGTGCTTTGTTGAAGAAGTGAGGGATTGTTTGGGACTACTAATAAAGTTGTGTTTTTCAGTTTTCGGGTGTTAAAACACTGATTTGTAATTTCAGTCTTAAAGGAAAAAGAGAGCGAAGAAAACAGTTGTATAAATTATGATGCAAATGCCATAATTAGAGTTTACTTACGCTCATAAATGGCTGGTGCCTGTGACATTGGTTTGTAATTTTTTTGTAAGCTAAGGAGTACTCTGTATGGGATTCGAGACCAATGCAGTAATGCTTGTTTTCTTGTATTATTGTTTTAAAAAAAAAACATGTTCAGAAGTGTGATAAAGATCTTATTTTCTATTCGACTGTTTACGGTTTTATTTGTTATTTCTTATTTTAATGGTGGTTAAGATTCAAGAATGAAAAATGATACAACCATATGGTGGCGAGTCAGAGCTTTCGTCTAGCGTTGTTTGCTTGAACATAGTGATGGAAGGGCGAGAATAAGACTCGTTTTTTTCTACTTCTATCCATTTATGAGGAATAACTGCAGGTTACACATGAAATACACGTCGGGATGACGTATGTAGTATGATATATGTATGTTATTCAGACTGCATTCATACACCTTTGTTGGATTTTAAGTGTCACAAAAGGTTGTTATCATGTAATTGTTTAGGACCCGTCTCAATCTAACAGAGTGTTGGATCGAATAAAACATCAAAACAAGAGACCTAGCTCCTTGAAGGGAATCAGGTAGATACGACTGAACTGAAGGATGACCTTTTGCGTATCCAAGTTCTTTCATTAACTTTGTAGGTGCGCTTCTTGGATGTAATGGTACACCCTCTCATTTTGTGCAGCCGAATCTCTAACAGCGTTAGTAGCAAACAGAAACGCCTCTATGCAGCTATAGACTTAGGAGCAAGTGCCACAATTGGGACATACGTTCAATAACTTTCTCACTCACTTGGATTTCTTTTGGCGTAAAACCTTAACTTTGTGACAAACCATTATCTGAAACTCTGAATCATGAATAGCACGGGTAAGTATAATTGCAACATTATCAACTTGAAGCGGATTGAGGGTAACTACTCTATAACACGACAACAATGGTGTTATCAAATGAAAAAGACGGATTTTCAGTAGTAGCACCGATAAATATAATACTTCCATCCTCAATTACAGGCAAGAATGAATCTAATTATGACTTATTAAACCTATGAACCTCATCTACAAACAACACAATTCTAGTAATAACAGTACCAATGGTATTCTTTTCTATTTTCAAGCTTCTTCAACATCTTTAATACAAGCTTACAGCAGACAATGAACGATACGATAAGAGGAAGTTGAAGAACACAAACTAACAATAGCTCGACGTCAAAAATTATTTTATATCGTTTTTGTTTTAAAAACCTTGTGCAAGCCAGAATGATCAACGCGGAACAGATGAACACGCAGTCATCAAAACTGCACTAAAAGAGGGTTGCATTACATAACTATGGCACCATGAACAAAGGTACACAATTTTAACAGCATGTGTGATTCTAGCACTGTATAGAGCGACTTAAAATCGGTATCTATAGGAAAAGAAATAATAAATAAATAATTAACATAATAAATATCTAAGTTTAACAGTAGGTCCTTTTAAGTACCAGGTTTCACGAGGACTAATGCTACGATAAACATAAAAGGTTAGCTTAGAAGGGTCACTTGAAGTTATCACATGCGTTCTCGTGCACACCTTAACCCCATGAAAGCTGTACATGCACTATGGAGATAGAATTATTGAAATCGATTGTATCCAATTTCCCATGTATAGCGGCATTAGCCAACTCAGCGAATCGGGTACATTTTGTATATCGGGTCTTATGCAGGTACCTTCTCTACAGATTATGAATCTTTTTCTTGCCTTTTCCTGCAACAAAAAGATGAATGAGAACACACAGCACCAGATGCATTATTCATCACCAAATCACCACAAAAAGAAGAAAATGTGAAGATGCAGGAAATCAGAAGTTTCGGAAGTGGATTTTGGTTTTGAAACAGGTCAACAGTTTACTCATGATGAATTTATGAAATATGCAGATGAGTTCAAACTTCAGAATTTTAGGAAAAACGAGGGAATACTCGATCTAGGAAATCAATGGGAATCCTCTGTGGAAATTGGAAAACGTATAAGGTAAATATTGTCGTATAGTAGCGAAACCAACCGAATAAATCAAGGTATTTTGAATATTCGCTCTGTTTGTGACTGATGTCTTTTTATTTTAAGTATTAAACAAATTACTATTTTAATTTAGGTGCTTTACGGTGCTGATTTGGAAACGGGTACATTTGGTAAAGGGTTTTCAATTCTGTCTTCTCAGGTTGAGGGTTCAGATGAAAAGTACGTTAAGTCTGGTTGGAACCTAAATAACTTTCCTAAGCTTCCAGGTTTGTTACTCGCCAACGAAAGTAGTGATATTTCGGGTGTTTTAGTTCCTTGGTTGTTTATTGGAATGTGCTTTTCATCGTTTTGTTGGGTAAGTTAACGTTACTTAATTTTACAACATTAGTCAAATACCTAAAATACCCTTCAAAGCTTAGTACGTGACAGATATACCACACCATTTGGCAGCATGTTGAAGATCATCACTTATATTTAATAAAGTACTTGCATTGGGGACTCGTTTCGTTTTTGTTAACTTCTTTTATTTTATCCTTTTGACCCGTTAAAGTGAAATATAACCCAAATAGACATATGATATTCAAAAACAATCAAACTGTAATAACAAGCAGTAAAAAGACTTACTTTTCTTGCTGCTTAACTAACGATAAAGGCCTTCTATAACCATCATCCTCGTCATTCTTCTTCTTCCCTTGATGTCTTGATTCGGGTTTCCAGTTAGATTTAATGAGCGATTCACCTAATAACTTAGCAATATCTGTAGCCCTACTCTCCGCTGTCTTAACATATGGAAACTTTTCCTCGCTGAAATGATTCGACAGCCATAAATACATCGACAAAACTTGGTGCTTACTCTCAAGATCTAACAGCTCTGTATCATTTCTAGCAGAATGAGTTGGATTTCCCATAGCTAAACTAACAGGCACGTTTTGAGAATACAATTGAGCAAATCTTAATAAATGATACATAGCTTTCGGGTCCCTAATATTAACTGGAGCAAAACAAAAATTGAAACGGTCTTCAAGAGACATTCCTTGAATTTTCTCCAACATATTAGCAACTTTTTTTATGTGATCGTGTTTGCACAAGAAGTAAGATCCATCTAAACGACAATTTTCTCCAAACTTTTGAAGCAACTGGGCGAAAGTAATATCCGCAATTTGACCAGCAAATAACTCAACCTGCTCAAAAAATGGAAAAAGACCCACCTTCGTAACTTCATCAAAAGGTTTTTGTAAGCATTCTATTAAGTAACCCAAATCCTCTAACTGTAAAGTGGTTGTTAACCCGTCTGGATAAATACTTCCTCTACGACCCGCCCGACCCGCAATCTGCTTCACTTGTGATGCAGGAACACGTACGATTTTATCACCATTGTACTTTGAAAGACTATGAAAAACTATACGTCTTATATTAAGATTTAAACCCATTCCAACTGCATCGCTTGCTACCAAAATATCATACTCATTACCTTCTTCATTAAACAATTTAGCTTGGTGCCTACGGGTCTCTGGTGGCAAGGCACCGTAAATAACACAACATTTATGATTCGTGTGCTTTTCAATAGCTAATTTCGCTTCAAAAATCTCTCTTCTTGAAAACGCGACAACACAATCTCCTGAACGAACGTTTCTTATGTCTCCTAACAAAGTTTTCGCTTCAACTACCAAAGGTTTGAATCTTTCATAATGGTTTTCAATCAACTCGTCACCAGTTTCAGCACAAATCTTTCGGACGATACCTAAAACACTTGGATCCCCACATAAATGTATCTCATCAGCCTGCAAACCGAGCAAAGCCCGTGTCCACGCATACCCTCTATAATTATCCGCCATCATTTGAATCTCATCAATAACCGCTACTTCATACAACTCATCCGTAGAAACCATTTCAATCGTACAAGCAGTATGATTCGCAAAAGGAACATATTTCTTCTCTTGTCCCGTAAGCAAACTACAATACACACCTTTCGCATTCACCTTATCAAAAACTTCCATCGCCAAAAGCCGAAGAGGACTACAATAAACCCCCATCTTCGCTTCCTTAAACCTTTCCAAAGCATTATACGTCTTCCCACTATTAGTCGGTCCACAATGATACACAATCTTCCTTTTAATCGCCCTAGCAAACGGAAACCATGTCTCAGGCTTCCTCAAATCCGCAGACGAAATCATACTCCTAAACTTCTTAATCTCATCAGGAAACTCTTCTAAACAAAACTCAACAAACAACGGAAAAAGAAACCTTTCACATTCATTACTAGGCCCTAACTTTAACAAATACTCTGCGGTTTCCTGATCACATTTCTGAAAGAAAAAACTCTTAAACTTACTCGCAGCAGTCGGAAAAAAAGAAGCAGTAATATAAATAGCTAAAGCTTGATTAGAAGCCCACCCAGACTTACTAAAACACCTAAATATCTCTGTAAGCTTCTCCCAATCCTCTAAAGATAACTTTCTCGCAATCGGTCCATCACGAAGGGTACGGTAAAGGTGTGCAGGATCACAAATGGGTTTGGTGCAAAAGAATCGATTAGAATGTAGAAAGGTTGAAACTTTATGTAAAAAGGGTGAATTTTGGGGAGTATGGAATCGATTTGATGGTGATGATGATGAGATGAATCTTAGCTGGTGTAAATGCGATGAACAGAAACGTAGAAGACGATAACGTGCCATAATTAGGGTTTGATTTGGGAGAGGAATGGTGGTCTAGAACCCTAAAAGCTTATCAAATGGGTCGGGTACTTAAACCCTATCAAACTATGTAATTTATGTTTTGTTAAGAACATTACACCGAACCGAATCGGAAACCGAAAATTGACCCAAAACGTAAAATTATCGGTTTGGGTTTTAATTTTAGAGAAACTGAATTGTCATGTTATAATTTATTAATATTTTACCTTTTTTTATCGTTAATTTATATTTTATCGCAACAATTAAGTCAAAGCTTAACGACACATTTTTTATTTGTTGAAGCAAAACTCTGTCGGTTGGTGTTGGGGACTAGGATGTGGCGTTCTTTGTCATTCTAAACTTGAATCCGCCTCAAACATCAAAAGTCTTGTTAGAAGGAAACCTGATACCAAAGTGGGTATCGAGTTCCATGATCCTCAAACCCGAAGGTTTTTACCCTGTCAGGTGGCGATTCCCAAAAAATAACACCCTCTTCGGTAGAGAAAGTATTATTCGCCACGATGTTTTGTGATCATATGGCTTCTCTAGTATGAGCTTTATGCCTGTAGGCACTTGAGCTTCGTCCTGATAAGAGTGTCATCCTCGTATGAGCTTCATGCTAGTAGGCAATTGAGTTTCATCCCAATATATACTCGAGCTTCATCCCACTTGGTGTCCATTGGAGACTCTACTCCAATATAATTCATAAGTTACTGTCAAATTGCACATTTAAGTTATTCTAGTTTGCTGATTTTTAGGGATTTCCCTTTGAATAACATGGTCCTCTTTGTGAGCGACTATTATCGATTTTTCTCTAGTTTATGTTATTTTCAATTTCTTGTAATCGCTCTATTTAAAGGGCTTATTAGCATGAATGAACGCATTGAGTTCCAAGTGAGTTTATATCAATTGTATCATTAACGAGAAAGCATGGCGATTTTGGATTGTCCAAGTTAAAATTCTATAGCTTACGAAGTAAATGTTGTCTTGGAAATGGACCACTCATATTTAGAGCATTTGTAATTTATACGACCTTATAAAGTTTTATAGATTGCTACATTATAGTCATGTATCATCTTTGTATAAGTCTAGAAAAATGAGGGAAAAAATGTTTCATATGAAACTATTTATCTTTTGCTTTGATTAAAAAGTCATAATCCCACCTTTTTTTACCGTAGAGTATTGCATGTCTATAAAGTGTTGTATAAATTTGCAAATGTTAAATACTTCAAATCATCAAAATTTTGCCCATATCGTTGTAGCCTTGTAGGTTATACTAATGCAACTCATATACAATTATTACTATCGATGCTCTATGCCCAAACACTAAATGGTCCCAATAAAAAAAAATCCGAGTAAAAGCCAAGAAAAAAATAAACTGAACGATTTTAGACTTTATAAAAACAAAAAATTCGGTTTAAATTTTGACAACAATCAATCCAAACCGGGCCGGGGTACCCCTACAAAATATGAAAATATATATGTTTTTGCTTTAGTTGAAATATTCTTTACTTTTGATTCTTTAAATAATCAAAGTAGGGTTTAAATTTAATCAAATTTATGTGAAGTTTAAAGTGACTATTCACAATGTTATTCATAAGAAATTTTGAATCTTGAAACCACACAAGGATTTATTATATGTTTTATGATACTAACAATCAAAACAACCAAACTATGGTTCTCTGCCCAAAACCATATTATTGTTACTTTTGAACAAATCTCGAAAATCATCTATTTTACGGTAAACCGGTGATCTAACCACTTTAGACATATCAATGGTACTTATTTAGAACACGAAGAAATGCCAGTTCACTTATGTGATTTCTCCCAATTCAAACCAGTAAAAAGCTTTATCTCCACATTAGCTATTGTTCCAGGATCAACACACTTGTATGTAATCGCTATTCCCACTGTAATTGCTGATTTCACTTTAAAATTTTCTCTTCTATAAAACACGATAACGCAGTCTCCTGAAAGAACGTTTCTTATGTCTCCTGATAAAGTTTTCTCTTCAATTACAAAAGGTTTGAATCTTTCATAATGATTTTCAATCAACTCGTCACCAGTTTCTGCACAAATCTTTCGCACCATACCTAAAACGCTTGGATCCCCACATAAACGTATCTCGTCAGCCTGCAAACCGAGTAAAGCCCGTGTCCACGCATACCCTCTATAATTATCTGCCATGATTTGAATCTCATCAATAACTGCTACTTCATATAACTCATCTGTAGAAACCATTTCAATAGTACAAGCAGTGTGATTTGCAAAAGGAACATATTTCTTCTCTTGACCCGTAAGTAAACTACAATACACACCTAACGAGTTCACTTTCTCAAAAACTTCCATCCCCAAAAGCCTAGAAGGACTACAATAAATACCTTTTTTCGCTTCCATAAATCTTTGCAATGCATTATCTGTCTTACCACTATTAGTCGGTCCACAATGATACACAATCTTCCGTTTAATAGTGATGTGTCTGAAATAAACCATATTTTGTAGCCACATTTATCGTATTTAAGCATCATTATCTGCAACTTTTGTTATGATTTGGTATATTTTTAGTAAGAATTGCAGATTAAAGTTATATTTGGATCATGGAGCGAAAAGGAGCTGAAACCGGCTTAAAACGGAGACAAACGAGCAGGAAATACGAAGATTGAGAAACAGCCGGCGGCTGAAATTCCTTAGCCGGCGGCTAAATTAAAGTTTTCATAAAATTGTTCAAAACGTGCCGCGGAAGCAACTTTTTAGCCCGTGTGATCCAGCCGACGGCTGAAATCAGCCAGCCGACGGCTAAATGGTCGTTTTCAGAAATCTATATAATGGGCTTCTAGGTCTCGGATTTAATACACTTTTATCATTATTTTCAACCTGCATTCATCTTGGAGAGCTGAAAGAAGAGTCCTAGAAGCCGTCAAACACTTGGAAGCTTTTGGTTAATCTCTTTTAACCAACTTTGAATTTAGTAATTGTTTGATTCAAGTTTATTTGCATTATTTTTCTTGATACAATGATTTGTTTGAAGACTGATTTTGTTATTTGCTTACAATCCAACATGAGCTAAACTCTTTAAGCGATTGCTTGGATTGTTGAACCTGGATCTATGTTTTAATCAAGTTTATGTTTGAACTTATTGATTTTTCCATTATTATTTACGTTTAATCGCGATCCATGTTTATTCAAAGTTATTAAATCTACTACTTAGCGTGATTGATAGATCTATAACATAACTAGCGTTCTTATATGATTTATTGGTTATTTGCGATTATATGATTTATTAGATAATTGTAGCTTGATACTTAATTGAGATAGGCTAAGAGATTAGTAATTTAATAAATTGAATGAACATGACAATTATATCAAATCTGAATAATTGAGACTTTTGTTAATTCGTAGTCGACAGATTAAATTGTAAATAATAGTGAACTTAAGGCACGATTTAGAGTGGATAAATCTAAGATAGCTCTTGATGTACGAATAATCGTATGATCTTTCTCTAAAATTGTAGGATTAGATAACTCTAGCGGGAAATCTAGTTATCATAGGAATCACAGTTAAATCAATCAAACATATTCTTGTTAATTCATAATCCAGGTGAAACGTAATTCCAAGTAATCGTTGCTTTTAAATCTGATTAATTCTCAAAGACTTTTCGAAACCGTTTTTCATCCATTAATTCACTTAGTTCATTAATTGTTATTTATTTTAGTTATTTGTTTTCTGAAATATGTTCTCACAGAACTAAAACGTCCCCCCATATTTACTTGCTTTTATTAGTTTAATTACATAATTTGAGATAACGGATATTAATACACGTTCCCTGAGTTCGATCCGGACTTACTGATTCTATATTTACGTACGATCAGGTACACTGCCTGTTTTGTGTGTTGATATACGTTGGTAAAAATCCTTTTCTAAACTTAAAATAATTTTATGCTATAAAATACACATCAAGTTTTTGGCGCCGCTGCCGGGGAACGGTTGCTATTTTTATTCGTAATTTTGAATTTGTAATTATTCGATCCTTTTGGAAAGATTTATCTTTCTGGAAGTTGCATTCTTTTTGTATTACGTGATAATTGTTAATTGGACTAATCGGATTTTTGAAGTTACAATTTTTCAGGAAAATCTGCACACAGCACTTTTTAACCGTCGGCTGAATATAAACAGCCGTCGGCTGATTTCCAGCCGCCGGCTGAATTTAGCCAGCCGCCGGCTGATTTGTCGCTGCTGTTTATTTTTCGTTTTATTGTAATTTTAATTTTCCGTTTTGTTTAATTTTCAGTTATCACGGGCTACTGACATATTTTCTTCTGTTCCATTAGGTTTTGCATGACCCGGAGTTCAAATCCAAATCTTGTAGAGCCTTTCGAAGATCCCGAGAAAGCTTTTAGAATTCGACGCAGATTGTTTTCCCCAAAAGCTCAACCACTCACCAGTTTTAAGATTCGCC
This sequence comes from Senecio squalidus, assembly GCA_910822075.1. Taxonomy (NCBI): domain Eukaryota; kingdom Viridiplantae; phylum Streptophyta; class Magnoliopsida; order Asterales; family Asteraceae; genus Senecio; species Senecio squalidus. The sequence goes on from CAJVGC010000589.1 coordinate 29,998,483, forward strand.
AAAACGAGAGTTTCGCTTCTGATTTTATGCCATCTTCTGACGAGGAATACAACCAATTTTCTGATCAGGAGGAAGAGAAACCACTCCCTAATTCACCAGCCACCGTATCAGATTCCGATTCAACTGAAGAATCAGAGCACGAAATGGCAGTCAACATCAATGAGATCACGCCAGTTTCTCAAAGAACTTCGAGAAAACCCTTTTAATGGAGAGAGAACGAAGATGCTAATGTTCATGTGGAAAAGGTCATCGAGATTGCTGATGCTTACACCATTCCTGGTGTGACAAAGGAGGCTGTCATGTTACGGGTGTTTCCGATGACACTCAAGGGAAACGCAAAACGGTGGATGGGAACGAACCGCTAATTCCATCACTACTTGGGCCGATCTGAGGGCCAAGTTTTTGAAGAACTACTGTCCCCCTTCAAAAACCTCTAAGATGATTGATGACATCCGGAACTTCACACAGGATATTGGCGAGTCACTTTATCAAGCATGGGAGCGTTACAAAGACATGTTACACAAATGCCCCCAGCATGATCTCAACACTCAGCAAGTCATCAAGACATTTTACAAGGGGGTTGATCGTCAAACTCGTAACGAGTTAGACTCTGAAGGAAAAATTCCACGGAAAATCCCGGCTGATGCTTGGAGTGCTATTGAAAAATCTGCTAAACACTCCAAACTATGGGAAGACGGTGGTAAGGGACGAAGGCAAATGGCTGATAACAGCGACGGTCTCGCTGCTATAACTAACAAACTGGATGCTATGGGAAGAGACATCAAGCGCGTCAACGAGAAAGTTCATGCTATTCAAGTTGGTTGCGAAATTTGCAACGGATACCATCTAGCCAAAGATTGCCCTAGGAAAGATGAGGAAGAAGCTACTGAAGAGGTAATGTATGGAGATTACCAAGGAGGAGACAGGAATAACAACAACTATCGCCAAGGAGGAGACAACAATGGTTATCGCAAGCCCTACAACAACAATCAGGGAAATCCAAATGGGCAGAAACCATATCGGCAAGGACCACCTGGGTTCTATGCTAAGAAGCTCCTAAGGCGCCGTTTCCACCAAAGGACGATTTGCATGAACTGATGAAACAACTCATGACAACTAATAATCAGTTTATGCAAACCACGATCAAGCGAATGGATGACACTGATTCCATCATCCGTAATCAAAGCGCTTCGATCAAGCAACTCGAAGGGACCATGGGACAACTAGCGAAAGTAGTGCAAGAGAGATTTCCGGGACAGCTACCGAGCTTCACGGAAACGAATCCTCGAGATCATGTCAAAGCAGTTACCACCCGAAGTGGTAAAACTCTCGATTCTTCTTTTACAGGTGTTACTAACAATATTTCTTCTGATTTTGCACAGGTTAACAAAGAAGACGGACAAGAGAACGCAGACAAACCGCTGAATTCTGCTACTGCTGAGTTTCAGCCGGCGGCTGCCCAAAGCCAACCGGCGGCTGAAAGCCAACCGGCGGCTGGGATTTTCCAGCCGACGGCTGAAACGCTGATTTCGAAAAAGACCACTCCAGCTGCTGCTACGAAGCCGAAAATCACACCGGTGACTAAGGACTTCACACCTGCTGTTCCATACCCTAATGCTCTGAAGAAAGACAAAGACGCTGTCACTTATCACAAATTTCTGGAGAACATGAAGCAGCTTCACATCAATATTCCGTTCATTGAGGCGATTGCTCAAATGCCGAAGTACGCGAAATATTTGAAGGATCTTGTGACAAATAAGAGTAAGCTGGAAGACGCTTCCAAGGTCACCATGAATGCCCGTTGTTCCGCACTGATGCAAAACAAGTTGCCTCCGAAATTAAGCGATCCAGGCGCTATTTCTATTCCTTGTTTAATTGGCAATTTAACTGTGAACAATGCATTAGCTGATCTAGGAGCAAGTATTTCTTTGATGCCATATTCCATGTATGCTAGATTAGGTTTAGGAGAACCAAGACCTATTCGTATGTGCATTGAATTAGCTGACCGCTCTGTTCAATATCCTAGGGGAGTTGTTGAAAATGTTCTTGTTAAAGTTGATAAATTTGTGTTCCCCTGTGATTTTGTCATTCTTGATATGGTAGAGGACCCTAGAGTACCGATTATCCTAGGACGTCCATTTTTAGCTACATCTCACTCCTTAATTGATGTCTTTAACCGTAGAATCACCATGCAAGTAGGAGATGAGAAAGTCGTGTTTAATGTTAATGATTCAATGGAATACCCTTCTGCAGTAGATGATACTTGTTATTATTTAAATGCATATGACATTTCCGATGATGAGTTTGTGCAGATGTTACTGGAGGATGATCAGACTGATTCATTCATTAATGAGGGCTGGAGTGGAGATTTTGACTCTGCAAAAGAGTTGGCTGAATTTGATATGCTACTGGAGGAAGTCAAGTCTACACTGATCACCGAAAATCAGGAAACGAACGAAGAAAAACCGCCAGCAAAAGCCAGCCGGCGGCTGTCTAAAGCCAGCCGGCGGCTGAAAAGTAGCCAGCCGGCGGCTAAGATTCTCAGCCGGCGGCTGATTGACCAGTACAGGGATTTCGGTTCACGGTGTTCCATGTTCACGAGCTGAGATCATGGAAATTAAAACATCGATCGAAGAACCACCCAAACTGGAATTGAAACCACTTCCGTCTCATCTGGAGTATGCATATTTGCAAGGTACAAGCGACTTACCTGTTATTATTTCTTCTAACTTATCTTGTGGGGAGAAAGATCGTTTATTGCAGGTACTTAAAGCTCACAAGCAAGCTCTTGCATGGAAGATTACTGACATTCGGGGGATTAATCCATCATTTTGCACGCACAAAATTCTAATGGAGACAGACTTCAAGCCGGTCGTTCAACCGCTTCGACGTTTAAACCCGAAAGTCAAGGATGTGGTGAGGAAGGAAATTATCAAGTTGCTGGATTCAGGACTCATATACCCTATTTCTGACAGTCCATGGGTGAGTCCGGTGCATGTGGTTCCGAAAAAGGGAGGTATGACAGTCGTTGCCAACGAAAAGAACGAGCTAATTCCTACACGAACGGTAACAGGGTGGCGTGTCTGCATTGACTACCGAAAGTTAAATGACGCCACCCGCAAAGATCATTTCCCTTTACCATTTGTTGATCAAATGCTTGAACGGTTAGCCGGGAAAGCCTTTTATTGCTTTTTAGATGGTTTTTCAGGTTATTTCCAGATTCCTATTGAGCCGGAAGATCAAGACAAGACCACCTTCACGTGTCCCTTTGGCACGTTTGCTTATCGGAGGATGCCATTCGGTCTGTGCAATGCACCTGCTACATTTCAACGGTGTATGATGGCAATCTTTCACGATATGGTGGAGCAATTCATGGAGATCTTTATGGACGACTTTTCGGTCTTTGGAGACTCATTTGATTCATGCTTGGAACACTTGGAGAAAATGTTGGCGAGATGTGAACAGTCCAATTTGGTGCTTAACTGGGAGAAGTGCCACTTCATGGTCCGCGAAGGAATTGTTCTAGGACACAAAATCTCAAGTGTGGGGATCGAGGTGGATCAATCAAAGATTGAAGCCATTGCGAAACTACCCCCACCAACGAATGTCAAGTCGGTAAGGAGTTTTCTAGGTCACGCAGGTTTTTATAGACGTTTTATAAAAGATTTTTCTAACATTGCGCGACCTATGAATCAACTCCTCGAAAAAGATTGTAAATTTAATTTTTCTTCTTCTTGTTTAACTGCATTTAACATTTTGAAGGAAAGATTGATTTCAGCACCGATTATGACTAGTCCTAATTGGGATTTACCGTTTGAGCTAATGTGTGATGCGAGCGATTACGCGGTCGGAGCAGTTTTAGGACAGCGGATTGAGAAGAGATTTAAACCAATCTATTACGCAAGCAAGACCCTTACAGATGCGCAGGAAAATTACACCACCACTGAAAAAGAACTGCTCGCTGTTGTCTTTGCTTTTGATAAATTTAGATCTTATTTAATCATGTCTAAAACTATTGTATTTACTGACCATTCTGCTTTGAAGTTTTTGTTTAGCAAAAAGGATGCCAAACCACGATTACTCCGCTGGATTTTACTTTTGCAGGAATTCGATATTGAAATTCAGGACAAGAAAGGAGCGGAGAATTTGGCGGCAGATCATTTGTCTAGGTTGGAAAACCCAGAATTGGAAAAGCTAGATGAGTCGGTCATACGAGACACCTTTCCCGACGAAGCTCTCATGACGGTTAAAGTAAGTGACGAGGTACCTTGGTTTGCGGATATTGCTAATTATTTGGTTGCCAAAACCCTTCCCACGAATAAAACTTATCAGCAAAAGAAGCGATTCTTTGCTGATTTGAAACATTATTTTTGGGAAGACCCGTTTTTGTTTCGTGCTTGTGCAGATGGCGTAATTCGGAGGTGTGTTTCTGGAGCGGAAAAAGACAAGATCTTACGCCATTGCCATTCAGGACCTGTAGGAGGACATCATGCTGCGAATTTCACAGCCAAACGGGTTTTTGATGTCGGGTTCTACTGGCCATCAGTGTACAAGGATGCTCAGGATCATGTGAAGAAATGTGACGCTTGTCAACGGACTGGTAATATTTCTTCACGCGACGAGATGCCACAAACGGGCATCCAGGTATGTGAAATTTTCGATGTTTGGGGTATTGATTTTATGGGACCCTTTCCTTCAAGTCGGGGAAATAAATATATTTTAGTAGCTGTCGACTACGTATCAAAGTGGGCTGAAGCGAAAGCTTTACCCACCAATGATGCGCGAGTCGTCGTTCATTTTTTGAAACAATTATTTTCCCGGTTTGGTACCCCTAAAGCTTTAATTAGTGATAGGGGTACACATTTTTGTAACGCCCAACTTGAGAAGGTGTTAAAAAGATATGGTGTAAACCATAAATTTTCAACAGCTTATCACCCCCAAACGAGCGGACAGGTCGAGGTTACTAACCGAGGCTTGAAGCGCATTTTGGAAAAGTCGGTCGGTGCAAATCGTAAGGATTGGTCCGATAAATTAGACGATGCTCTTTGGGCGCATAGGACTGCATTTAAAACTCCTATTGGTTGTACTCCTTATCGTTTGATTTATGGTAAAGCATGTCACTTACCCGTTGAAATTGAGCATAAAGCCTATTGGGCTTTAAAAGCTGCCAATATGGAAATGATTCCTGCAGGGAAGAACAGGTTCCACCAGATCCAGGAGTTAGACGAGTTACGCATGAACGCTTATGAGAACTCGCTATTTTACAAGGAACGGACGAAGAAATGGCACGATAAGCGAATCAAGACGGATAGGAACTTTATCGACGGTGATATGGTTCTCCTATATAATTCAAGATTGAAGCTATTTCCGGGGAAATTGCGGTCAAGGTGGTCGGGGCCGTATATCGTGCTAGATGTTTTCCCCTACGGTACGGTGGAGATCGCCAACGAAAAGGGCGAGAGTTTTAAAGTGAATGGGCATCGTTTAAAGAAATATTATGCCGATGGACGCGACAACCAGTTTGATCTATTTGGAGACGACGAGGAGCTCGATCTCCATGAACGTGACGGTTAAACAAACTTGGTTTGAGTCGAGCTTAACGACTCATCACTAAACAAATAGCGCTTACGGGAGACAACCCGCTTCTTTTCCCTTTCTTTTATTTTATTTTGTTCAGAAAATATTAAGAAAATACAAAAAAAATCAGAAAAAACAACAAAAAAAAAAAAATATATGTACACTACGCGTTTTTTCTCTTTTAATTTTTGATTTTTTGTTTCAGGTCACCTTAGATCATCATATGAGAGCTGCTAAACATATCGGACACCAGGTTAGATCGTGCTAAATCACCGAACGAAAAAACATTTTTTTTGGAACAGAGAGTTTTAACCGGCGGCTAAATTTTCAAATGGGAATTTTGGCGACGGCTGAAATCAGCCGACGGCTAAAAATAGCCAGCCGCCGGCTGAAAACCACAGGTTTTAAAAAAAGACTAATATAAATCGTTTTCTTCTCTCTCCTTCACATCCACACACACACTATTATCCTAACCGGCGGCTGAGACGATTTTGTCACCTTTTTGTCGATTTTTCTTCAATTGTTTCATCTCATTATCTAATTCAAAGACCAAGGTATGGATTCTTTACTCCTCTTTCTTGTTTTTCTTTGATTTTTCATGAAGAACACCATTTGGGGGTTTCGAAAATCCGAGATTGTTAGTGCTTAATTTTACAATTAATTGATAGGATTCATTCCTTAGATGATTTGTATGCTTAGGCTTAGTTCAATTTACTATTTCCTTGGTTTAATTTTGCTTAGAGATTGTTGAAATTTGGGGGTTTTTGCTAGGACTATTTGTAACTTGGTTTAATTCAATTTGTTAGTAGGATTTATTGTTGCTACTACTTATTAGTTACATTGAGTTTAAAAATCAAAGTTCCATGTTTTAATTGACGAAAAGGGGTTGGTTGTTTATGTGCGTATGGACTTGATAATTGAATTTTGGTGGAATTTAGTTATTAACATGTGAAGTGGAGTGTAGATTAAGGTCCTGATTTAACAGATTCTGCGAGATTTTTGTGTGCAACTTGGTGATTTGCATGTTATTTTTGATAGGGAGTTTAAACAGCAGCTAGAACGTAACACAGCGAATGAATAACTGTCCAGGAGTTTTAGCCGGCGGCTGAAATTAGCCAGCCGGCGGTTCCCTTTCAGCCGGCGGCTGTTTTCAGCCAGCCGGCGGCTAAAACCCACTGTCCCAATTTTTATTGCTTTCTGTTTAGGCTTGTTTTTGCGATTCCCTATTTTCTCGCACTGTTTTATCTGACTAATATGGTTATTCTAATTTGGTTTATGCAGACTATGGCCGATGCAAATGAACAACAGGAGGTCCCCTCCCATTTTCCCCTTTATAACATCGATCATCCATTCCTTCGCGTATTCGACCCAAGACGAGGAGTTACTCTTCAGCAGAGGCATGAATTCCAGGATAGGTTAGCCACTTTGCAGCGATACCCGGTGTATGCCCCTAGCGGTATTGAGTGGGATTTCTTGGCCGAAGTTCGCCCACACGATTCCCGTTATCCATCGGGAGCTGCCGAGATCTTGGATATGTTGGCATTTGATTATCGGGGATTTCGTTGTAGAGCCTGGGAGCGGTTATTTTCTATTCACCAGCCGATCCACATAGAGGCAACATACGAGTTCTATAGCTCATTTGCCTTCAACCACACTGAACCCAACCCTACCAAAAACACCATACAGTTTCTTCTTGGGGGTGAACTTAGGCGGATGACATTATCAGAGTTTGGGGTAAAACTGGGATTATATGATGCTGCTGATCTTGCACACCCGGATTTTGCCGGGTTTATGGCTGAGGGAATTAAGGCTCCGGACTATCGTGACAACGCGGCCATCTGGGCCACCGTTGCTAGTGGAGAGTACACCTCCCGCCCTTCCTATACACAGATTAGGGACCCGAAAGTTCGGGCTATATTTGCTATGGTGTGTTTGTTCGTGATTGGCAGGAAATCTGGCCTGGAAAAATGCCATAAAGAGGAACTATTTTGGCTGGGATGCATTGTTCAGAGGAGGCCGGTTAATGTTCCCTATATCTTGGCTCGGTGGATGACCAACATCCTGAAGGGCGCACGGTCCGGCAGTGTGATCCGGGGAGGTCACTTTGTGAGCGCTATTGGTAGGCGCTTGACATTCCGGGGCACCGGATTTGACACTTGTACCACGTTGACACCAGGGATGCGTCTTTTCGGGGCAGCTTGGTTTAAGTCCTCTGGTTTAGTGAGCAGGTTTGTTGCACCAGATGGTGAGGTTATTTACAGATGGGTTGCTATTAGAGGGGGTGTTGATGAGTCAGATGATGAGGAGGGTCCACCAGGTTTCGAGGATGTTCCACCAGCAGGACAGGAGGAGCACCCACCGGTTCAGGATTTCGATTTTTCGGCTCAGATGGCTGCTTTGACATCTAGCATGGGGCAGATGGCCTCACGGTTCGATACATTTGCGGACCGTCTGGAGGGTCGTTACTGCGATCTCAGCCACGACATCACCTACATCCGCAACCAGGTGGGGAACATGCAGTCGGAATTTGACAGTAGGAACCGCTATCAGGACGAGGTTCTTTACCAGTACCATCAGCGTACAGGTGTTAGTTACCAGGCCTATGACGGCTCTTATCACTCATTTGGTAGTGCCACGCCTATGGATCAGGACCAGCCATCGTCATCCACCTATGAGGATCGCCACCACCTGTGGTCCTCTCAGCCTTACCAGTACCATCCTCCTACCGAGGCCCAGAGACAGCAGGACGAGGAGGAGCGGAGAGCCGCTTGGAGCAGACAGGGCCGTTGGCCTGATATGTGATGATCTTTGGTTATGTTGTGTATTTTTATTTTAAGAGTATTTTTATTTTTATTTTTATTTCGTATGGATTATTTGTTTGAGATTTTTATATTTGGATTATGTATTTCTTATGCTTATTTTATTGTGGTACTTAATATGTGTGCATGTGTTTCCCATTTTAGAATTTCAACCATTTTAGTGGAAGTAATGCCGGAAATCCAAATTTTCAAAGGAAGCTATGCAGATTTTTTGAGGACGTTACGCTTTTACCAGCCATACATTCTTTCCATTGCTATTTCCTTTCACAGCATTCGACATTTAAATGGGGGAGCCTTTTCTATTCCTTTCTCTTTTTCTTTTTGCACTTAATTGCTGAATTTTCTTTACAATGAGGACATTGTATTGTTTAAGTGTGGGGAAGGGGTTAGGATTGAATCTATTTGTCCTTAGGAACAATTTGTGTGAAAATTTTAAAATTTTTGACATATTTTTCGTAATTAGTTTTAACTAGTTGCATAACTAGGCACACCTACCCATTACAATTTTTGTGAGGATTTGAGCCATTATAGCATACATTTTATATGCTTTTATCTTCATTTGTTATGAGTGTGCCGGTGACTTGTAAACTTTAGAACTTGACACTGTATACGCTTCGAGGCTATGAATGAGCATAAGTTTTTACTTATCAGTAACTAGGAAAGAGGCAAAAGAATTAGGATTGTTAAACAGTTGATTGGCCTATTCGTTTCTTATAGTCGATAACTACACTGGTTATTTGACTCACACTACCTATCGAGCACTCATTTTTAGTGTTTTTGACGTTTAGATACCATATTTGCGCCAAACCTTTTTCTTTTATCACCTTTCCAGATATATTCCATAAATTGAGCCTAATGTATAAGTCGTTAATCCGGATATTTTTGTTGAAAATTCCCTCTTTCTTAACTTGATTGATTATTAGACGGAATGTTATATATGATGGCGTGGAGTTGTTTAATTTACTTAAGTTCACGAAGAAAGTTACTGGTGGATATAAGTTAAGAATTATTCAGGATTTTGATGGACCTTTTGAGCGGTGTCTTTAATATAAAAAAAAATATATAAAAAAAAAAAGAATAGTTATTAAAGCCCGTACGAGGTAGCCAATATTTGTTAAAGTTATTTGACGAAATTTGCGAGAAATAAAAATTCTCAATTGGAGCGTTGAAGAATTAAGACGAAATTTGGTCTTAGAAGTTTCATCAGAGTGAGCCATTAGGGATAATCAATCAAGTTTTGAAAGTAATATAATTTTTGACTAAAATGTTTGGATTTGTAGACTAATTGGAAGTTGATTGTTTCATATCATTCATATTAATTCACCTTCATCATATTTTCCATTATTTTACCCATCACCCATTGATATGACCATAAGCCCTCTGAACTAGTTACTTAGACTCTATTGGTGGAGAAGCGTATCGTTATCAAGCCTATGATAGAATACTTGTCATGACTGAGCTTTGAGCGATTTCACATATATATTACACTTAGATTAGCTTTTTGAGTGATTGAGTGTTATACTTCCCAAATCGTGAGATGTTTAGTTATGCATTTAAATTATGGCTTGGTAATAATTAAATTCATCTTCGTAAATAAATTTTTTGTAATTTACTCGACTCGTTGGGTATTTTATTTTTATTGAAGATGTTTGTTTTGTTCTAAATTTAACAGTTTACTTGAGGACAAGTAAGATTCAAGTGTGGGGAATTTGATGTGCCTGAAATAATACATATTTTGTAGCCACATTTATCGTATTTAAGCATCATTATCTGCAACTTTTGTTATGATTTGGTATATTTTTAGTGAGAATTGCAGATTAAAGTTATATTTGGGCTATGGAGCGAAAAGGAGCTGAAACCGGCTTAAAACGGAGACAAACGAGCAGGAAATACGAAGATTGAGAAACAGCCGGCGGCTGAGAATTCCTTAGCCGGCGGCTAAATTGAAGTTTTCATAAATTGTTCAAAACGTGCCGCGGAAGCAACTTTTTAGCCCGTGTGTTCCAGCCGACGGCTGAAATGAGCCAGCCGACGGCTAAATGGTCGTTTTCAGAATCTATATAATGGGCTTCTAGGTCTCGGATTTAATACACTTTTATCATTATTTTCAACCTGCATTCATCTTGGAGAGCTGAAAGAAGAGTCCTAGAAGCCGTCAAACACTTGGAAGCTTTTGGTTAATCTCTTTTAACCAACTTTGATTTTAGTAATTGTTTGATTCAACGTTATTTGCATTATTTTCTTGATACAATGATTTGTTTGAAGACTAATTTTGTTATTTGCTTACAATCCAACATGAGCTAAACTCTTTAAGCGATTGCTTGGATTGTTGAACCTGGATCTATGTTTTAATCAAGTTTATGTTTGAACTTATTGATTTTTCCATTATTATTTACGTTTAATCGCGATCCATGTTTATTCAAAGTTATTAAATCTACTACTTAGCGTGATTGATAGATCTATAACATAACTAGCGTTCTTATATGATTTATTAGTTATTTGCAATTATATGATTTATTAGATAATTGTAGCTTGATACTTAATTGAGATAGGCTAAGAGATTAGTAATTTAATAAATTGAATGAACATGACAATTATATCAAATCTGAATAATTGAGACTTTTGTTAATTCGTAGTCGACAGATTAAATTGTAAATAATAGTGAACTTAAAGCACAATTTAGAGTGGATAAATCTAAGATAGCTCTTGATGTACGAATAGTCGTATGATCTTTCTCTAAAATTGTAGGATTAGATAACTCTAGCGGGAAATCTAGTTATCATAGGAATCACAGTTAAATCAATCAAACATATTCTTGTTAATTCATAATCCAGGTGAAACGTAATTCCAAGTAATCGTTGCTTTTAAATCTGATTAATTCTCAAAGACTTTTCGAAACCGTTTTTCATCCATTAATTCACTTAGTTCATTAATTGTTATTTATTTTAGTTATTTGTTTTCTGAAATATGTTCTCACAGAACTAAAACGTCCCCCATATTTAATTGCTTTTATTAGTTTAATTACATAATTTGAGATAACGGATATTAATACACGTTCCCTGAGTTCGATCCGGACTTACTGATTCTATATTTACGTACGATCAGGTACACTGCCTGTTTTGTGTGTTGATATACGTTGGTAAAAATCCTTTTCTAAACTTAAAATAATTTTATGCTATAAAATACACATCAAATAGCTCTAGCAAACGGAAACCACGTCACAGGTTTCGTCAAGTCAGCACACGTAAACATACTCCTACACTTTTTAATCTGATCAGGGAACGCTTGTAAACAATACTCAACAAACGAAGGGAAAAGAAACTTTACAGCTTCCTTACTTGACCCTAACGACACTAAATACTCAGCGACTCCCTGACCACATTTCTTCATGAAAAATTGCCTAAACTTATGAACAGCAGCTGGGATAAAAGAAGCACTAATATAAATAGCTAAAGCTTGATTAATAGCCCAACAAGACCTTGTAAAACACCTAAATACTTCTGTAAGTTTCTCCCGTTCGTCTAACTCTAATTTTTTAGAAGGCTGGCCATCGCGAAGGTTTCGGTAAAGTTGTGCAGGATCAAGAGATGCAAAATGTGTAGAAGATTTCATTTCGGTTTCACATGGTGTGCAAAAGAATCTGTTGTTGAAATAAGAAACCCTAGAATCTAAAAAGGATGAAACTTTATATAACCGGTGGATTGTGGTGAATGATTAGTATTACGGAATCGATTAGATGATGATGATGACGATGAGATGAATCTTACCTTAGAATGGTTTGATTGTGAATTACAGATACGTAGAAGCTGGTGACATGCAGGATTACGTGCCATTGAGATAAATATGTACTTTCATGTACTCCACTAAACTAGCTTACTTCCCGTATGATACATGCTCTTGTATACGATAATTATGTTAACATGGATGGTAAAAGCGTACTTCCCGTATGATACATGCTCTTGTATACGATAATTATGTTAACATGGATGGTAAAAGCGGCTAATATAATTTGTTTTGTATGTTTATGTTGGTCGCCTAATCCACGGACCCCTTTGAACCCTAATACCAAACTAGTTGCGGAATAACTAATTTGTATGTATATATGGTGAATAACAGCAGAGATAACCAAATGGTTGATACTATTAACCTTACGTATTCAATTACAAACACGAATAGTATCTAAACACTCAATTACAAGACTTTAACACTCAAGAACTCACAGTTACTCTCGGTAGAAACTAACTCGCGTAACTATGAGTGATGTGACGGCTCTGACAACTTTCAACAACAGCATTTATGATCCCGAGGTTGCTATTTATAGCTGACCCAAAAACCTAGATAGTTACGCGCGCGTAACTATCTGGGATCTAGTTACGTGCGTAACTAAACAGTTACGCGAGCGTAACAGATAGTTACGCTGCGTAACTTAGTTACTCACGTAACAGCCTACATAAAATGCGTTTTGGACTTTACAGCTCGATCTAAATACATTCTAACTCGACGACACATTCAACTGAATACAACTACAGACATTAATGTTCCAACAAACTCCCCCTTGGATGTAGCTTGTATTCTTCAAAATTTTCTTGAACTTTTGGTGTCGAGAGATCGAGAGTTGATCCTTTAAACTTCACAAAGGCCTTGTACGGTGTTCAGTCTGCAACCGATGACTTGCGAATCTTTCTGGCAGCTAATCTTCATCATTAAGCAACGCGGCTCCATGAAGATCAGCTTCGAGTCCTTGACTTCCTGGAAGTACTAAACTCTTTGAGATCCGATCTTTAACTCTGCAAACCTGGCTTACAGAGACAAAACTGACCAAATACGTGTTTTTGTTCTTTAAACTGATAACATTTCTCGTTTTTCAGAAAACACGTGATAAAACCTTTTAACCTTGAACGATACGTGACAACGAAGAAAATAAACGCATAAATAAAATCTTTTTTAATTTTTTTTTTTTTTTTTTTTTTTTTTTTTTTTTTTTCTTAACCTAAAACCGAAAATCTTTTTGTGGTTTTCATTTATAAGCTATTTACACTACTTTAGCAATCTACAAAGAGCAAATCTTTTTTTGTTAGGGATTAGTTTGCTTTTAGAATCATATCACAGAAGTCGAATCACAAGAATTAGCCGATTATTAGTATGTTTGTCCTCTTAAATACAACATAGACATCATATAAAGAGTCTTAAGATTATTTAAATTACATCTGTTTATATGGATCCCACTTATATTTACACTTAGCTAAATCCGAACTTCCCTCAAAGCGTCATCAAACCTCCAGTATTTATTTCGGAAAACTGTCACCTTATTCCTAGATTATTAACTACTCTAAGTATTGAAAACGCATACATATAGTATTAAGTTTAAGCACTTATGCAATTTTCATTATTTATTAGCCTTTTTTTTTTTTTTTTTAAGCTTTAAAAGCTTTATTGACTCGTGAATTCCTCCCTCTGTCTCTGCCGTTTATCAAGTAAGCATCAAGAGTTATGAAATTCTTATTTGACTCTACTCTCCCCATGTCTCTGCCGTTTATCAAGTAAGCATCAAGGGTTACAAGTTTTACTTAGATTTAATTATTTATAACTCCTCAACCTTTATACTAACTGCAGGAAACTATGATTTCGCAACCTTATAGAATCCAGGAGCGCCTCAAGGTATTTATGAGTTTTAATATTAATATAAACTCTTTGAGTTTTAGATAAAAGCGATTTATTATTTATTTTTTGTTTTTCTCTCAATTTTTCTTTTCCTCGCCTTTTCTATTACTCTCAGATACTTATTAATATATATATTATAATATCCTATGGTGACAGATTCCAGGCACACCGAAAGTTTTCAGCTTATCACTGAGATGAACAGACTTAACCGTGTTACCCATTAAACACTTTAAACTTTTAAATATAAAAATGTTTATTATACTTGAGAATATGTGTTTGTACCATAAGACGGACCACGTAACTCAAATAGGAACTGAAAACCTACCGAACCACGTATCACACACAAACAAACATAAATTCAAGAATAACAAACACATTTATACCAAAAGATGAATCAATAATTACAGACAAAATAGATAATGTTTGAGCTGAGAATTAAGAAATACCAAAAGCCAGCTAAATTACTGCAAACAAAATCTACACTGCATCATCTTTCACCAGCGGCATGTTCTTCGAGTGATATCCTTTTTCAACACAGATATGGACCACATGCGAGAAAACAAAACCGAAGGATCGCTCGTTCCACATTGCCACGATCATCTTCTCATCCAAGCGCTTCAGGTCACTCTCGGAAAGACAGAGTAGATGAATAGGATCATAGATCCTTAGCAATACGTTCCCCGCATAATCTGTCATCACTGCTTCCCGAGACGCTTCATCGAAGAACCAATCATCCATATCTTGCAAGAAGTCTTGAGGTAATGAAGGCATCCGAATGCGCTTGAGAAGCTTGACCTCTGGATAGATATGTTGAACATCTCGCTTTCCCGTCGCTGGATTTCGACGCATTGACTTCTTTTTCTCAGGCTTGGTGAGGGTAAAATTGACATACTTTTTGTAGTAAATGTCTTCCCTCAGCTGAGTGTAGAAGAGCCTGGCAGCATCGGAAGTGAGGTTCTTCGGCTCCATATCAGCAAGGCGTTCCAACTCGTAATATGGCATCGAGCTGAAAGTGGCATACTTCATCCGCATATACTGCACCCCATCTATTCTGAGCAGAGCAAAGAAATCGGTGTTGTCGATGTAGCGCCATGATAGAATGAGCTTTTTGCATGGGCCTACAAGATTACAACCTGCAACAACATCGACTTTGCCAAAGACCCGGTGATCTATCTCTCTCCCTTTGCTATCGACATAGTGAACATAATTCTTCACGGGAGGAGCTGGAAAGGCTCGAATCTCTGGTTCGCTCACTTCTTTAGACTTCCTCTTTGAACCAGAAGAGGAAGCAGCCTTGTCTTTACTTGCTGCCGACGGTTGAGATGACGTTGCCTTCTTTAACCGAGCGGAATCAACCTCGTCCTCGGAGTCCTCGAACAGGTTACTTCTCCCGGGAACCATGGAAGCGGCATCGTCATCTTCCATCGGAGCACTATCAAACCTCGGTACAACAGTGGTGGAGCCCTGAACAGACATAGTAGACTGAGCAGGCTGGATCTGACGATCATGTGTACCTGCAGGAATTAAGATAAAAGCAAGGTTAGGGTTAGTGGTGTCC
This sequence comes from Senecio squalidus, assembly GCA_910822075.1. Classification (NCBI taxonomy): domain Eukaryota; kingdom Viridiplantae; phylum Streptophyta; class Magnoliopsida; order Asterales; family Asteraceae; genus Senecio; species Senecio squalidus. The sequence continues at coordinate 30,014,098 of CAJVGC010000589.1, forward strand.
CCCTGAATAGGTGCATCCTTCAGGAGATCCCTGATCCTTTGCAGAACCGGAGGCAGATTCGCCGTGTTGTGCCTGTTCTGAAGGATTTTCCTTGCCTTGGTCTTCTGAGCTCATACGTGAAAGAGCTCCTGCACCGCCCTGATCATCATCGGGCTTTCCCTGATCGTCTTTATCATCTTTATCGTCCTGGTCATCTTTCGGGGCATCATCATCATCTTCTTCATCATCTTTCTCCGTCTCTTTCTCCTCTTCCTTCTCTTCATCAAGGCGCTCGAGAACGGTTTCATAATCTCCTCGAACCGCCGCAACCTCGTGCTCTAAATCTTTCACCGTCTTCTCCAGAGATTTAATCTTTGAGTCCCTAGCTCGCACTTCACCTTCAAGCTTCTTTATCTTCAATGTATGCTCGTTGTGTGAGCTCTGGAGATTCAGCATCTGAAGCTGTAGTTGTCTGACTATGTCACTTAACCCGACCGTGATCTCAGGGCGAGAAGAGGTGCCCAAAGAACTTGAAGTCACGATCGGAGAAGTGGTGGTGAGAATTTCACATGAGAAGCAGAGATAGGTGGTGTGGGTGTGAACTTTGGAGGTGGTGTAGGAGCAGTGGTGATGACTGTCGATGGAGGAGTAGTGGTGATGATTGTTGTTGGTGGAGGAGTAGTAATGATGGTTTTCTTTGACTTCTTCACCAAAGGAGTTTCAGAAGAGACCTCAGGTGAAGTGGGAGTAGTGCGAGGACGTTTGATTGAAGATGGTGTCACACCCCGCAAAATGGCGGAACCGAGGTGTACAGAGAATACGGTATCAGAGATTCAAAGGTTACATCAACATAAGTAAACCAAACATAATCAACATAGATAAATAAGTTTAAAATAGCATACTTATTACAATCATCCGAAAATATCAAAATACGGCTACAACGTTTGGGATACTAAGGAATTAACAAAAGCAAAATAAATTCCACGCAAGTAATCCACGTAGCCAAGCAATGCATAACGTCAAAAAGTGTAACCTCAAATCCCTGAAAAGCGTTAAAATACGACGTCAACATAAAGTTGGTGAATTATTCGCAATAATTAATAAAAACATAATAGTATAAAAGTTTCAATACGTTTTGACCCAAAAGTGTTATGATTTGAAGATAAGTCATTTGAAAGATGATGTTTCAAAATATACATGAAGTATACAAAACCTTTTGATAAAATACTCATACATATACCATAAAAATACCATAATTGAATCATAAAATACATACTGGATAGATAATAGCTTTAGGAACATACGATACACCTGAACCATAACAATACTGGCAACTAACCCCACCTAGTGTCTTAAGCTAGGTTGTCCTCGAAATCAACGGTCATAACATTACTAACACGGACAGGGCGCATCCATCATCCATCGTGTTAGAAATGAGGGTTTGTTAGACCCATATAGCGCTATATATATAAACCGGCGGCTAAAAGCTAACAGGTGTGTATACGGGGCCTCATACTACCACAAAGGCGGTACAAATTTGGGTAAGACTCATCTAAAGCATTCATATCCATAATACATACCATAATACCTATAACATAAAAATACATTTATACAACGCTAATCATGCCCAAAAAGTGTAAAAAGGGTAAAAAGGGCAACGAATAACTCACAGAATAGCAAAGCAATCCAAACACGATATGTCGGGAAATAATCAGATACGGTCAAGCTCCCACGTCTAAGTGCCCTAAACATCACGTAAATAATCATGTCTAAGTATCTCTAAGTCTAGTGGGGTATGCCTTAACGATTAACGTTTTATACGGGTTTTAAAATGACCAACAGGAACATCGATTTAGCAAACGTTTCGGAAAATACAGCAACTAGTTACGCATCACGTAACTAAGAGTTACGCAACACGTAACTAGGAGTTACGTGCTCCACATAATTACGTGACCAGCAAGTTACTTACGTGATGATGAAGTTACGTGACATAGAGTTACGTGACATAGAAGTTACGGGTCATAGGAGTTACGTGACTCATGGCTAGTTACGTGATCAAGAAGGAATTACGTGCTCCAGTTACGTGCACGTAACACAGTTACGTGACGTAACTGGGTTTTACGAAATATTACATTCGGACGACGATTCAGAGTGTTTTTAGGCATCAAAATCATCCATAATCGAAACCCTATGTCCAGAATACGTTTAGGTACAATAACCCTCAATAAAATCCGAGTTTTGATGGTAAAAAGTGATGTTTTCGAGTTTGAATAAATAAAATAAAGTTTAAAACAAAATTGGAGAAATACTTACCCGATCGAGATGAAATTTGGAGGAATGATAGAGATGAAGGTGGTGAACGATAAACAAGCCTCAAAATTGGATTTCAACGGTCGGATCTTGAGTTATTTTAGAGAGAAGGGAGAGTGTTTGTGTGTGTTTTCTAGAGAGAGAAAGGTAAGATGAGAATGGTGAGTGTGTGTGTGGTGTAGGTGGATAATGACAAAATGGTTGGTAGAAGATGAGACAAAAGTTGGTGGAGGACTATCTTCGTAATAGAAAAATCCCATAGGACTAGTTTTGTAATAAAATTCTGGGAGGACTAAAATTGTAATACTTTTTAAACGTTAATCTTGATCGTATAAATAAGGCATAATACCCCTAAACTTATCTAAAGAGCATACTAGACTTATACTAAAGGCACTTAGAACTACACGTTCCCGACATAACGATTCGAACCACATAAAATACAAATACGATACTCATAAAATACGAGAAATACGAATACAATAAAACATAAAAAGGGATACAATAGGGTCAAAACATAATCATAAATAAATAAAACGAATACGGGTCGTTAGAAATATACCTAGAAATTCGCGAATGTCACAGTCTCCCCAAATAAAAAGAAATTTCGTCCTCGAAATTATCACTTGGTACTACTTCCGGGGGAAAGGTGAGGATACTTCCGCAGAATTTCATCTTCGCGTTCCCACGTGAACTCAGCTCCAAAACGGGAATTCCAACGAACCTTGACAATCGGGATCTTACTTCGTCGCAGACGCTTAACATCACTAGCAACGATCTCGATCGGTTCCTCAACGAAATGAAGCTTATCATCAATCTGGAGTTTCTCAAGCGGAACTAATAACGTCTCGTCAGCCAGGCATTTCTTCAACTGAGATACATGAAATACATTGTGTACGCTGCTCAGTTCTGCCGGCAAATCCAGCCGATACGCAGCTGGGCCGACGTGGGCTAAGATCTTGAACGGACCCGTGTATCTCGGACTCAGCTTGCTGCGCTTCAGGAATCGGACAACCCCTTTCCATGGAGATAACTTCAATAATACCATATCTCCAACACTGAACTCAAGAGGCTTCCTGCGCTTATCAGCATACTTTTTCTGTCGATCTCTTGCAGTAATTAATCGTTCCTTGATCTTGAAGATCTTGTCAGTGGTCTCTTGTATAATCTCCGGACCAGAAATCTGACTATCTCCAATTTCTGCCCAACATACAGGCGATCGACACTTGCGGCCATACAAAGCTTCAAAAGGTGCACACTTGATACTCGTGTGATAGCTGTTGTTGTATGAGAACTCAATCAACGGCAAATGAACGTCCCAACTACCACCAAAATCAATTGCGCAGGCTCGTAGCATATCTTCCAAGGTCTGAATAGTTCTCTCACTCTGACCATCGGTCTGCGGATGATAGGCGGTACTCATATCTAACCTTGTACCCATAGCAGTCTGGAATGTCTTCCAAAATCGTGAGGTGAAACGAGCATCACGATCGGAAATAATCGATACAGGGACTCCGTGTTTCGATACAATCTCTGCAATATATAAACGCACGAATCTCTCCATCGGATAATTCTCACGAATCGGTAGGAAATGAGCAGACTTCGTCAATCGATCAACAATAACCCAGATACTGTCATAACCACTCGAAGATCTCGGAAGCTTCGTAACAAAATCCATAGTAATACGCTCCCATTTCCACTCGGGAATCTTCGGTTGTTGGAGTAGCCCAGACGGTTTCTGATACTCAATCTTCACTTTGGAACAAGTCAAACATCGACTAACATACTCGGCGATCTCACGCTTCATACCCGGCCACCAATAGAACTCTTTCAAGTCATGATACATTTTGTCGGAACCCGGATGAATGGAATAGTTAGACTTATGGGCTTCGTCCAGAATCAACTGACGGATACTAATCGGAACCCAAATACGCTCGAGGAAATACAGAACTCCATCCTCCTTCGGTTCTAATTCCAACGCCAACTTATACAACCTTTCCTCTTTAACACGGTCCTCTGTCATAATACCCTCCTGTGCCTGAATAATCCGAGCCTTCAAGCTCGTCTGAATAGATATCATCATAGAACGGATACGGACTGGTTTGACTGTTTCCTTACGACTTAGTGCATCAGCAACAACGTTCGCCTTACCAGGGTGGTAGCGAATGTCGCAATCATAGTCGTTCAATAACTCAACCCAGCGTCGTTGTCTCATGTTCAGCATCTTCTGATCGAATATGTGCTGAAGACTCTTGTGGTCGGTAAATACAGTACACTTGGTCCCATACAGATAATGTCTCCAAATCTTCAATGCGAATACGACGGCTCCCAATTCTAGATCATGTGTCGTGTAATTCTGCTCATGGATTTTCAACTGACGCGAAGCGTAAGCTATAACTTTACCATTCTGCATAAGCACACAACCCAGACCTTTGTGCGAAGCGTCGCAATAAACAACAAAATTCTCGGAACCAACTGGCAGACTAAGAATAGGAGCGTCACACAACCGCTGCTTCAATACCTGAAAGGCTCTCTCCTGATCGGAACCCCAAACGAATGGTTCACTCTTCTGTGTCAACTTTGTCATAGGTGAAGCGATCTTGGAGAAGTTCTCGATGAATCGGCGATAATACCCAGCAAGACCCAAAAACGAACGGATTTCGGTCGGAGACTTTGGTGCAACCCAGCTCTTAACAGCTTCAATCTTAGCAGGATCAACGTGAATACCCTTCGCGCTAATCACGTGGCCAAGAAATTGAACTTCGGATAACCAGAACTCGCACTTAGAGAATTTCGCATACAACTTTTCTTTTCGAAGCACTTCTAGAACAAGACGCAAATGCTCTTCATGTTCCTTGCGACTTCGGGAATAGATAAGAATGTCGTCGATGAATACGATAACGAATTTGTCAAGATACGGACGACAAATACGGTTCATTAGATCCATGAATGCTGCAGGGGCGTTTGTCAGTCCAAACGGCATCACCATGAACTCATAATGACCATATCGAGTACGAAAAGCGGTCTTAGGTATATCATCTTCCTGAACTCCCAACTGATGATAACCAGAGCGAAGATCGATCTTATAGAAATAGCAAGAACCCTGAAGTTGATCGAATAAGTCGTCAATACGAGGAAGGGGATAACGGTTCTTCACAGTCAGCTTGTTTAACTCCCGATAATCAATACATAAACGCATGGAGCCATCCTTCTTCTTAACAAAGAGGACAGGAGCACCCCACGGGGAGAAACTAGGACGGATAAAACCCTTATCGACCAGTTCCTGAATTTGTTTCGACAACTCGAGCATCTCGGAAGGAGCCAAACGATACGGAGCTTTAGCAACAGGTGCTGCTCCAGGAACAAGATCAATACGAAAGTCGGTTTGTCTCTGGGGAGGGACTCCAGGTAAATCTTCGGGAAAAACGTCAGAATACTCGCGAACGATCGGTACACCATCAATCTTTATCGTAGAATCTTTCTTCACCAAATGAGCGAGATATAAGGAACAACCTTGACGGATATAGTCGCGAACTTTCAAACAAGAAATGACTTTAAGGCGTTTCCCTGTCTTGTCTCCGTGTACGTTCATCTGATCTCCATCCGGCTTCTGAACACGAATAAGCTTCTCATGACAAACTATTTCACCTCTATGCTTAGCTAACCAATCCATACCGACTACGACATCGAAACTACCGAGTTTCATAGGAATAAGGTCGATGGAAAAAGGAATATCGGCTAATACGAGGGGAATATCACGAATAACTTCTCTAACACAAGCACATCTACCATCAGCTATTTCTACCTCGTAAGCAGGTTCTAAAGGACTAGAAGCACGGTTTACTAAGGGACGGAAATCACTAGATATAAAGCTTCTATCGGCACCCGAATCAAACAAGATAAAAGCAGGATAATCATCGACAAGAAATGTACCAGTGACTACGGTAGGATCCTGATGAGCTTCAGAAGATTCCATGGCGAAAGCTCGGCTCTTGGCAGGATTTCCTCTTGCACTAGTACCAGCACCGTGAGTAGGAAGGGGAGTAGATGATACAAGCTTGGGACACTGATGACGACGGTGACCTACTTCTCCACATTCAAAACACGCTCCAGTAGCCCTTCCACAAAACTGCTCGGTGTGGCCTAACTTCTTGCACCGTTTACAAACCCAACAAGCCACATTCGCTGCATGCGCACTGCCGCATGTACCACACTTCGGGCGCACGCCCTGATAACCAGCTCCTGAACCCGTCAACGCATACACCTGAGGAAGTTGGGTCTCTGATCCTGACCACGGCTTCTCTTCCTCGAATTACCCATATCTCTCCTATCATATCTACCAGCATCTCTTCGGCTCACAACCGGCTGAAGAACACCACCACGAATCATACTTGCGGTCAACCGACCAGCAATATCAACCGCACTCTGTAGGGTACCCGGAAGGTGAGAAATAATGTGGTCTCGCATAGTCTGGGGCAACCCTTGAGTGAAGCGTTCGATTCTCTCATTCTCCGTGCGAACCAACCGAGGAGCCAAAACACACAAATCGTAGAATCTATTCACATACCCACGAAAATCAGAACCTTGCATAGTCAGGTTCCACAACTCATTCTCCAACCTCTGCGTCTCAGATGTCGGCACATACTCCTTCTTCATCATGACCTTCAAGTTTTCCCAACTCATCAAGGTAACAGCAGCCCGGCCCTGAACCCGTTTCACCGAGTTCCACCAAGTTAGGGCTTTACCCTGGAACAAGAATGTAGCATACTTAACCTTGCTCTCCTCAGCACATCCCGAGACATCAAATACCGACTCGATCCTCTCAAACCATTGCAGGGTAGCAACCGCATCCTCGGTACCCTTAAACTCAGTAGGTCTGCAGTCCAGAAAAGCCTTATACGAACAGCCTCGGGGTGGATCTTCAATAACAATACTCGGTCCACCGGCTCCCACATGTACTGCTCTTCCCACATCGGAACCATCGCGCCCAGACGCCGTACCTTCTGATCCATTGCCGTGCATCACAGGTTCTTCAAACCCGATGTCGGCATCCTGCACCGGTGTCTCCTTGAGCTGTGCCACAATCACGGGTATTGCTGCTGCAATCTGCTCCGCAATCAACTGACTGATATTCGGAGTAGTGGTATTAGCATTGGGGGCAGCAGTGGTATTCTGAGTCGTAGCACCCGCTCTCGTACTGGCGCGACCTCGCCTCGCCGACCTTCTCGTAGCAGTGACGGCCAGAGTAGACCTAGTAGAAGCTCTCTTAGGCGGCATCTTCTACGAATGTCAAACAGAATAAATCAGAACGATAACCGTATGTGCGACTAAAACAAGCAGGCCTCAAAACATAAAATGCAAAACAAAAGCACATAAGGCATACGAATCACATACAGGCCCACAAAAGAAAGAAATGCGCACATAGAGTAAATCAGATAGGTCCAAAAGCCTAGGTCATAGTCTAAGTGATTCCGTAAGGTCACTTAGTTCGCTATAACCATTGGCTCTGATACCAACTTCTGTCACACCCCGCAAAATGGCGGAACCGAGGTGTACAGAGAATACGGTATCAGAGATTCAAAGGTTACATCAACATAAGTAAACCAAACATAATCAACATAGATAAATAAGTTTAAAATAGCATACTTATTACAATCATCCGAAAATATCAAAATACGGCTACAGCGTTTGGGATACTAAGGAATTAACAAAAGCAAAATAAATTCCACGCAAGTAATCCACGTAGCCAAGCAATGCATAACGTCAAAAAGTGTAACCTCAAATCCCTGAAAAGCGTTAAAATACGACGTCAACATAAAGTTGGTGAATTATTCGCAATAATTAATAAAAACATAATAGTATAAAAGTTTCAATACGTTTTGACCCAAAAGTGTTATGATTTGAAGATAAGTCATTTGAAAGATGATGTTTCAAAATATACATGAAGTATACAAAACCTTTTGATAAAATACTCATACATATACCATAAAAATACCATAATTGAATCATAAAATACATACTGGATAGATAATAGCTTTAGGAACATACGATACACCTGAACCATAACAATACTGGCAACTAACCCCACCTAGTGTCTTAAGCTAGGTTGTCCTCGAAATCAACGGTCATAACATTACTAACACGGACAGGGCGCATCCATCATCCATCGTGTTAGAAATGAGGGTTTGTTAGACCCATATAGCGCTATATATATAAACCGGCGGCTAAAAGCTAACAGGTGTGTATACGGGGCCTCATACTACCACAAAGGCGGTACAAATTTGGGTAAGACTCATCTAAAGCATTCATATCCATAATACATACCATAATACCTATAACATAAAAATACATTTATACAACGCTAATCATGCCCAAAAATTGTAAAAAGGGTAAAAAGGGCAACGAATAACTCACTGAATAGCAAAGCAATCCAAACACGATATGTCGAGAAATAATCAGATACGGTCAAGCTCCCACGTCTAAGTGCCCTAAACATCACGTAAATAAACATGTCTAAGTATCTCTAAGTCTAGTGGGGTATGCCTTAACGATTAACGTTTTATACGGGTTTTAAAATGACCAACAGGAACATCGATTTAGCAAACGTTTCGGAAAATACAGCAACTAGTTACGCATCACGTAACTAAGAGTTACGCAACACGTAACTAGGAGTTACGTGCTCCACATAATTACGTGACCAGCAAGTTACTTACGTGATGATGAAGTTACGTGACATAGAGTTACGTGACATAGAAGTTACGGGTCATAGGAGTTACGTGACTCATGGCTAGTTACGTGATCAAGAAGGAATTACGTGCTCCAGTTACGTGACGTAACTGGGTTTTACGAAAAATTACATTCGGACGACGATTCAGAGTGTTTTTAGGCATCAAAATCATCCATAATCGAAACCCTATGTCCAGAATACGTTTAGGTACAATAACCCTCAATAAAATCCGAGTTTTGATGGTAAAAAGTGATGTTTTCGAGTTTGAATAAATAAAATAAAGTTTAAAACAAAATTGGAGAAATACTTACCCGATTGAGATGAAAATCAGAGGAATGATAGAGATGAATGTGGTGAACGATAAACAAGCCTCAAAATTGGATTTCAACGGTCGGATCTTGAGTTATTTTAGAGAGAAGGGAGAGTGTTTGTGTGTGTTTTCTAGAGAGAGAAAGGTAAGATGAGAATGGTGAGTGTGTGTGTGGTGTAGGTGGATAATGACAAAATGGTTGGTAGAAGATGAGACAAAAGTTGGTGGAGGACTATCTTTGTAATAGAAAAATCCCATAGGACTAGTTTTGTAATAAAATTCTGGGAGGACTAAAATTGTAATACTTTTTAAACGTTAATCTTGATCGTATAAATAAGGCATAATACCCCTAAACTTATCTAAAGAGCATACTAGACTTATACTAAAGGCACTTAGAACTACACGTTCCCGACATAACGATTCGAACCACATAAAATACAAATACGATACTCATAAAATACGAGAAATACGAATACAATAAAACATAAAAAGGGATACAATAGGGTCAAAACATAAACATAAATAAATAAAACGAATACGGGTCGTTAGAAATATACCTAGAAATTCGCGAATGTCACAGATGGTGGAGGGGATTGCTGAAAAGAGTGAGGCTGTATCCCAACAAACTCAGCCTGCTTCGATCTTACTTGACGGATAGGCTTTGGAGAAGGAATCACAGCTTTCGGTTCCTTGAATGTAACTCCTTTGAGCTTCCCGGAGGCTTGGACCGCTTTCCCTTTAACTGCCACCTGAACGGCAGTACCAAATAAATCTGCCCCAACCTTCGCTCCTTTCTTCAGGATCTTCTGACGCCTGGAAGCGTAGTCTTGCACATGAATGTGCTTCCTGAGAACTTCTAACTCTTGCAAAGCTTTCTTCATTTTCCTTGTGGCGTCGGAGAGTTCAACTGTTTCCTCCGACCCAGCTTCATCTTCGCTATGATCACCTTCTGAAGAAGACTCTGAAGAGGATTCATCATCAGATTCTACCCTTTTCTTTCCTTTACCCTTACTTGAAGCACCAGCAGGGTCTTCAGAAGCCTCGGTTTTGGAAGACTTCCTAGATCTGGACGGGCGAGGGGAATCGGGAGTCACCAGATCGTCATATGCATTAAGCGCAGGAGTTGGAAAGTCAGGATCAATCAAAGCACCCTGGAGAGGTAACTCAGGACCTACCCTTCTACAATCTTGAAAGTAGCGAGAATCGATCCTTAGCGCCTTTCCGACCGGACCATTATAAGGAAGGTCCGGTAGAGAGTGATCAATGAACAGCTGCACAAATCTCGGATACTGATCAAAGGTCTTCTTCTTGTCCTCCAGATTTAAGCACATGTTGTTGAAGATAAATCTGGAGAAGTTATACTTGTGGTTGAACACCAGTGAAACCATCAGCGCTTGACCTCGTCTATCCAAAGAGTCGTACCCTCCTTTCCATCTGGATAAGCACATGATGACCGTGTGCATTAGAAAGCGATAAAGCACTGGCATCATTGGCTTCTTGAACTGGAATGAATCCAGACGGCCATAGTATCCCATCTGTCTGAAACACCCGAAGATTGTCTTCTCTGGAAACGTATCATCAGCATCAACAGTGTCTCTGAACTGAAGAACCGTGCGGATCACCTCTTCAGTAATGATGATCGGAAAAACCCCCAACTGTTGTCTCAATGGTATGAGGAGAAACCGACTTGTTTACCCCAGCATTCCTCCAAAACTCGCTAATCAGATCCTTCTTTAGATCGGGATCAACTCGAAGAGTATAAGCAATAGGGCTTCTCAGTAGATAATTGATAATACCCTCGAACCCTTCACCTTTATCAACCGCCGACAGTAGTGCCACGGAATTGTGCCTTTTCATGGCAATATCCTTCTTATCCTTGGCCATTCTACACATCAAAAACGACAAGCTTGAACAAAAGTTAGTAAATGCACAAAATCTTCTATAAGACATCGTAAACAACATCTTAGACATGCATAGACTACTTATGATGGTATGAATGTCATTTTGAGTGAAATGAGGTTACGTTGCGATCGGAAGAACAGTGACGTGAAACAAATTGAATTTGCAAAACAGATGTGAATCTGTTGACAGTTACGTGCGCGTAACTGTAGTTACGTGCCCGTAACTATGTCACGTAACTGTCGTTTTGAAAATTTGGACAGCGTAACTAAATTCATGGGTCAGAGAACATCTTCTTTAAACAGTTACGTGTGCGTAACTAGCAGTTACGTGCACGTATCTGGTAGTTACGCGCCGTAACTAATAGTTACGCGCTAATCACAAACCATATAAAATCTAAGTTACGTGCACGTATCTAGCAGTTACGTGCACGTATCGTGCAGTTACGCGCCGTAACTAATAGTTACGCGCGTAACTGTTCTGACAGAACCCCGATTTTCAAATTTTCAAGAAACTTAAAATCCTATCATAAGCTCTATTCCGAGTAACATTGTACTTTACACTACATAGTATTAACCGTTATGTAGACACAGGCAGTTAAAATCGCGATTTTAGGTTAAAATTCAAGTTTTCTTTAGACACCCATTTTAAGACCGAAAATCAACAATCAAATGTTACTAAGGTATTCGAAATCCTTTTATGATGTCACAACGTCATTAATTTCAAGTTTCAATTGCTAATTTTGATCTGAGAATCGTGACAACCCAACCCGTGACCTGATATTAACCAAACACCCCTTTAAACTCGAAAAGAGATCAAGAAATCAAACCTTGATGTTTAGATGATGATTCCGAACTAAAAGGTGATGAAAAACGAGTGAATGTGATGCTAAATCGCAAAATCGCCGAGAGAGAGAAAGAGGGTTTTAGAAAAGAGGGTTTTTGAAAGCGTAATTGAAACAGTGATTTTTAAACCTTTAAATGCTCTTTCTCTCTCTTAGTTACGCGCACGTAACTATGTAGTTACGTGCGTAACTATCAACCACACATATAGATACGCGCACGTATCTTTCAGTTACATGCGTAACTGACAGACACGCGACTTAGATTTAAACTTGTGTGTTTTTCGCGCGTTTTTCGACTTTAAACTTATTTTAAGTCAGGTTTTTAACTTTAAACTATTACTTGATAATAGAAAACGTATTTTTTTAGCCTTTACACTCTATCCTAGAGATAAAACGACCACATTTGCAAACCTTTACACTTTATCCCGTGATAAAGAACCTTTAAACTCAACGGCGAAGGCATGTGATCTATCAAGCGTATGTAAGCACTTGGAGCCTTCAACTCGTCAAGAATCTTTCAGAAAACCGTCGATCCGGAAGAATGTGATCCATAAAGCGTATGTCAGCTCAAAAGATTCTTCCTGTTACTGCAAATCACTCAAAAAACACGAGAACCGTAAAATAGAAAAAAAAAATCTATAAACCTAAGAAACATTAAAATCTTTTTGAATTTTTTAAATTTTAAGAGACTTAGAAATTAAACTACAACATAAAACCAAAGAGCTTTTTGAATTTTTTTTTTTTGAAAAATTTTTAAAAGACTTAAATATTTACAAAAATGGTTCATGTTAAGCGATTTTTTGAATAAGGAGACGGTTTAACTTGATCAATTCTTCAAATCGACCTTTGTGAAAAGCTTTTGTCAAAAGATCGGCCTTTTGATCTTCAGTGGCGATTTGAAGTAATGTGATCAAGTTCTTATCATAGCAATCCCGAATAAAATGAAAACGAATACTGATATGTTTCGTTTTTGAATGTTGTACTGGATTGCGTATGATGCACACTGCTGCAGTGTTATCTATATTAATAGGAGTGTGAGAGACAATCAAACCATAGTCGCGAAGCTGATGCTGGATCCAAAGGACTTGAGCACAGCAACTTCCGGCTGCAATGTATTCAGCTTCCGCAGATGACAGAGATACTGCAGTTTGCTTCTTGCATTGCCAGGAGACTAAACGCGAACCCAGAAACTGACAACCGCCAGTAGTGGACTTCATGTATGAATTGCAACCCCCATAATCAGAATCAGAATACGCCGTCAACTCGAAATTTTGATCATCATACGGATACCAAAGACCGAGAGTTGGTTTCCCCTTGAGATAGCAGAGAATCCTCTTCACAGCCTTCAAATGACATGCCTTAGGCGCAGCTTGATAGCGCGCGCACAAGGACACAACAAATGTGATATCTGGACGAGAAGCCGTTAGATACATCAGAGAGCCTATCATCGAGCGATATAGCTTCAAATCTACGACTTCATCGTGAAGTGCTGGACCAAGCTTGTGATTAATCTCGAGAGGAGTGCTAACCAGTTTGCAGTTCAGCATCTCGAATCGAGTTAATATATCTTGCACGTACTTGGTTTGGTGAATGTAAATCCCTTTCTTTGATTGTTGAACTTGCAAGCCCAAAAAGAAATTCATTTCACCCATAGCACTCATTTCAAATCTCGATGTCATCAACTTCTCGAAGTCTTTACACATAGAGTCGTCCGTTGACCCGAAAATGATGTCATCGACGTAAATCTGAACAAGCAGCAAGTGTTATTTCCGTTTCTTCGTAAACAAAGTTTGATCGACCGTGCCTCTTGTAAACCCGTTGTTTATCAAGAAGTCAGAAAGCGTACCGTACCAAGCTCTCGGGGCTTGATGAAGACCATATAAGGCCTTGTTGAGTTTGAAAACGTGATCAGGATGTTCGTAATCCTCGAAGCCCGGTGGCTGAGTGACATAAATGTCTTCACGAATTTCACCATATAGGAACGCACTCTTCACGTCGAGTTGGTAAACTTTGAATCGTTGGTGGGAAGCGAATGCGAGGAAAAGTCGAATGGATTCCAAACGAGCAACTGGTGCGTAGACTTCATCGTAATCTAGACCTTCAACTTGTTCGAAACCTTGAACGACTAAACGAGCTTTATTCCTCACTATCTCGCCTTTATCATCTCGTTTGATCTTGTACACCCACTTTGTTTTCAAGATCTTTTCTCTTCTCGGAGGCTTCACCTTTTCCCACACATGCAGCTTTAGAAACTTTTGAAGTTCTTCTTGCATAGCTTCCACCCAGAACGGATCATCTAGTGCGATAATGACATTCTTTGGGTCTACTTGAGATAGAAAGCATGCTTCGAAAACTTTCAGAAGTGCGGGACTTGCTTCGAAATCATCCAGGAATCCGGGACGTTTCTTTTCTCTGACCGATCTTCTCGGAGTTATGACATTTTCAGCCTCAATTACTTCTACAGCAGCCTCATTTTCTTCTCCAGCTTCAATTACTTCTTCACTTTCTTCCTGAGCTACCACATTCTCAACGGCTGGAGCTGGAATCTGACTTCGTGTCTGAATACCTTGATGTGGATCGCCGATAATATTCTCAGCAGGATGAGTGGTGTGAATCCTTGACTGAGGAAATCCCATGTCATTGATTGTTGCTTCAAGATTAGAGACGTCAACACTAGTTTCGGTACTAGGTTGAACATTTTCGTTGACAACAGGTTCCTCTTCGTCACTTTCTTCTGAAGAATATTCAAGCTGAGCTGCTGAGTCTACAAAATCACTGTCTGAATCTTCGGATGCAGTTTCATAGATTGATGCTTTTGGCTGAGTCGGAGCCGATAAGTTTGGAAGCTCAACGACTAAATCCTGAATCGGAATCGGACCAGATGAAGTGGATGGAGATGCATCTTCACTTTGATCGTGAAACTGATGAAAGAAGGTATCGTCAAATTCTCCCCCTTGCATCCTGACCACTTCATTTTCTTTAACTGGAATGGACACACCATGATAGTCGAGATTGAAGGACTTGAACAGCGAGTCATAATCAAAGAAGTGTTCTGGACCATCACCCGGTGTAGATGGAGTATACATAAAACAAGTAACCTCAAAAGCTTCCTCGATCGTTCCCGTAGTCTTATCAAAAACCCGTTTACATGGAGAGTCTGCCGAATATCCGAGAAAATAACCAGGATGACTCTTTTCACCAAACTTTGAAATTCTTTCCTTCGTAATCATGATCTCACAAGGACACCCGAAAGGTTCGAGAAACTGCATATTCGGTTTTCTTTTGTTGACCAATTCGTAACTTGTCTTGTTGTGACGCTTGACCAAAGAAACCCGATTAAGAACGTAGCAAGCTGTGTTGACTGCTTCGGCCCAGAAAGAAACTGGTAGTTTAGAATCCGAAAGCATCGTACGAGCTGCTTCGATGAGTGTTCTGTTTTTCCTTTCTGCAATTCCATTCTGCTGCGGAGTTCTAGGAGCGCTGTATTGATGAGTAATACCCTTAGATAAGCAAAACAGCTCCATTGCGTTGTTCTTGAACTCCGTTCCATTGTCACTTCGGATCGATCTGACCTTTAACTCGAGAAGAGTTTCTAGTCGAAGAAGGAGAAACTTTAGTCGTTCAGCCGTTTCATCCTTCTTCGCTAGGAAGAAAACCCATGAGAATCTCGAGTAGTCATCAGTAACTACCAAGCAGTAAGATTTTCCTCCTTTGCTCTTTACACTTACTGGACCGAAAAGATCCATATGAAGCAATTCCAGAGGAGCTGAGATAGAGTTCACAAGCTTTGACGGATGCGATTTCTTGTGTTGTTTGCCCTTTACACATGAAATACATGAATCGTTCATCGCAAAACTCATGTTTGGAACTCCGGTGACCAGCTCATGCTTCACTAAGTAGTTCATTCTGCGGAAGTTGATGTGAGCCATACGTCTGTGCCACATAATCGACTCCCGTTCCGAGGCTTTAGACATCAAGCACAGATGCTCTTCACTTGATGAAACTTTTGTCATGTCGAGACAATAGATGTCGTTTATCCTCGGAGCTCTAATCAATACCCAGGCTGGATCTATCACAAATCCCTTGCGAAGAATCATACACTCCTTATCCGTGAACAAAGTAGTAAACTCCTCATCACAGACTTGCGAAACACTGAGTAGATTGTGCTTTAACTCTTTACAGTAGTTGACATTCTGGAAAGTCACCACACCGTTAGAGATATTTCCTTGACCCGTAATTGTGCCACCCTTTTCCCCTGCGAATAGGACATTTCCCCCATCAACTGCGAAGTAGTCATTGATTAGGTGGAGATCTCCCGTCATATGCCTGGAACAACCACTGTCGACAATCCAAATATTTCTGCCTCCAGCTCGCTTCGGTCGTCCCTGCACAAATAATAGAGGATCAGTTGATAATGGGGACCCAAGCCGATACAGACTTGGGTCGTCCATCTTCATCGGGAATGATCACATCAACCTTGGTGTGTGTTTTCTGGTAATCAGTCGAGGTCGATGCGTCATCCCGATGTTTGGGTGACTTGAGATTTTCTTTAACAATTTTAGTCAAGATTTGTTTAGGTCCGGTCTCAACTTGGACTGAAGAAGAATCAACTTTGGATTTGATCAGTTGATCCTTCTTTGGTGATGCTTTACGTTTCAAGATCAAACCTTGTAAACGTGGGCAGACCTTGGCAATATGTCCCTCGTTTCGACAATAATAGCAGATTCTGGGATCATTTGAAATGTCCGTATGAATTGGAGAAGTTTGAATCTTCTCTTTTGGAACTGCTTGCCGGGGAGCTGCCTTGGTCTGAGGAATTGGTCTAGACACTTTGGGAGGTATCGTGTTAGGCTTAGAAGAAGAAGCCTTTCCCGTAGTGAAAATCTTAGTCATAGGGGTTTGGACGGTGAGAATAGGTTTGGTTTCTTCAACTTTCTCCTTACCCTTAGACTTGGACTTGTTAGACTTTGACTCAGGTTCGGACTGCTTAAAAGTCCGTTTTTCTTCACGCACTTGAAGTTTTTCAAACTTCTTGTCCATCTTAGTGATAAGACGACTCTCAAGGCGTTGAATGACCTTTTCAAAAAGACTCTCTTGATGGGCGGTTAAGTGGACGTCTTTTAGGTCATTAAGGTCTTTGGACTTATGGTCTGGACGTTCTAAAACGACTTTAGACTCATTATCCCTAACACTTGCTTCTGGACCATTTACTTCAGCTTTTGGAGCTTCAGAGGTCAAAGAAGAGGACTGAGATAAGTCTACGGACGCACCATCGACCGGGATCGGGGTGAAATGCTTTGGTGGTGGCATACTAGTATACCCCAATCCACCCTTGTCTTTGGTGTTTGTCCTCTGAGACTCGATCAACTGATTCAAAATTTCTTTTGAATTGGCAATTGCAGCTAACTTTGCATTCAGAGTATCAATTTCACTCTGTTTTGTAGCAACAGTTAGTTTTTCGGCTGCATGTGCATCGGAAAACTCTTTGATTTTAGAAACATGACGAGTGATTAAGATTTTTAAATCCGAAATTTCAACCATTTTTTCTTTCTTAAAAACATTTAAGGTTCTGTTTTCTTTGGTTAAAGCATCGTTACTTAATCTCAAAACATTAACGTCAGAGTTTAACTCTCTAGCCGATGTACTCCATACAGCGAGTTGGGCCTCAAGCTCGCTGCAGTTAGTGCATATAGCTGTGAAGGGATTGATGTCTACCTCACGCTTCGGAGATGAAGCATCTGATGTAGAAGCCATAAGCGCAAAGTGTTCCGTTCTCTGAGCAATGTCTTCAAACGCATTCCAATCAACCCTGTTATCGACAGCCATAAGTGCACTTTCGTCCTTTGCAGCATCTTGAATACGAAGATTTCGAGTAGCTGGACCCTGATAACCTCCTTGCTGATAACTTCGACCTTGAGAAGGGGTTTGATGACCCTGGTGCTGTCTACCGTATCTATCTCCTTGGTCGTATCTATGATCTTCTCGCGAGTGTTGACCGCATTCTCGAGCAAAGTGACCATAGTTGTTGCATTTGAAGCATTTGACTTTTGATTTGTCAAATCCCATGCCGGTCTTTCGATCTCCCCCAATGTATTTCTTCCCAGTTCGATTGAGGAAGTTCTTGATTCTCCTAGTCATCATCGCCATATTCCAGCGGATGTCCATTTCCTCAATATCATCTGGATGGACGTAACAGCCTACATAAAATGCGTTTTGGACTTTACAACTCGATCTAAATACATTCTAACTCGACGACACATTCAACTGAATACAACTACAGACATTAATGTTCCAACAGTTTAAGTTTAAAGAATATCACTACAACAAATTTGTTATACGTATGTATAATTTTCTACCCATTTGCAAAACGTGTGGAAGTTTTTTATGAATGTAGACACTTATAATTAAATGTTTATTTGATGTTTACATTATTTAATACACGTGGAGAAATGATACAGAATTTTCAAGAAATGGAGAGTTTTGTATTTATGAGCGTGTACAAATATAGAAATCTACACACTTAAAAGTGTATAAATAGATTCGTCATCGCCGCACCCATGTTCTACACACCTCTCTTGGGCGTAAATATTGAGTGCCGCGAATTTATTCATTCACTTGTGAATGTGTAAAAGTCGTATATTAGTACGCCCTTTTAGATACATTTTTCTACACTACTATAAGCGTGTAAGCATTTATATTTGTTCGTATTGGAAAATGTATCAACAATTTATACATTTATAAGTGCGTATAAATCTAAATTATTTTTCTACATCTAGAAGTGCGTAGAAAATATGTATAGTATTAACAGCTTTTTATCGTGTGTTAACACATTGTTTATCAATGTGTTTTATGCACATGTTTGTCTAAATGTCGAGAAAAAAAAACAATATATTCCTATAAAAGTGATTACTTTACTTTTGGCTTATGGTTAAAACCAGTAGTAGTGTATTATCACAAAAATGTCAAATACAAACCATTTAGCAAAAAAAAACAGAATTTTCTGCAATTCTTCTATAGGCAGATAAGTCCTTCGTTTCCTCGATTGCAGCCAAAACATGATTAAAGTCCTTAGTTAAACTTCTTAGCAAAGTACTCACAACGGTCTCACTGCTGATGTTTTCACCATATGTCCTCGGGTCATGAAAACTTGAAACAATTAAAAGTCATTAAACGTCTACTTTGAATGTATACAAACTCTTAAATCGTTTTATCCAAAAAATTTGATTATTTTTGTAATAATATTGTTTTCGTAAGCATAATCAATACATGGACCGGTCCAAGCTGTTTTAACCTATACCAAAAACAAATTGTTTCAAGTTTATAGACAAGACAGAATTTGACTGTAACTCAACCCGCCCAACTTGTCACCCTTAAAACATACATCCTTTAACATAAATAAATATTGGCATTGAAAATATATCACCGGTTGTAGAAATTGACGCATAGTTCACACTAAAGAAATGAAAACGTCCTTTTTTTTATCAATAAATTATAAATCTACAAACTGATATAAAGGCCAAATGCAGGAAGATCGAAATAATAGCAAATTATTAGTGTTTAGCTTATTAAATTCCACTAAAAGAATTCAGTAAGATTGAAGGTCTTTCAATTTTACACCAGCACGTACCGACTCCAAAACCTTTTTCTCAGACATCAAAAATATATGCTGACCCGCTCCTACTGAAGTTTTAGAAAAGAAGAAAAAAGATCGACTAAAATAGCCAAGGTTATGCTTTTGTGATTGATAGCATATATTGAAACATGAATGAGCATTTTACCTCAGGTCGGGGATTGCATCAAATTGTTTCTCATCAGCTTTCCAAACTTTATCCACCGCTCCAAATAACTTGACAATCTTTTCTACATCTTCTTCAGTTGCACCTGATATCAAACTCATAACTGTGAAATCAGCATGTATCACATAAAATCAACTTATAGAAGCATCCATTCATAAATTTTATATGCCTATTGATTTTATATTTCTTATAAGTATATTATATGAATAATATAAATAAGGAAAATGATAACAACAATCCTTAGTGTTGTGGATAAAAGCTTTTAACACGCTATATTTACTTGTATTTAAATTAATAACCGCCCCTGTATTTACAGTTCACCCCTCCATAATAAAAATTACAAGTTTTTAATTCACGTTAACCAATAAATAAATAACCGATTGAAAGCCGGTGAGATTGTTTAAACACCATGTACTATTCTTATACAACCCGCTAGCTACTCAATGAAAAATTTCACTTATTTAAATAGTTAAAACAGGTTTCAAAATTAACCAAATTTATATGACCTTGAACTGAGTTTTCACATTATTATTCATGAAACAAATTTTATTTTTATGGCGTACATCTTGAAACCACACAAGGATGTTTAACCGTTAATAGAACACAACAACAAAAAATGAAGGAAAAAAAAATATTTTCTTGACAACATGTAATGGTAAACATAAGTTGATAAGCACAATGATTATGTCCGAGGGTTATTTTAGTCCTTAGAACACGAAGAAATGCCAGTTGACTTGTGTGATTTCTCCCAATTCAACCCATCATAATGCTTTATCTCTACATGAGCTATTGTTCCCGGATCAACACACTTGTATGTAATCGCTATTCCATCTGGATTCGATTTAGGTGTATAAAACGACGTTATACCACAAACGTTACAGAAAGTGTGTTTTGCTGTGTGAGTTCCAAAAGTGTAGGTGGTGAGGAACTTTTGGGATTCTCCCAGAAGCTCAAATCTTTGAAAAGGGACAATAAAGTGAGTGTTTCCTCTCATTGCACAATCCGAGCAGTTGCACTGCCAGGCTGTAACACTAGCTGGTGAGCGAACTCGCCATCTCACATTTCTACAGTGGCATCCACCATTATGTATTACCATCTCGAAATTCATGATTATTAAGACACTTTAGTCTGCAGTTATGGACACTAAGTAGATAAAAAAAACTAGTCGTTTACACGTCATGTAATCAAGAAAAGTGTTAAATGTAAGTCCGATAAGAAGTGATCAATATGTCGAAGTGGATCTAAAGTTATGTAGGTTCATCTGAAGGGTGCCTGGATTATTAAAACTAATTGCTTTATGAAATAAGCCTTTTCGAAGTAAGCAACTTCAAACTGCTTATTCAAAACTGCTAAACTCAATCATAGATAATCAAAACTTATATTATGTATCTAAACGCGATAACTAGATAAACAGTTTTAATAAACACTACCCTTACAATCATGAAATGCTTGATTTTCAATAATAATTAAATTAAAAAACAAAGGGTATATTAGTGGTGTAAATGTCTTTTGTTGTTGTTGAGGTCGAGGATTCAAGTCTCGTTAGTATTAATTGCCTTTTTAACAAATAATACTCAACTTCAATTTCTCAAGAATGAAATAGTAACTGATAAAGTTACCTGATGATAGAAAGATGAAAATTTCTTATGGGAACACAATTGAATCTGGTTGACTGGATCCACGTTGACAAATCTTGGATGTCAATTATCCATTATTTATGTTGTTATAAAATACTACCAAGCTTATGATTGCTTTTTTATATTTTTAGTAAGGTAACCACAATAATTTTCATATTTGTTGTTTACATTACTTGAACCCATAATTTTCAATTTCTCATGATAATATGTCAACTCGCATATTATAGTAATCTTCACTTTTGTCTCTTACAAGATTTGAGTTTGTCTATATTATTTTTGATAATTAATTTCAAACAAAAAGTTGAACACGAATTCGTCTAATACGGGTACGTTTAATATGAATTCGTCTTTTTTATTTATTTATTATTTTATAAAACATATTAACTCAATTACTAATCGAGTGGCATTTTTATAAAACAAGTGTAAAGATATATTAATAAATATTTTTTGGGAAAATTTTGATAATCCAACATATACTTCTTTCGTCTCAAAAAACTGTTCATCTTTCTATCTATGTTTGTATCAAAACTATTATCTTGTTTCTAATTATTGATGGTTAAAATGTAGTAATTTTCTATTTTGACCTTAAATATTTTAAATTTTCCAAACTCTAAATATAAACGACGTGTTTACTGAAATGACATAATAGTTAATCTATTGAAAAATATTAATTAACGGCACCTATCTTATTTTCAATTTTCAGTTATATACATTTTCATAACTTTTGCTTACAGCCTTCTTTGGAAAACAACAATATATGTACTCATTTATTTGACTTACAAAAGTTTATACTTTTTGAAGTTATTTTCTTTCCAAATAAAAAGTAAAATGAATATTTTAATACTTGTCTATTATCCCGTCCCTGTAACCATTTGAATATCTAACATCAAGATAGATTTACTTATACAAGTGTTCCAATCCTAGTTTTAGATATTTCTTGAAAGTAGATGAACCATGGGTGCAACCAACCCCCATTTTTCAACCATGGGTTCAACCACTTTGGGTTGGTACTCCCAACCACTTATATATACGTACACCATCACATAATCATGGACTTAATGTGCTAAACATATAGCAAATATCATGAACACTTCACCAACCCCTCATTCCCCCTTTAGAAACTTCGGCAACAAATACGAAGACGAACAGCCACTAGCCTTAAATGTTGAATTAGGGCCTTGTCGGGACCTAGATCATTGGCATAGTAGAAGGGAGTTTCTCAAGAGCTACCGCTTCTCCACTGGGCGAATGAGTCTGAAGGAAAAGATGAAAAAATCGGCCCGGAAAATTGGTCTTAGAGTTTATAGGTTGACATTTGTATGGCCAAGTGTGTTCATCCTAAAATGCTATGTACCGCTTCCATACATGGGAATACAAGTTGTAAGTCAAGATGACCATGAGGTTTTTCTTGACCATGTAGCACTATGTGCATCGTGAGAGCTAGTATCAAGGTTTCTTGATAATGGCTTGAGATATACCGAGGAGAAAAAGATTTGTAAATGTGTAAAAATCTAAACCACTTTTATCGTGTTATGCTATGTTATGTACTATAACTTAAAAAGATATATTCTCGTATATTATTATATTCTCTCCATTTCAAATTAAACGTCCGCTTTGAGTCTTTGCGGTTTTAGCAGGGCTGACCCTGGAGGGTGGAAAAGCGGGCGACCGCCCAAGACATCAATCGAATAAGGGACATAAATTTCTATAATTTGACTATTGTTATACAAACAATGTGGATGATTTGAGCAACATCATGGATGTATTATGATTATGGAATCAATTTTTACATAATTAGGAACCTTATATCGAAGCAAAAGTTAAATATTAAAACTAGCACGTACTGTTAATTGTTAATGGTGTTTGTGGATGAGGAGTATGAGTGAACAAGATGAAGGTTTTTTTCATGTTTTTTTGTTTAATACCTTTTTTAAATTTACATTTGAACTCTTATACTTTTAGAAAAAAAGTAATTTCACCTCATATCATATCATGATACAATTTAAATACTCTTTTACAAATCCATTAAATTTCAATCCATTTTTTTATAATGAAAACTCAAAATGTCAAAATCACAGTATTTAATATCTTTATTGTTTGAAAATATATTAATTGGTTTAATACTACTCAATAGTAATAGTATATTTAAGCGAAAACTGATTTTTTGTCAATTTTGTTTTACTTTTTAAATAAATTATTATTTTAAGTTGGTTAATGCTTTAAGTAAAAATACATAATATAACATTAAATCTCTCAAATTTTTAAATTTGCCATAAATTTCAATTCAAAAACTATGGTTTTGTTTGCATAATATTTATTTTATACTATAATCTATTGTTTAAGTTTCTGCTTTAAGAAACATTTAAAAATATCAATTTGGTGATTTATGTTAAATTTTTAATTTAAAGTTTATTATCTCGAGTTATAATATTTTATTATTTTTTACTTAAAGCATTAACCAGCTTAAAATAATAATTTATTTAAAAAGTAAAATAAAATTGACAAAAAATTAGTTTTCGCTTAAATATACTATTACTATTGAGTAGTATTAAACCAATTAATATATTTTAAAACAATAAATTCCATCTCTTAAAAAACCTAGTGCTTTGTTTGCTTACAAAATTTAGTAGAAGGACATTTTCGATCATTTTGCCCAAAGCATCGAAAAACTCAGAATCGACCTTGGAATTTAGTTTGCTACAAAATAAGTATTTACTTCTAAAACCAGACTTAACGAGGCATAACATACAGCTACCTCAAGCTTGTCTTAGGAAGACAAAAAAGAGGTTAAATTGTACAAATACAAATATAAATACAGGCAAAGCGAAGGACTGAAAGTAGAGACCCAAAATTGATGTGGATTCCTCACCTGGCCCATTACATAAATAGGACAACCAGGTGGCCCATTACCCATTTGCTTGTTTATTTATTCATTTAGATCGTTTGGCTAAAGTGTTTTGTATTGAACTCTTAGATAAATAAGTTCGACTGAAATAAACAGTAATGATGTTTGTTTTAGTGAAGAAAACATCACCTATATGATTTTGTCGGTTAATTCATATTTTCCACATTAAGTTATAAACAAACAGATCTTTTTGTGACTTAGCATGTTATATTATTTTTATATTAATTAAAATCAAACACCACCTTAGATAACTATATTTTAATGATTTTGGTGCTTTTAGTAAGTTGCTTTTTAATACTCATGGATCTAGTGGCGTAGCCAAAAATTAATTCGTGGATAGGTCAAAATAACTTATCAACACTAAAAAGTGTTGAACAAAACTTAAATAATACTTTAATATATACGATCACTATATAAGGTTATTTGTATCTTTTAAATTATACAATGCATTTTTCTCTATGATAAACATCATTAATATCTTTATGGCTATCACATAAATGAAGGATGAAAATGTGGTGACTTTAAAATTGCTAAAGATTTGGATGGTGCCGAAAATGAATGTTTATGTAATAATATGAAAACTAATAACTTCACTAACAATTTAAAATATATATTAAATTAATTTTGGAGAACGGGTGAACCAAAAGTAAGTGAATTGCAACTTTTAAAACCATAATACTAAGATATATATACATCGAAAAATATGTGCGAGTGGGTTGCGGCCCATCCTCGCCTTCATGTAGTTCTGCGACTACATGGAATGATATATGTTTATTTCTCTATGACAACGTACAATTTTTGACTTTGATGGTCCAATCTCATCTTCTAGCGCTTCTTCGCTGCTTGGTCAGGACATACTCATCGATTTCTTTTCCAATTTTGATCTTTTCATCAAGGAAGTATGTAAATCGTGATTATTTTTAGTTTTAATAAATAATCAAACTTTTTTTTTATAACGATGAAGTTGTAATGTACAACTGCTTTTTAATTTTTTCAATTGTTTATTGTAACATTTATAATTTGTTTTACTTATTTTACCTTAAAGATTGTTTTTTAAGAACAAAATTCAACATATTCCAACTTCAATAAAATGTTTGTAAATTTTGAAATTAAAAGAAATAAAATATAAAAAGAATTTACTAGTGCGTCTAGCTAAATATTCCCGACCTTAAAACGTGTTGTGACACCAGAATGTAGCTAACACAAAGGGGTAGAAGGTTTGGATCCGATGGTTGTGATCCGAAGAAGACCTTCAACCTATTCTCTATTCCCACGAACCCTAATATCTACAATATGAAAACTAACCGAGTAAATCGGGTGGGGAAAGTTCCCCTAATTTACCTCGGGTGTGAGAGTAAGTATGTAAAGAATAGAGGGTTAAGAATTTAGAGAGAGAATAAGTGTGTGTGTGTGTAAACATTACCCCTTGAACTGAGATATTGGCTTGGTATTTATAGCAGTCGAGATTCGGATAATAACGTGTTTTTGGAGCAACACCGCTTTTATCCGTTGGTCGATCGATTGTCTTGTACTTTCTGACCGAAAGTTATCTTTGGGTCCGTTGGTTACAAGGGTGCTTCTGGATAATAAACTTTACTTTGTTCCTTTTTGAGTTCTTACTTTTGTTTGGGGTGTTGGCTGATGGTACGTCATCAAAACGCTTTGCCAAATCTTAACATGCCAACCGTGCGGAACAACTTACATGTGAGGTGGTGTGGGTTGACTTAAGTTAACCCAAAAGGAAAATGATAGACTCCTCACCCATGACCCGTGGACCAAGCTTAGCTGGTAGACATAGACCCATGTTTATGCCCATACCAGGTCTTTAAATATGTGGCTACATACACTTTGGAGCTTGCCTTACCTAGTGACCAATCTAGCTAACCAGGACCATATGTCATGTATGGCCAGCTTGACCATGCCAATGTCCAACTTGGAAGATAGAAAGGGAGTTATATGTTAATTTACACAGCATTTAATAACCATCACTCTCAAACTCATCATATTTTTGGTTGCGAAAATGCGCTAGCTGTAAATCAGAAATCGACAAAATCGAACGTCTATTCCTAATGAAAACCAAAACCAAACCAATGATCCTACTTTTGTGTTTCAAATATTAAGCACAAAATTAGTTAGACGAGTTTTGTGGTTCAAAACGATCTCCATAATAATTAGTGATAATAATGAACAAACGAATGATTATCAGGAGAGTGGTCGGGTTTGCTTTCGATCAACAACTTTATAGTTTAAATTTAAATTGACCATAGATTGTTAAAAAAAAAAGCTATTATAATATAATAAAAGAAAGTTTAAACAGAAAATATGTGATATTTAGCTTTCTTAATAAACATGAAAACGGAGACAGATGTTTGTTCAAGCTCTCTAGGGATAGCGAACCTTTTTTGCATACTACAAAAAGTATTATATAGTTGTTAGACCGGTTCTTGAACACGTCTACATGTTAGAGGTCTACTTGCTTAAAAGTAATATAGACCGGTTCTCTAACCGGTCCTGATATGATCAATTAGACCTGTTATTAAAATTTTTGCGCACGTTTGAATATCATTTAGACCGGTTAATATGTCTTTTAGACCTATTTAAAATGATATTCATATTCTTTTTAGACCTTTGATATTTTCTTTTAAACCTCTTTTAGCAGGTCTTAATATTTTCCTTTTAGACGTGTGTCCCATAAATTCCAAAATCTAAAATCTAATTTTAAAATCACAGATTACATTAATCTGGAATTTATAACCCAAACAAAAAATTCAGTGCTATTATTGAAACGAAAATATATTATGAAGATATTCAAAGTATTAACACACGTTCGGGTACATACAAAACCATAATCCAATCGTATTTACTACATAAAATTCAACAAAATTAAACAAAACTAACTACTTGATATGAAATCTCAAGTGCCAAAAACTAATAGATCCAAAAAGTTATAATTTCCTGTCCAACATGGCTCTTCGAGTTTCCTTTGTCCCTAAAAGACATTAAGATCAACATAAACATTTTTAGTCTTCAAAAAGTCTAAAGATGAATGTATTACGAAGACTAAAGTGAATTATAGAAGTCTTTTTACGACATATACCTTAACCACTTTCCAGGAGCAAATCAGGAAGATCTTAGAGGAAATATTACAATTGTGTTAGAATTTATAGAAACAATTTAATTAAATACCAAAATAAAAAATATAATTTCTTACTCATCTACACATTCTGTGAGCAAATCCCAAAATTTTCTTGTGTGATATTGAATGAATTATGCAAAGCCCAAAATTTTTCTGTGAAATAAACCAGTTTCCTGACAATTATATAGAAGATTTGGTCAGAGAGAAACAAATATATTTTCATATGAACACAAATATGAATTTAAAAACATATAATTATCTCAAAAAAATATAAAAAAATGGTAATTAATAGTATTACCTTAGAAAAAATGGTAATGGAATTCAAAATGAAAGAATCACTTTTCATAGAGCATTAATGGAAGTTTTTTTTTTTTTTTTAATAAATGTAATCAATGATAGATATAGAGAATAGAAGTTATAAAGTAACTAGTTTTTAGGAGAAATTTTACTGGCCACGTTTAAAAATCTCCACAAAATCTTATCTAGACCAGGTGATTTAGGATTAGTCGTTTGCATTTTCTTTCTAGACCTCTTGGTACATTTAGACCGGTTCATATATTACTATCTAGACCCCTCATTTAAATTTAGACGCTCTCATTTCTTTTTTAGACCTCTTAACACATTTAGACCGGTTCCCATGACATATTAAGACCTGTTATTACTTTTAGTTTTGGCGGAACTTATTATATAGACCTATTATATTTTTACCGGTCTAAATGTATGGGTCTAGATGACCATAAATGTAATGATGATATACACGGCTGTTTCGAACTCTTGTTTGGTCATCCCAAAAATTTACTTAGGTTATTCAAACTCGGATCTTATATGTGAATATGAAAAACAACAGTTTGAAAAGCACCTCGCATTTTAAAGCAATACAATACTTGTTACTCCATATTTATTAGAAAAGCATTCATACTTTTAACTTGAAAAATGTGTTTAGTGATCTATATATATTGGAAGTATGAAACCCATGATCGACCCAAAACATGTGTATTGAGTACAACCTTACAGAGTTCAAAAACGGGAAGAGAGTAATTTTTTTTCCTCTACTTAATAAAAACAAAAATATTTATTTTTTTGGGACGCTTTTATAAAAAAATAATGTTCTAATAAGAAAAAGAAAAGTAATTTCTAAGGGATTCGTGTTTTAATTTTGCACAAAACCTTTATATTCTCGGGACCGTAACCGTCTTTAATAAAAGAAGTTGTAACTCGTAAGATTATGTTTTTTTATCACATAAATAAATCATATGAATGAAAGGATATAACATTTTGATGGAATGATGACTAGTGAGGTGATTTAGATGTTACATTGTTGGCTAGCTTACTTAACCAGATGTATTATGTGGTCTCTAAAACAAATAATCAAATGTATATTTTTTGTGGTACATTGTATTTGAGGTGCATTTTGATTTTTGGTGCCACATCGTGTGTACCAACAAAACTCGTGCTTTAATTCTGATTGCAACAATTGGACCCACCAATACATTTTAATTTGTCATATACAAGTTATGTCTCGTGAATACTTGTCTAGTACACAACATGAATTATATCTACTCTAAGTTCTTAACTATGATATGTTGATAACTATTAGTTATTATTTATTATACAAACGGTTTCTAGTCTCGCGATATTAGTTGTATTATGGGTTAATTAAATCTTTCTTTAGTTATGTTATCAATTTATTAGTCAGCTTAACCGTTAAAAGAAATAATATTTTCTATTGCTAATAACAATATTGATATTATCATTTCTTTAACATCAATTTCAACGTCAAACTGAAGTGAAATATATAATTGATTCACATCAAAAGAAACATCGAAATTTAAGGATACGACATGAAATAGCAAAGTCAATAAAGTTTGTATACGTGTTAGAAAATGATGAGATAAAAGTATTCAATAGCCTTTGTAGTGAAGTCACTTCCACTCCTAACTAACCACTGTATGTTATGTTGTGATCTGGTTAATCCATATGATGTGAGTTATAAAATGTTTTATACATGCATAGTAAACATTGCTATCACTTTATCACATCATCTAATAACATGGAAAACGTGTTTAGTGACCAAAAGTAGTTGACCACACCCTCTTTATGGTCGCGGGTTCAATATTTGTGACGAGAATCCAAGGGTTGACCCTCCCATTAGTGAAAGAGGGATAGTGTAATAGTAGATGATTATGTCCAAAGGGTTTCTACTCTAAGTTAACTTAGAGTTTATTGGTTCAAGCCTTGTAAGTAACAAAAATGTGAATAAGTTTTGTGTTGTAATATTTTTGTTTTCTATAAAGAAAATATATATGACTATGTCCAGAAGCTACCTTAACATCTTGGCCTACCTTGGACGGTTTGTATTACCGACATCCTCTATTAACCAATGACCCGTCCAATTAGTTATATGACGAGTTTTTCCTAAATTTAAAAGGTTTATAGTCTAGCGGTATATGAGTTGGCCCCTTAACTTCTATTGATTTTTTTAATTCCAATCTCGTTAGGACAAAAATATGAATTTCAAGTGTTGTGTTGTAATATATTGCGTTTTCTATATATATATATAAAAATAAAAAAAAGATGACTATGTCGGGAAGCTACTTTAACATCTTGGCCTAGTTTGAACGGTATGCGTTACTGACATTCTCTATTAACCACCACTGACTCGTTCAATTAGGTTAATTGTTTAGGCCATATATGTAAATTATTTCTTTTTTATTAAGGGAATGAATGGAATTATCTTTTGGTACACTTCTTATCTCACATTCCAATTTCATTTTATATTTTCTCTGCGATGAAAAATGTCTCTTTCGGTTTTCAAAATTTAAACTTATCCCCGTAAACAAAAAGTGAAAGAATAATCTAAGATTTATGAGGAACTTTGCAGACAAAATATATAGCAAGTAATGATATATCTTTCTACAAATCCTCTTAAAAATAAGATGATTACATTAGAAAATTCAAGAAATGATATCAGAAAAGAGAAATAGTGGAATCTATATATCATATTTATATGATTTTACGAAGTATCTTATAAGAATATGTTAGAAGAATTAATTCCAATATATATTACAATAAAGAAAGGTGTGTTGGTCTAATCTAGTAATCTCTATGAGTCATGCACTTTAGTGTGAAGTGTGAAATCTATATCACGCAATATGTTACAATACAAGTGTAAGGATCGTCGTGGCATGAACTCATAATTTATTCGCTAAGACCTAATAATTAAGCTTTACACTGTAGGTTGCATCAACCACAATAGAAAATGTTTGTAGTCGTAGTAGAAAAGAATTTGACCAGGATTTGGAGGACAATTGTGAGAGTTAAAGAGTTGGGGATGTATTTGACTTATAAAGAGACGACGGTATAAAGGAAGAGAAGATGAGTCGTCGCACTTTAAGACTATTGGTATATTGTCTTATATTGTTAGACATTTAGTTTAATCAAGATATGCCAATTCTAAAAAGACGAAGACATACCCATTTGTTAGTCTTTAGGAGCAACGCCCCAAAAACAGCAACAAATTTAGCTAACCGTAATACAAACTAACAATGTTCATGAACTAATTTTGACCGAGTGAATACTTTCAAGTTGTGTATTTGGTCGAGTTCTCAAGTTCTCCTTGCCATGAACATGTTTCGCTAGTGAATATATTCCTTGCAAATATTCCTTGCAAATATTCCTTTAAGAGGATGTCGATAAAGGAAATAGTCATGCCTATTTGTAGGTATGCATGTGACAAAAAAGACATACAATTGTAATTGGTAACTTTAGTATAAAAAAAAGCCAAAGCAAGAAACAAACGGAATTCTAATTAGGGGTTAAAAACATATAAACAAATATACTCAAACAAATGAAAACAAAAAATTATAAAACATGTTCGAGACAATTCACGTTATCTACTTATCCACCACCCGTTTTTCGATTAGTTTAATGACTCAAAGCTTCCTTGTTTAAATTTAAAAGATACTTTAATGATACTGCTATTGTATCTACTTAACTAGTAACGATATTATAATAGTATATTAATAGTTTAATTAAATAGAAAGATTCATTGTTCCTAATTGAGAGCCATACTTTTCATGATGCTTGTAAGCCCCAGACTAGTGACTTGTCATGACCAAACAAAGACCTTGTGGAGATTATGAGCCACCCCTTTTGTCATCATGACTAATGTTACCTTTTTTGTAGTTTCTTCTATTATTATTTTTTCTAAAATAGGTGTCAAATTTGACTTAGGATAAGAAATATAAGACTAGTAGTACGATATTTAAAAATGTTTCTAACTAGAAGAGGGCTAAAAAAAGTTAGATAAGAAAATAAGATATATCTTAACAAATAGTAAATGGAGTATTATTTTTAAATAAAGTTAATAATATACATAAATGTTACTATGCTTTACGTTTTGTTCAATTATTTTTCTGTTTTGTTAAGATTATGTTACCCTATTATTCTTCTTAATTATTTATATTGCTATATATAATATAGAATGAAACTAACGAAATTTAAAACATAAGCGGAAGAGTCAAAACATTCCAAATGTATGTATTTGAACATCGGTGATAATAAATGTATGTAAACGGGTGAAAGAATGAGGTTTTTCAGTTTCATATTATCTAGGAAGGAAGAGTCTTTTAACTTAGATATATACATCCTAATTAAGCAACTTTCAAACATTTTTTATGGATATTCCCAAGATATCATTTAGGGATGCTCAAGCTTAAGATCTTTTATAAATACATCAGACGGACTAGCTATTCGATGACTGATGTATATAACTATAGTATAAGACAATCTATGTACCTAAAATAAAGAGTTTGAACATGATAAATTAAGTGTTTTTATATTTTGTACTTTATCACTAAAATATTTACCAATTTTTTTTTTTTTTTCAAAATTGTTGATAACAACAATTATGTAGGCTGTTTTTAGAAATAGAAATATGCATGATTTGATTGTAAATTCGTGATGTATTTGTGATTTTAAAAATGCAGAGAACGGTTATCTATTAAAGTACAATTAATCGAAATGTATAGTAAGTTTTTAAACACGACCTATAGAGCTACATAGATATTGTTATCAACTTCCTTTTTTCAATTATAAACTCTCCATGTCGATCAACTTGCATCATTGCATTACAAAACTCATATGACTTGTAACTTTAAATTATTGTT
Source organism: Senecio squalidus (assembly GCA_910822075.1). NCBI lineage: Eukaryota > Viridiplantae > Streptophyta > Magnoliopsida > Asterales > Asteraceae > Senecio > Senecio squalidus. The sequence continues at coordinate 30,046,806 of CAJVGC010000589.1, forward strand.
AAAGCAACTAACATATATCTCTTTATCAGGAAACATCATTGTAAAAGCAACTAAGTCGACTAACACATATCTTTTTTTAAACTTAAATCATCGGGATTGGAAGATTTTTAATGACAACAATCCATTTAAAATCACTCATTTTGAACTAATTCATGTTATTTGAAATTTTTGATGTACCTATATTTAGAGTCGGTAAAAAGATTTGAATGACCCTGAACGATAATCAAATAAGAGACCCTTAAAAGGGAAAAAAAAATAAAATACATACGGTAAAATAATTAACATCATCCAATTTTTTTTAATTATAAGCCACTTTTAATAAATTTGTTGAATAAAATTATAAAATAATTAATTTATAGGCCCTTTTTTAACAGATATATAATTTAAAATTAAATTTTATATTAAGACTCGTAAAAAGTTGAAGGGCCTTAAGAAATATGGTTGTTATGTCCTGTCGCACATATCCAGATTCTCCATTGTATACTGTTATACAGTTACATTGCTAAGTTGCTAACGATATACAGTACATGATTAATCCTATTTTATGTTGTTGTGATTTGCTAAGCTTGGGAACCATATGCACTTCCATAATAACATATTAACTATATGTTAAACAAAATTAAATGTACATTTAAAATGTGAATGAAGCATTTAAAGTTGGTATGAACCAATATGTTGTCCATAAATTATAAACCTCCACCAATAAATAGAAAACCAAATAAAGCTTAAACATTGGTCTAGTATGCTGACTACAAAGCATGCACTATAGATATACAATAATACAATTATGTATTTTATAATACAAGAAATTGATGCAGAAAAAGCAAAATAAGAACTTTTTCTTTGTGAATTCATAAAATTTCTTAAATTAGAAGAAAAGATATGAATAAACAGCTGTGTTCCCTTTGTTGTTGATCAATTCTCACCAGCTACGCCTACACACTTGACACTTCTAACATACTATTGTCAAACTAGTATCTTATACGATCATCTTTACTTTGAACAAAGTTATATCATTTTAGAAAGAACAAAAAAGAATTCAATTGAATTATAGGAGTATAATGTTTTGTGTTAGGTTAGTTTTTATTTGTGTTAAATTATTGTAGCAAGGATTTTAAAAGAAAGGTTTAGGCCTTAGGACTATTGTTACTTAACTTACTTTACTACAATAGACAATATTCTTCAAAAAAACAAATAATATGTTTAGCAAGATTTGTAGTTAATTACATAAATTGTTCCAAAAGATTACTCCAAATTACGAATTATGTTCATAAAGTTAAAAAATTGCGTATATCGTCAACGTAGAGAAACTAATTATCCGTTGCCCCTAAAATGGATGTCCGTTAAAAATTATCGTTAACTAATTACACATTTCGTCCCAAAAATAGATGTCCATTAGAAATTAAGAATTAAAATGATAATTGGTTTATGTAAGTGGATGATTTATGTAATTTTTTAAACTAAGAAACGAATTTATAATTAGAATAAACTCTATGAACAATTTACGTAATTAACAAGAAGATTTATATTAAAAAGATTAATAATATATGTAAATGATCAAGTATAAGATTTTGTGAGTGTAGAACTACTGAACTAAGATAAACACCATGAAAGACTTGATGTGGTAATTAAGGATGAAGCTCACTAATTTGATGCTATTTTACCAATAAAAATAATATCACATACTAGTTAAGTAAAAGACATGTACAAGCCACACAATTTGCTTCTAGGTTGAAAATTAGGCCTTTAAATAATTAGGACTTACTTAGAAAAACATACCTGATTATGTGAGATGTTCTCCTGTTTATAGTGTTAGACTGACCCTAGCGAACAAAACTACGTTAGCCAAATTGGTCGTTGTTTTGTCATCGTAAAATTGTTAGCCAGTAAACTTGCCGTAAATCTTGTGGTGCCTATTGATCCAATGGGATTCATTTAGACATGATCGTGGTAACAAGACTAACTATAAGAAAAATGTTATTTAGTCAGATAAAATAGCAAAATGAGAAAAAGTAACACTAGATGTAAATAATATGCGTTAGGTAAAGTAAAAAAGAAGGAAAAAAAAATTCATATAAAAAGTGGTTAATGATGGTTCAATACTTAAACTTTTTACTAATTTATCGATTTAACATTTGAACTTTTTACATAATATGTTCACTCTAAACTTTCAAGAAATTTAGCCTTCAAATCTCATAGTAGATGGTCGTCTTATGATTATCTAACTTAGAATACTTTAGTATAAATTAAGTCTATTATGTATCTAACTTAGAATATTTCTATTATGTGTATTCAATTTTTCAATATAGTATTGTATTTATCGAACAGTATTTTTGGAGACGTTACAAGTTGTAATGTTGTATGGATGCATGTGGCTACTTATATATATGACAAACTAACAAAATCACATCCGACAACAATTTTTGAAAGCTAGATAACACAAAAAATGATTCTAAGTTCACTGATTTTACTTAAAAAATAACTTTAATGCGACATATTTTTATGCATATATTTTGATTGAATTAATCCATAGGAGTTGACATGCTGAAGTTTAAAATTTGGATAAATCTCTACTTCTATATAAATTATATTTACTTTTTCATTTTAAACTTTTATTTTAAGGAAATTAAATCTAGACTATCCATTTTCAATCAAAGATCATCATCCATTAAATTTTAACCATCAACTTATTTAAAAAACAATAATAAATTCAATAAAAAATGGTCAAAGATGTTATTAATAATATTTAATAGTTATAAACCATTTGAACATAAAACATTTTCATTTTAAGAAGATTAAATCTAGACCATCCATTGTCAATCAAAGATCATCATCCATTAAATTTTAACCATCAATTTATGTGAAAAACAATAATAAATTCAATACAAAATAGTCAAAAATGCTATTAATCTATACTATTATATAAAGAGACTCCCCCACCATTTTAATGTCTTAATTTTAAGTAATTTAAATTACCCTTATACCCTTTTCAAATCAAACTCATTACGGTCTCAATCCCTAATTCCAAATCAAACACATTACTACTCTAGCCGTCACTCCCACCTTCCACCCTTCGATCTCTTTCCACTACCGATTGAATCGGGTGACACCAGCGTATTGAATCGTGCGACACCAGGGAATTGAATCGGGCGAATTGGAGATGGCCTGTTGATGTCAAATACCAATTGAATCGGGCGAATTGAATCGGGCGAATTGGAGATGGCCTGTTGATGTCAAATCCGAAGCGTATTAAGCAATGGTCCATCATCCAATTTCTGCTTGTAAAAGGGTATGTGTTAAGCTACTACTTTATTGTGTTTAAATATTTTTACTGATCGAAGCTTTTGTTTACGGTCTGAGATGAAATGCATGTTTGACTTGCTGATTTGCTATATTTTTGTCGATTTCTTTGCGAATTCTTGTTTTTCTTTTAAAAGTTGTATCCATGGAAGTGAACTTTTAGCAGTTTTAGAAGAAAGGCTTGTTTGATTTGAAGATATTAATTTGACATATTTGTTGGAAAATATCATCTGTTTGAAATGTATTATTTCCGCTTGATAGAATATCCGTAATGTTTACCATTATAATAAATGGTTTGAAGGCCATGCTACTGCTCTACTTGCTTTTAATTTATATTCTTTTTAAAAGGCAGATTGAAACATGGAAAAACCGTCGAGTGGACATCTAAGGACTTACTCCAAGGTCTCCAAGAATTTGTACCAAACAGCTAAATCTACTAAGCGATCATCAAACATCAAAAGAGGTATGTAAATTCATATTATTCAGCTAAATCCACTCTTTGGACGGGACCCCATGGTAAGTACCGGATGGTTATGGGTTCAAAGCACAATAATACCATAGGTTGTGCTTTAGTTTACCACACCACAACTTTACTCATTTTGATTTGGGTATCGGGTTGAGATATGATTATGGAAACCAACGCACATTCTTCCGATTATATTATTTCTAGGGCAATTTTATCAACAAAAAACGAGAACGTTGATGAGATTAATGATCAATTGATTGACAAATTTCACGGAGAGGAAAAAGTTTACTATAGTTTTGACGAAGCCGAAGACGATCGCCACAACTTCTATCCGATAGAGTTCTTAAATTCACTTATCATTAGTGGTTTGCCTCCTCATAAACTTCGACTTAAAGTTGGATGCCCCATAATACTATTACGGAATATCGATCCGTCAAATGGTTTATGTAATGGAACACGATTGATATGCAAATGTTTCCAACATAACGTCATTGATGCAGAAATCGCTGTTGGTCAACATACTGGAAAAAGAGTATTCTTGCCAAAAATCCCTCTTTGTCCGTCGGACGACGACATGTTTCCATTCAAACTGAAGCGAAAATAGTTTCCCATGCGACTTAGCTTTGCCATGACAATCAATAAAGCACATGGTCAGACAATTCCACACGTCGGTGTTTATCTACCAAAATCCTTTTTTTCACATGGGCAACTCTATGTGGCGTTGTCAAGAGCGATATCACGTGAAAATACAAAGGTGTTGGTGAAGCCTCCCAAAGATTTTAAATGAGACGGAGTATACACATCAAATGTTGTCTATCGAGAAGTTTTACATGATGAATAAAATACAAGTGTATTAGAAGTAAAGAAGTTGCCTTTTTATATGGATTTTTGTATTTCATATTCTACATTATTTCAGTAGTTTAAATATTTCTTTTCATGTTATTTATCTGTCTGCAAATTAATTTTTCGTGATCATATGTCTTTCAGCATAATTATATGAAATATCAGTTTTTCGTCATGCTGCACCACGCGGGTACCATACTAGTAATATTTAATAGTTATTAACCATCTACTATCTACTATTACTTATAATCTAAGGTGTGAGTTATCCCAAATAGTGGAATGGTGTGCATTTGAAACTCCTAACTCTTTAGTTGCCTTATGTTCTAATTACCGTATTTGAGAGTTTTACTATGTCCTAACTTTTTAGTTACCCCATATAAACTCCTAACTATTTAGTTGCCCCATCTTTTAATATATGTTTTAATTACCATAATGAAGAGTTTTACTATATCCTAACTCTTTAGTTACCCCATGTTAAACTCCGAACTCTTTAGTTGCCCCATCTTTTAATATTTGAGTTTAAGTACCATAATGGAGAGTTTTACTATGTCCTAACTCTTTAGTTGCCCCATGACCGATGGCCTACAAGACCATGTTTTCACTGTTTTGGCAACATTTGATCGTCTATATACTCAATCGGGTTGGTGCTACAAGAGTTGTGGAGAGTGCAACAAAGAGTTAGTTGTAAATGATGGTTTGTTTTTTTGTGATCTTTGCAATGACTTTTGCAAGTACCTTATGATAAGGTTGTAGTTTTGAGTTGTTTTATGTAGGGACTATGGTATTAACCTACCCAATTCCTGCCTTTTGTAATGTTTGTTTTCGTTGTTGCAGGTATAAGGTCCATGTGCATGTTGTTGATGAGACAAGTGATACAATATTTACCATTTTCAATTCCGTGGCGGAGAAGGTGTTTGATAGTTGTGCCAACAAACTGGTGAATCGAAGAGGCTTTGAGATGGAGGTTTTGAGAAGATCGGAGCTCCAGAAAAGGTCGGCGGCGGTTAGCCGGCGAGAACGATTCCACAAATATATTCACTGATTTGATTTTTTTTTATATGAATATTCACTTATTTGATATTGGAAAAAGAAAAATAAAAGTGAGTAAATAAATTTGTTATTGTTGGAAGCTGAGTTTTATACATTCGAGGGAAACAGAAAGTAGCAGGAAATAGGCATAAACCATGTGTTTTAATTTTAGAAAGTAGCAGGTCGACGACGGTTAAAGACACAAAACTTCCGATTCTGATCATTGTTCGTGACAAATCTCATTAGAAATTGTCACCGCGCAACGCGCAGGAATACGCCTAGTTTGAACATAAAACGTTTACATTTTAAGGAGATTAAATCTAGACCATTTATTTTCGATCAAAGATCACCATCCATTAAATTTTAACCATCAATTTATTTGAAAAACAATAATAAATTTAATACAAAATGGTCAAAAATATTATTTATAATATTTAATAGTTATGAACCATTTGAACATAAAACCATTTATCACTTTTAAAAAATAGTCAAAATGTAAACAACAATGATAATTTTAATTATTATGCTCGTAATAAAACTTTAATATATAGTTTGTAACCGATATTTAACTGTGTATATAAATAGACAATGATCATCATAGGAAAAAAAAATTATTTATGTCAATCATAATAGACTAAAAGAAAATTATCATCATCTATATCGGATTCTATACATAACCTCATGAATGCTCTTTTTAAGATAAACGTAAGCATTAAGGTTTTTTATGAAACGTGGTTTAACTAATGAGGTATAACATTACATTTTGAGCTCTACATTTTTATATATTTTTTATACGTTCAAAATGATATTGATATCTAATTTTTATGTCGGTATTTTAGATTCATAAGATTACTTATTTTGTTAAAATACTTATCGATTATAATCATCATTTATTATTTAATTCTTGCAGGATTTTACTAAATGTTGGTGCTTAAAGGAATTTTCCGTTATACATAACCATATTGAATTATAGTGTTCTATATAATTAGAAATTCTATATTTTGTTTAAATGTAAATTTCAAGTAAGTTTATATGACATTCATATTTATTTTTATATAAAAAAATTAGTCGCGTGAGGAGTACAAAAAAATATCTAAAGCTTCATTTTCACTGACTAGATTCTTGCTGGATATATTTATTGGCTTGGAATTACTCTTATTTTACATGAGCAATTAAAGATATAGTAACATCTTTATTACCTCTTACTCATTTAGGTCAATGGCATATTGGTTATTTGACAGAAAGAAAGTGTTCATTGTTTAAGTATCAATTAAATATCTACAGAAAACACGAAAACCCTACTTACTAGTTACTACACAAAATAAATTCTCATAACTAATTTAATAATTTTAATTATGATCTAACGAAAGAAAGAAAAAACATAGCATGACTGTATATGAAGCAAAGCCAACCACCAACTATGTTCAAAAAAAAATATAAAAACGCGTTTTGCTTGCTTCTTTCGGCTTTGTATTGTTTTTTTCCTACTCTTGTCCCCCCTTCACTTTCAAATATAAACCCCTCTCGTTTAACCATATAAACCCACAACCGAGAACCCAACCACTGTCATCACAATCTTCGATCACCACCGCGCTGATCCGCCATGCCTACGATCTATTCCGCTTGTTTCCTCGTCTTCGTCTTCGTCTTCTTCAACTCGGTTTCCTTCTCCATACAAAACAAACATATCATGAACGTGAAATCTGATAACTCTCTTTCTTTCCCTCTCACTTACCTTCCACTCTCTCATCGGTCCGCTGCATCGAAAATTCGCTCTAGTTCTCGACTTGTAGCATCAAATTCTAACCATAAGTTGTCCTTTAAGTATTCTATGGCTTTAATTGTTTCTCTACCAATCGGTACCCCACCACAAGCACAACAAATGGTTTTGGACACTGGAAGCCAGTTGTCATGGATCCAGTGTCATAACAAAACACCTACGACGTCGTTTGATCCTTCGCGTTCTTCGTCTTTCTCGATCCTTCCATGTAATCATCCTATTTGTAAACCACGAGTTCCGGATTTTACTCTTCCTACAACTTGTGATCAAAATCGTCTTTGTCACTACTCTTATTTTTACGCGGATGGTACTCTGGCTGAGGGTAATTTGGTTAGAGAAAAAATTACGTTTTCTGATTCCCAAAGCACGCCACCTTTGGCTCTCGGATGCGCTACTGCATCCGACGAGGCTCAGGGCATTTTGGGAATGAATCTAGGACGTTTGTCCTTTTCTTCCCAAGCTAAAATATCTAAATTTTCTTATTGTACGCCCACACGTCAAAAAAACGCTAAGGTTAAACCCAGTGGAGGGTTTTACCTCGGTCAAAATCCATTTTCAAAGTCATTTAAATACATTAAGATTTTGACTTTTCCTGAAAGTCAACACTCCCCCAATTTTGATCCCTTTGCATTTACCGTTGGTATGGAAGGGATCAGAATTGGTGGGAAAAGGTTAAACATACCACGGTCAGTATTTCGTCCCGATGCTGGTGGGTCCGGTCAAACATTAATTGACTCGGGCACTGAGTACACATACTTAGTGGACGAGGCATATAAAAAGATTCGCGAAGAGGTTCAAAGAACCGCGGGGTCAAGATTGAAAAAAGGGTACGTGTATCGTGACTCTTTGGATTTATGCTTCAATGGGAATTCAATTGAAATCGGACGGTTGATAGGCAACATGGTATTTGAATTCGGCAAAGGCGTGGAAGTAGTGATCAGAAACGATAGGATGCTAGACGACGTAGGTCGAGGGATCAGCTGCTTAGCGATCGGACCGTCCGAAAGACTAGGGGTACCAAGTAACATTATAGGGAACTTTCATCAACAAAATCAATGGGTAGAATTTGATATCGTGAACCGTAGGGTAGGGTTCGGTGTAGCCGATTGTAGCAAATCAGTGTAAGTAGTAAATATGGTGGGTGAAAATGGTAAATATGGTTATATTGTACAACTCTTTATACACTTTCTTAAATACCATGTATAATCCAGTGTGTGCCACCACATGGCACTATAGTAGTATAGTGTACCTTTTGTATAAACACACAAGTAATGAAGTACTACCTTTTACTTAGATTTAATTACTTAGAAACTATACCGACTTATATAAGTTTTGATGATTATTAACCGAAATATAAAACATTAGTCCTATTGAAAATATTATCATAGATATTTGTAGCTATCCAAATTTATGTAGATTGAAACCCAAACCAAGAATCCATTGACAAGTGGAAAAACTATTAATCATTGAAGGTCCAAACAAGCTAACTTAAATTTTCATTTACTTTTGTTGTTTAACCAAAAGGGAACCATACCTACTGAATTTATTAATATATAAAATCTAATGAATGTTTTTGTTCTTGTACTATTTTAGTGTAGAAAGATTCCGAAGTAACGACGTATCGTAGCAAGGCTAGGAACAACTAATACTAAGGCGTAACACCATATTCTAAACCATAATTATCGTAAGAGAATTCGTTAACGTAAAAGAAAGAAAACTTGAATAGTCTATGAAAGCATAAACACGTCCAAACGAAACACCAATCCACAAATGAGGGATTGTGAGCAGAGGGTTACGTTGGATAGGGTTACGTTATATATAAGAAAGGATAGGAACAAAATTGTACCAAAGAACAATTGTGTCCACTATCTGACCGACAACGCCCCCATTGGCTGGTCAGAAAGACAGACGTTGTTACCCTTTCATTAGCTAGACATATGGAGCATGGAGTGACACGTCAACAACTTGGTCGGCCTTCGAGGACAAGATGCAGACTTCATGCCCGAGAAGAACAAAATACCTGAACCTAAGGAAACAACTAGAAAATCAAGTTTGTCTCGTTCCACCATGTTGGTTCAGATTATATGACCTGAACAAAGCTTACCCGGAACCTAGCGTGCGAGGAGTGTCCGATAAAGCACAAACACTATAAACAACATGCGACAAACCATCTACAAGGTAAAAAAATTATACTCCCCAAAAACATTCATCTCCTACACATTGTTCATCATAATATCGATTCTTACACTGAAAGTGAATTACAAAATCTTTCTCGTATTCACTTTACTAGTGTTTTCCATTTTTCTTAGCATATCAGGTCGTTTCATTTCATTGAATGGTTTACTCTTCAACTCTACACATAATGACAATTTTCTAATACAAGAATCATGCATGTAGGTAATTGTAAGTCATAACTTCGTATGGCTTCCATTGTTGCACTATGTTGTTGCCGACGTACACATACAAGGATCCATTCTTCAGCTTCTTCTTTACTCCAAACCTCTACAAGGAGTTACAAATATGAGTACCACATCCAGTATCATATACCCAAGTATTTGATTTAGAGAAAGAAAATAATTCGATAGTCAAGATACCTGAAGATCCGGCATTGTCGACTCTCTTCTTATCTTGCACCTCGGATAAATACTTAGGACAATTCCTCTTCCGGTGTCCTATCTGACCACAATGGTGACACCTATCATCTTTAGCGACCCGTGCCTTTTTAGTTGGAGGAGTTTGCTTAGGCTTGGAAGAATAAACAACAAGTTGCTTATATTTACCCGTCTTTTCAATTTTTCCCTTAGATGGTAGCGGTTGCTTTTTATTCATTTTCTGGGCCTGACCACCACCAATCGCAAGGATTTAGTTGCCATTCACCTTATTCTTGGAAATGCTCTTTTCTAATTCCACCAGCATAGCATGGAGTTCGTTAATGTTCTTTTTCATACTTTACATGTTATAGCTACGCGTAAACTCCTCAAACTCCGGTGAAAGAGAATTGAGGACAATACTTACAGCTACAGGTTAATGATATGAGTATTGCATTCTATCCAAGCGATTAAACAAGCTTTTCATGACTAGAACATGAGTCCCCACTAGTGTTCCAGAAACATGTTTACATGCATGTACATCTCGGACCAAGTCATTTAGCTCAAGGCCATCTTGTTTCTCATACAATGCACGTAGATCATTGATCATCTGATCGGGCCATTTGCTCTCGAATTACTTACATAACTCATGAGTCATACTGATGAGCATGAGACAAGCAACTTCATTGTGAATCTTAAAAATTACCTTATAATGATCCTTTTCTGCTTGAGGAGCAGTGTCATTTAGGTGTACTAACGATTTCAAATCTTTCCATCACTCTTAGGACAATACTCGGTGATCGATACCAATCGTTAAAGTTTGGTCCAGAAAGATTATTGCTTCTTAACGATGTTTTGGTTTCACTCAAAATCTCATCAAGTAGGAGATTTTTGTGTCATTCTACAAAACAGAAGGAAAGTTCTCATTAGTACTTTCGACATAAATTTCTTAACATAAATGTAAAACCCATGGTTTACTTTCCGTTAAGTCTAGGTTCCAAATGAGATATCACTGTTCCATCAGTTGATCTGCTAGGAACTAAATGATACTCAAAAGGTAAGCGACGTTCTGTAATTTCATTTACCGATGCAATTCCTAGATTATGGGACTTAATGTCATGGCTCGATCAAGCATCAAAATGGTGATCGTGACCTATAATCATGTTTCGTCGCATCTTATTGCCATCGGCGTTTGCAGTCTCACTGCATAACCTGATTTAAGTCGTCCAACTAAAGATTGTAGATAGTCCACCACCGTCTCACGATGAGTGGTAATCCACCTTATATACCCTTCACCTACGTCTCACGTAGAGTGAAGAGCAAGTCAAGTTGTCTAAGCAATATGGATAGCAATATGACTAAATTCCATGGGTGACAAAAAATCTATGTACGAAAAGGCATGCACACAACTTCGTCACATAATTTTGGTGTTTAAAAAACAAAACGTTTTTATTACTGGTTTTAAACGTGTTTTATGATTACCTAATTCCTCTACACCAAGTGTATATAATAATTAAACGTACCATCGTCATCATAAAACCCTTTCGGTAGCTCTACAAAAAGTATGACCAAGAAAGCAATTGAGGGTAGAGGATGACAAAACATCTCTTAAAATCTGACCTCATTAGGAGTAAAATACATTCGTAAATTTTCCTAGACATCGTCCTTTATGTAGGTGAGCCTAGTTGGGAATTATACACTGAGGATGTGCATTTAATTATGAATTACCAATCACACGTTTTTTAAAGTTTCGATTTTTGAAAATATTTTGCAATTTAATACGTTCCGTCACGGAAGCAAATTACGGTATAACCCAATCCATGGTTTAAGAACGTATAAAATAGCCAGAATAAATCAAAAAGTTCATTACATAATTCTTTAGTCACATTAAACAAAAATAATAACATGAAAAGAATTAATCTACGCAACAAATTGGGTGAGCCTTAAAATAAAAAGTCTCTATGGTCATTGTTCACAATTTGATTCACTCCTGTTTCAAATGAAACAAACAACATCAAATATTGCAAGATAGATTGATTTCAAATTAACTTTTTAATTTTATAATTTTTTTTTTAACAAACAACAAAACAAAATTTAACCAACCCTTGATCCCCCACAATTTTTGATTTGCGAATCCAAAATAAAAATTAACATATGTTTTGGCTGATACCACTATAGGTATACAACCGAGTCATTGTCAAACAATACATGACAGCGAAAAATTGGATCACATAGGAATAATTAAATCGGATTAAAGTCATACATTTATGTCTTGATCGAATTAATAGAAAATAAGCAATAGATCTAAATGTAAGATCTATTCCACGGTTACGTACGTAACACCTCTTTTAGCAACAGACTTGTATGCTAGTACACGTTTATAATGTTACAATCCTCGTCTAGCTTTTTCACAACCTTTGTCTAGCTTGCTTGTTTATACCGTATGCTCAAACTACACCTCAACTTGGTGTTCGAACAATTCTAATCGAAACTCCTTTACGGCGTAAAGGATTAAGTGTTTACGGCGTAAAGCTTAATGTCTTTACGGCGTAAAGACGAGATTTTTTTCCTTTCCTTTTTTTTTCTCGAAAACCGAAAGTCGAATACCCCTATGAAGGGTTTCGTTCGATTAGAAAAGCTGAAAATCGATTAGGGATTAATCTTTAGTCGATTATTGTGTATTTTGTGAGTGAGGTTATTGTTTAATATATAGGTAAACAATTACTTGGTATACAATTGTATTATAATTAGGAAAACTTCATAATTACATAACACATCCTCATATTTATTAATTATTACAATTAACCCTTAATTAATATTTAACAAATAATAAACTTATATTCGTGTCTAAATGTCGATGCGTGCGTTTCCGTAGACTCACCCATTTACGGACACATATTTATTTAACTTTTTTCAAATACCAACACATACAACTAGCCCTCAAGTTTCCTCTCGACGAATTTATGCTTAATCAGAGAGATAGTCTTTTTATGATGTATGTGGATAACCGGTATTTATGTAATTGTTTTCGAATTTGTTTTCTACAATTTAAAAAGTTTATCTAGAAAAGTTCGGACCCGAGAATTTTATAAGAGTGGTAGGATATTTATTACTAGACAATCTAGGAGATAAAATATTTTCATGTAATAATTACTTTTGTTATCCTCAACGTATTTAATCAAAATTTAACTACTCTAAAAATGCAGTTACGTGAAGAAAAGGTTATTTTCTTTTGTAGATATGTTTACCCTTTTTAAGCAGTTAAATTTATAAGATTAACCGTAATTTTCTTTGTTACCGATAATAGAAAGTGAGTCACATAAATAATTTTTAACGTATAATTCTTGATTAAAGATTTTTCGAAGACACCATAACGGATCTATTGAAAACATATTAATGATAAAAGTGTCAAATTAAGCGAACGTTAACTTAAACTTATGAACTTTAACAAAAGAAGGGGACCACACGTTATGAACTCCATTACTAGAAGATGATGGTCATAAAAGTTGTTTTGAAGGCAGTGGACCAAGCCGAAAAGATATTTGTCATTGAAGGTTCAAACTGTAAATTAGCTGAAAATTCATTATTCTCTTTGTGAAAATTTATCTAAAATGATGGACCACAAATAATATGGCAATTCCAACTTTGCATCTACATTCCAACTTTAGAGTATAAAGGCTGCTATCTATACAATCTATTATGAATGTTAACATATAAACTTTGCATCTTACTTTCTTCGGTGTTGTTCTTGGAAGTGAGGTTTAGGATTTGATTCCCGTTGGTGTCGTCATTTTTGTTGCGAACATATATCAGCCTAAAACAAGTTTAGTAAAGGTTAATTACATAAAATAACAACTTATTATGTTATTTGTCTCTATTGAGGGTGTTTACTAATTTTTTTTTCGATTTAGGATACAAAAGTTAGCTCCGGTTAAAGTTTTGGACAATTTGCTGGTTGGATTTTTGATATCTTTTACGAAATCAAATTTTAATTTTATTTGTGCGTCCATTTCGACATATTTTGTTGTCTCGAAACATAATGTTGACAAAAAATATTAAAAAAAAGTGAAAAATGATCTCTTTTACAATATGTTATCGCTCCCGGTCATCTAAAACGTATAAAAAAAGATTTATTTTTATGTTATTTTACCTTTTTGCAAAATTATGTTCCGTGACACCAACATATGTCGAAATCGACGCCCAAATAACATTAAAATTTGGTCTCATAGAAGATTTCAAAAATCGGCCAACAAACTATCCACAGGTTTAATCGGAACCAACTTTTACATTAATCGGATAGTAAACACCCTCAATACAGAGAAATAAAACCAATTTTTTGTTTTGTTAACGATCTTATAAATATCATGTTAGAACTAATCCAACCATTGGAATGGCTACTTTTGAGTTTTGATCACGAATTTGGTCCTTGTCATAGAAATCGTCAATCTCAAACTTATAGTCAGTAAAACTACACGTTCTTCTCTACAGACTAAGAACTCTTACATCATATCATGTGATTAGAAACGGGTTTTATGAAAACATATTAATAACTTAAAGAGTTAGATTAACTTTCGAGTGGTCTAGGCCGTCTAGGTTTCCATCACGGGAATGGAAGTTCGGTCTCAATGATTAAAACTCAAAAAAGAAAGTTAGAAAAGCAAAGTGGGCGTGGGGTTTTCTTGTGAACAAGAAGTCTTGTCGAAATGAACACAGCTTCCTCGTGTCGACCATCTTTTGGTGTCTGGTGTAAAATGTCATTTTCTCAGGTCATATATTATAAATAGCTTCAATTCCACATGTCTTGATCTTAAACCAAACTTTTTCTATATTACCTTATCTTAAAATTTATGTCTAGTAGTTTATATAAGACTTCAATTCAAATCCAAGTAATGGTAGGGGCAGAATCAAATAAGATATTTACAGGCCGGTTCAAAAAGATATCTATAATGTTTTTTTGAGTTATCGATTCTTAAACCAGACATCTTTTGTACTAATATTAGAATGACCATCTGCTTTGCGGGTGCGCGCAGGTTGTCTGAGGTCTTCGCATATTTACTTTTGTGGCAACAAGTATTCAACGGTCCATAACCGGACCGATCAGGATTGGACCGGACCATGGACCGGAAATCTCGGTTCTACATTCGGTTGGTTCACGATAGTCCGGTCGATTCTCGGATCAAAACCAATATATCTTAAAAATATTTTATCTCTTTCTTTTTAAGTAAATTTTCTGAAAATAACGTTAAATTAATATTAGCTTCCTTACCATTATTTCGTGCGGTGTTATTTAAATCTTATAAAAAAATTGATTTTTATGTAGCGACGTGGACATGTAAGTTTTGATTTTGACAAAATATTAACTAAATTAAGATACACTGAATTTTGAAAGCATGACAACCAAATGTACTAAATTTGATACATATGCAATTGTTATCTAATCAAAACTACGTATTGTAAAATGTTTTGAACCAAAAATAAATCAAATAAATTGAAACTCAACAAATTTAAAGACCTTCATATCCACTACAAAAAGAAAAAAAATAGTTGCAAGTCATGTATTCGGTTCGGTTTTCCAGGATGGACCGACGATTTGGTCCGGTTCTGAATCGATGACCGAATTATGGGTATTTAATGGACCAGAGACCGGACCAAGTTGCATGGTTCGGCTCGGTTTCGGTTCTAAAACCAGTCTGATTCTTTGGTTTTTTTTCTTTTCGGTTCTTAGTTTTTTTGAACAAGCCTAAACACAATGGAGTATATTTTCGTATTGTCTAAAATTCAAACATGAGATCTCCGTGTATTTTCATCTTTAAAGAACAATTTTTACAACTAGCTAGACCACCATCCTTGCGGATATAATTTTATTTTTCTAAAACCAACCGTTACAATTGTATTAAGTTTGTAAATTCAACTCATGAGTCATAAATTTCTTAGTCCCGAAAATAGTTAATCGGGAATGAGAATTAAATCGAACACTAATTATCTATCTATCTTTTTTTTCTTGTCGACGTGATGTCATATTATTTTGTAAACATTTCTTTTTATGATAATTGTAAGTCGGGCATTTCTTAGATAAATAATAAAGAGCATGATAAAAGCAAAAACAAATGGATAAAAAGTGAGATTAGTTAAAAGTCGTATATTGGCCGAAAGTGAAGTGCTGATTCATAAGAATATGTATAATCATCCAAGGAATTGGTCTTGTGAATTGTGAAAGTACCAAATTTGATGGCGACCCTTCAATAATCAATAATCAATAATCAATAATAATACATTCCTTAAAATTATTATCACAACACGGCTTCTCGCATGATTCATCAAGTAACATGTGTGTTGGTGTTTTCGCGTAAATGTATTGTTCTTTTTACGTAAACTAAGTCGATATCAGAAGTATTTAGGACCATAGAAGAGATTGACCGACATAGATTTGGAGGTACAGAAGGGGAGCCCCTTCGCCGATTTGTTATCTTCATACAACAAATAAACAAGTCCTCTCATTTTCACCTTTTTATTAGTTATGTATGACCAACAGTGCCCTACTAATTACCAAAGCGGATGTACATGTAAGGTAAGGATAACCAAATTCAATGAGCGATGTGCTTCTGTAGTATAAAAGCTTTCTGAGATTATTCTTTATATGTTATTTTTTCGGGATCTATAAAAAAAATATTTTTCGGGACCTATAAAAAAGATCTACCAGTAGTTACACTACTATACAGAGATAGCAATATTAAAGTAATATCATTCTAATTTAAACTAAGCAAGTTATATATGTTAAAGAAAAAAAAACGTTATGGGGGAAAATTATTCAACATATAATTTAGGAACTCAATTTGAAAGTGACGTTTTCTTTTTTACCTATTTTACCTCACGAAACACTATTCATGGATCAGTTGGTTGGTACGTATCTGCCAGCTGGCTATCTACCAACTTAATTTTATCTTTTCTTTTCTTAGTTTAAAATAAAATAAAATAAAATAAGAAATTGGTTATAATTTTTGTTATTAAATTACCTTTTCCTTTAGCTTTAATGCTTCTATTTTTATTTTACTTTTTTTTTTTCGAATTTTAGATTTATGTTAATTTGTAGTTACGTTATTAAATAAAATGGTTATGTCTTTATTTGTTCTTTTTTATATACAATTAAGGGTAAATTACATAAATCGTCGTTGTGGTATGTCTCAATTGTCGATTTAGTCCATAGGGTGAGGAAACAACACTTTTGGGCCATATGGTCTATGGGTTTGCCCAAATTCATCCCTATCAGTTAGATGTAACAAATTTTCTATTAAATATTTTTTTTAAATTTGACACTTTTAGTATCAAACTAATAAATTATTTTGTTAAAAGTTTAATTTATTAGTTCGACACATTTAGTATCGACCTAGTAAATTTAATTTGTATATAGTCAATAATTTATAAAATAAAATTTTTAAATATTATATGATAAAATATAAAAAACATATATATAAAATTTTTTATATAATTATAAACATGATATCATGAAATATTGAAGTTAATATCATTAACTCAAATTTAGAAGATCAACATTTTTTTCGAAGTACATTGAAAACTATTTTTAAACTTATATGTCGCTGTTTTTAAAACTTAGACATGAATTTATGATAGTGATTCATGTTTAGTATTTTAAAAAAAAATGAGTAACTTTAATTCAGATAAAAATATTAGTATATGGTTATGTTAAAATAAGAATGATAAATGTTGCGAGAACGTGAAAACCACGCTAAGTCATTTTTTAAAAACCTCAACATATTTTTTAAAAATGTTTTTTGGATTTTTTAATTAAAAATGTTTTTGAACTTTAATTTTTTTTTCTTCAATAGTGGTGACGATAGTTACAAAAGTTTCGAAAAACATTTTCAAAAAAAAAAATATTTTATTTAAAAAATATTTTATAGGTGTTTTACGTTCTTATGAAATTTAGTCAAAACTTAACAAAATTGAAGTAAAATAATACCATGTGAAAAAAAAAAGACTCAAATAAAAAACTAAATTTAATAGAATTACAAATTGCTCCTGTTTATAAATTAAACTATAAGTTGGAATAAAAATGTCAAATTTAAAAAATATTTAATAGAAAGTACGTTAAATCTAACTAATAGGGAAGATTGGGAAAAAACTTAGACCATAGGAACTAAAAGTGTTGTTTCCTTACTTTAGAGACTAAATCAACAATTTAGGCATATCGCAGAGACGATTTCTTTAAGTTACCCTACAATTAATTGTAAAATTACTATATTCTCACTTTTAAAGCAAAACTTCCAGCAACATGTTGCTGAAATGGTTAATTCGTATGGTCAATACCCCGAAGATCGGGCTTCTAATCCCTACATTAACATTTGAGTTGTTTTAATAAACAAATTTTATCCTAAGTTTTTATTATGAATATTACACATTTTCTAAAATTTTCAATTATGTTTTTTTTTCTAACTCTTTTTTTATTATAAGATTATTGTTGTTTATATTATCACGATTTATATATTAACTAATCATATATTTTTGACCAATTTTTGTAACTATTTTTATCGCCGTAACGCGTGAGTATATTTTTCTCGTAGAGTAATATGTATGAACAGATGTCATTAAAAATGGAGGGAAAATTATAAATTTGTCACTTTTGTGATATACTATTCTACAAAATATCATATATTCTTTCTGAATTTTCTCAAAATATCGCTTTCATGCGAATTGAATTATGCTAACTTCATAGTTTTGTGTTTTTTTTTTCCGACATCTTAACATAAAAAAGGCCTTTTTGTTGTTTCTTAATAAGTCAAAATTATTATGGTTTTAGAGAATATTGAAACCAATTGATGATTAACTTATTAAGCTACTAGAAATATATAGATACATATAGAAGACATGGGCTTATCCCTAATATTAATTTACTAGGCCTAATCTATCTAATATGTCCTTGAAAATTGAGCGGGAATAATACAAACGTTTAAGCTAGAGCAAAAATCTGAAAACAATAGAAATGGTAGGCACTTCGTAGAGATGTCAACATACTGATAGCGAGAGGGAACATGTAAAACACGGATCTAACCACAGTAACCTTGTCACGAACAAAGTGGATATCAATCTCAATGTGTTTGGTTCTCTGATGTTGAACTATATTAGATGACATATACACATGGAGTTGACAAAACTGTTTGAGGAAAGATAGGTAGGATCGAATAATGGGAGAGCTTTTAAGAGAGACCGTTAGACTCTAATATTATATTATGATATGAAGAATATTGAAGATGAATTAATGTCGTCTCATTAAGCTACTGGAAGTATATAAATACATATACCAGACGATATCTACAAAATATGACTATATCTGATAGAAATGATACAAACAACGACACCATTTATGTTAACAGTGACATCATTAATGCTAACAGTGATCTCATTTATGCAAATGGTAACATCATTATGCGAATTATGACATCAGTTATACGGAGAATGATGTAACAATATTAATGAAAAAATGAAAAATGGTAAATAATATTTTTGAAGAAACAATATATGTAATATGACAAAGACGTAATTTTCCCTAGGGGTGTTCGTTCGGTCGGGTTTCGGGTTAACGGGCTTATTGGGTTTGGATTATTCGGTTTTTTGCCAACTAATAATCTATCCAAAACCAAACCGAATATAGTGAAACCCAAACCAAACGATCCAAATAAGGATTCAGTTTATTTGGTCGGGTTTTGGATTATCCAAATTAAAGTATTTTAAAATTTTTATATAGTTTTATTCGAATAATTATAATATCCAGATGCAAATTGAAACCATTAGCAATCTATATTAGACTAATTGGATAAATATATGTATTTATATTTGGAGTTTGACTATTAGAATATCATCTATATTATTTGGATTAGATAATTAGAAATGTTTTTTTTTATAAGAAAATGCTTATTCGGTTTTCGGATGGGGGCCAATTAATGATGCAAAAAACCAAAACCGAACCATTAAACTAATACATTATTCGGTTTCACCCAAAACTCAAACCAAATCCAAATAACCCAATCCAAATGATAATTGGACCGGTTGGATTATTCGGTTAATCCAAATAATAAACACCCCTAATTTTCCCTTAAAAAATAATGCCCCTCAAGATCACCAAGGCCAACATAATTATGGGCCGTTATGGGCTGGGCTTGTATTTTGAGCCTGTAAATAGGATTTAGTACAGACTCGTGTAACTATTACAATCCTAGAAGCATTTTTTTTTTTGTCAATCCAAGGCTTATTAAGTACTGTAAATCGACCACCTCAACAATGGAACAAATATATAAATTCCCGCTTGTCGGAAATGGTGTAGTTTGTCAGCGCAATATACAAGACGTGCAACTTTCTATAAGAAAATGTGAACATCAGTAGGTAGTTCAACCAGAAAACAGCATATTGATCAAATCGTATCCGCTCTTAGACTTTCTAAGTTGCACCCATTGACCTCCTAGATTGCTACTTTTCCAGTAACGTCAACCACCATCCATTTTTGTATCCTTTTTGCAAAAATGAAAAACCAAATAACTAAACAATAATAAAGAATCATTTAAATGTTATTATAGCTCCAGTGGTTAATGGAAATACCCGTAACCAGGTCTTTTTTGATTATAAACTGTACAATTTAGTCGTTGTTTTAGAAATTACAATACAAAACAAAAACTAACAGTTTTTTGTAGAGTACTTTGCCCTTATAACTTCTATCAACTATAGATTTGATTTGGGTTATCATTAGTTGGTAATATGAAGATCACTGATCCTACTAAGCCTCATCGTCATCATCTAGGTCTTCGTTGTTAGCCTCTCAGGAACACAAAATACATGTGTTTCAAAATTATAAAAACCTCCGATTGTGCAGACCCTTTCTTTTTTCCTTCCGCTTTCCAAACCCTCAGTACAAGAAACGACCATTTACAATGTCATTAATGTACGTAAAATCACGATCCACAAAGTTGACAGTCATCTCTTTTGGTGATGTTTAGTACTTTTAATAGACCCTTCTACCAACGCCATATAAGAAGCATAATCATAAATCAGTCCTTTCTCACTACGTAATTTCTCAAAGTCGTCTGGATCTCCGTACTTACAATGACCTTCCAATAGGATATTATATGTAATGTCATCTGGTAACACACCCAAATCGAGCATTGACTGTAACAACTTATTTGCATTTTTCATCTGCCCAATCTTACATAACCCGTTCATCAACACATTATACGTTATAATTCCTGGCACAACTCCTCCCCTACGCATCTCCGTTAGCAACTTGAAACCCATTTTAACATCACCCGTCTTACAGAACCCGTCAATAACCATAGTGTAAGTAGCATCATCTGGTTTTAAATCCAATTTCATCATTTCCCTAAATAATTTTTCTGCATCTGTAACTAGTCCTTCCCTACACAAACCCGATATAAGGGCAGTGAATGCCACATTATCGAGCTCAATACCTTCATTGACCATTCTCTCCTTAACATCAAGTGCCAACCGCAAATCTCCCTCCTTGCAACATCCATCAAGAAGAGATGTGTATGTAATCTTGTCAGCCTTAATTCCCACCCGTGTCATTTCATCGATTAAATTCCTAGCTTGGCTTATTCTACCACTTTTGCAAAGGCCATTAATAAGTGTGTTAAAAGTAATCAAATCAGCTTTAACACCTCTAACCAACATCTTACCATACATTTGCATAGCCAAATCAATCTTTGCATTTCTACATAAACCATTAATCAAAGTAGTAAATATAACATCATTAACATTCAACCCTCTTTTACACATTTCATCAAACAGTTGATACGCATCCCCTAATCTACTTTCTTTACACAACCCATTAATCAAAACACTATACGTAAAAACATCCGGTACAAAACCAGTCTCTTCTATAACCTTCTTCAACTTAAACCCTTCATCCAATCTCCCCGCTTTACAATACCCATTCAACAAAGTATTAAAACTAACCAAACTCGGCCATAACCCATACTTGGGCATTTCATCAAACACCTTCTTAGCATCATTTATCAAACCTTCCTTACAAAACCGATGCATCAAATTATTAAAAACATATATACTAGGCCTAAACCCCAACCCCAAAACCTCCAAATAAAACCCCCAAGCACTCAAATTCGAACCCGAATGCATCAAATAATCAAGAACTACTTCACAAGACTTAAAACTAACGATAAAGTTTCGATCTTTAGCTAACCGAATACATTGAATTGCATCAGAAACAAACCCATTATCAATATAACAACTAACTAAACAATTAAACAAAAATTCATCATCTTTTGAATCTTTTTTGAATTGGGTTTGGATTAATGTTTGGAAAAGGGGAGCAGCAGAGTGTTTACCTTTTCGGGCAATAACGAAACGAAGTAAAGACTCGGATTCTTGGAACATTTGATGAAAAGACAGGAAATTGATCATAGTGAAGTATGTTTGGATAGTGTGGCGAAATGGGGGTTGAGTTGAGACCCATTTGAAGAAAGTTAAGAGGGTGTTTGGATGTAAGGATAGTGGGTTGATGGTGATTAGGTTGATTATGTGGGAGGGTTTGAGAGATGGGATGAGTTTACGGAGTGGGTTTGGGTTTGATTGATTGGTTATGGCTTGTGAAAGTGTGGTGAGGAGTGGGTCGTCTGTGGCTAGGTGGTTGGTGGTGGTGGTGGTGGATGATGGTGGTGCGGTGTACCAAGGGGTGGTGGTGGTGGTGGTGAGACGGCGGAGAAGGTTGAGATGAGGTAGCGCCTGGTGAAGGTTGGCTTTACTCAAGTTATGCATACTCGTAAATAAGACAAGACAGAGGGTTCATAATTTTGTAACTTGGATTTATCAAGTTTTTTCAAATAATTTATTTTTTTCTCTTTTTTATTTATTAAATAGTCTCTAAATTTTTTAATTTATTTTTTTTAATTTTTTTTTGAAATAACCTCGAATGAACTTGTTGTAAAAAATTTAACTAGTTTATTTTTATTCACTGCTTAAAGATAGTTGTGGAAAAAATTTTAAATAGGAATACCGATGTTGGTGTGTGATCACGAAAGTCGTGTGAAAAGTATCTTCATTTAGGAACATAAGTATAATGTATAATGTATAAACGGGGGAGTTGAAGGGTGTTGGTTATGGCTTATGGGTATGAGGCGTGACGAAGGAAGTGAGGTGTTTTGGTGATTAAGTTTGTAATATCTCGTCTCATATAGTAATATAGATCATAGTTACTAAAATCGCGATCTTGATCGTAGGATCGTACGATCCTATGATCATACTTTCTAAAAACGATCTAGTTTGTAATAGGATCGTAAGTGAAGCAGGATCGTGAGATCGTAAGTAGAATCCGTCGCAGAATCGTGGGATCGCTCACAAAATTGTGGGATCGTATGATCGTTGCAAGATACTTTTTTTTGACTTTTTTTTCCTTCCACTTTTAACGATGGAAACTTGAACTAAATTGATGTATTGCATTATTGTCATAATAAATATGGTGATTAAATTTTGAAATTTCACATTTATATCACATAAATTTGTGTTTATGTCGTTTAAACTCTATAAATATATAATATGATAACCATTATGTATGTTTGTCCATTTGACTTTTCAAAATCTTTTCTTTCAACTTTCACCTTTAAATATTTTAATTTATGTTATATAAAAATTGATGCAAATTATATGAATAAGTTGGGTTTTAAATGTATTTTCATAGGTATAATTTGGTTTAGGTTGGAATTACTAATTGAATTGAAACTAAGTTATGATGTATATTATATCTCTAGAGACCACCTATTTGATGAAAAATGATGAAAATTGAATGGTAAGATGATATCAGTGGAAGGTATATTGAGTTTTGATCCAGCAACTACATCAATTGTTTATATTGTTATAATTTTTATTATCATTAATTTGTAAGTGATTTTGTCCAACTTGAAAGATATCAAACAACATTGGCATATTGGATATCAGAAAGGTTACATTCAAGCTTCATTATTTGGAGTTTATAATTGTAATTTAGTTTATATGAGATTTGCAATGATATTTATAATTTGGGATAATTTTTGCTATATTTGTTTTGTTGATATTAATTGCATGTAGGTATTTAGAGGCTTTAAACGGTTATGATTGTTCCTTCCAAAGTGTTGAGCTATCTAATAGCACTTTGGTTGTTGAAACAATTTAATCTCGATACAATGGACTCATATACGTTTTTGTCGTTAATATTCTTCAACTATGATCTCAACAGAATTGTTCTTCAAGATTAATAATCAAAATATATCAGTTTGTTTTAGGGACATATTAGGCTAGTGAGCAAGTTTAGGTTTAGGAATAGGAAATATTCTTAGATAGCAACCTCTTTTCTCTAGGGGACTCCTGCGGGCCAGAGATGGAACTACTGAAGCTGCTCCCTCGGTCTTTTGCTGAAAGCTCGTAGGGTAAGAAGAATATAAGGTAGGTTTTGCCAGTCCTAACTGATCAAAGAAACTTCAGACCGATATATCAGGCGAGCGTCAAGCAGTGAGGTTGGAGAGTACATCATGTGTAAATTATTTATTAAGAGATAAAAATCCAAAGACAGGCAACCAAATGGATTGTTTTAATAACTATATATATGCTGTCTTTTTTAGGATAAAAAACATTATTTAAACATAAATGATATAATCAATATAAGCATTTGTAATTTGCTATTCTTCCTCTATTTTTTTTTAAGGATATTTCGTTACTCTTATGTTAGAATATGTACATATTAATCAAAACCGTGTTTCACAAGAAAAAAAAAAAAAAAAAAAATTAATAGCATAGCTTCATAAAAAGCCTGTGTATCGTACGGGCTTAACAACTAGTATGATATAACACAAACACATATATTTAAGGTCAAAGTTGAAAAAGAAAAACCTTGAAAAGTCAAAGTGGACAAACATAATGGGACGAATGAATTACATTTTATGAACATAAACGATCCTTATTCGATCTTACGGTCCGATTTTGCGATCCTATCTTAACAAAAGAAGTAAACCTGAAGTGTTGCGAAAGACTGGGATGGAAAACAAAACGGAATGTTGTCTTGCAAAGAAGAAACCGATCCAAAGTAGGATTCCGATTTGATAACATTAATAAAGATAGAAAGAACCGGAAAAAAGTATCTTGAGTTACTAATAACTTATAATAACTCATCCAAAAGTAGAAGCTTTTATCTCTTTTTATATGTTCAAAGTTACATATTAACAACCAATACTTTTGTCATGGTTTTAAGTTTGTCTCGAATGGGCAATCTATCGATTTTAGACTTTGGGATCTTAAAGTTAATAAAGCTTAAAAGAACTTTTGAATTCCACATGATGTCTTATTACTCAAGGCTTGGAAATAGAGTGTGAATGGTGTAAAAAATGGTGAATTATAAGTGACCAAATGTTATTGCATTGTCAATGGACTGGGAATGTTTGGTGCAATAACATTCATTGTTGATATACCAAGCTAGGTATTTCAAATGTATACTTTCTTAGATATTATTAAAATTATTACCTGAAAGTGGTGATTAGATTACAACCTTATCTTCATATTAGAAAAAAAAAAGCCTAAATATAAAATAAAAAATGTTTTTTTTTTTTAATCTTATTATTTTGTTAAAAAGTTAACTACTGTGAGGTGTAATTAAATTACTTATTTCTTATATATTACATAAAATATTTTTAGAAAAGACCAAAAGAAAGTGGTTGCAATTTGTAACTATCCATTTAAGTGAAAGAACACTTGCATTATAAAAACAACACACTATATCTCCTTTGATAACTCAAACACAAACAGAAAAATGTCGTCTGTAAAAGATTTCATCAACCTCAATCTCTCCAGCGACGACAATGACAAGCTCATTGCCGAGTACATTTGGTCAGTTTTTTCGATTCCGATCGATTACCTTTTTAATCATCTTTTTCTATTTCTGTATTTATTTATACTTTTATGTAATGTGAAGTGATCGTTGTGACTTTGTTTTAGCAAGAAAATAAAACCATATAACAAACTTCTGTTTTAATCCATTCAACACCATGGAAATAAAATGAGTAAATATATTTTAAACATATAACATAAGTTTTGTCAATGTGGTACTTTAGTCTTTTTTTTTTTTTTCTTTTTTTTTGGTAAATGGCTTATTTTGAGATAGAAAAAATATATAGTAAGAATCAAACCTTTGATCCATCATATTTGATGAATGTTTAAACTATCTCAAGTTCGTGGCCAGACCAACTATTCGAGATATTTATCGGCTAAAGCGAGTCATTTACCAAAAATATGGTAAAGAAAAAAAATAAGGGTTTTGATAATTTGTTTGAAGATATAGGGCAAAATGCCAAAAAGGTAATATAAAATACACATTTTGAAATTTGAGGGTATTTAAAAAATTTTGGAACCAAAAAGGATTAGAATTTCGGATTTGGCATAATAAAGGATTATTTGCGAAAGTTAAGTTTTTAACTTCTTTTAAACATGTAAAACATTAAATAACGTGTCTCTTTCTTTTCTAAAAGTCACGAAGAATTAGAAAAAATCACATCTTCAAAAAGAGTTTTAATCATATCATAATATTTAGGCTTGAAACTTCATTTTAACGATTTAAAATTTTTAGAAAATCCTCTTTTAAAACAAATGAGATTTTATAATCCTTTTTAAAACAAAATAGATTTTATAATCCTTTTTAAAACAAATTAGATTTTATAATTCTTTTTTGTTCTAAATATTTTTATATACCCCAATTATCATAATTTGTATTTTATATTACCTTTTTTGGCATTTTTCCCGAAGATATATATAAAAAAATTGTTACATATTTTTTCTTCTTTCTTCTTCTTAATTTCTTTCATCATATATTTAATCAAAAAATAAGAGTTTTCTTTCATCATAAGATTAACAATAAAAGATCAAGTTTTACATTTTAATACTATTAAGAAAACGAGATCAATATTTAACATAACATTTTGACAACCTAATTATGAAAAACATGTCATTATTTTGTTTAATTGTTGGTGATATCATTTTACATTAAAACATTTATTGAAAAATGTAAACTTGGACATGCAAAGTATTTTACAGCTTATCATTGCCACATGTTACGTTCATGCAAAAGTTGTTGACATGTGTTCATCAATATGCATAAACTGATATTATATAATGACGTATTTTTTGTTAGCTAAATTTATAAAATTCTTCATTTTTAGTATATATTATAACAACATAAATGATGTATTCTATAAAGGAACCAAAATTAATTAATTTGTGTGCTGGACCAATACCTAATATGTATTAATGACTAAGCAAGCATTAGTGCTACTTTAAAAAAAGAAAAATCTCTATTTACTATATAAATGTGAATTGTTAAATACTATTTTATATTTTTCAAAATATAAAATAAACTAACTTTTGATTAATCTATTCTTTTATAGGATTGGTGGATCTGGTATGGACCTCAGAAGCAAAGCTAGAGTAAGCTTTTATTATTTTATGGCAATTTACATAAAAGGAAATTACTATAGTTTTTCTTTTATAAAACTTTTAAACTTGTTCCAAAAACATTTAATAACAATCTAATTCCGATGATCAAACAAATATTATATATTTAGCTAATGTTATATACATTATAGAGGTAAAAAAATGTTATATTTCGCTAAGTTGTAACTGAAAATGATATTTAAGTATTTTAAGCATTTCTTGTTTGTTGATATTTTTTCGTACATTTTTAGACTTTATCTGGACCGTCGGATGATCCGCGTAAGCTTCCAAAATGGAACTATGATGGAACAAGTACCGGACAAGCCCAAGGCAAAGACACTGAAGTGATCTTATAGTGCGTATACACATTAAATCGAAAACTACATTTAATTTTCATGTCTATAAGTAATTCATTTCTAAACGTAATCATAACATTTGTGATGAATTGAATAGTCCCCAAGCTATTTACAAGGATCCTTTTCGGAGAGGCAACAATATTTTGGTAAGTGATTATGTACGAGCGAATGTTACCTTTTTAATTATTGTATTTGGTTCAAACGTCTTAATCATTTACTATATTTGTTAGAATTATAATAAATCAAACTCGGCTTTAAGTTGATAAAATATGATAGTTACATAGTTACTTTCTCGCATTCTCATCAACAATGATACTTTAGTTATTTGCATACATGGTACATTCTTGTTCCCTTTAATGTTTTTTGTTCATTTTGAGAATTATAGTTACTGTTTAACATGTTCAAGCCAAAATGTCACTCACCTTCATATAATACTATAGCTTAAATCTTACATAATATACTGTAAAATAGTTATTACTTAAAAGAGATATTTGTATAGTTCGGTTTGACTTTATAAACTGTTTTTGTGAAGGTCATGTGTGATGCATACACCCCATTCGAGGATCCGGTCTATACAAACACAAGGTTTGATGCAGCCAAGGTTTTTGACCATCCCGATGTCATTGCTGAAGATCCATGGTAGTTCTTTTTTACAGTCTGTAACCGAATCGTTTTAATGAAAGAAAAAAAAAGTGAAAATATTGCCACATAATTTTTTTTTTATAGGTTTGGACTTGAGCAAGAGTACACATTAATGGGAAAAGATAGCAAGTGGCCTTTAGGTTGGCCTAAAGGAGGTTTCCCAAAACCTCAAGTAATTAATTATTTTTTTTTGTCTTTCGGATTTTGCGATTGTTTCTTTATAATGATTTAGTTCATTTTTATTTCAATTTTCATTGTATGCTGGATATAAATGTTTGATATAATTGTCATGTTCAGGGTCCGTATTATTGTGGGGTTGGTGCTGAAAAAGCGTTTGGACGTGACATTGTTGATGCACACTACAAGGCTTGTCTTTATGCCGGGATTAACATAGGTGGTGTTAATGCCGAAGTTATGCCTGGTCAGGTAAACTTCATATTGTTTCTAATTCTAACATTAAATCTTATGCGGAAGGTGATTACTTTAGTTCAAATTCAAGACATTAATACATTTTATGTGCATTTTTGACATACCAAAAGTGGGAGTTTCAAGTGGGACCTTCGCCTAGTATCACTGCTGCAGACGAGTTGTGGGTTGCTCGTTATATTCTCGAGGTAAGCTAGTTATGTTTTAAATAAGACGTTTGTTAATCGCTTAGAGTTGTGAACTTTGAAAATTATGTATTTGTTATTATGATTAACAGCGAGTTGCTGAAATTGCTGGAGTTATTGTCTCATTTGATCCTAAACCAATCCCGGTTAGCCTTTTGTGTTAAAAAAAAACTAGGGACTTTCGTTCATTTTTTCTTTTTGGTAATTCACTAATTTGCGACATTTTCAACAATAGGGTGACTGGAATGGAGCTGGTGCTCACACTAACTATAGGTATATATAAACTTAAAACTACAATTTATCATGTATTACTTATATCAACTATTTATAAAGAGAAACTGATATAAATAATGTATAAAACTTTAGCACCAAAAAAATGAGAGAAGAGGGTGGATATGAGGTCATCCAAAAGGCTATAGAAAAGCTCAAGGTTAGACATGAAGATCACATGGCTTGCTATGGTGACGGCAATGAGCGTCGTCTTACTGGTCGTCATGAAACTGCAGACATCAAAACATTCTCATGGGTACAAGAATCCAAAAATCTTAGTCCCACAAACTTTCTGTTTACTTGTTTTAGTATTTCAGTAATAACATATGCACAAGTCATTTGAGATCTATTTGTGTTTCACAGGGAGTTGCAAAGCGTGGTGCATCAATTCGGGTGGGAAGAGACACCGCAAAAGAAGGAAAAGGGTATTTTGAAGACAGAAGGCCAGGATCGAATATGGATCCCTACGTGGTTACGTCTATGATTGCTGAAACCACCATATTGTGGAAGCATTGAGCTTGTTTTATGGTTCGGAGTAAAATTTATTAGTGTACGTGTTCCTAATTATAAATAAAGCGGGTTATGTTGACCGTTTGCCACCATTTCTCGATTTGATTTGTGGTAGAAACAATGGGAAATGGAGTTTGTTTCAAACGTTTGCTAAGAAAAGTTGTTTGAAGAAATATGTTTGAAGTGGTCGTAAAGTACAGGTTTTCTAAAGATTGGAGAAAACATATACATTGGGTATTTTTTAAATCTTTTTAATTAAACTATTTGATAACCACATCAATAATGGTTGTTATTAACGCATAAAAAACAATATATAGTAATAAAATATTATCGGACTTTGTCCCTCATAAGTTTTAACAATGGTAATTAAAATTGGATAAAGTCTCATCGGAAGAGGTGCAAAACATTTTCCAACATTTTATCGTATCTTTAATGTTATAGGTGATTATCGTGGATGCATCGGTTATTCTTCCTCTTATTAAAACTGAACAAGGCATAGGATGTTGTGCCACTTGGGCCGGATGTTGTGCCGCTTGGGCCAAAGAATTTTTGTTGGGCTGTTGACATTAAACATGGTCTAATTTTCATTTACATCTTTTATAGCTTAGTTTTATTTATTTATTTCTATATAATAAGAGGGAAACGACCTAGAATTATTTTTTCTTTTAGTTATGTACTAATGCATATTTGATATTAAAAATAAAATTTGACTTGTTACTCTCAAAATACACACATTTTACAATGTTATGAACCATCAATTTTTTATGATTTACTTTCCGTGGATGTGGGAAGTTCTATATGTAGGGAACACGCTTTTTCGATATCATTTTGTTGAAAGTATAAACGGTAATATTTTGTGAATCATGTTAAAAATGAAATGGTGACTTGGTTTGTTTGTGTTGATGTTTATATTAGGATGAAATTGTGAAGATAAGGACTTGAGGGGCTAAAGAGGTCAAAACATGGAACTGGAAGTGCAAGGGCTAAAGTGTAAACGTTGAGAAGATGGAGGGCTAAATTGTAATATTTTTGGTTATAAATAAACGTGTATTGTTACGGTCTCCGTAACAAAATTAGGTCAAAAAGTTACGGTTTTCTTACTAGTTCTCTCTCTAGAAATCAATCGGTGATAGTTTGTGTAATCTTGTGAGATTTGAGTATTTGTCATCTCCTTGATGTCTGTTATTAGTGATTGTTGAGAGATTGAGTGTTATATGTAGTGAGGTGGTTTGTATTTGTTATTTTGTGGTTTGTTTAAGTAATCTGTTTGTGTTTTCTTGTTTATTGTTGATTATTGTATTTTGATCATGATTTTCTACACATTTATCGATGGGATGGCGTTTAATATTGCTTAAAATACAATATAACATCATATATTTGGTATTATGATACCGAAAAGACTAATCTAAAAAGGAATTTCTAGATCTATTTGAGATTTTGAGATCCACAAGAATGGAAGGAAATTTACTTTTTTAAAAATGGTATCGCTTTAGGGTTTTCACAAGCCAAAGGAATCTTCAATATGACGCTTCTACAGATCCGAACAGTGTAGTTTGAATCGCCACATCCAAGCTTATTGATCTATGCTCATTAAAGGAGAGAATTATATGTTTAACTCTCTTTTAATCTAATCAGTAAATGATATGCAATTACATTTGAAGTCTAGGAACAAAAAGGGGATTGTGAACACAATCTAACCATGAAAAGGACACATATGGACATTTGTTGTTAATCGAATGTAAATAAGTTACCCATATCTTAGGGGTAATCTGAAATGGAGAGCCAGTTTTTCCTGAAAACATTTGACATTATGATCGAAGACGCATAACGACCACATAGCAATGTAAAGATTTTAATACGCCAAAAAAGTCGTTGATATCAACTTATTGCTATAAAAATGGGAATCACAAAAGTCGGCAACATTTTGTTTCCACAAAAAAAAAAGAATAACAACCGACCATACACACGTAAATAAAGAACATTAACCCAATTGACATCAATATTGTAACTTTTTTTTTTTGGACGAAAAAAAAGAGCAAACTACTAAAGTTTCTAAACGACTGGCTACCAAGGTTTGGTCGCTGTTTTGTAGGCTTTGTGTTTTTTATTTTCTTTCTTTTAGTTGGGCGTCTTAATGGCTTTTATATATTTCCTTTAGGAAAGATAGCTTTAAAAAGCCAAATCCGCTATTTTCAGTAATACGTTGAACTATTATTATTAAACATTTCTATATAGTTAAAGCTACAACGACTACCCGTTGATTTGGAAGCACAAGAATGGAATGGTTTTCAGTTCAAAAAAGTTGAGGAAGACAATATGTGATGATATCAGTTATTTTCATTCTTGTGGTTATCTAACCGTAATAACAAATAAAAAATCAAATGGGTAGACTAGCGTTGTAGCCCATATTCTGCCATTCGAAATTCGCTATAATTGTAATCTTACTTTGTTTGTTCTTATGTGCCTCTAGGAACATAATTACTAGAGCGCAACTTAATGAATTCCCGCTGTTAAAAAAAATAACTCACCACTAACCCTAGGCACTTTTAACAAACATAACCTTTTGTAAACAAGCCCTCTATAGACATCCGACGTGGGATTAGAAGTATAACAGGTTATACATTTTTGAAAGCAAAAGTACCGTTAGTCTTAAATTAGTGATCTAGGTTGTAACACATTTAAAACACGAAAATCTATTTTTCTGATACGAAAAAGAACTACACAACGCCATGAAGTTACCAACTCGATCATCCCTAATAATCACACTTTCACATATGATCGACAAGATCGAAAAGTTCATCATGCCGACGGTCTTAAATTTTACTAATTTATTTTGGGCAAAAAAGATAAAGAAAGTTCTAACTTTTAACAAATTTAGAGAATATTTTATCTTGACCATTTATTGTATTAGTCAAGGATAGATTGTCTTTTGTTGGATATTAGTTGTCAAAAATTTTCTTGAAAAAATTAATTATGCAATCAACGGCCAAGATTAGATGTAATAGGATATGTTGATTAGGGTTTACACTAGAGACACCTCTCCCTTCTTATAAGTAGCAGTCTCATTTCACATCTTCAACACACAACCATGGCTAATGATGAAGTGCCAGAATTGTGACATGATCCTCCCAATGTAAGTCACCTTTGTATAATCTTTTTTCTTCAGATTTTTTGGTTTCTTGAATCTTATATAAATCTTTTTTCTTCTTCTTTGTTTAGTGTGTTGGTTCTCTCAAGTTGAGCCAATCTTTATTCATAGCACTTCAAATCTTGTTTCGGTTCCAAAGAGACAAACGTCGCGAAAGTTGTCGAATGAGGTAAATTTGCTCTATACATTCACTCAAATTAATTAAAAGTGCTATTCCATACATTTTCTTTACGGTATGGGTAATAATAGTTCAGCATGTATGCATTCAATTTTCAGATGGAATTTCATCCAAAAGGCCACGAGCCCACGACAAAGAAGGAAGAAGAAGTCCGTTGGGACCTCATGTACGTTCAAATGGGCATGAGAGGACTTTGGTCCAAATATATGCGGATTTTGGTTCAAAAGGTGGTGGTAATTATTAAATATTATAAATTATTTCTTTTGAGTATGACTATTTTTAATATTATACATCCTAATTAGTATCGAAATAGAGCTTTAACTAAAAATATGAATATATTTATAGGTGATGCGGCTGCTGTTACGGTGAGAGCTGGGAATGGTCAAAATGAGAGACATGGCAGCAAGGCAGTTGGTCAGGTTGTCCATAAAAGGAAGTGGTCGACCCAAAAGACTCACTTCGGCTCCTTACTGGATTAAAGACAATGTGTATGTTTAATTTACTTTTGTTTGTCTTTCTTATTTTCATATGTTATGATATCTAGTTTTCTTTGCGAATCTTATCAACCTTCAGGCCAATTTCAAGGTTGTATTAAATATTTAATACAACCTTCAAGTTGGCCTAAAGGTTGATAACATCTCGCAAACGAAACTAGATATCATAACATATGAGAATAAGAAAGACAAACAAAAGTAAATTGAACATAGACATTGTCTTTAGTCCAGTAAGGAGCCGAAGTGATTCTCTTGGGTCGACCACTTCCTTCCATGGACAACCTTACCAACTGCCTTGCTGCCATGTCTCTCATTTTGAAAAAAAACAAAGGTGATTATACACAATAACAAATAAGTCAAAGTTAGTTGCTTTTCCGTACAATTTTCACAAAAATTAATTATCAAATATTATATTTTATTCCTTTTTACCATTTTTCACAAAAATTATGCTTCTTCAAATTGTATAACGGAGTCTGATATACTAATTGTAAAGAGATGATTCTCATTATCGATTTATGTATGATATGATAATCCATTCAATTCACGTTTTTTCTTTTTATTAATTTTTTTTATGTTAAAAATTTGACGAACAAAACTATTGAAGTTAATATCTTTATCAATTGTTAAATCATATCCTACCTAATTACATTAATTTTGGTTGAATCTTTATTTATATTCCATGTAATGTAATTATATATTTTATATGTAGAATATAATTTGGCAAATTTAATTTATTAAATAGCATTAATTACAAATAAATGTGGGACTTGTCACCAATTTCTTTACTAAATAACATTAAAATTCAAATAGATGTAAAAGTTAGCATCAACTTGGTTAAACGTGAGTTTACCGGCCCCTTACTAATTTATCTGACGCCATATATTTACCCCACAACAACGAAGGAAAAATACTATAATATATAGTTGAAGCACATAGAATTAAGACTATAAATCCTATCAAGAAATTGAAGATCGTATACCGATATGAGATTGAGAAGACTCGATTAGTTACCTTGTTCTTTAGCCATGCTTCAATATCTCGAGCCAGACAACTACATTGATGGATGCTTGAAAATTTCAAAATTGTTCAATAACTCAAATGAAATTAACAAATAATCTGTTACACTTTACAAATACTTTAGATCATAGCAAAATGAATCTATAATACAAAAGTATAAAATATATGATTATGATTTATAAACCAGTAATAAAACAAATCAAGAATCATAATCGGTTTTAATAAACTGTTTTACTCTCAAATCAACACGAATTAATACCATCCTTGCAGTCTGTAGTCAAGTTGTAGAAGGTCTCTACTTGTGTCTTCGCTCTGTAAAGCACCTCGGTGTCAACCTCAGCTCGCATATATCCATCAAACGAAATAGGCTGACCACCGTTTAAAACCGTTGTCTCGTTATACCACTCACTTTTGTTCCCCCACAATTCCTTATAATCATCAAGCAAATGAACCTTATAATGTGACCTTAATCGATCAAAATAATTATATAAAGGTTCGTTTGTGGCAATGTAAAGATTCCTCCATGGCTGAATCACACCTTGAAGCTTTGCAACCAACGACTCGGGAGATGTATCTTCATTAAGATGAGGCCACATTGCTTTATTCTGAGCTTTTTCGCCTCGAATTACATGAACAGCATCAAAATCCCAATCCATTTGCCCACTGATTTCAGAAACTATGTTCATGAGTCGTTTTGATTTCCACAAGGAACGCCATGGCCTTTGAATGTAGTTTCCGGCTTGACTTTCACAAACTCTGTACCAATAGTTTTCTGGCTCAGGTTTATCAAATTGTCGCCATATAATCGTGCTTTTATCTTTCTTTAACTGCATCGGTGTGACTTTGTAACTAGAAACTTTTCTAACCGGGATTTTTTTCTTGTGATTTTTCTCGAACTTTTTCCAATCTCTAAGAAACTCGCCTTCTTCAACTATCGAAGCAGTCTCTTTCAAATGCTCGAAATCGAAATAAAACCTAAAGTCTTTTCCTTCTTCGTCTTTATTGCTTGAAGTATACTTTAAAGATAAACAAATACTTAAATCCATTACAAATGTGCGGTTTAAATATTGAGCTTCACCGAGTGCACACAAGAAGCTCCATACGTAATGATTCATGTTTTTACAGTAATCCCCACCCCGTGAATAATACAAATATTTTCCATTTCTGAAAGAAGAACCCGAACCCATTACTGGGATCGTGTCATTAATCTGATCATCAACAAATGATGAGGCGATCTTAGGTTTCTCGCCTTTTCTTGTGGAGTTTGTTTGACTTCTTGGACGTTTTGCATTTACACCCGAATGCCAACCTTTAGCATTTACCACTTTGTAAGTACAATTTTCTGTATACCCGATTTTAAACCTTCGAAAATCTCTATATCTTCTCCAAGATTTCTCCTTTTTATTCCGGAATTTCCATGTTACATCACATTCATTCGGGCTTGATCCGTTCACAGGTGTTTGATACTCTAGAAACACTATCGACTTAAAATGTTTAACATTAAACTTTTTGATCGCCATAAGAACTCCCCGGTCAGAACAATTAACAACACTTATATCATCACAACCACCAGAACCAATGCTTAAATTACCAACCTTTTCCCCCGACTTCTCAATCACCTGGTCGGTTTGAGCTGTTTGAGCCACGGGTGCATCTGCAGGGGATGCAGCCGGACTAACCGCAACCATTCCAACGTCTTCTCCAGTTTTCACAACCGAATTATCCGTTTGAAAAGTAGCGTTTTCGACTTCTGTGAAAACCCTAGTTATTATTAAATATAGTCTTAATCGAAAAGATTGTTGTTCTCAAAATTTTCTTTTATAATCTATTTGACTAATATGTAGTGTGACAATCGTCTATTATGAAAAGGTTTACAAGTAATTATAACGTTTACATGAACCAAAATGGTCAACTAGAAAACAAAAAGTAATTTACACAAGATTACACCATATTTTCAGTGAAAGTTTAACTAACTAGCAATATAGTGTACGAACATAGATAAGATCAAATACTTCGTCCTTCATTATGCA
The DNA here is from genome assembly GCA_910822075.1 of Senecio squalidus. NCBI lineage: Eukaryota > Viridiplantae > Streptophyta > Magnoliopsida > Asterales > Asteraceae > Senecio > Senecio squalidus. Next base: position 30,083,555 of record CAJVGC010000589.1, read on the forward strand.
TGTATTTACAAAGTCAAAACAAATTCAAAAGATGAGGTTTAAGTTTAATGAGTCATTCAATAATCAAAATTAGAGTCTTAAGAAGGGTTCAACTAATTTAATAGTAGTTTAATCTTTAATATATAATAAAGGAGAGACTTTAAATGTCAAATGGCGAATTAAAGTCCTTTGGATGAGTTAACTTCTTTGATGGCAGCGGTTAGATTAGATTGATGACGTCATCAAGGATTATTTTCATTTTACACCCTCTTACAATACATAATTACATTTTCTCTTTCTTTCTAGCTTTACTAAAATAAAAAACGTAACTATAATTACTTATAGAATCGTTCAATTTGGACCGTGATTTAACTTATCATTATTTTAAAATCTTCTAATACAAAATATCAAAACATGTGTATAAATGTAAAAGTGTATATGTTATTATAACTATAAACAACATGAGTATAAACGTAAAACTATATATATTATATATTATTATACATATAACATTATTTTTTTCATAATAAATTAAAATTTACATAAACATAAAATTTACGATTCAATTTTTATAATTTTTCGCATTATTGCGGGCAATAATCTAGTAATATTTTTTTTGGAAACGGCAAATGAATGTACATCGGAGCATACTCGTAATATTCCAACGAGCACCCCAGGTTCGAGCTCCGCAAAGCGGGCAAACCCAGCCCCCCACGGGGGTCTCCAGGGGAAAATTCGTCATGCGTGCCTTAAGAGGCATGAGTTAAATTACGCTATTGCGACGACCACGAGGGTCGAACCCACGACCTCAGCCCAAATGGGTATAAAACCTGGTGGATCACAACCAGCTAGGCTGGAGTAATATTATATACCAACTTTTCAATAGTGTGTTTAAATAATATGGTAATTTTTAGACAGTAAATCAGTTTCCCTCCACCTTCCCACATGTCAACTTTTACTTCGTATAATAATACAATCCTTCGCATTTCTACACCGTTACACGTACGCTTAAAAAGAATCAATTTGACCACATTCAAGAAATATCCACCTTCAAACATGGCAATTTCAGCCGTAACCCGCGAAATAGTTGTATATATACATGTTATTAAGTATTCAATCTCGAAATCTACTTCATATAAATCATATTACGACTTCATTTTGCGTGTGTAAGTATCGATGGTTCTAGGAATCAAAACCGAGCTAGACAATAAGTTGCAAATAGTAATGACATTATCTATTCAGGATAAAAGTTTCGTCCTACCCCAGTTCATTGATACAGTGTCTCATATAAAGGTTTTAAATATCATAGGTATTGGTGATTATCCTTCTCAGGTACATAATCTTTCGTCGATAAGTTCTTTGAAAAACCTAAAAAGAATCAGGTTCGAACATGTTTCCATTTCTTCTATTCAATCTATTTTTGCGTTTCAAAATCTACGAAAACTTTCCTTTGTTATGTGTGAGATAACTAATGCTTTTGCTACCTTTGAGTCTTCTAAGTGCACGTTACCAAATCTCACTGATCTTGAAATCGATCGATGTTATGATCTTAAGGAACTACCATCAGGAATATGTAATCTGGCTAATATAAAGAAACTCAGCATCGCCAATTGCCATGAGCTTGATGTTCTTCCTAAAGAGTTGGGATGCATGTCAAATCTTGAAACTTTAGAACTTCATTGTTGCACGAAATTAGAAGAATTGCCCGAGTCCATTGGAAGTTTGCATTATCTGAGTTTTATTGATATATCTGATTGTTTGAGTATACGTGTTCTGCCTGAAGAAATTGGTGACTTGTGTGGACTGAAAGTGCTTAAAATGAACGGATGTCGGGGGTTAGAAGAGTTACCAATGTCCATGAACAAATTGTGGCATTTAGAAGATGTGATATGTGACGAAGAAACATCGTATTTGTGGATGGATATGGAAAATAAACTTTATAATTTGAAGATAAATGTTGTTGAAGAAGACAAGTTTGAAAGCTTTATGAAAATCGTTCATTAAGCATTCTTGATGTATATTTGTCTTTTTATTTATTCATTGTATATGTTTTCTAAACTGTTTCAAAAGATTTATCAAATTATGTAATTAAATATGAGGTTGTTACAAATGTAAATTTACAGACGAAACTCATAAAAAATTATGTCGTTATGGTTTATATGTTATTAAACACTTGATTTGTCATATATATTCATCAAGTGAGAAATGATCGCGAAAATACACGAGGTTGTTGTTTATAATTAATAAGTTATTAAAAATCTATCCGACAAATATTCTGTTAATTGTTGTAAAAATCCTTTTAAAAGTGTTGTAATAAGTTTAATTTGGTCTCAAATTAACCTTAATAAAGACGTCAAGTAGACCTAAACTATCGTTCGACCGATCTTAAAGAAATGACATGTTTTATACTAACCCGTTACCAAATATGACATTTATTTAGTACACTTTGATCCAAATAATCTAATCTAACATGAGACGCTTAATATACATAAAAGACAATATAAATATACACTTATATCCTAATTATTTTCAAAATAAAATCACGAGTTTAATTTATTGTTATAAAAAAAATCAAAACTTGTGCATAGCATGAGTCGATATTACTACTAGTTATGAAAGAATTAATTCTAGTTAACATTGATTACTATATTTTAGTTTGATTAATTTGTCTTTATTAGTTAAATGAAACCGGTCGGGATCAACAGCGCATATAAGGGATTTTAGTCACGAGAAACGTCGACTTTGTGTTCTCCAACCTTGTTATAACACCAAAGCTTGTTCTCCTTGACAACAAAAAGAATTATGTGACAATGTATTTAACAATCAAAATACTATAACTTAATACAAAAGATAAGTGTTTTTATTTAAATGGGTAAAACATAAAGCTTTTTTCTGCTCAATTTATACCGAGAAAAACAAGTATTTGACTCAAATATATCTTAGCTAACTAGGCTTCTTTTTCTAGTCATCTAAAGATGTTTATTTAAGAAGTTGAATCAGAGATCTCTATAATGACACCGAGACGTATTACCCCTAAGTCTTAGTAATGGTTACCTTAGTGATGCTATGTGTGTCGATCGTTTTGTAGAAATTTTCTAAGTGTAGTATTTCCCAATTTAAGAAGGGTTCAACTATAACGAGTCATTCTTTTTTTGGAAACGGCAAATGATTGTGCATCGGAGCCTACTCGTAATATTTCAACGAGCACCCCAGGTTCGAGCTCCGCATAGCGGGCAAACCCAGCCCCCCACGGGGGTTTCCAGGGGAAAATTCGTCATGCGTGCCATAAGAGGCATGGGTTAAATTACGCTATTGCGACGACCACAAGGGTCGAACCCACGATCTCAGCCCACATGGATATAAAACCCGGTACATCACAACCAGCTAGGCCGGAGATCATTTGCTATAACGAGTCATTCAATAACCAACGTTTAAAGGGGTAAATCTACATATATTGTATCATAATTAATAGGAATCACTTTCACTTTGTAATAAATTAAATTTTCCTTCCATATGGCCGCCTTTCCTCATAATTTCTTCTCTCTTTATAAAACAAAAACACGAATGTTTACACTATATGACCCGCACCGCGTCAAACAAAGATTCATTCTCGATCAAACTCCAAGAAAAATCCAGGTTCATACATGGCAACTTCTTAATATGTATATTGTATATATATACACGGTTGCTACTTTTATTCATCCATATCGAAATTCATTTCATACAAAATCATATCAAGAGTTCAACTTCTGGGAGTTATTAATCGATGGCGATACAGAACAAGTTACTAAAAGTAGTTGCAAGGCAGATGATACAAAAATCCAAATTCAAAAGGCTACTCAAACATAATGGTCGAAATCTTTGCGAATTTCAAACAAATGAAAAATCCCGGAATCATTTTCAGAACATTCCAACAGGTTTCACTTATTCTTATTCATTTTTTAGTCACATAAGAATGAGAAAATTAATTATATGTAATCTTTAAACTACAGATGAAGTATCCTGCTCGATTTGGTATGACCTAAACTCCCCTGACGTCGAAGTATTGACGTTTAAGATAAGGAGTAAAAGTTTCGTACTACCTAAGTTCATTGATAGAATGTCTCAGCTAAAGGTTTTAAAAATCATAGGCAATGGTGATTATCCTTCTCAACTACACAATCTTTTATCGATATGTTCTTTATCAAACCTACAACAAATAAGATTCGAACACGTTTCAATCGCTTCTATTCAACCCATTTTTGCATTGCAAAATCTACATAAACTTTCCTTTGTTATGTGTGAGATAAATAATACTTTTAGTACCTTTGAGTCTAATTATACGCTACCAAATCTAACTGATCTTGAAATCGACCGATGTTATAACCTTAAGGAACTACCATCAGGAGTATGTAATCTTGTTAACCTCAAGAAACTCAGGATCACAAATTGCCATGAGCTTGATGTTCTTCCTAAAGACTTGGGATGCATGTCGAATCTTGAAACTTTAGAACTTCATTGTTGCACGAAACTACAAGAATTGCCCGAGTCCATTGGAAGTTTGTGTAATCTAAGGTTTATTGATATATCATATTGTTTGAGCATAATTGTACTTCCTGAAGAAATTGGTGAACTATGTGGACTTAAAGTGCTTAAGATGAGCGGATGCAGCGGGTTACAAGAGTTACCAATGTCCATGAACAAATTGTGGCATTTAGGAGATGTGATATGTGATGAAGAAACGTCGTATTTGTGGATGGATATGGAAAATGATCTTTATAATTTGAAGATAAATGTTGTTGAAGAGGACAGGATTGAAAGCTTTATGAACATTATTCATTAAGCATTCTTGTAATCTTGTTGTATATATGTTTGTTTTTTATTTATTCATTGTACATGGTTTAATAAGGTAATCGATTTATTTAACCATATGAAACATGAGTTTGCACCCGACAAATCAACCTCCTCATATACAAATTCCGCCTCCCCCTTCGATGAAAGTCAACCCCATCCAACCATTTTCATAATACCGATATATTTTAGGGGAACCATAAAAAAAACCTCTATGTGATCAACCTCATTTTAATATTCAAGAAACCCAGGTTGTTTTTATATTTGAAGATGGAAAAGATATACAACTTAGATCAATTTTTTATTTTTTGAATAAGTTGCCCATTGGTTAACCCAGGGGCTAAGGTTGTCAATTGGTACATCTATGGCCAAATACAGTTTAGGATGGTTGACACTTCTATATTTTCTCAAAACATAAATAAACATTTTATAAAAGCAATCATTGAATTTATGAACTACATAAACTAATCCGAAAAAATTAACCATGAAACAAAATTCATTTAAAGACATATCTTTTTTCCTTACTTTGACGGAGTTAAAAAACTAAAGAAATTGGGTCCACTTTTAGGTCCATCAATTTAAATGTTTGTTTTTTTTATTAAACGGACTTATAAAGCTATGTAATTTTTTATAAGTTTATAAGTAATTTTTTTTTGCCTATAAGGATATCAAGTTTAGCTTATAACTTATTTAAAGGCTTGAACTCAAGTTAATAAATTCATAAACTGAAAAAATAAACTTATAATCTTATAAAAATTTACATACACTCGTAAATATATTAAGTCGAAACAAATATGTTATGTCAATGGAAGTCGAATCAATTTCTAATATAGAGAAGCAAAATTGCTAATTGCCAAAAATCGGAATTAATCACTAAAAAATCATTCAATATTTATATTTTTCAAAAATAATTACTTGATTCGTGACAAATTTCTTGCTATATTTTTTTGTCACGAGAAGTATATTAAACATAATCAGACCAATAAAAACTAGAAACATCTTCGCAAAAGTGAATATTGTCGTGAGACTCACGATAATTTGTTCTAACTAGTTTATTTACACGCGTAATACGCAAACAACTATATCAAAAACAATGCTAAACAAAAAACATAACTTATACATAAAGATTAATAAAAAGTTATCAATCATGTAGACAAAACGATTATGTTAACAAATGTTATGTTGTTTTGTTTATTCGTAAGCGACTTTATCTTCAAATTTATGTAATTTTTTTCGAAGAGATAAATGTGGATTTAAAGATGAAAATATTATTTTTTACTTCAAAATATATAGCTATTGACGATTTTTGTAAGGAAATTTGTGCATGTTGTCAGGATGGACTCGAAGTTAGAAAAAGACAAACTAAAGAGAAATAAAAATATACTACATGTTGTATTTTCAACAATGTCACATGAACCAAAAATAGTCAATATAAATGTTCATCAACTTTATATCAGTACAATATATGCAAAATGTTTTGGGTTAAGAATCAAACATCTACTAAATCTTATATCAACTAACCGTAGCTAGGATAACTGCTTAAGCGCCGCCGTGTTAAAGAAAAAAAAAATAGGTTACAAAATTAAAACTAAAATAAAATAATTGTAATATATACAAAATTAAAAACATTATATAAATGGGAGGGGAAAATAGTGATTTTTGTCATATATTATGTTTTTTCGTTCATATGTAAATCACCAGAAAAACAATAATTTGTATTTGAATGAAGAAGAAAAAATATTTAAAAGATATATGTTTCGTATTTTTAAGATATAAATATGAAGTAGGAGTGTGTGATTATTTAAAGTAAAAAATTTATTAGTTTTATTTAAATATTATTAAATTAATAAATATAATGGTTAATTAATTAAAGTTAAAAACACATCTAATTGTTATCACTTTGTCAAATAGTATTTTATATCTCTATTTTATTATATATTAAGAATTAAGATAAGATTAAGATTATTATTTATATAATTTCGTGACGAAAAAGGTATTATAAAAAATCAATCATGAATCAGAATATTATTTTAAAAAAATGTAAACATTGGATGATTATTTGGTTATTTGGTCATCGTATTTCATTATAGAGACCAATATAGTAAACAACGAAATCAAGAAGTTACGCACAAAAATTCAACCAAAGTTTTACTAACTTACCATTTTTGTAATTTACTAATTTCCTTTCCATCGCATCACCTTCCTACATACTTAGTTTTATTTCTTCAATCTCGAAATTCACCTCACATAAAACCATATTAAGGAGTTCAACTTGTACGAGTAATCATTGAAGGCCGAAGGAATCAAAATGCCGCGGTAGAGAATCAGTTACTAAGGCAAATCATACAAAAATGCAAATTTAAAAGGCTACTCAAACATAATGGTCGAAATCTTTGCGAATCAAAAATGCCGCGGTAGAGAATCAGTTACTAAGAAAATTGTTTATATGTAATCTTTAACTACAGATGAAGTATCTTGCTCAATTTGGTATGATTTAAATGCCACTTAAGTCGAAGTATTGAAATTTAATATACGGAGTAAAAATTTCGTTCTACCTAAGTTCATTGAGAGGATGTCTCAGCTAAAGGTTTTAAATATCATTGGCGATGGTGATTATCCTTCTCAACTACACAATCTTTCATTGATAAGTTCTTTATCAAACCTACAACAAATAAGATTCGAACACGTTTCAATTTCTTCTATTCCACCCATTTTTGCATTGCAAAATCTGCATAAACTTTCCTTTGTTATGTGTGAGATAAATAATGCTTGTGCTGCCTTTGAGTCTGATTATACGCTACCAAATCTCACTGATCTTGAAATGGATCGATGTTATAATCTGAAAGAACTACCATTAGGAATATGTAATCTTGTTAATATCAAGAAACTCGGGATCACAAATTGCCCTGAGTTGGATTTTCTTCCTAAAGAGTTGGGATGCATGTCAAAGCTTGAAACTTTAGAACTTTATTGTTGCACAAAACTAGAAGAATTGCCCGCGTCCATTGGAAGGTTGTATAATCTGAGTTTTATTGATATATCTGATTGTTTGAGTATAAGTGTACTTCCTGAAGAGATTGGTGGCTTATGTGGATCGAGAGTGCTTAAGATGAATGGATGCCGCGGGGTACAAGAGTTACCAATGTCCATGAACAAATTGTGGCATTTAGAAGACGTGATATGTGATGAAGAGACGTCGCATTTGTGGATGGATATGGGTGTTTCAATATAGCAACAAACAAAGTACTCAAAGTTAAGAAAGAATTAATTCCAGTTAACTTCGATTACTTTATTATAGTTTGATTAAAATGTAGTTATTAGCTAAAGTTAAATAACACCACCGATCGGGATCAAGAGTGCATAGAAGGAATTTTAGTCACGAGGAACGGCGACTTTGTGTTCTCCAACCTCGTTACAAACACCAAAGCTTGTTCTCCTTTACAACGAAAGGAATATTTTTGGAAATAAAGTTAATAATCAAACTACTATAAGTTAATACAAAAGACAACTGTTCTTGTTTAAGAGCATTAAGTTTCTATCCTATTAAGGTTACAAGTTGACATTTTTCCTCGTCGTCCAAAAGGTTTTAGGATTGAATGAAAAGGACACGAGAGTCGTATCATATAGTATGGATTACATAGTCGGCATTTTGTTTGTATTCAAAGCAAAGTTAGGCTTAAAGATGAAACAGTATACAACTTTTTCGGTATGATACCTAACTTATTATCACATTGAGGTCAACGATTTGGCTGTCACCTAAAAACAGATCCAAACACACAAAAAAGATCAACTTTGGGACAAATGCCAAAGAAAAGAACATCAGATTATGAAAGACTTTGTAGTGGAAACAATGTCGACGAAAACAATATCCTCTTTTTGACAAATACTGACAAAATGAAAAACAAATGCATACTCGTTGAACCTTCCGAGTAATAAAAAGGTATTGATGAATCAACGTTGAGTAAACACAAGCGAAGTAAGCAAGACAGGATCAAAACCAACCCTCCATATTGTTATTAAAAATAGATATAACACAATATTTTCGATACAAAATGCTTGGCACTTAGAAACAGGAAATATGAAAATGAAGCAAAAAGAAACAAGAAGATAAGGCAGAATGCAACAAATTTTTACGAAAGTAAACAGAAGGGTTGTGTCCAAATCTAATTCAAACTTTTTTTCAAATCTCCCTCCCAGTCAGGCTTCATAATTTGTTCGAGGATCCAAATCTCTTTACAAGAGTGTGGTTTCCGCAATCATTGAGGTAACGACATATGGATCCATGTTGGAAGCGGGCCTTCGGTCCTCAAAGTAACCCTTTCCTTCTTTCTCGGTGTCTCTTCCAACTCGAATAGATGCTCCACGGTTTGCAACACCCTAAAAGTAAACAATAAGATCAAAACCTTTTGGATAAATAAAATGTGAATATTATAAAGTAATAATTAGTCTATGTGACATGATATATACCCATAAGAAAGTATTGATATCGGCGGTTTCATGGTGACCAGTGAGACGACGTTCGTTTCCTTCACCATAAGCAGCAATGTGTTCTTTGTGCTTCAAACCGAGCTTTTCAATAGCTTTCTTGATCACCTCATATCCTCCGTCTTCCCTCATTGTCTTTGTGCTAAAAAATTAAAGACTAAGGTTATGACTAGAATAAACATAAAAAACATGATTAAAAACCTTTAGAGTTGAATTTGACGTAAAATACCTATAATTGGTGTGAGCACCAGCACCGTTCCAATCACCCTGTTCAAATATTGAAATCTTTAATTCACAAAATTCCCAAATGGTTAAAACTCGAAAAATTGCAAGTTTTTCAACAAAAACTTACCGGAATTGGCTTGGGGTCAAATGAAACAACCACTCCACCAACCTCAGTAATCCTCTGAAGAATACAACAAGAAAAAAAATACATTTTGATGTCAATACCATTATACGTCAGAGAAACCACAACCATTAGTAGATACAATACCTCAAGAATGTAACGGGCGACCCACAATTCATCACTAGCAGAGATGCCTACAGATGGTCCAACTTGAAATTCCCACTGTTTACAAACAAGAAAAATAGAATTGTTTAAGGATTAATGATGTAAAAATGGTCAAATGTGATTCGGGTTTTAGTCGAAATGTTCTAAAAATTACCTAACCGGGCATAACTTCACCATTGATGCCACTGATATTGATGCCAGCATACAGACAAGCCTTATAGTGAGCATCGACAATATCACGTCCAAAAGCCTTATCAGAACCAATTCCACAGTAGTATGGCCCCTAAATTGAATTACATCCATGAATATAAGCTACGAAGAATTATTAGTTTCATGTTCAATTATGAGTAGGAAAACAACAACCTGCGGACCAGGGAAACCACCAAGAGGCCAGCCCAAAGGCCAGTTGACATCCTTCTGCAACAAGGTGTATTCTTGCTCAATTCCATACCTATTATTAACATTGAATAACAAGTTGAATAAGTTCAGTTTTTAGGAAACAAATCCTAAAAATCGAGAGATAGTGTAGATTCACGATATGAAGGGTTAAATACCATGTAACCTCCTTTTCGACTATTGGGTTGCTAAAGATTTTGGCAGCAGCACACCTCTTGTTAGTCGGAATTGGGTCACCCGCAGGGGTGTAAGCATCACACATCACCTATACATTACACAAAATTTTATAAAAAGTTTCAATCTTTAAGTAAATATTAATCCCTAAAAGTATGAAAATGTCGAAAATGTACCAAGATATGGTTACCCCTTCTGAATGGGTCCTTGAATATAGCTTGTGGGCTGTTTGATTAAATAAACACACAATTAACATCAAAATTATCCTATATATGTTCGCTAACAAAATACATGTTTAGTTTGACGAGTACTCACTAGATAATGACTTCACTGTCCTCACCGGGGGCTTGGCCGGTCGAAGATCCATCGTAATTCCACTTTGGGAGCTTCTTTGGGTCATTCACAGGTCCGGTGAGAGTCTAATTAACAACAACAAAATCAAAACTATTTGAATGAGAATTATAAACCAAAATAAACAATGAAATAAACTTACCCTTGCTTTACTTCTAAGATCCATTCCTGATCCACCAATCCTATTTCAAATTAAGCATTACAATTAACTACATACTAATGATTCTTTGACTACCAAAAGTCAAACTTATAAAAAGTGATTTTATTTTTTAAAAGAATCAAAAACATAAAAGGAAAAACATGTCCAAGATCAATACTTTTCATCAAATTTCTTTCTTTTTCATAGATTCCATTCACACCCATATCATAAATTTAAGAAACAAATCACTTCTATATGATTTCTATGGATTCAGTTGACTTTTATTAACTTTTGTTTACCATAATCACTTGGAAAACAATAACTCCTAATGTATAAACATTTAACTACTATGAAACCCATAAAGATTCCACATCAAACTGTAAGATTCATAAACAGAATCCATGAATAAATGAAAACAAAAAACAGAGAAATTTCAGGCGAAAAAACAGGGGAAAAACAGAGTATTTAGTAAAATGGTCAAAATCAACAAAAATTGAGAAGAAAAAAAACGAACCATATATATTCTGCAATGATTTTATCGGTGGAATCGGTGAGGTCAAGGTTAATGAGATCAGTGAGACAAGCCATTAGATTAAAATGAGACGTGAAAAGGAGGATAGAAAACAGAGATAATATGAGAATTGAAAAGAGGTTGAGTTAAGCCTTTTTATAGTGTAGCTTGCTCTCATTTTTTTTTATTATAATATGAATACCAATACTTTCATTTTGCCAAAAGGTGGATTGTTTTTAACTTTTTAAATAAATATAATATAATGCATTAAACTAATGGTTTATAAATTAGTTTTAAATCTTTTTAGAAATTCAAAGGATGAAATGTAAAGGAAAATATAAATTTTTTTCGTATAAATATTATAGAAATTAAACGTTGAATAAAGATGGCCTTTCTTAAAAGTTAAACAATTTTAATGCTTACATAATAGATGATTTAAACTAGTGATTTAAGGCCAGAACCTTAGTATGGTCGCTAATAATAAGATTGTGGGAATCATCGATTAAAGCAAAACATGGCCGGAAGGAAGACACAAAAAAAGCTAAGTGCTAATATTTATTAGAAATGTAAGTAATTTATAAGGAAAAAGTCGCTGATAAAAAATAATTTACAGTGTCACGTAGGTATAAAACACGAGCATAAACCGTTGTTACTAAACACAAACGTCATAAATCGGACATGTAATTCACTCATTGGAGGTCAAGAATCACAAATCAAAATATTGGATTCTTATCTAAAAAAATTTATATGTAGATAGTAAATTGTTATTTCATTAATGAAACATCTATCTCTTACTAAATCACCTATATTCTTATCATCGTTTGCTACCCCATCATACATTATTTGACTTGGGCGTTCTAGTATAATGCGAAGGTCTGCCCGTATCCTTTAACCCCCATTGTTTTGTGTTTCATGATTACTGGAAAGCAAAGCGGTCACTTGTGATTTTAAAAGACAATGTCTAGGCATGCCTAAGTGCGCCTGGAAAATGGTCACGTCGTTTTTTGCTACTCGACCGACTTCTTAAGTTGAGGCGACCGCCTAAACGTGAAATGAGTATCGGGAAATTATGTGTCTCTTCTTTTTAGGTGATTTTCAGAATGGGCCTTTCAAATAGGGTTTAATGGACCTTTTTAAAAGATCGTTTTGTAAAAGTTTTTTTTATATATGCGAGTATGTGTAGTATTTATATATTTTGTTATATAGAACTGATATTTAAGTATGTTTGAAAAAAATGGTATATAGAATTGATATAACTCATATGAGTATTTGGTTAAACAAAAATTCTTATTTTTGTTAGATGAATGCTTAGCATCTATCAACTAACACCTTTGTATTTTAACTCATATCGTTTCGGAACGTGTAACACCTTTTAAAACCAAGCGGTCACCAACTATCAACTCAATCATTTCTTTTTATCTACTAACATTGACACAAACAATAATAATACGTTTTGCTTATTATTTTTTAAAAAGGAAAAACATTATCAAATTATACATGCAAAAAAGTTTCCCTATACGTGAACCATTTTATGTCTCATGACCAAGTTACTGTTTTTTTTTTGTTTTTCTCATTGTTTACATTATATTATCATCCACTGTGATTTGTGAATTAATAAAAGTGACTAGTTCGACCTTATAAACCAAGTAACTACAATATTTACTCAAACCTTGTAAACTTTATTTTAACAGTATACCGGCACACCCTTGTCAGAAAAAAAAAATTATGTTTGGACAAACAGAAACAAATTTATCAAGTGGACATATTTTTATTGTTTACGTAAGATCAAAGTTTATAAAAAAAAATTAAAAAATAAAATAAATGTAACCAATTTTTAAATTACGAAAAATATTTAATAAGAAAATTACATGTTCTGATATGTTCTAACTCCGCTCATGTGTCTGCCCGTCTTATTGTAACATACTCCCTCCCTCCCAAGAAAAATGTCCATCTTTCTATTTACGTTAGTCCCAAAATTATTATTCTGTTTCTAAATATATATAATTAAAATGTAGTAATTACCTATTTTACTCAAAAAGTTTTGATTTTTAAATTGAAAAAGTAACCGATATCTTTAAAATCTAATGAAAAATCACTCCATTAACTATATATATCTTATTTTGACCCCTTTTTTGTTTCCAGACATTTTTTTTAGAAACAAAAAGAGTTGTCTTGCTAACCAGAACACCACCTTAATTAAGAACGCAAAATTAGGCTAAATAGTAATAGTGTATTTACTTTTGGAGTTAAATATTTTGAGGTTCTAAAAGGTATAGGAATTTGTATGTGGAATAAAAAAAACAAAATGAAAGATGTCGTGTACGGAAAAGGACTCCTTATCGAAGTTTCTAACGTGTCGGTGAAGACATAGAGATGACTGACACGTGTCAATCAAAAGATAGATCCATGCCATCGCCAACCAAACACTACCTCGACTTTACAAATTATATAAAAAATTAAAAAAGTGATAGAGGCTCCATAACCGAGGTTTACAGTAAGTGATAAGATTCTTTTCTCACCCCTTGTTTTTATTTTGTAAAAGCCTATGTTCTTTTTTTCAACTATCACAAGAGAAGCAAAATAACCTTAATCAAGTAGAAAACCCGATATTCAAACCTGATTTAATCTAAATATCTTCAAGTTGACTTGGATAGGAACGGGGACAAGAATTCCGTGAACGAGAAACCGGGTTTTCAAAGGGTATAGAAATACCCTCATGTCATCAAACCTGTAAATATACCTGTATCCGATTAGTTTGAAGTATCGGAGAAAAAAATTTGTATATAAAAATATACAATACTTTTATTTAAAATACATAACTTGAATGTTCATGACTTTGTTAAATCTTATTTTTGTCTATTAGATTAAAAAATTAAAATGTTTTAATGTATGCTTTCAGTTTTTCTAAATATTAAAGTATTAATTTCATATTTAGCATATTGGTTAACTGAAAAAAGTTTCCCATTTATTTTCCCTGTAAAACTACTGACAAATTGCAAAGATTATATTGGGGTAGTACTCAAAAACCATTTATTTGATCATGTTTCACTAATTTAATTTCATGCGCCAACTTATATTGTCCCCATTAATTCTTAAAAGTTTTTTTTTATGCTATTATGGTTAAGTGCAAAATTATTACACAAACAATGATAGTTTTATAATGTGAAAGAAAAATAATCTTTGATTCACTGTGAGGACTCTTGATATTTGATGGGGATAGGGAGGGGGATGAAGATTGAATGATATCTCCTATAATGATTGGGACGGGATGAAAAAATACGATCCCGTAAATATCCGTTTCGTTATCATCCTTAACACTCCGAAAAATTGTCACTTATATAAATGTGTATAAATTGTATACATCAATAACTGAAAACAAATTTAAAACCTCACACTAAAAAATATTAGAAAAAAAAAATGTTTATACTAAAAAGTGTGTATACGCAAGTGATATCTTCACAGTTTCTTTACTTGTTAGGGTGAACTTTTTTTCCACATTTTTTTAGTACGAAATTTTAAATTCTTTTTTGGCACTTACAGATATGAATAATTTGTACATATTTATAAATATGAAAAAATTGACAAATTATACATAGTTTTTTAAAATTACGTAGAATAAAAATTCTTAGAGTCGATATTCGTTTTATACTGAAATCATCATCATCATATTTATGTCTTGAATATGTTTCAGGTTTGAATCACTTTAGGAAACAAGTTTGAAAACCATGAAATGAATACTCCACTTAGTTGTGTACATTTGATTGACCGCGCGTTCTCTACTAATGACCCAAATATAGAAGAAGAAGAAGAAGAAGAAGAACAAACTCCCTGTCTACATGTTCTTTACCTTATGTTCTTTTTTTATTCTTTATAAAAAGATATGGTTTTCATTGTAAAACGAAATATAGATTCGTAACTGTTAGAATAAATGTGTACCAAGATATGGTGGCGACTATATTTTCATATTTGTATGACAATCGAAGAGCATAAAGGAACACATAACTCTATGACGAAGATATTCGATAGAAGAAAACGATATCTGCTGGCTAGTTTTCGATAATCTAATATTCGTTACTCTATCCATAACTTTTTTTTTAGTGCATGTCTAAATGTTAAACATATCAAAGTTATCGATAAACCGTACGTTGTGAAGACTCCAAAAAGAGAGTAGCTATAAGCTATCACCTATGGTTATTGGTTAGTATAAATGGTAAAAATACAAAAACCATAGGCTTTGATATAAACTGAAAAATGATAAAAATATATTTACTTTTGTCAATTGATACATGACATGTATGTTGGTGTATGTCTATAAGTTTGGATTTGCGTATAAACATGCATATATCTAGACCGATAAAAGGCGCAACTAAGTCTATGTTTTACTTTGGATTCTTTCTCCGTTTTATGTATCATTTTGACGGGTTATGCTATAATGTGAAGACTTGAACAAAATTGGCCGGTCTCGTAAAGGTTGAGTTCATGTTAATATGGGCATGAAATGTGGCCTAAATAACAACTAAGTGAGAACACAACAGATATACATGTGCAGCTAAGGAATATCATTAGATTGAAATATATAGTTGAGAGTAGAACCTTTATATCAAAAGTGCAACTTTTAGAACATTAGTTATAGAATATTTAGATATTTGTGAAATAAGAAAAACATTAAGAACTACCTTCGTAATTCATATGAAGGTATGATGAACACTTTTTAGATTCAGTGATTTGAACACCATGGTGTCCCTTTGAGCGTCACCAAAGGATTTCAACGAATCTGCTTCTTTGTTCCCTTCTTTAGAGATGCGGGAATGATTGCATGATTGAGATAAGAGAGACTTACTACACAAGTTGATAAGTATGTACTCTAACAATTCGGATTTTCCTTTCATATCGATGCACCCAAAAGAAGATTAGGCTCAACAAGAATCTCAGCGAGAATAGGCAGCTTTAGCAGCAAGCTCACATTGACAGTCATCCGAAGGAGATTCCCCAGTTTGAATTCCATGAGCAAGCCCTCCTCTTCCACTTTGCTAGAAAGGGTTACCCTCCTTTGGACAATGACCCTTGGACCATTACCCGGCCTCATATACCTTCTATGTACGCCTATGTGGTCGTTAATAAGAGCAATAGGCAGGCTCATAATCTCTTGTGATCTTGAATAGGCAAGAATTGTACTAATCCGTATATGTTTATGTAACACCCTTTTTTAAGCAAGGGATGTACCTATGTATTATTAATATACTCCTGTAGAGGAGGCTAAAAATTATAGCTACAGACTGTAGGTGGAGATTAAAAGTTTGAGCTTTTATTCCGGAGATTTTATTTTCTAAGTTGTGATATTCCACACAAACTCAGTACCCTCTCCGTCAGAATTTCGTTATCTGCTTCATTCTCAAACTGCTGTTTTGATGTTATAAGATGGAGAGTGTGAGTAAAACGGCGTAAGAAGAACGAAAGGAGTTGTATTGATCATTAATTTCAACCTAGTGTCGGGTTTGAAACCACAAGTAGTCAGTAAGGAGGTCACTCAAGCGGGTCAAGAAAGCAAGCTAGGAAGAAATCATCAGGTGATTTTCATACAATTTCCTAAACGGGATACATTATTTCACACACAAGCATTGCGAGTAAAAAAGGATCAAAACCAACCTTCCATATTGTTATTTAAAATAGATATATCACAATATTCCCATGGAAACACCATAGGGGAAATCTCAAATCGCCTATCTAGCATTTTCGATACAAAATGCTTGGCACTTAGAAACAGGAAATATGAAAACGAAGCAAAAAAAACAAGAAAATGCAACTACTTTTTACGAAATTAAACAGAAGGGGGTGGTGTCCAAATCACATTCAAACATTTTTTCAAATCTCCCTCCCAATCAGGCTTCATAATTTGATCGAGGATCCAAATCTCTTTACAAGAGAGTGGTTTCCGCAATCATTGAGGTAACGACATATGGATCCATGTTGGAAGCAGGCCTTCGGTCCTCAAAGTAACCCTTTCCGTCTTTCTCGGTGTCTCTTCCAACTCGAATAGAAGCTCCACGGTTTGCAACACCCTAAAAGTAAACAATAAGATCAAAACTTTTTGGATTCATAAAATGTTTTAAGCAATTATTAGTATGTGACATGATATATATACCCATAAGAAAGTGTTGATATCGGCGGTTTCATGGTGACCAGTGAGACGACGTTCGTTTCCTTCACCATAAGCAGCAATGTGTTCTTTGTGCTTCAAACCGAGCTTTTCAATAGCTTTCTTAATCACTTCATATCCTCCGTCTTCCCTCATTGTCTTTGTGCTAAAAAAATCAAGATAATGGCTATGATTAGAATAAACATAAAAAACATGATTGAAATACATCTAAAGATAAATCGTCGTAAAAAACCTGTAATTGGTGTGAGCACCAGCGCCGTTCCAATCACCCTGTTCAAAAATTTAATCTTTTAGTACCCGAAATTACCATATGGTTAAAACTTGAAAATTGAAACTTCAATTATAGAAAACTAACCGGAATTGGCTTGGGGTCAAATGAAACAACCACTCCAGCAACCTCAGTAATCCTCTGAAGAAAAACAACAAGAAAAAAAAAACACATTAATGATGTCAAGAATGCCATTATACATATAAAAAAAACGAATACCATTTAGAAGGTATACAATACCTCAAGAATGTAACGGGCGACCCACATTTCATCACTGGCAGAGATGCCTACAGATGGTCCAACTTGAAATTCCCACTGTTTACAAACAAGAAAAATCAAATTGTTTAAGGATTAATGATGTAAAAATGGTCAAATGTGATACGGGTGTTAGTTGAAATTTTCTAAACTTTACCTGACCGGGCATAACTTCACCATTGATACCACTGATGTTGATGCCAGCATAAAGACAAGCCTTATAGTGAGCATCGACAATATCACGTCCAAAAGCCTTATCAGAACCAATTCCACAGTAGTATGGCCCCTAAATTGAATTACATCCATGAATATAAGCTACGAAGAATTATTAGTTTCATGTTCAATTATGAGTCGGAAAACAACAAGATTGATTAAAAACCTGTGGACCAGGGTAACCACCAAGAGGCCAGCCCAAAGGCCAGTTGACATCCTTCTGCAACAAGGTGTATTCTTGCTCAATTCCATACCTATTATTAACATTGAATAACAAGTTGAATAAGTTCATTTTTTAGGAAACAAATCCTAAAAATCTAGAGATAGTGTAGATTCACGATATGAAGGGTTAAATACCATGTAACCTCCTTTTCGACTATTGGGTTGCTAAAGATTTTGGCAGCAGCACACCTCTTGTTAGTCGGAATTGGGTCACCCGCAGGGGTGTAAGCATCACACATCACCTATACATTACACAAAATTTTATAAAAAGTTTCAATCTTTAAGTAAATATTAATCCCTAAAAGTATGATTTTTGAAAATGTACCAAGATATGGTTGCCCTTTCTGAATGGGTCCTTGAATATAGCTTGTGGGCTGTTTGATTAAATAAACACACGATTAACATTAAAATTATCCAATATTTTCGCTAACAAAATACATGTTTAGTTTGACGAGTACTCACTAGATAATGACTTCACTGTCCTCACCGGGGGCTTGCCCGGTCGAAGATCCATCGTAATTCCACTTTGGGAGCTTCTTCGGGTCATTCACAGGTCCGGTGAGAGTCTAAATTGACAAGAACAAAATCAAAATCAAAATCATTTGAATGAGAATTATAAACCAAAATAAACAATGAAATAAACTTACCCTTGCTTTACTTCTAAGATCCATTCCTGATCCACCAATCCTATTTCAAATTAAGCATTACAGTTAACTACATACTAATGATTCTTTGACTACCAAAAGTCAAACTTATAAAAAGTGATTTTATTTTTTAAAAGAATCAAAAACATAAAAGGAAAAACATGTCCAAGATCAATACTTTTCATCAAATTTCTTTCTTTTTCATAGATTCCATTCACACCCAAATCATAAATCTAAGAAACAAATCACTTCTATATGATTTGTATGGATTCTGTTGACTTTTATTGACTTTTGTTTACCATAATCACTTGGAAAACAATAACTCCTAATGTATAAACATTTAACTACTATGAAACCCATAAAGATTCCACATCAAACTGTAAGATTCATAAACAGAATCCATGAATGAATGAAAAAAAAAAACAGAAAATTTTCAGGCGAAAAAACAGGGGAAAAACAGAGTATTTAGTAAAATGGTCAAAATCATCAAAAATTGAGAAGAAAAAAAACGAACCATATATATTCTGCAATGATTTTATCGCTGGAATCGGTGAGGTCAAGGTTAATGAGATCAGTGAGACAAGCCATTAGATTAAAATGAGACGACGAAAGTATTTGAAAAACAGAGTAATATGAAACAGTGAGAGATGATGAAGGAACTGTGAATTGTAAAGAGGCAGAGTTAAGCCTTTTTATAAGTGTAGCTTTTTGATTATAATAATATAATACAAATAATTCAATTTGCCAAAAGGTTGGATGTATCATTTTTTAATATTTATTATAATTATTATTTAATGAATTAAAGTAATGGTTTTATAAATTATCTTTTAAATATAGTCTTTTTTTTAAATTGAAAAGGATAAAAAGGGATAAGTTTGTTTTCTATAAATATTAAACAAACATGTGATTGTGATAATTTTTAGGTGTGATAAAAAGTGCAAAATTATATCATAAATAGTTTTGTAGCGAAAGTTGTTATACTAGCACAAGCGTGTACAAAAGGCAATTCAAGTATAGTAATCGTATATTGTGTAAACTTTAAACCCGGGTTGTTTATTCGGTTTAACAACTCTAACAATTCACTTTTATGGATTATTTGTAACGTAAGGTTTTGAGACACAAATTAACGAGGAGGAACGACTAAAATGTAAACAATGAGCTAAAAAAAAAGGAATAGGAAAAATAGAATCGGCCACGAGACATAAAATGGTTCCCTTATATTACAGAGGAATAACATTGTGTATTATCGAAACATCACATAAAACATTAGATTGAGAGCTTATTATGTATTTTTTTTGC
Source organism: Senecio squalidus (assembly GCA_910822075.1). Taxonomy (NCBI): domain Eukaryota; kingdom Viridiplantae; phylum Streptophyta; class Magnoliopsida; order Asterales; family Asteraceae; genus Senecio; species Senecio squalidus. The sequence goes on from CAJVGC010000589.1 coordinate 30,103,989, forward strand.
ATTCATGTTGGATTGGAGCTAAAAAAATTTTTTATATAATTAGGTTTGTTTAAGGAACCGAGCACCCTTCAGTCCCTTCTTCTCTTCGTTACTGTTTCAGAAAACCCCAAACAGACACACCCTTGTGGTGCTAATTAAGTTGTCATGTATAAAAATATAAGTCCCTACAATGGTAACCTTTTGATTGGGGTCATGCAACATAAAGATGGAGATCAAGAGTTCAAACCTTATTTATGATTATTGACCATTTTATTATCTGATTTATCTTTTTATATTGGTCGTGACTTCGGTTGATGAGAGAAAAGGGTAAGATACCATTTTTTTATTAGAATTATAATTTTTGAAATCAACTGATTCCGTTATGTTTTTGTACTAATTGGTACTAGTGTTTTGGTACGTCCCTTTATATCTTTTTTGGAAAGACACTACATTAGTTTATCACATACAATTTTTATAGAGAAGTGATAAATAAGGCCTCCTAGGCTATATAGTCAAAGGTGATTTTACGATTTATGTATAAGTTAGTAAACACATTTCTTTAAATTGACGATAGTTTCTTAACGAGCTTCACTTTTGTAAAGATTAAAGTATAAAACCTTAAGCATAAGTTTGATTTGTCAATAAACCATAGTCATGACCATAGTTAGGATATTATTTGTTATTTATATTTGTTTTCGATAAAACACGAGCAATCAAACTCGAAGAGAGTGACTCCGTTATCTTACGGTAACATAACCAACCTAAATTACTACCGCAAAATTAGGCTAATAGTAACAGTGAATTTACTTTTGGAGTTAAATGTTTTCAGGTTCCAAAAAGAGATTGGAATTTGTATCAGAAAGTAAAAAACAAAATGAAAGATGCCGTGTACGGAAAAAGGACGGTCAGTAATGGAGTTTCTGACGTGCCGTGGAAATGACCGACACGTGTCAGTCAGAAAGAAGATCCATTCCATCATTCACCAAACACCTCGACTTTACAAATTATATAAAAAAATTAAAAAAGTGATAGAGGCTCAATAGCCGAGGTATTACTGATAAGTGATAAGATTCTTTTCTCACCCCTTGTTTTTATTTTGTGAAAAACTATGTTCTTTTATTTTATAAAACGATTTTGGTCTTTATTGTTATACGAAATATAAATAGTTTAGGTAATGATAGAAGTAAATGTGACATATATATAAAAGTTATTAATCGAAGAGAATAAGGCAACACATATAGTGTACTAGTTAGTAGGGGTTCGAGGATATTTATGGAGGTCGTAATACGACGAAGCTATAAATTTGTATTTAATGATTTATAGGGGTTCAGAGTATACTGTTTTGTGATAATTTCAAATTTATTAAAACATCTTAATATAATTTCAAATTTATTAAAACATCTTTATATATAACTAAAAAATGACTGAAATAATTCTGAAGGTCCATGTAGGATTTTATTAAAACAACACATTAAATATCAATAAATTATTTAAATTAAATATTAGTTAATTTTTAAAATTATCCTAATCCTAAAGTAATAATGTTTATTAAATTAAAATTAATTAATTTGGTACTTATCACAAATTCAAATATTTATTAATCTAAATATATAAAAAAACAAATATGATAAAGGTCTTGGTTTGAATAAATAAATTTATATTATAAGTAAACTTATATAGACATTTAATAACAAACTTATAAAAAAAAATTTAACTTTAACAATTATGGCCACAAACAATGGTTTTTTTTATTTTTTATCTTTCTATTAAATAATTATTTATTACCACTTATATTTTAACATTAAAATTAATTTTTCAATCATCATATATCGTACGGGTATTAAAACTAGTTATATATAAATTTGGCTCGTTGAGAGGGGCCGAGCACCCTTAGCCTCTCTGATGGAGGGATGTTATGAATAAAAAGAAACCACACTAAAGAACAACAAGAATTTGGATTAACCCTTAAAGGGTGTCCAAACGGGACTTCAAGAGAAACTCTCTTTTCTTAATTTATCATCAAAACTTATTAAACCTTCAAACTAAACAACTTTATATAACCATAAAACCCTAAAAGATAACTTGAATAAAAAGATATATAATTAATATAAAAAGATACATAAGGACAATTAAAATTGTTATCTTTAACCCGTCATCTTCTCGAATGATCAAAACGTGACTTCAGATGTTAACCAAAAAACCGACGGCTAAGCCAGAGGAGTTGGAGACCTGAAGGCATACCCGCATCATTCTCCTCCTCTTGGAAACAGACCCGTCCTCGAGTCTTGGTTTTCCCAAGTCTCTTACTCTGAAACTTTCTAACCCCCCTCGTTTTCTTTAACTCCCTCCTCAAAAAGGACCATGTGACATCTTGATCAACCATTCGATAAAAATATTCGGGGACCTCATCCTCAAATCACGCTACCGGAGGCAAAAGGATGCTCCTCTCCTCCTCACCTTCGTCCCAGACGTTAGGTTCGGATTCAGTTTCCTTTTTCAACAACTCAACGGTTGGTTCATTCTTGTAATCTGTCTGATGTTCCTTCATTGTTTACGGAGGTCTTCATTATCTACAACATGTATGTATCATTGGTTGATGGTACCGTTGCCTCGTCCGACGAATCTACGATTACCTAAATCAAAAGCCTTGCGTTAGTTGATCCAAACTTTTACACAAAACTGCAGCAACTTCAGACAGTAATACTCACGGTAGAAACGTCCAATCAAAAATCCCTTATGTTAGATCGTGCGTTGATGACTCTTGAACCACATATCCAAACTTTAGAGCGATCCAACGGTGAACGAACCTGTGCAGCCATTTTTTCCGCAACTGCGCAGATCTGGAACATGAACGAATTTGTGGTTATTTTTCGTATTGACATCTTCAAGTTGTGTGATTTTTACCTCTAACCTAAGATCTGATACCAATTGATGCAGAGAAGACTAATGATGAACTTTATTTTCGCTTTGGGATTCGATGAATATTCGTTATTAATTATCGAAGATTTTAAGATCTTTTATTTTTGGTTTTGATTTAGTAACCAATTAGTAACTAAAATAAGTTGTCTTTCTTTTTACAAAAACACACTTATAAGTATTAGGTTTTTATATCTCATTATTTAGTTTTATGTTTTGAATAAAGTTAAGGAATAATTACCCACTCGGAAATCGTTTATTGTTCTATGTTATACGTTTGTATGTGTACGACCATTTAATCATATTGATCCTTCACCCTTTGGTATCAGAGCTATGGTACAAATGACCGAACGGGTTCCTCCTGGACGTGGAAGAGATCGTTGTTTTGTTTATCGTAGATTCGTCAAACGAGGCAAGGATACAACCAACCATCGGGACCTGCCGCCTGCAACAACGGATACGAGAGCTCGAGATCCAACCGGACTCGCCGACAAAAGAGACGGAGTATGAACCGGTCGTATGGGACGACAGTGAAGTAGAGGTCAATTCTTTTGTCGAGTATTATCAAGGATTTCATGGTGAGTTGCAAGCAGAGGAAACTGAATCTAAACCTACTATCCGGGACGAGGGTGAAGATGAAGAGGGGTATCCTTTGGTTGGCTATCATGAAGTGTTTCGTGGTTACTTTTGCAAAAATTCAGAGAAAAATGAAGATATTTATAAATTTGTTAAAGAAGATATCAAGCCATTATGACACATATGAAGATGATGAACCTCTAAATGTCAAGATCGATCGATGATAAGATGAAGGTTCGAGTTATTCAACTTGTTTTCAAAGAGACAAATTATAAGAAATTTATAAAGAGTAGTTCATTACTAAACATCGAAAGAAAATACATAGATAAACAAAGTTTTATTTTTATTCGATCGTTATTGAATGTTGTCCATATTCTTGGTGGTAGCAAAGTTGAACTCGACTCGAGGACGAGTCTTTTCGAAGGGGGGAAGGATGATGCAGGGAAGACTAATGATGAACTCTATTTTCGCTTTGGGATTCGATGAATATTCGTTATTATATATCGGAGATTTTAAGATATTTTATTTTTGGTTTTTGATTTAATAATCAATTAGTAACTAAAATAAGTTTTTTTTGAAAAAACACATTTAAGTATTAGGTTTTTATATCTCATTATTTGGTTTTATGTTTTGAATAAAGTTAAGGAAGAATTACCCACTGAAAATACGTTTATTGTTGTGTGTTATACGTTTGTATGTGTATGGCCATTAAATCATATCGATCCTTCATCACTCTCCCTATCTCTACCACTGTTTCTCGGCCCTCTCGAAATAGAACAAAATTGTATATAAAATTAAGGTTAATATCCTAAACTCGTAAAAGGTTTTTTGATCGGTCCTTAAGTTCAAGTTATAATTCCGTGCTTATATTCAAATACCTTTGAGGATGTTCGATAAAGAAAAGAACACAAATCTCTACTATCTACTTTTCGATAAACTAAGTATGTTTGATATAATATATATTATGTAGTATCATAGCTTGAGTAACATGAATGTTTCCTTTCCAAACTATACACCTCCACATGATTTTATGGAGTCTAAATGTTTAGCATGTGCATATTAATTTATAAAAGTGTTACTATTCCGTATATAGCATCATTATCAAAGTTATCAATATCAATAAACCGTGCGTTACGTATAAGCTATCACCTATTAGGCTATAGCTAGTTGCAAATAATGGTAAAAATACAAAAACCATAGGTTTTGACATAAATCGAAAAATGCTATAAATATATTTACTTTTGTCAATTGATACATGACATGTATGTTGGCGGACGTCTATAAGTTTGAATATACGTATAAACAAGTAAAACTAATAAAGTGAAAGTGACACCATTTTAGTTACCAATAATTCATAAACTACATTATAAGTTGAAGTTTAACATTTATAAACAGGTTGAATAGAGTGACAGATTTATTAATGTTTGTTCACTTTTATATTTATACGTGTTTCAGAGCATATGCTATAACAACGAAAAGCTTGGTGTTATGGTCACGTCAGCTTAACACAACCCATAACATTACACCAGAAATAGCCCCAGTCATAACACCGAATTCTAGAATCCACCACTTTTTTATTTTTTATTTTTTTCTTTTTACTCATATTATTTTTAATAGATTATTAATAATAAAAATACATTAATAATAAAAATAAACTTAGATTAACATTAAAAATAAAAAACGATACAATAATACTTAAAATAGAATACGTTTACAATAATTATTACCTAATTGTTACGTTCAGCCGCAAATTCGGCGTGTATTTCGGCCTTAATCCTCTCGACTTCGGCCCGATCCTCTGGTTCCATATTATGTGTAGGCATACGGAGAAATTCCATTTTCCAAAAATGACGTTTGTCTTGGATCTCCATTGTTTTAGCGATCCTAAGCTCGCCAAATTCTTTGACAACGCCGTCGTTAAACTCGTCCCGCTTTGAAGATACATCAGAGGATGAGGAGGGCCGTGCGACTTTAGATGCTCGTGGCTTCCCTAAAGGTCGTGGAATTTCATCATAACCAAAGATGTCCGGTTCTTCTTCGTTACCGTCGTCGCCGAGGTCTATCACTTCGTCAACGGGTTTAGGATTTAGAAACTTTGGCGATTTATGCAAAACCTCCCACGCAGCATGATGACGAAATGGGCGTCCGACCTCGGCTTCGTACATTGTTAACGCCGTTGTGTAGACCGCTTTGTCATCCTCACCGCTTGATCGATCTCGTTCGGCATGCTCATGACATGCTATGAAAGACCGCAAAGCTTGGCTCATAGCCCTCCATTTTCAACTTAGTTGGTTTTTTGTGAAAGGTTCCGCCAAACCTTCGTTGAAAATAGCAAGTACACGATACCAAAAAGTTACTCTGTTTTGTGAGTTTCCTTTTCTCCTACACTCCGATACATGAACCAAATTCTCCGCCAAACGTCGTTCTTGGAATTGTGACCACTGAATCTTCGATGGTGGGGCTTCGACTTCCACAACTGTAGCTTTTTTCTTACCTTTATCTTTTCTCTTAAGAGAGCTACTAGGTTCTGCTTGTTGTGGTTGGAACGATTGAGACGGTTGGAATGGTTGTGTTTGGGGTTGTTGGAATGATTTTGTTTGAGGTTGGTGAAATAATTGTGTTTGTGGTTGATGGAATGATTGTGTTTGTGATGATTGTTGTTGTTGCCATTGCCAAAACTGAAATTGTTGTCATTCGTTCATGGCTTGTTGATGGGGTGGAGGTTGCATGATGGTGTTTCCACCGAGTTGTGAAGTGAAGCCGCAGGGTTGTGTTTGGAAATTTCTGAAGCCCGAGGAGGAAGGAGACTTCGAATCGGATGACGAATAATCGTTGTGTTGCGACATTTTTTCTTTTCAACTTATGTATTTTTGGTGTATGGTTTTGTATAGAGAAAGAAGATGATTTGGTGTATAGTTTTGTTGTTAAGGTTGAGTATTTATAGAGTTGGTTAGAAATAAAAAATAAAAAAAACGGCTACTTAACGGCTAGATTTTTAAATTTTTTTTTTTTTGAATAAGTTAACGGTAAAAAAAAAAAAAAGTTAACGGCTACTAACGGCTAGATTTTTAAAAATTTTAATTTTTTTTAATTAAGTTAACGTTTTTTTATTTTTTTTAAGAAAAAAAAAATTAAATCATAACACAACCAGCCAGCCATGGCGGCGTCATAGAGGCCCATAACGCAATGGTTAACACCACCGCTGGGTGTGCTCCGAAGATAAACACATTTGGAGTATCACTAATAGAGATGGATATCAATGCTCATTTTACCAATTTTTTTTCTTGTTATTATTAACTATTGTGTTTGACCTATATAATTTTTTGTTAGTTAATATACAAAGAAATTTACTATACTTTTTGAAAATGTTCAATTTTGTTATTATTTTTTTTGTTCAATTGTATAACTGTATTTTTAGAAATGTTCGATTATGTAACCGTACTTTGCGAAAATGTTCAATTTTGTTACTATATTTTAATTTTGTTCAATTATATTATTGTACTTTTAGAAAAAGTTTGATTATACTACTAAACTTTGCAAAAATGTTCAATTATGTCACTCCCAAAACTGGTTAGCGGGTGTTAGCTGGTTTGCATTATCAATGTTATAAAATAATGTTCGATAATGCTACAAATAAGTGTTAATATATAACTAAGTTACTTTACTTTTAGAAAATGTTACTAAATTGTGAGAAAATGTTCGATTATGTTACTCTAATAGTACAAAGTTCGGTAACGCAATCGAAAATTTTCTCAAAATTTAGTAGCATTTTCGAAATATTGAACATTTTAACAAAGTAAAGTAACTTATTTATATATTAACAATTATTTGTAGTATTATCGAACATTAGTTTACAACATGAAAAATGCAAACCGGCTAACACCCGTTAACCAGTTTTTGGGAGTGACATAATTGAAAATTTTCGCAAAGTTCAGTAATATAATCAAATCTTTTCTAAAAGTACAATAATACAATTGAACAAAAATAAAATATAGTAATAAAGTTGAATATTTTCGCAAAATTCGATAATATAATCGAATAGTTTTTAAAGTACAGTAAAAGAATTGATAAAAGAAAAGGATAAAGTAAAAAAATTTAACATTTTCGAAAGATGCAAAAATTAAAATGTATATTAACCCATTATTTTTTTTATCTAACTACTATCGCGTTGCCTGTGGGTACCTTTCTAATTTATGAAAAATACAAATTGTAAGATGATATACAAAATTATGTCTAAAAAAAACTATAACAAGTTGGGAAAAATTTTGAGGGTCATGCATGACATGAATAAAATAAATTCTTTGAACACTTTTAGTTTGGGATTAAACAATAACCGTCCTTAATTTAAATTGACACCAATAAAAATAAAACACATAAATATATTGCAACGAAAGGTATTCTCAGTTATCAAGTTGGAGGCCTACTTAGAGCACGGGGTATAAGCTTGTTGTGGGCTCGTTGTCACACCCACAACGAGCGGTTTCCTCGTTATCACACCGCCTATGCTCGTTGTGGGTGTCGTTGTCTCGACAACGGTCGAGTTGTGGAATTTTTTTTTTTTTTACCCACAATTTCACCTATAAATACATCCTTATTTTAACCAAAGAATCACACATTTTCTTAATCTCATTCTATCTCAATCTCAATCTCATACCATAATCTCAATCTCAAAATGTCTTTATCGTCTTCAAACGCTCCCTAAACAAACACAAACACACCTTCAACGCTACAATCACAAACACCTTCCGGTTTCGTAAACTACCACAATACACCAAACCCCATATTATCACCCCAAATACCAAACTTTTTCCAACAACAACAACAAATTTTAAACACATTTTTTTCGCAATCACAACAACAACCCCAACCCCAACCCCAACCCCAACCCATGTTCACCCCCGATCAATTTTATATGCATCAACAACTTTTGTTTCAAAAATCCCAATTTTTACCCCAACAACAATCATAATTTTTACCCCAACAATCCCAATTTTTACCCCAACAATCACAATTTCTACCAAACCAATCACAATTTCCACCTACACAATCACAAAGCCAAGTTCAAGAAACCCAAAAAATCGTTCAAGAAACCGAAGACGTGGTCCAAGAAACGCGAGAACCCTCCACATCTAATCCAAAAACGAAAAAGGTGTGCAAAAAGGTGGCATGGTCGACGCCCGAGGAGGTCCTTTTGGCAAAAATGTGGTGTCACGTTTCTGAACCTTCCGACATCGGCAACGCCCAACCCGACGCAACATTTTGGAGACGGATCGTGTCGGGTTACAACGAACAAGTTAAGGGGCAAGAGTTTGTGGAGAGAAATAAGGAGTCCCTGTATAGCAAGTTCACGACAATGAGTGTCTCGGTAAAGAATTTTATAGGCCACCATTCGGAGGCTTTACGACTTCGTTCTAGCGGGTCCGACGATTCGAAGGTTCTAGAGGCGGCTCGTCAAATGTACTTTGAGACGGAGGGTGGGCCTTTTAGGCATATGGCGGTGTGGGAAGTTTGGAGAGAACATAGCAGATGACGTGCTTATACCAAAATAGATACTCCAATTACCACCGTCAACCTTGAAGACGTGGATATTTCGGATGATATTTTCGCGGATGATCATCAATAACGACCTCGCGGAAAACAAAGAGGAAGTAAAAGAAAAGAATTATCTGACGCATCCGAAAATGCACAATCATCTTCGTCGTCGACGTTTTATGGAGCGATCGCTGCACAGTTAAAAAAAATACAAGAAAAAAAAAAGATGTCGCCAAAACAAAAAAAGAAACACTCCTAGCACAAAAACAAGCGGCTCTCGAACAACAACAAGCGGCTTATACAAGTACAAGAAGAGACGATATGTTGTTTCTTCAACAAAGCACGGAGGGGTTGCCACAAGCACAAGCGGAGTGGATCGAGGCCGAAAAAATAAAAATCCAACAAAAATATGGGATGATTTAGCTTAATTATTTGTATTATTTTTTATTTTAATAAAATTATATATTTATCTTATTTAAATGTTTAAAAATAAATAAATAATGGGTCCCACAACTCCTACAATCACCCATAATCCTCATTACAATACCAACTAAAATCTCAGAATCATGATTCTCAATTGCACGTCAGCAAAAGTAATCACAGAATCACCAGAATCGTGATTATCATACCGGGTGCTCTTAATTCATTATTGACTTTTAACAAGAACCTGGATTAATTGATTGCGAGCACTTAATTACTGATGATCATGTGTGGTTGTACCTACTCCATTTACTTAAATCCTCGACCAATAAGTTTCATGGCTCATCTATTTACTAAATTACTAATTCTTAAAAAATCACGATTCGTGTATACTCCATAAACTCACACTTTTCTTTTACCCACAAAATGGTAAACAACTTTTTGAAAAGTTTTCCACACAACTCAAAATGTTATTATAAGTTTTGATGGTTCACGTGCTTGTTTAACTAGGGACCATTGATAATGCATAATGAAATTTTTGACTTGAGATGATAATCGAATAAAGGGGAAAAGATAAACCTAACTAATGGGATTTGGTCGCAAAGTTTTTCTAGTTTATTATAAATAAAAAAATTCAACTTTTAGAGGCAAATATGATTCAAGTGATGATGCATTACTTGAAATTGTTGAGTGGTGATTTGTTTATGAAATGTATATCTAATGAGGAAAATAAAAATATATTATGTTTGTTTGATGGTTTTTGAATCTCTGTAACGAGTATTAAAATGTTTGCTTTTGTGTGGTTGATGTGTTATAACAACAATTTAGGACTTTAGGTATAAGTATCGTTGATTAAAAGAGTTTGTTAACCATGGCATATGCACCTTCACCATCAAAAATAAAACCGATAAAAAAACGTCAATCAAGTGCATAAGCAGAGACAAGAGATGAAAGAAAAAGTAAAATTGTCGGTAGCTATAAGTATAACATATACTTAGTCGCTGAACATAGGAAAAGTAGAAGGGCAAATTCTTTTGTTAATAAATGGTAAAAAAGATTATAACCATAGCTTTTGACATCTTAATCTTAATATATAATAAAATAGAGACCTAATATACCACTTGTCAAATTAATAACCATTAGATTAAAATTCAACTTTAATTTGAACCTTTAAATTATTTTGATGATTTCATCTTTAATAATTTTATTTTAACCTGTTTACTTTAAATATTTTAACCTTATTTTAAATAGTAATAATTAAATAAAACTAATTAACCTTTCTACTTTAAAATGAGTGTTTTGCATATAAACGGAAAACATATGATATAAAACATCTTCTGTTTTTTTTTTCCTATTTATCCTATATTTTTAGTTTTTTTTATATATTATAAAAAGAAAATAAAATTATTTTATTGTTTTACGAGTGTTTTGTATATAAACGGAAAACATATCATATACAAAAATCTTCTATTTTTTTCGTCCAATTTACGCAATATTTTTAGTTTTTTTTTATATATTATAACTATTTTATTTTTAATAATTTTTTTTTCGAATTACATATTAATTTTTTTTTTAACTTTACAATTGCTAACATAATCATTTTGTCTACATGACTAATAGCTTTTTATTAATCTTTTTATATAAGTTATATGTTATTTGTTAACATTATATATTTTTTGATATAATTCTCCGCGTATTAGGCGGGTCAATAAGCTAGTAAAGTAACAAAAGCTAAATATATTTTCTTTTGTCAATTGATACATGACATGTGCGTTAATGGATGTCTAAAAGTTTAGAATGTGCGTATACACAAGTAAAATCAATAAAATGAAAGTGTGGCAATTCGAGTTACCAATAATATGCAAATTTATACATAAATGGAAAACAGTAACCTTTTTTGTAACGATTGTCTATTGGTTATCACTTATCATGACTAGTATGTTGTGGAAATGAGCCACAACACTACGATATTCTTTTGTCGACTTGCATAATACGATATTAGGACGATAAGTTATAGGTTTTGTCATAAATCGGAAAAGTTGCATAATATGTAGTAAGTTTGGAACTCTTTAGGCTTTACCAATACGTCTATGCAATGACTTTTGACGAAAAACGATTGACAATTGGCATGTGCAAACTTACGAACTAGCCCTTTAATAAACATAAATATAGTAATCAAATTACATTATAGCAACCACTCGAGATCACCACACATATACATATGATTATAAATTTTTAAAGACACCTGAAATATTCCAATACTTATTAATAATAATAATAAAAAAATTAGAAACATGATAATCACAGTTTTAAAGGTTGTGTTTAGATCATTTAGACACGTTTTAATTACTTGAACTTTAATAGTAATTATCTCTTTATTAACAAAATAACTTTTATATTAATGAATGTATAAATGTTATGCATGAAATAATCTAATAACCATATAATTGTTAACAGACTCAAAAAATTTTAAAAATAGAAACGTTAATAAGCATGATCTTTAGATCTTGACGGTAAACTGATCATGTTAATAGATTATTTAATGTGTCTATTACTTTCCGTCTCCAAAAAAGTGTATGGAAATAAAAAAAAACGGTTGAAATAAGATAGATGCAGTAATAAAATGATTATTAATTAAGATATCATTTTGCTCATGCAGTAAAGAAATCGGTTACTTTTTAAGTTTAAAAGGTTAAAACTTGGGAAGTTAGTATATTTTAGTTATCCATATTTAGAAACATGACAATGATTTTGAAACAAACGCAAATAATAAGATTGACAATTTTTTTTTGAACAAAAATAGTTCGGTTTATCAGAATATTATAAACATATTACACCATCGTCGTTCTCATTTAAAGATTAATTAAAAGGGTGACTTAATGCATCATGAACTATAAATATGAAAATACTACCCTTTCGATCAAGTAAGAGATGAGCGATGTAATTAAAATAAAAATCATAAGTCAAACGTTTATTTTTCAAAACAATAGTTTTGTTCTTTTTTTCATACCCAAAAAAACTTTTGACTGTTTCAAAAAGAAAATATTGATCATTCTTTGAAACAATTGTATTCTTTCTAAGAATTGGTAGGCGCACCGTATGTAGACGATGGAGTATTTATATACTCGGACATTCATAGAAAAATTGTTTGCTGATAAAAATAGTCAAAATAAAATAGATATGTTATTAATATGATATTTTGTTAGTATATTTCTTATTTATCTGTTGTAATTAAGTCATCATTTTAAAATATAGTAGATTATATTAACTTCTAAAGTGTTGTGTTTAGTCTTATATAATTTACGCATCTATATCAACGCTTTTTTGCTGGGAAAATGATTGAAATGTCTAACTATCCCAAATTAGGCTTAAAGATGTGATTGGATGATTGAAAAAAGGAATAATTAGTATGAGGAGAGATAAGTAGTGGAAATTCATTTGTGATATTTTGTATGGATTAGACATATTTAGTCTTACATAATTTAGGCCTCTATATCAACACTCATATTGATTATTTATTTGATTCTAATTTTTTTTTTAAACGGCAAAAATACAAACAAGAAGCTTCGGCATTGTCATCACCCCGTGTCTGTATTCAAATATATTAAATTAGCAAGAAGCTAAAAAAAACCCAATTACATAAGTGTATACATTGAATTTCTAATCCAAATGACCAATCAAGTTTGCGTCTACCCCTATTGTTACACCATAAAAAAACTTGCGACACCATCATGTTAAAAACATCACTACAATAGACCTTCTTGGGAGAGAAAATCAACTTGTTCCTGAAGTTCCATAAAGACCACCATAAAGCAAAAAATGTGGCTTCCACATAATCCTTCTTTTATTTTTTTTTATTTTTAACTCGTCGAACCAACTTTTCCAACTATTCCATGAATCAAAATAAGTTGCAGGAAAATCCCACCAAATCAACATCCTCTTTAAAAGTTCACCTGTAAAAGAACACGAGAAAAAAAATATGATTAGTAGTTTCCGCCCTTTCTTTACACATCGGACACTCCAAGCTTTGAATATCAACACCACCGCCACATGTTGTTTAACAATGTTATTAGGTATATACCTATACTTTTGTAGTCTCAAAGATAAAACTCATTACATTGACAAATTTAAGTATTGAACGTTATAATACATGTAAAATAAACGTCACATGCAATTATTGAATTAGCTATACGAATTATAGTTCTATAACCATGATTAAAAATTAATTAAAAACGCAAAAAGTCGTTTAATCTAATAAACAAAGAACATATCAATGAATCACCTTATCTAATTCTTATGGTTTCTATTTTCCGCATCAAATATTATAAGTTGATAAATAAATTATAGTGTAATTAACATGATCTGTCTCGGACTCTCGGTATTAATATTGGATTATAAATTTCCTAATTAAGATTCCCAAAAACATAAAGAAAGAATTTGTCATGTTCAATGTTTACGAAAAGACGACATATTATTTTTAAACATATTCAAAACTATTAAATAATTATTAATCTGTTATTATATTGTATGTTATACAAAAAACTGTGTTATTGGGTTGACAAATAAGTTATAGTTTATTTAGGATGGAATATAATCAGTTTTTTAATAACTGAAAAGGTCATTTAAGTAAGAGGCATTGTTTTACTATCTTGAAAGGTTAAGTTATACTATAAAACAAAAACAAAACAAAATCATGCATGCTTAGTTGCTTGATTGCTACATTTGTTTACTTAAATATATATTAATTGTTGTTTAAATTTATTATTAAGCCAACTTGAACATTTGTCCGACAAAAGCTAGTCGATGAAGAGAAGCAAATACGTATAATACCGAATACCTATAATATAATAGACAAATTACAAATAATTTACCTTTTTCTATGTAATGTTAAAAAGCATATATCTTTGATTTTGATTTTTAATATATAATAAAAGATGGGCTTTAAATACCAATGGTCATGTAAAGACCCTTATATGAGTTAAACTTTTTGATTTCAACCGTCAGATTAAATTGACGATGTCATCAAATACTATTTTCACTTTACACTCTCTTACACTACATAATAATATTCTCTCTTTAATTCTCATCTCAACTAAAATAAAAACAAAATTTTAATTTACCTATAAAATCACTTAATTTGGACTATGATTTAACTTATTATTATTTTAAAATCTCCTAATAAAAAAATATCAAAACATGTGTATAAACGTAATGTATATGTTATTATAATTATAAACAACGGGGCTGTTTGCAATCACAACAAACTCGGACTACGGACTCGGACCGTGGTCTGCACGTTTGATAAGTTCATGAAAAGCACGGACCACAGACCGAGTCCGTGATTTTGCCTCGGACTCGGTCCTCTTAGAAAAATCGCAGACCGAGAACAACGCAAAATCATGGACTTTGTCCGTGGTCCGAGCTTTTCATTAACTTATCAAACGTACAGACCACGGACCGAGTCCGTAGTCCGAGTCTGTTGTGATTGCAAACAGCCCAAACATGTGTATAAACGTAAAGGTATAATATGTCATTATAAATATAACATTGTGTTTTTATAATAACTTAAAATCTATATAAATATAACGTTTACAAATAATTTACCTTTTTCTATGTAATGTTAAAAAGCATATATTTATTTATAATAACTAAATCTTGGACACGTAAGGAATGAATAATTTTAATTTATTTATTTAAGTTAAAAAGAAGTTTGTTGAAATATATGTTAAAAATTTATAGATGATTTGATTTCTTTTTACATATACATTTTAAAACATATTATGCGTTTAAATTTTGATACAAAAGTTGTTACTATAAATAAGTATTGTGAATTTTTAAAATTTTTGATTTCCGAATAATAAAATATTACTCTTCTTTAAAAAAATAAACTATTATCTTTAATTATCTTTAATCTTTAATATATAATAAAAGAGGGGCCTTAAATGCCACGTGGCGAAGTAATGTCCCTTGGATGAGTTATCTTCTTTGATTTCAGTCGTTAGATCAGATTGATGATGTCATCAAATACTATTTCTATTTTACACACTCTTACAATACATAATTACATCTCCACTGAAATAAAAAAACATAAGTTTATTTTACTTATAAATCGTTCAATTTAGACTATGATTTACCATATTGTTATTCTAAAATCTCCTCATAAAAATATCAAAACATGTATATAAACGTAAAAGTGTATATATTATTTTAACTATAAACAACATAAGTATAAACGTAAACGTATATATCTTATTATACGTATGACATTGTCTTATCATAATAACTTAAAATCTACATAGACTTCCGAACTGAGGGTTCGGTCAGTACAAGAGACTACTTTGTCTCCTCAGAAGAAGAATAGCCCATCTCAAAAATTTACGAGTCAAACTTTATATTTGTTCGCGTTATCGCGAGACAATAATCTAGTTGTTTATAATTTAAAAACACTTCCATTTGCAAGTTGAGATATAAAGCTTGATGAAAAGGATTGGTTGTTGAAAACAAGCTAATTTGCTATAATATCTTTTTTTTTTTTTAAAGAAAACTCAATAAACAGAAATGATTTTTTCTAAAAAAAATTTCTAAGACAACATAAATTCTTTTAAATTTTATATCTACTGTTTTAAAGTTATGTTTCTATTTTATATTTTTTTTTTATAGAAAATAGAAACACCTTATCTAAGAAAATTTTTACTGACAAACTTTTTAAAGTTTTTAGAAACTGGAGTATTTCGTATTCCCAAAAAAAAATCTACAAAATGTTTGAGTAGTGGAACTTAAGCTTTTATTTGAGAAAAATAAAATTTAAAAATGAAACTCTGTTTAAACTAGAAAAAAGAAAACTTCAAATTTGAGCACCAACTTTTAATAACAACTCCAATCTAGCTCCAATTTAAGAAAAAAGTAGATTGAAAACTGTTAATACAAAAGATCCCCGAACTACCTAGTCCGACCCGAATAACGCTTAGTCCGACTTGAAGTCCGTTTCCTTTGAATAACACTCGATGTTCCTGAATCCAAATTTCCTGCACTAAGAGAAAACACCTGGTTGAGCGGGGTTGGACCCCTGATTCAACTCGGGCGTGAGAATAAGTAACTTGATTCGGACGAAAACGTATCAAATGTATATCTAGAATGAAAAGAAGTTTTTTACCTTTACTATTTACCTTGATATATATAGGAGATATTCGGATAATAGGAGGCTTTCTGACCCTTACTCTCTTTACGCATCGGTTAAGAGGGTGTTCCTTCGTCAGAACACCTTTCCCTGCCCTCTTTGTCGTATCTGTTTTGTCTTTTCCTCTCTTTTGTCTTTTCTGTCCGAACCAGGATGCTCCGATCACTTAGTTCGGCACCATACCCGAACCAGGTGATCGGACCCTACGTCGACAACTCCCCCAAGTCTAGCATTATATTCCGAAGAAGTCGAGATATAATGCTGGACTTAAAATTGTGTTTTCATTTTCTTGTTGTTGTTTCGACAATCCTACGCATCTTCTTTCGACCCGTCCTTTCTTTCGACTCCACGTGTCCAACTCTTATGGTTTGAGCGTTCCAGCTGTATCACACCCTTACACGTGGCGTGCTCTAGCGGTTTGAACGACGTCAGCGGTTTTCTACCCATCCACGTGTTGTCCACGTGTCACGCCCTTTTCAAGGTCACGCGCGCCCCTTGGCGTGCCTGTTACTTGCCTATAAATAGAGGCACTCCTTCTTCATTTATTTCCTACTTCTCCTCCGAACCTCTGTCAATTTTTCTCCAAATCTACCCTTACTCCGGTATTCTTTCCTCTTCTTGATATAATGGCTAAGGAGTCGAAGGAGAACCTGAAAGAGATGTTTAATACCATGCCCGCTGAAGACCTTCCTACGTTCTGTAAGACCTATCATATTGATAGTTCCTATGGCGCTGTTATTCCTGGAGCAAATGACACTATCAGAGACGCTCCTCCGGGTAAAATATGTGTCTATTGCGCGTGGTTCGAATACTCGAACCTTCGGTTGCCCCTCTCTCGCTTCTATCTCGACGTGATCCAATACTTTAAAGGCCATGTGTCCCAGATGAACCCCCTAGGGGCAAATAAGATCACAAACTTCGAGATCCATTGCCGCGCCTTCAATAAAGCTCCCGATCTGCTAACTTTTCGCTATTTTTATAAAGTCGGATTAAATGGAGATTGGCTTACTGTTGATAAGAGACGAGGTGCTCCCGTGTGCATCGACTGGTATCTTTCGTCTTTAAAGAACTGGAAGAATCGTTTCTTCTTTGTCAATGCTTCGGTGGCTCCAATTCGTATGAGGTGGTGTGTGTGGGGCGATGTTCTTACTGACCCGGAGCCTAACAAGGATGACTTGGATTTCGAGCTTGCTATGGATTTGCAGACTCATCCGACCAGAGCCCGTTCTTATCCGGAAAGGTTATTGGTTTTAACCGGACTAAGTCGGAACTGGAATCGCCCTCAGGCTCGCCCCTGTTTGAGGTTTGAAGATAAAGGTTTGTTCTTGCTCTCCCTCTTTGTGCGTATATGTGTGTTCATGTTTAATTGTGAGCTAACTCTTATTGCTTCGTGGTACAGCATTGCCTCTTCTATCTTTTTTGGAGATGAGGAGCTGGGATGGTGTTGTATTTGGTTCGGCTCCCCTTGCCGCAGGTGCTCCTGGCTTTTTAACTACGACTCTAGATCGTGTTATCCTGCCGAATGAGAACATTCCAGCACCTTACACCGATGCCGGAGCAAAGGCTACTGTGAAAAGAAAGAGAAAGGTCTCAAAATCCAAGAAAGCTGTGAAAGGTCCCCCCTCTAAGAAAACCAAGACAACCATTAGAGTTCCTCCTACTTCCTAGGCTTCGAAAACCAAGGAGCAGCATGCTTCAACCTCAGCTCCTTCTCCTTCTGCTAAAGAGCCTAGCCCTGATACTGAAGAACTCTTTGTTGTTTCCGATGATGGTGGTTCGGAAGGGTATGGGCTATCCTCCGGGTCTGATGAATCTTCTTCTTCCTCTGAGACTGCCGAGTCAGAGGATCCTAATTATTTTGAAAATCGCCCCACCTACTCCGAAAGGTCGTGCCCTCCTACCCCTAGGGGTGCCACTAATTCGGAAGTAGAGAAGATTATGCAGGAGGATGGCTACTCTCATGAGAGTGAGGTTGATCAACCTCCGAAGTTATCGAAGCAGAAATCAGTACTTTCAGAGGGACTTGGTGTTGGCTCCTCCGACACTGGTCCGAAAGATGGGAAAACTTTGGAAACTCCTGTTCCGTCCCCATCGAAAAAGAATTCTGAGGGCTCAAAGGCCTCTCCTGTGGTTATTTCCAGCAAGTCTTCTTCCGAGGCAAAGAAGACCGTTGCATCCAAGAAACCCTCTGCTTCATCTGGGAAAACAGCTAGTCCTCTCAAGCCCAGTAAAGGAAAATCTTCACTTGTTAAAGAACCCCGGTATGCTACTCATCGAAAGAAAACCATTCCAGCCAAGGGTCCTTCGAGCAAAACCATCAATCTGAAGGAGAAAGAACCGATGCTCGACACGCCGGACCTCAATGGCGTTGAGCCTTCAATTGCTATGAAGAAATTTCAACCGCGATTCAGTCAAGTCTACAACCGTTCTCTATACACCGATGCTGGTACTTGTCGTGACTTGTTGGATACTTTAACCACCCCTGCCGAAGTTATCCGCTTGGATAGTACCAATAACTTTGCTTTGGCCGAGCAGCTTGATCACTTGGTGGCTCAGCTTTTAGTTATTGCACCTGAGGTGCGATCTAGGTGGCTTGTCTCCGAGGATGAGGTTCGAGATCAGACTCGATTGGTGAAGGCCCTTGAAAGAAATGTCTCTCTGAGCAACCAACGGGCTGATGGGCTTCAGGTTCGATCGGAGGAGGAAAAGAGGGAGCTTGAGAACCAAGTATCCCATCTCCGTCAAGAAGTAGAGGAGCTAAAGAAAGCTCGGACTTCCAACGTCGAGTCCTCTTCCATCAACGATGATGCGGTTCGGGCATTAGGGGAATTGAACATCACTCATAGCCGAACTGTGAAGGAGTTAAGAGATCGAATTAATGCTATGTCCTCCGATCTACTTGCTGCTGAAGCCCGGAGTTCACAAGCAACCAACGATTTGGTTCGAGAAAGAGCAAGTGTCAAGGAACTTGAATCCCGTGTCTCAGAGTTGGAGGCTGCTAATGCCTCTCTTCAAGAAGATCGTAGCTGGTTAATCTCTCATGGTCCGAAGCACGTGGTAGGAGGTATTTTGAAGAGCAAAGAATTTGTGGATGCAAGTGCTAGTGTTAACCTTGCCTACTACCGCTCTGGATGCCATGATGGTGTGGTTGCGGGGTACAAAGAGCATCGGCTGGGGCAGCGTATCACTCAATCTCTTTACTATGATCTTTCTGCCGAAGCTGCCCTTACTGCAGCGAAAGAAGCCTTTCCTCCAACCCACTATTCGTACTTGGACGCTCTAGCTGCTACCGATACCCAAACACTGGAAGCTTTCCAGACTGTGGAACCTACATTGCCTGATCCGGAGTCCCCTGTAACAGAAAATCCTTAGATAGTTTATTGGTGTAGTGATAGGCACAATTTTCTTGGTACTTTTTGTATGATTATATCGGGGTTTTTAAGTCCCTCTTTTAATGGTGGTGCCTTTATGCTTTCATGTGTTGTGTTATGCTGTTCCTTTTTTACTTTGAAATATATATTATCGTCGAACCAAATGGTTCGGTATTACCTCGAATCGTCATTCGGAATTACACCTTTATGGTGCACTTGGCTGCTAAGTCAAGCCGTGTTATTTCTTCGGATTTTGATCCGGTATATGATTCATGAGTAGCGTTTAACGAATCAAATGCACTGTGTTGTAAGAAAACTGATCATTAATTTCTTCCAATGGTACAAATTTCTTCGGGGAAAACCCCGGTATTACGAATTACATTACTTGTTACTTTCAAAATAGAAACAAAACATACGTTTTTGGATCTCTTCAAGACTCTACTTGGTATAAAAGAAAATAAAATGTTCCTTCTCCTCAGGGAAAGAAAACCCCGGCATTACATGTAGCATTTCCGTAAATTCATCTCGTTCCAGGTTCGAGGAATTAAGGCTCCATCTAGGTGCTTTAACTTGTATGAACCATTTCCGTTGTTCTGCACCACCTGATATGGTCCCTCCCACTTTGGGCCTAACTTGCCTTCGTCTTCTTGTCTACTTGCCTCGTTTTTCCGGAACACAAACTCCCCTTCTTTGAAGCTTATCTTTCGGACTCTCTTATTGTAATACTGCTCGATCTTCTTCTTGTACCGGGCTTCCCGGACATGAGCTGCTTCCCTTCTCTCTTCTGCCAACATCAGATTAATTCGCAACTCTGCTTCATTATCTACGTCCCTCCGCTGCATGTTCCTGTAGGTGGGCATCCCTATTTCCGGTGGTATGACAGCTTCCGAACCATAAGTCAAACTGAATGGTGTCTCCTGTGTGCTTGTCTTTTTTGTTGTTCGGTGTGCCCAAAGCACGTTTGGCACTTGGTCTACCCAGCTGTGCTCATACCTTCCCAAGCGTGTTTTGATTCCTTCCACCAAGCTACGATTAATCCGCTCTACCTGCCCATTAGCTTGGGGGTGTGCCACCGATGTCTTGACTTGCTTGATCTGCATTTGCTCGCACCATCCTTTGAAAGGCTCATCTACGAACTGCTTACCGTTATCCGTCACTACCTCCCCTGGTAACCCGAACCTGCATACCACATTCTCCCAAAAAAACTTCAATACTTGAGCCCCTGTGATTCGTGCTAGGGGCTTTGCTTCGACCCATTTTGTAAAATAGCCTACCGCGACTAGCAGAAACTTGACTTTTCCTGGCCCCTCTGGAAATGGTCCTACTATATCCATTCCCCATTTAAAGAAAGGCCACGCTGCTGTAACCGATATCATGTCACTTTTTGGAAGCTTGGGGATCGGTGCATGTATTTGGCATGAATCACACTTTCTTATTTCTTGGTATGCATCTTGATGCATTGTGGGCCAGTAATACCCCAAGTTCATTATTTTTGCCACTACTGCTCTTGGTCCTGCATGCATTCCGCAAGATCCTTCATGCACCTCCCTTATCACATAGTTAGCCTGTAGGGGCCCTATACACCGGAGCAGTGGTGCCAAGTAGTTCCTTCGGAATAACACTCCTTCCACCATGACATATTGAGTGGCCTTCATTCGGATCCTCCTTGCTTCCGCTGCATTTTCAGGCAGTGTGTCATTGACAAGATACTCCACCAAAGGTGTCATCCATGTGACTCCCTCTTCTTCGACGATAACATTTACTTCTACCCCTTCATCAATGGATCTTCCCTCAATTGCCTCCAGGAAGATGTTACTAGCTAAAGCCTCTATGGTCGATCCAGCTATAGACGCCACTTTACTGAATACATCCGCCCTCTTGTTCTTGCTTCTTGGTATTTGCTTGATTTTACAAGAGTCAAATTCCTTCATAAGGACCACCACCTTGTCTCTGTACCTTCTCATCCGATCATCTTTTGCTCCATACTCTTCATTTACCTGATTTGCCACGAGCTTCGAGTCTACATAGATTCGTAATCTTCCCACCTTCATGTCCTTGGCCAACCTTAGTCCGGCCAACACCCCTTCATATTCTGCCTCGTTATTAGAACTTTGAAATTTTAAACGGATAGCATAAGCAAATTCCTCCTTTTCCGGACTAATTAGGATGATGCCTGCTCCGGCCCCTTCTTTGCTGGCTGCTCCGTCAGTGTATAACTTCCAGGTGGTTCCCTTTGTTCTTTTTCTTTTTCCCAGCACTGTTGCCGGTTCAGCCAACACTACCCCCTGGTCCGGAATTTCGTTTAGAAAGTATGCCAACACCTGCCCTTTTGCCGTTGTTTTTGGGGCATACTCTATGTCATGGCCTCCCAGCTCGATCGCCCACTTTGCTATTCTTCCTGCCATTTCCGGACGAGTCAGTATCTGCTTTAATGGCTGGTCCGTAATCACCTTCACCTTGTGCGCCTGGAAATATCTCCCTAGTCGCCTTGACGTGAACAAGAGCGCTAAAGAGAGTTTTTCCAACGAATTGTAGTTGAGTTCAGCTCCTTGCAATACCTTACTAATAAAGTAAATAGGCAATTGCTTCTTCTCTCTTTCCACCAATAATACATCACTTACCACCTCTCCGTTTGTTGCTAAGTATACCAACAAAGTTTCTCCTCTTCGGGGTGCCGTTAAGTATGGAAGGTCTACTATATACTTTTTCATTTCTTGGAAAGCTTTATCTGCCTCCTCCGTCCACCTGAAATCCTTCTTGTTCATACACTGTTTCAGCGTCTTGAAAAAGGGTAACGCTCTTTCGGCAGATTTGGAGAGGTATCTTCCTAACGCTACTATCTTTCCATTCAAACTTTGCACCTCCTGTAGCGTTTTTGGTGCCGCCATACTGGTAATAGCCTTTACCTTATCCGGATGAATCCTGATGCTTTGCGGCATGACGATATGACCTAAAAACTTACCTTCTTCCACTCCGAAAGAACACTTCTTGGGGTTCAATTTCATATTCACCTTCCTCAGCACCTCAAATATTTCCTTGATGTCTCTCAACATTGCTTCTTCGGTTTCACTTTTGATCACTAGATCATCCACATAAGCCTCCATGTTTCGACCTATGTGAGCCTTAAACACTTTGTCTATAAGTCTTTGGTATGTAGCACCGGCATTTTTGAGCCCAAATGGCATCTTTTTGTAACAGTATACTCCCTGATCTGTGTGGAAACCTGTCTTATCCTCGTCTTCCAGGACCATCTGTATCTGGTGATATCCCTTGTATGCATCCAGAAAACACTTGTATCGGAATCCTACCAACGAATCTACCTTCAGATCTATCTCTGGCAAGGGGTACGCATCTTTGGGACATGCACTGTTGAGGTCCTTAAAGTCTACGTACATCCTCCATGTCTTGTCCCCCTTTGGTACCATGACTGGGTTGGCCACCCACGTTCGGTATCTGACTTCCCGGAGTATCCCTGCCTTAACTAGTTGATCAACTTCTTCGCATGCTGCCCTACTTCGTTCCGGTGCCAAAACTCTCTTCTTCTGTACCACAGGTTCGGAAGTTTTATAAACGCTTAAGCGATGTTCTGCTATCTCCCTTGGTACCCCCGTCATATCCTCCGGTCTCCATGCAAATACTTCTCGATTTTGCTTCAACATTGCTACCAGCCTTCTCTTGGCTTCCTCCGATAGAGCTTTTCCAATTGTTATCATCTGATCCGGAAAATGGGGGTTGATTTGGACCTGCTCCTCTAGGGTTTTGCTTCCTTCTACCGTTAGTTTCTGTACCTGATGGCAACCTCGACTTCCCTCAGAAGTGATGGTAGCTATTCCTCCGGGTGTAGGAAACTTCATCATTCCATGTACAGTGGACGCTACTGCCCCCAATTTCTTTAATCCCGGTCTTCCCAAAATGCAGTTATAGGGAGATGCAGCTGCCACTACCAAAAAATTCATACACACCGTCCGGATCTTATCACCCTCGGCCAGCTGTACCGGCAAACATATCTCTCCTATGGAGGACTTCGTCTGTCCGGCAAATCCTACTAATGGAACTTCTTTCACTTTCATCCTTCGTTTCAATGCCGGATCTAATTCCCGAAAGCATTGTTCAAACATGATCTCCGATGCGCTTCCATCGTCCACATAAATTCGGTGAACCAGGTGATCCGCCACATGAGCCTTGATAAGCATTGGATCGTCAGTGGGATTCACAGCACTCAGCGGGGGGAATGCTATGACTTGGTTCATCCAGTCCTTCGACACTTTTTTCTCTGGCTCGGCTCCTTGACCAACCCCATTCGTTGCTCGGATCATATGAATTTCCCTTGCTTTCCCCTTAAGATTTTTGTCATTTCTTCCTTGCTTGTTTCCTCCTCGTATATCCCGAACCAAATGGTTAAGCTTTCCTGTTTGGACTGCGTCTTCTATTTGTTTCTTCAACGCATAGCAATCATTTGTGGCGTGCCCCCTATCCATGTGGAAATCACAATATCTGTCCAGGTTTCCTTTTTCCGGAGTCCCCGGGAGGGTTCCTGGTGGTGGTTTTACTAAATTGATGCCTCTTTCCGTATTCATAATCTGCATCGGTGTTTTCAGTAAGTCGGTAAAGTGAACACTCCTCCTGCTATCCCCTGGTCCCGAGATAGGATTGTTTCTGGGGGACATGGGGAACTTCCCTCCATATCTTTGGGCTCTATTGGGTGAGCCGAAGGACCTTCTTCCTTGTACCGACCTGGGTGTTGGCATTCCTGCTCCTTTCCATGATGTTCTGGAATTGCTTGTCATTCGTCCTCCTAACTCTTCCGTTCGTCCCGATGCTTCTTTTCCTTTGATGAACTCTTTCACCCTTATCATCATATCCTCCACCGTAGTCGGGACTCTGGCATTGAATGATTCTATCAGCGTGGGTGGTTTAATACCCTCCATGAATCCGGAGACTTTCATGGTCTCCGAAGCTCCTTTCACCTGTAACATTTCCTTCTTCCATCTTTCCACAAATTCTCTGAACCCCTCCCCATCTCTCTGCTTCGTTTTATGGACATCCGTTGGTCCTTTCACATACTTGCGCTGCTGTGTGAAAAATGACCCAAATACTACCTCCAACTCTTTATAGCTGTCTATTTGTCCGGGTTCTAGTGCCTGAAACCATATCCACGCCGGTCCGACGAGCGTCTGCGCAAACATACGACACCACACAGGCATCGACCATAATTCGGTTTCGGCAGCTCCCGCGAATGTGTTAAGGTGGTCATCCGGATCTCCAGACCCATCATACGTCCGAATGATACTTGGCATTTTTGTCTTTGGGGGAATTGGGAATCGAGCGATCCTCTTGGTGAACTTTGAGGAGAAATCAGATTGATACGGTAGGCTCAAATCCTCCTCTTCGTCTTCCGATCCTTCCTCTTCATCGAAGTTTAATCTCCTTCCTTTAAACCCTTCCTTTCGAGTATCCTCTCCCATCTTACCCTTCCCCTTTTTCAATGATTCCGTACGCTCGTGTTCTTCTACTAATGCCCTCAGTAGATCTATGTTATCCTTCACAAACTTACTAGAAAATTCCCCATTGGATCCGGTTTCCTTCTCGGTGTTCTTATCGGAGCTTGGCCCCTCGTTGGTGGTCAAGTTAATTGTATCGGCTGGAGTTTCCATTTCAAGTGAGTACTTTCTTCGGTCCCACGGATGGCGCCAAAATGTTAATACAAAAGATCCCCGAACTACCTAGTCCGACCCGAATAACGCTTAGTCCGACTTGAAGTCCGTTTCCTTTGAATAACACTCGATGTTCCTGAATCCAAATTTCCTGCACTAAGAGAAAACACCTGGTTGAGCGGGGTTGGACCCCTGATTCAACTCGGGCGTGAGAATAAGTAACTTGATTCGGACGAAAACGTATCAAATGTATATCTAGAATGAAAAGAAGTTTTTTACCTTTACTATTTACCTTGATATATATAGGAGATATTTCGGATAATAGGAGGCTTTCTGACCCTTACTCTCTTTACGCATCGGTTAAGAGGGTGTTCCTTCGTCAGAACACCTTTCCCTGCCCTCTTTGTCGTATCTGTTTTGTCTTTTCCTCTCTTTTGTCTTTTCTGTCCGAACCAGGATGCTCCGATCACTTAGTTCGGCACCATACCCGAACCAGGTGATCGGACCCTACGTCGACAAAAACCATGCAATTGTCATCTGGATTTTGTTTAGGTGGTAATAAGTTTTTCCAATGAGGGAGAGATCTCGGGTTCGAGACTTTCTGGAGGTTTTTTCTTGTCAAATTGACTAACTAGTTGTCGGGTCACTGTCAGATTCAGATTCGAGGTCTTTCCATTATGAAGGTATAACTCACGATTCAGACCACTTTCTTTTCTAAAAAAGATAAAGAAAAAAAAAACATATAACTAAAACCACCATATGGTGATATGGGCTGTTTAGTGTAATAAACTGAGTATAAACTATTTATAAATTATGATCTTTCGAAAAACATCTAAATAAAAAAAAATCAAATTTATAACTCTAATTTTTAAAATTCGTTTTTATTATTTTTAATATGTTTGTTTAGAGTGTATCAAATTTTCTCATACAAACACGTTTTTTCAATTTTGTATTTTTCTTAGAACATTAAGTTTTAAAGTTCAATATTTTTTAGAAAAAGTTGCAACTAAGCGTACCACAACTTTTCATGTTAAAATAAATAATGTAAATAGTTTAATTAAGCTAGGTTAAAAGAAATTAGCCACTAGTTAATTTACAAACATCCAAAGTTTCAAGATAATTTGCATTTTGGATCCTTATTGAATTATTCTAACCAACCAAAGACTTGTCGGTTTTCAATAAATAAATTTAACTCATGAAAAGAATCCCATCTTTAGAAATGTCAAACTTTCTTTTTCTTTGGTATATTCCTAAAGAAGACTTTGATAACAATCACAATTTTTTTCAATATGTCTTTTCATAGTTCCTGCGTGGTTAGAACTTAGTAGGCATACAATTTTCTTTAAACGTTTTTCTTTATTGTTTATCAACAAATATTACAATGAATTCCGTTAGTAATTTATATCTTTTATCTTTGTTGAGACTTGAACCCACGACTATTTTACTTTTCAGATACCTTTTTGGCAAAGCTATGCAAACTAATGACTTCCAAATGAACTTGAATAGTTGATTTTTTTTTTTAAAGAGAAATGATTTATGTGCATACTCCACATATGTATTAATATGCCCAACGCGTTTAAATGTTGACCAAGTGTATTAAATGTGTAACAACAATTTATCTATTTTCATTTTCAATCCATTTGTTACAACATTTGAATGCATTAGACATATTAGTAGATATGTGAAATAAATATCTCTTTTTTAATAGTTGAATCTTTTTCTTTTTGGAATGGCTAAAACGATATTACAACCAGTGTCGGATCTGTGTTGAAGAAAAGGTATGCATGTACATACGTTTTGATTCCTCCCTTGAATGTAAAAAAAAGTAAAATCAGATTTTTATTGAGCAAAAAGGTTAAGGTGCACACCTTGAAAAAAAGGGGTGCACACCGAGGTGTTCATCACAATCAGAAACACAGATATTGAAAAATAAGTAATCTGAATTTAGGATTTAAGAATTTCCGGCCGTCGGACATTGTTACCGGTGTGAAGCTTCAAAGTTTTTAAAGACCTTAGGTTTTAGTAGCAGCTAATGAATTATTGCCTTATTCAAACTATACGATGAATTTTAACTAGCGTAACTCTTAATTTCGAAGCCAATTTACCTATTCTTTTTGCTCAATAGCAGTCCAACTAAATTAGTCGGCACAATTTAATTACTTGAAATTTTACGAATTAGTGATCTATTTACTATTGTCTAGTTATAACTTCAATAATAAGGTAATACGTTTTACTCATTTATAGGTTAGATTTTCAGCATTTGATTGTTTCTTTTTATGTTGAATTATGGGTGTAAAAGAGTTGAGCTGAATCGAGTTATTTTACTATATAATATTACATATAAATATTATAATTATATAATGAAAAGTTTGTTTAAGTTCGTTTACGTTTGCGAGCTTAGTATACGAAGTTCGAGTTCAAGCACGTTTATTAAACGAGTTTTACATTATGTTCAAGCTCAGCTCGAGCTTGTTTAGGCTCGACTCGAATTAGCTCAACTCATTTACACCTTTAAAGTGCTGAAAAAACGATAAATCAGTACTCAATAATCTGTAAATAAACCCCAAAACCGTAACTGAAAACCCGAATCCGACAAAACACCCGTACCGAAAAGCCGAACTTTTTTTTAAACAAACCACTTTACGAAGACCCTACTTGGTATTGCACACCCTAATCCCAGTTTCTAGATCCGCCAGTGATTTCAACTAAATAAAGAATACATAATGTTACCAATCCGTCACCAAAAAAAGAAAAGAAAAAAATATTCCAATTCTTCTAGTTAATCCAATACGTTCAAATCTAGTTAAAACGACGATGAAAAGTATCGTAAACCTATAAAGTATAAAGTCTATATCCATTTCAAAATAACTTGTATTTCAAGTTTTGTCATTTTTGTTATTTCCATCTGTTCACATTTCAATCTGAATCAATGTGGACCAATTGTTGTTTGGTCTATATATATTGATATTTTCTAAAAGAACAAAAATATGAATACGATTGTAGAACTTTTTATCTTTGATTATTAGTGGTCTGTATCGATTGCGGTTCATAAAAGATAAGAGACATCTTCATAAACAGTAAATCATTCAAATTGTAAAGTCGGACGATGCTGATGCACACAACTTGCTAATGTGAAATATGTTTTCACGACATGACTTTACAAGTCGATACAAGAACACAAGACTTCGTTTACTTTTAATAATATAATCGACTTTATAGATCTTTTGTTAATCAGAAAATATCTATTTGTATAAGTACAGATACATCTTCCTCGGGATTTCAAGAGAGAATGTCACAAATCGTCCTTGTGGTTAGGCTGTTTTTCACGTATCGTCCTTTCGAAGAAAAGTTAGCACAGATCGTCCTTTTGTTTTTTAAAATTATCGTCTGTGATCCTTCCGTCAAAATTCTGTTAAGTTAATCCGTTAAGTGGCCCCCACATGAGGGTAAAGAAGTCATTTTAGGTGTTATCTCCCCCAAGTCAATTAAAATCAAAAAAAACCCCATTTTACGTATTATGAATCATCTCACATTAAAAATCTTCATACTTAAACACTGAACAATTTTATAGGTAATCATTTCCATTTATATACGTATACGTTCTGAATCTATTTTCCATTTGTAAACACACAGTTATCATATTATGAATTGTTTAATTAGGGCTTTTCTGTTTAAGCAAAATTACAAGTTAATTAGTTCATCATGTTATATGATGATATTTTCAGTTGCAGTTTTTTGTTATGCTAGATCAACATAAGTGACCTTGAGCAAACCGCATGAATTCGACTATCTTTATTTGTTGTGGGTGATGTTCTGCAGAAGCAACGGTTCTTCTGATAAGTCAATGAGAAATAACTGGGGTCAACATGCTAAATCGACTGATAATTTTTCGAGCCGAGATAAAATATTGAAATCTAACTTCCTTTTCTCTTTGTCGCCACAAAAACAGTCTGTTGAAGAAGAAATGGCTGCAACTGCAAGGTATCTTCTTTTGTCATGATTTTCGTTTCATTTGTATCATATGTCATATGTTGCTTGCATAATATAGTCTTTTGCTAAGTAGACGATAGTTGCAAATTGGGTTAGCTTCTTAACGAGACTTTTTAGATTGTATTATCCGAATTCAATAACTTTATTAAAATACTTATTGACAGTCGATTGAAAAGTTAGGTCACAAAAATGGGGTTTTTTTTATTTTAATTGACTTGGGGGAGATAACACCTAAAATGACTTCTTTACCCTCATGTGGGGGCCACTAAACGGATTAACTTAACAGAATTTTGACGGAAGGATCACAGACGATAATTTTAAAAAACAAAAGGACGATCTGTGCTAACTTTTCTTCGAAAGGACGATACGTGAAAAACAGCCTAACCACAAGGACGATTTGTGACATTCTCTCGGATTTCAAGAATCTTTAATTAGTGTGGACTTTAAAATCCTAAAAATTATTCAAAACCGAAATGACACACACAAATAAATATATGTTTATGCTTAATTTAATACCATTGTGTTTATTTACATGCATCCTTGTTTGTTTTTCCTTTTCAAAGCAGTCAAACGATTCTACATTAAACTTACAAAAGTAGAAAACCAAGGTTTTTAACTGAAATTCATGAACTTTATGGCCCCGTAATATAAGGTTAAAAAGCTTTAAATAGTAATTAATTAAATAGTTTATTATTTTTTATTTATTAAAGTGACGTGAAAAAATTGATTGTAAAGTTTTTTTATTAAAAGTTTATTATTGTTCATTTTTTTTTTTGTTAATGGTTAAAACTAAGGACTTGAATTGAACAATTAGAAATTTGTTACTATCAAGTAATTTTTTTTTTCTTCCCATTCTTAATGTGGTGTTATTTCATACTATAAAACTTTGGAAATTTTAAATTAAAGGATTTAATAAAATATGAGTTTCTAACTTATGAATGGGTTAATTCAGAGCCCTATAAACTTTAACGTTAGATTTCAAATATCTTGTCAAATTTAACCCAAATCTTGAGATCAAGCGAAGCATTTTATACTCGAATATGGAAATTTGCAAAGAGGGTTTTGAGTTTGACGTCTATATAACCCAAAGACGGTTTCCATACAATACCTTTCATCGGGTTCATTGCACCAATTTCATACGTCCACAGCTAGAAATAGTTCCGTGAGCTCAAGCTGTAGCAATGACACCAACACGTATATTTATTTTACTATCATCTAATAATCTAGACAACTTTATACCTTATCCGTTTCGTAACAAAACCTTCATAATTTTAGATGTTAACATTTTTTTCGATGGTATCTGACAAAATGCAAACTTGTTTTACTAGTAACTATCATCAAAATGAAATTGTCATATTGCTATGTATTTTACAAAACAGCCCAATGTTATTATGGTATGAATAATAATGATTTTGTGTGCCTTTCCATTAAACATCAAGAGATATAAATACAATACGATATGGGTTGTGCCCTAGTAATGCAATATGGGCCTAAACTAATATGACACAATAACTATCTAATATTGAATGCATCGCAATACATGTATAATATCTACAAGTGTGTTACACATAATTTGGCACATTTCTTATTTTTATCCGGTTATATGATGCGTAATCACAATATTCAGTAATTACAAGTCTAAATGACATATTTTCCTTGTCTATTTTCTTAAGAATAATTCAATAATAACTTCTTCTTTTTTATAACTCCATTGAAAACAAATTATTGTCATTTTACTAACTGAAAACAACGACGAAGACAGGTCTCGTAAAGTTTAGAAACAAAAACAAAATATTATAAAAGATATGGAATCGCTAAGTTACGTATTATTGGTCTCTTGTTCTTGAATCGTTGGTAGCGACCCCACTAATGGGGTGATCGATATTTGCTAAGCCAGAACATTGTTTGCCGAATAACTGAATAAGCGTCTCTTTTCTTTTTGGGTTATGTTGTCACTCAACATTGTGGATTATAGGTGGACTGATACATCCAATGATTATTCTTTGGACACTCAAAAATTTATAGTTATTGATTTTAACTTTAAATGACTAAAATTTAGAGAAGTTAAACTTGCAAATATTTGGTAAGCTTAGATGTAAGTTAGTTTTCGCATTTAAACCGATGAAATTTCAATCTAAACTATGTGTCAATTAATAGAATAGATTAATGTCCGATACAGAATATGTGTTTACATCTAACAAGTTTTTAACGTTATTTCAAACAATATGAATTTGTTTGTTAAATGTTCACTATTCAAAATGAATTCAAGTTTAAAAATTATTTCAATATTCGAATTGTGTTTTTACTTTTTATTATTTGATATAAGTGAACCAATTTGTAGCCATACAAACGAACAGTTAATTGCCAATTGTATACCGATAAATACACCTAACTTCATCGCTATCGGACCAAATATACATATTTGTGATAACTTTATTAGGTCTTTTTTTAAATAAACATGAACAAGTCCAAGTAATTTCATTCATTTTTTCTGTTTTGCAACCTTTGTTGATATTCAGAGCTAATTTTGGAGTCGATTTTAACAGTTCCCTTGATGTTTATTAATTAAACTGAGTATTTAGAAACTACAATTATTATCTTCGCGTGTTTTGCTATTTGGATTATCTTTTTAGCATTTTTTATGTATAATATAGAGTAAATTACATAGATCGTCCCTAAGGTTTATATGGAATTACGGTTATCGTCCCTAAGTTTAAAATGTTGCATGGATTGTCCCAAAGTTTGGAGTAATTACGGATTTCGTCCCTATTTTAGACGTCCGTCTAATTTACCGTTAGGGTTCCCTCACGTGTTAAACACGTGAGGGTATTTTAGTCTTTTCGCCAATAAAGTCAAGATTGTGTACCAATAAAGTCAAAATCAAATAAATCACATAATCTCTCCATTCCATAACCCCAAAATACCCTCCCCTCCCTCTCTCTCACACACAGACACACACACACAGCCACACAGTTTGAGTCTGCCATCACCCTCAGCCCACCACCGTCGCTACTCACCACCCTTTGTACCACCATCGTCGTCGTGTGTCATCACCCTCTGCACCATCGTCGAAGCCGCCCCACCATCGTTCCCCCGTCCCGTTTCATCATCATCAGTTTTGAAAAGAGAGATTTGGAGAAGAGTTTTATTTGATTTTGTTTTTGAAAAAGAGAAATTTTGAGAAGAGTTTTATTTGATTTTCATCTGGATCTATTTTAGATTCGATTTTGTTTATCTTAGGGTTTGGTTTGGGGAAGAAGGTAGATTTGAATTTCTTTATTTTAGGGTTTGCTACGAAACGCGGTATTACGTTGTCCGGTCGGTGGTTGTGCTCAGGAACAGAGACGGCGGGGTAAACTCGAAACCGACAACAGAGAGCCTAAGGCGCTGTGCTAGGTGGGCCTCGTCATGGCTTTGGGCTTTTCACGGTGACCAGTAAAGAAAAAAATGAGTAATCTTCATGTTTGGTGATGATTGATGAAAACTGATGATTTTCACGGTGACCAGTAAAGAAAAAAATGGATCTGCCGGTGATGGTGATGATTTGTTTAAACCGATTAGGTGATGGTGGTTGAGATATGTTGGAGAGATGATGGAAGTGTCTGTAAGGGAGTTGAAAACAATTGGGGAAGATGAAGTGTTAGTTTAAAAAAAGGGGTAATATAATTGAAAATGGGAAAAGACTAAAATACCCTCACGTGTTTAACACGTGAGGGAACCCTAACGGTAAATTAGACGGACGTCTAAAATAGGGACGAAATCCGTAATTACTCCAAACTTTGGGACAATCCATGCAACATTTTAAACTTAGGGACGATAACCGTAATTCCATATAAACCTTAGGGACGATCTATGTAATTTACTCTATAATATAATTGCAACATTTATTATTTCCTATTTAATATTCATTATAACTTTAACAACATTAAAATTTTTGTTTGGTCGCTACTATTTTGCTCCTTAATAAAATCGTTTATTAGAAATTATTTTGCTCATTCATCTAAAAAATAATAGCTATCTATTAATTTGGACAAAGTTTATTATGCATTTTATTTTCATTCAACCCGAACCCGAATAGACCCGACCCGAATAAACATGAACCCTAATACCTGAACCTTATTCGGGTCGGGTTGCGGGTCATGTTTTGAATTTTGAAAACCCGACCCGACCCGATTAAGCTTATTCGGGTCGGATTAACCCGATTAACACCCCTAATTACAAGTATATAAAAACCCCAAGCTCTTAGATCCGATATCCTGAAGAAGAAAATCTTGATTAAAAAAAAAGCTAGAATTATCTGCAAAACAAAATCTCAGAGGCCTCTCTAATTCTAAATATGAATTGGGTGGAGCAACAAACTTCTACGTGCGAAGTTGAATTCTCTTTCTGGATCGTCAAATGGAATCACAAGATCCATATTTGTACCCGGGGTCATGCAATACGAAACAAAAAAAAAACTCAATATAATGTGATTATATAAAGTACAACTACAAACGAGGAAGAAAGAAACAAATTGAAAAAATCTGGAAAACATAAGCTCGATAGCAGGCCGACTAGACACAGGTAGCCGGCGGCTAGTTGATAAGTGTTTTACAATTTTTTATAAATTTTCCTTTGAAGATTTGCAACTCTTACCCGAAGTAGTACAACGAATCAAATAACACCTACCTATTATAGCTATTAAAAATAACTTTCTAGGAAATAATTCTCCTCAAAACAACAATTTTTTAAAACTAAACATGTAAAATTTAAAACCACTGTATTAGTGTCAAAATTTTGATGTGTAAATCAAGTCTTATATTTTATTAAAGATTTTACCGAATTCTAGGTATTTATATACAAACCAAACAAGTATATATGTTCGTGTAAAAATATAGTTACGAAAAGTCTAAATGTCAAGCATTCCGGAGCGTTTATATTCCGTGCAAACATAGTAAAAAAAATTCAAATTATTTATTTAAAATGTTAGAAAGTACTAAGAAATATAATGGAACGATGAAAAGGAACTAATTGAAAGATTATGGATGTAATCGGAAATTAAAAAGTAGTAATCACTTGGATTTGTGTTTTCCCTATATTCTAATTAACAATTTTATTGACCGTTTGATGGGTTTAACTGTGAATTAGCTAATGTAGATTAGTCCTCTTGTTAAAGTTTCCTACCCTTACAATTATCAGAAAGACCAATTTTCAATCGAGAATGAATTTCTTCAATCATCGGCCTTAATTGGCTCCAAAAACTCCATATACTCCTCCTCTTCTGCTCTGATCGAATTACGTTTAAGGAATGGTGAATAAAACCTTTAGGAAACGTTTGAGCTCTCATAAGCCGACTTTTAATCGACAACTACTTGAATAAGCTCCAGCAACCGGTTAGCTACTTGAATAAGCCGACTTGAATGAGCTACTTGAATAAGCCGACTTTCTCCTCAGTCGTTGGCTACTTGAATAAGCTCCTAGTGGGCGGCTCACTGGTTCCTCCAGCAACCAGTTGAAGTTGTTTGATAGTTTTCGTTTTCGCTTTGTTTAACTTCGTGCTCTGAAGTTTTAGGGGTGCTTGTTTCAAAGCGAGGAATGGGAAAGAAAAGGGAAAAACAATATAAGAGGGGTTAATCATTACCCAGTTTCATTACCCTCATTTTGTTGAATAATAGTTTATTGTCTATTAATAGATAATATGGATAATGATTGATTATAAAATAACAAACCAACCACTATTAATCATTTCATTACTCATTACCCATCAGTGGGGGCCCTGGGGGTGTGCTGGTCGTGCGGTCGCACGGGGCCTCCGATTTAAATTTTTTTTTTTTTTTTTTTTGATAGAAGCTTACAAATTATCTTTGTCCCATATTTGAGTCACAAGAGAAATAAAAGTTTAGTTTTTACTTTTGTCTCACATCGGTGGAAGAAGAAAATGATTAATTGATTAGATAGCTATAAATTAACCTACCTATGCCTTTGAAAAAATCACACCACATACTTTCAATTTCAAGTACGTATTTGATTATTATTTATGTTTAATATTTCCAAAAGTATCGTATTGGATAGTTTATCTATTGTCTAAGAATACAATATATACTATTTGTTACACAGTTAGTTAGTAGATAATTGTTAACTTGTTAAGTTTTTATTTAAAAAGGATGCCTCCAACTAGAAAATTTGAATAGGGTTAGTAGATAATTGTTAACTTGTTAAGTTTTTTTTCACTATTTTGTGTACATAGTTGATAATGCTATTATTTCAGTGGAGCAAATATTTGAGCAATACAAACAGTATGAAGGCATTTTTGGTTTTTTATTCACAACTGAAAAGTTGAAGTCACTGAATACTGATGAACTAAAGGCAAGATGCAAAAATCTTGAAAAGAGGTTACAAAATGGTGATATCTCAGACATTGATGGTGATGATTTATTCAACGAAATGGTATTGTTACAAAAGAATTTGCCCGTCGAACGCGACACAACCAACTCAATACTTAATTTTTTGAAACGGTTAAACACTTATCCGGTTTCTTGTTTGGCATACATAATATTTTTGACTTGTTTCCATTACTGTTGCATCCGCGGAAAGAACCTTTTCTAAACTAAAACTCTTAAAATCTTATTTGCGGTCGACCATGTCTCAAGAGAGATTAAATGCATTGAGTTTAATTTCAATTGAGAACGAGTTTCTTGATAATATTGATTATGAAAGTATAATAGATGAATTTGCTTTAAAAAATGATAGAAGATCGATGTTTAGAAAATAATAATGTAACACGTGTTTATTATAAAGAAAAGTATTTATTATAAATTTTATAGGACCTCTTTTAAATTTTTGCATCAGGCCTCCGAAATGTCAGGGCCGGGCCTGTTACCCATTACCCATTACCCACACTCTAATACCCCAACCAAGCATCCCCTAGTTTCTTTTAGCTCCATCCAAACTAAACTCATCTAATGATTCAAACTTTGACCATTAACTTTTGATATTTTTTTTTTTATATATAACATAGATAGTTTTGTTGATATTTTATTTTTTATGTAATTCTTTTGAGCAAAGTTATGGTCAAACTCGGTGACTTGCAAATGTACTTACATCTAAAATCGAAGTCCTCAATAAGTACTTAATTATCCTTTAGTTTAATTCCTATCTTTGCATATGGAATTCTGCATTTATCATTATTATAATGAATATTATTATTATTATTATTATTTTATAATGAATATTATTATTATTATTATTATTATTATTATTATTATTATTAAATTTGGGTTGGTGTTGGGTTTGGGTTGGTGTTGGACTTATGTGTGGAATTTGGGCTCTTAAGTTTTTTTTTTATATTTTCTTATAAATTTCAAATGTATGTTAAAATCATCGTTAACTAATCACACATTTCGTTTTCAATTTGAATATCAACTATAAATTTAGAACATAAATATTAATTTTCGTCTAATATCATTACACACAAACCCCCGAACTCGTGCAACGCACGAGTCCCCTCTAGTTCCATTCATTTTGCCTATATGAGACGTGATTGTTATAAACTCTTCAACGTAAAGACTTAAAATTATATATGTCCTAGTGAGGCTTATAAAGAGGATACTTATTCACATTTTTGTCTCTTACATACTCAAATCCATGATCTCTTAATCAATGGGTCATTAACGTATCAACATACTACAAACGAGTTGGTTGTACATGTACAATCTTAAATATGTATATAGAACTTAGTTCTATTAAGTCTTTATCCATTTCAAGTACCGTAGTTTAAGTTTTGTCATTTTGGGTATTTTTACTCGATCACATGTCAATTTTAATCAATGTGGACCATTTGTTGTTTAGTCTATGTATTGATATTTTCTAAAAGAACAAAAAAATTGAATATGATTGTGGAACCTCTCATCTTTGATTATTAATCGTTTTTATCGATTTTAGAACATTTTATCTTTAATTATCAGTAGTTTGAATCAATTACGGTTCAAAGAAGATAATAGACATCGACATAACCAATAAATCATTCAAATTGTAAAGTTTGACGATGCCATACACACACTAAAAGTAGTACAACGTGCATATCACGAGGAACTTGTAGCATATATTCCACCACACGACTTTACAAGTCGATCCAAGAATGCTAGACTTTGTTTACTTTCGATAATAGACTTAAGAAATCTTTTGTAAACCAAAAAATATCTTGTTGTATCAAAGACAATTACATATTCGGATCTTTCTCGAGACTCTAGAATCTTTAGCGTGGACTTTAAAATCAGACAAGAATATTCAAAGCCGAAATGACAAAATGATAAAATAAATGTTGAAATATTAAATTTTTAAAACTAAAATACAGAACTCTAGTTCATGTTGAAAGATCATGTTCAAATTTGTTTTAATTTTATTTTTAGAATAACATTTATTCTCAACACAATACTTTTAAAGTTAATTGTTTAAATCGTCTCTATAAATCCTTCTTCAACCATTCTTTATATCTATCTTTAAATATAAAGAAAAAATGATGTCTTTTTAACATATTTTTACTTTAAAAAGTATAATCTGTATCTTCTTTATAAATTTATATACTAAATTAATCTAATTTTTTTACATATTTTAGTTATATGAAATAAAAGGTAGTACTTAAAATATTATTAAAATAAAAAAATAGATATAAAGGATGAATAGTGTATCTTTATATTTAAAGGAAAATTTAGATCCTTTATAATTTTCTTTTAAATATAAAGCATCTATAGGAGTGTTTTTTCTTCCTTTATCTCTATATTTAGAGATAAAAATGGTTTTTAAAGCTATCATTAGAGAAAGACCTAATAATGTGACTATATTGTAGTTTTATTTTCAACGTTTTTGAAAGTGTACAATACATGTAATCTGATTTTAATTTTGAAAATATTTGGATCAAAATTGTACTCAACTAGATTATTTTCCCTGCGTGTTGCGGCGGAACAAAACTTTATCCGGTTTAAAAATTAGTTGTGGAAACAAAAAAAATAAAATTTTTAATTTTAATCAATTGATTGTGTAAAAAAAAACACAAATGAAAACGTTACAAAGTAAATAATGTAATCTAAAAAGAAAGTTAAAACAAAAAATAACTAAATATTCGAAATAAAGACGTAACTAATTTATTAATTAGCGTAACCTAAAAGATAGGTAAAAAATAAAAATTAATCCAAAATAAAAGGGCTTAAACAAAAAATTAAAGATAAATTAAAATAAATATGTATACATCCTATGTTATAGAGTAACTAAAAACCAACAAATAACTAAAATGAAGATGTAATTCTTTATTTAGTAGAATATCATAAAAAGAGAAGGTAGACAATTATTTTATAGGATAACCCAAAAGAGAAAAAAATTAAAGATAAATTAAGATGAATATGTATACACCTTATGTTATAGAGTAACTAAAAACCAACAAATAATTAAAATAAAGATGTAATTACTTTATTTAGTAGAATAACGTAAAAAGAGAAGGTAGACAATTTATTTTATAGCGTAACCCAAAAAAAAAACCGAAAAAAAAAAAAAGAAAAAGAATTATTGTAGCAGACAGGCTAGCTGCTGTGAGTAGGCAACGTGCCTACTTCACTGTTCTTAAGAAATTATCATATATATATATATATATATATATATATATATATATATATATATATATATATATATATATATATATATATATATATATAGTAATTGGATCAGGTAAAAACGGCCCAAAGTCTAGGAACGCTAAGAACCAATGCTGACCGTCCGATAAGGTGATGATCAGTAGTAACCACTTACTACTGATCAGTAGTAACCTTACTACTGATCAGTAGTAACCTTCTACTGATCAGTAGTAACCTTCTACTGATCAGCAACAAATTCTACTGATCAGCAACAAATTCTACTGATCAGTAGTAAGGTTACTACTGATCAGTAGTAAGTGATTACTACTGATCATCACCTTAATCGGACGGTCAGCATTGGTTCTTAGCGTTCCTAGACTTTGAGCCGTTTTTACCCAAACCTCACCCTATATATATATATATATATATATATATATATATATATATATATATATATATATATAATATAATGACTATTTTTTGCTTTGATACAATAATATTTTCTTTATGGATTATTTTAGGGATCAACGTTACATAAATAGTTTCTAACTAAAACGATGAGGTTGAGTTTGGTAAAGATGGTACAACTAAATGTTGTCACCAAAATGTAATACATACTTTTTTACATGTATAATTTGGTTATACAGAAAGAAATAAAACATCAATGATAGTAATATCAAA
This sequence comes from Senecio squalidus, assembly GCA_910822075.1. Classification (NCBI taxonomy): domain Eukaryota; kingdom Viridiplantae; phylum Streptophyta; class Magnoliopsida; order Asterales; family Asteraceae; genus Senecio; species Senecio squalidus. The sequence continues at coordinate 30,143,887 of CAJVGC010000589.1, forward strand.
TTATATATATCAAAACCTATATTTTATTAACTATGTAACAAAGTTAAACTTCTAGGTAGTTTTTCGATTAGACTTTGTTCATATTAAGTCAACTAAAATGAAATTAATCATCAACTTAATCTTAATAAATTTAATAGAAATGTGATGAAATTTAATTACTACTACTACTATCTACTGATATTTTCTTCTTAAAACAAATACTTGGTTTTACGATCGAATGTAAAGTATGCACAATTGCACACTTTAATTACGTCACCTAGCTATAACATTTCTTAAACAATCATATATAGTAATTAAAACCATTTTACCCTTATTATTTTTTCACTTTTACTATTGACCGTTTACACCGCTTTCTATACTAGTTACTAGTAACATATATCATATCTTGCTTAAACTTGAAACGACATATCCATTCACGTAAATCACACACAAATTCAAATGTCACAAACCCAACAACCACCTTCTTCACCCGTTGCCACCACCCGTCCTTGTCAACGTAAAGAAAAAAGGGTATCCCACCGTCTGGGTCCTTACCAACCGGTCTCATGAACAATATGGAGGAGATAAATCACGTAACAAAGCAGCCAAAGGACATAGGCCAAAGATTGAACTATTGACCTCTATCTTTGTGTTTCATGTCATTTACCACAAAGCTACCATCGTGAATACCGTTCTTGTCTTCGTTACTCCTTTTGGTTGACGTCCAAAGCCTCATTCATCCAATGAATATGTACATCGGCAAGCCATGATTTGTTCAAAGCAAGACAAAACGGAGAAAATATTAGCTATTCAACCATCGTCGTTTTTCATCCATCATGCTTAGTGTCACCAACACAACTGTCACCAAAAGTTGGTATAAGCTCCGATATGCTAAAGATTATGCAAGGTTATGTTTTGGTTAGGTTTTGATTTTATCGAATGATTTAATCATTTATTTCATGTATGTGCTTAATCCGTTTTAATGTGGGTTAAACATCCTCACCTGATTTGAATATTCAAGAACACTTATATGAGTTTATAGGAGGTTAGGTCATCTCCAAGGCTATTTTCAAACTTCTTTACGATCACTAAATATGAAGATAGAGAAGAAAATCGTGCTTCAACATCTTCTTAATATAAATAAATTATTAAAGAGAACCAAATTTTTTGTATTCATAAATTAAGTAACACTATTTATTTTAACTTACCAAGTAAGTTGAAGTTGTAGCATATTACAAACACATACATATTTATTTTACTATCACACATAACGGAGATATACCATATTCCTTATCCGTCTCGTATCAAAACTTCCATAAGTTTCGATGTTAACATTTTGTTAATGGGAACTAACAACAAAATGAAATTGTCATTTTGTTATGTATTTTACAAACCAACGCATCGCGAAACAGGTATAATATCTACAAGTATACTTCACATACTTTTGCTCATTATTATTATCATTATAATTAGTATAAATTTATGATATAGATTTTTTTACTTGTGGAAACTTGGTTAAAAACCGAATAATGCTACTTAACTACTTCTAAACGATGAGGACAGGTCTCGCAAAATAGAATGCTATAAAATATGAAATAGGTAGTTATTTATATTTATAATTGATCTCTTGTTCGTGACTTGTTGGTTGCGACTCTACTAATTGGATGATCGATATTTGCCAAGTAAGAGCATTCTCTCCCAAATAAGTAGCTTTTCTTAGGTTATGTTGTTACTCAACATTGTCGATTATTGGTGGACCGATACAACCAATGTTTATTCTTCGGACATTCACTTACAAATCATAGGTATTGGCTAATTTTAGATAAGTTACACTTACATGTTGAATAGTTTGATTAGGCTTAGTTTTTAACTTCAGTTTAAACAACAATAACCAGTTTGTTACATGTTTAACCACAAATTCACATAGGTGGCAACCTTATAAGTTTAGGAACCTCTGTTGATATTTCGAGCTAATTGAGGAATCATCTTTAAATTTCAAAACCTATAACCAAGTCTCGAGAAACAACGATTATTATCTTCTGTGTTTTTTGTTATTTCACATTTCCCATTGGGGTTATATATCATTAGTTCATTACTGATCAGAAAAGTAGACGGTTACACATGAATGAGATCACAATTACCTACTACTCCAACTCAATGTTGTGATTTTTTTAACATAAAGTATATTCAACGTCGCATATATCGTTCTCCTTGTAAAATCACGGGTCTAAAGTATATTTAACACGATATACTTTATAGAGTTATGGATTTTGGGATAAAGTGAATATCTATATTATCAACACATACATACCGATATATAGAATACAAAGGTGAAATGGGTTGAGCCCAACATAAGCAAAAGAGGGTTACACTAAACCAACAAATATAATCCGACTAATATGTCCCCGCAGATTGAGCGGGAGGAGAAATCCGAACGCTCAAACTGGAACGAAAGTCGGAGAACAGAGGAAACGGAAGTCCTTTGGTGAAGCTGTCGGCATACTGATAACGAGATGGAACATGAAGTACCCTGACCTGCAGCAACCCTATCGTGAACAAAATGAATGTCAATCTCTATATATTTCGTGCGCTGATGTTGAACTGGATTAGAAGACATGTAGACAGCGCTGACGTTATCACAAAAGACGATAGTGGCAGACACAATGGGAGTGTGAAGTTCCTGTAACAAATTTCGTAACCAGGATGTTTCCGCCACCGCATTAGCAACACCACGATATTCTGCCTCGACACTGGAATGAGAAACCGTGTGATGGCGTTTCGATGACCAGGAGATGAGATTGGTACCAAGAAAAAACAATATCCGGATGTGGACCGACGACTAGTGGGACACCCGCCCCAGTCTGCATCTGAGTAAGCGATGAGTTGAGTGTGGGTGATGTGTAGAGCTGTAACCAATAATCAACCGTGCCGCGAACATATCTGAGAATACGCTTGAGTGCCTGAAGATGAGGCTCCCGAGGTTCATGCATGAAAAGGCAAGTTTGTTAAACTGCATAGGATAAAATCTGGTCTAGTGAACGTGATGTACTGTAATGCTCCCGCAAGACTACGGTATAGAGAGGGATCCAAAACTGGAGGTCCAGAGGACCCCGGTTTGGTATCAGTGTCAACCAGAGTCTTGCTAGGGTTGCAGTTAAGCATGTGAGCCCTATCAAGAATGTCAAGAGCATATTTTTGCTGGGACAGGAACATGCCATCAGGGGATCTGGTTGCAGAAATGCCCCAAAAATAACTCAAGGGACCCACGTCCGTCATAGAAAACTCTCTGCCCAAAATGGTGATAAAATGCCGAAGGAGAACTGAGGTGGAAGCTGTCAAAATGATGTCATCTACATATAAAAGCAGATAGGTCGTATTAGATCCGTGTCGGAAAATAAAGAGGGACGGATCAGTCTTGTTGTGTCTAAAACCGACTCGTGTAGCAAATGAGGCAAATCTCTGAAACCAGGCCCCGAGGGGCTTGTATTAATCCGTAGAGGGATTCGTTTAAGAGACAGACATAATCGGGGTGAGTTTTGTCAACAAATCCCAGAGGTTGATACATGTAGACTGTCTCATTAAGATTGTCGTGCAAGAAAGCGTTTTTAACATCCAGTTGGTGTATTGGCCATTTGCGTGAAAGAGCGATGCTGAGTTCAGTGCGGATGGTACCAGGTTTGACAACCGGGCTAAAGGTCTCATCACAGGCGATTCCCTGCTGTTGACTTTTTCCATTTGCAACAAGTCAGGCCTTGTGACGATTAAGTGTACCATCTACATTAAATTTCAACTTATATAGCCACATAGATGTTACAATGTTTCCCCTTGACGGTTTCGGAACAAGTGTCCAAGTGTTATTTTTAATAAGTGCATCGTATTCCTCAATCATAGCTTTTTCCCAACGAGGGTCTTTCTTGGCTTGAATATAGGAACGTGGCGTGGAGGTGTTAGAGGTAACATGTAAGTTCAGGCGAGCGATTGGTTTTGTAGTTCCTCGTTTTGAACGAGTGACCATTGGGTGAACGGAAGTGGTAGGAGGAGGGTCACGGGGTGGGGCAGGGGGTGAGGTTGATGGGTCGGGAATGTTGTCGGGTTGGGCAATTAGTGAGGCAGGTGGGTCGGCCGGGTTTTCGGGTTGGCTTCCGGGTGGGCAGTAAAGGAAGTTGGATCAGGTTGGGCAGTTGGGTTGTGACGCGCTGGTTGTGGATCAGAGGGGATGGGCTTGGTGGCTGGAGGGATTAAATTGGGCTCGGGGGTGATGTTAATCAGTAGGTGGAGAGGGGATTTGTTTGGATAGTCTTTGGTAGTAGGGATGTTGTTCATGTCGTCTAAGAAAGAATAAGTTGGTGTGGGTTTAGATTGGATAGCACCGAAGGGAAAGGAGTTTTCATCAAACGTCACGTTTCGCGAAATGATTATCTTTTTGGTTGCAAGTTCAAGACATCGAAAACCACGATGATTACTCGGGTAGCCAAGGAAGACACAAGGAGTTGAACGAGGTTGGAGTTTGTGTGCAGTTTCAAGGTGAGGGTAGCAAAGGCATCCAAATGTACGAAGTTCGGAGTAGGGTGGTGATTTATTAAAAAGTTTTTCGAAGGGAATTTGGTTTTGGATTGAGGTGGAGGGTAAAATATTTAACAAATGTGTTGTCATGTGGAGAGCTTCTACCCAATAACTAGGAGGAAGATGAGCATGAATTAAAAGAGTTCGAATATGATTGTTGATTGTTCTTATCATGCGTTCAGATTTCCTCTTTTTGTTGGGACGTTTTGGGGAAAGAGAAGCGAAAAAGTATACCATTGGTTTCAAAATTTTTATGTAAGGTGGTGTTATCAAATTCACCACCATGATCACATTGGAAAGCTTTAATTTCACGATTAAATTGTGTTTTTACGTAGGAACAAAAGTGAAGGAATTTAGATAAAGTGTCGCATTTACGTCGTAACAGGTAAACCCACAAAAAATGAGAATAGTGATCTAGAAAAATGACATAATATTTTAAACCACTTACACTCGAAATAGGTGATGTCCACAAATCCGAGTGTGCAATATCAAAAATTGAATCAACCAATGAAGAAGAATTATAAAAGGATAAGTTAACATGTTTTCCTAATAGACAAGCATTGCAAAAAAAGTTAATTTTGCTTTTATTACATGAAATAAAACCGTTCGAAACAAGAGTGCAAAGAGCATCATCCCGTAGATGACCAACTCTTTGGTGCCATGTTTGTTGACTCGGGGACAAGAGAGCAAGTGGTGAATTTTTCGGCAAGGTGACGGGGTAGAGATCCTCGGTGCTATCACATCTTAGGAGGGGGGTGTTGGTCCGACGGTCCTTCACATTGAAACCAAAAGGGTCAAATTCAATAGAGCAATTATTGTCTTTTGTAAGTTGGCGTACGAAAATTAAGTTTTTGATAATGCTTGGGGTAACAAGAACGTTTTTTAGGTGTAGGGGTTTGGCTAGCGTTGGTAAAAAGCTATGACCCTTGTTTGTGACGGGAATTGATTTCCCGTTACCAACAAGGACTGAGGCAATATGACGTGTATTAAAAATATTACTTAGCATACCTACGTCCGAAGTCAAGTGTGAAGTGGCCCCGGTGTCCATGTACCATTCCTTGTTGCTCGGATAAGTGAAAGACATGTTTGTGAAGACTTGAGGAATGTTTGTAGTGTGGTCATTGCGGCCCGAATTTGTATGTACTGATGTTGGGCTTGTGCCTAAAATATTACATGTTGGCCCAGAACCAAAGTTGCCAAACGAGTTACTTGTTGGGCCAGATGTTGCAACAGATTAGCCTGAGGAGCAAATCCAGGTGGATAGTGTGTAGGAGGTATACCCGAAACAGTTGGATACCCGAAACTGGCCGGTACAGGTAAAACCGTCGGGTATGGAGCTGGGGTGGGTGGAGTGGTTTGTGGGAAGGGTTGTGGGTATCCATATCTGGTATTAAAAACATTAGGATTATGATTTTGGTATTGCATGAACCCCTTATTTGCATGGTTATTCCCTTGACCAATATGGCGAAAATTGAAAGTTGCGACAAATAGTTTGAATGTTGTTGTTGCAATACCAAAATCTTCGATTTTTGATCATATGTTAACAATAGTAAAAAAAACATGAATTTTTTTTAACTATTTCTTCAACTTAAATATTTTACTGTACGTAATTTTTTAAAATACAGAATAATTGTTTCTATAGCAACTTTTGAATTTAAATTGTTCGTATATTTACATGACTATTTACCTACATGATAGTATTATTTTGTTTTTTCTCAAATATATAATATTTCATTTAATTTTTCCTTTATCCTTTTTTCTTCGATGATATTTTTTGTTTAATACATAATACATTATTTAATAAATTACTAAAAATTTAATATATATAATATAAGTTTATAAATAAATATTCTCAAATAGAAATATAGTAAAATTGAATAGGAATTGAAAGAAAGTTGTTTGAAAACTTTTTCATTTTTGGTCATAGTTAATTTCACAACCAATGAAATACGACAACGTACCAACTGTCATGTCGCTTTGCATTTTATCACATCATGAATACTTATCATGTTTTTCTAGTACTAGAAAAAGTGATTGCCATCATGATGTCTATTTCTTAACACTTAAACAACATATCTCATTTTTTTTATCTTACAATATACTTTTAACGTAACTATTCTAACTCCAAACCAAAAAAAATGTTACATGACATCCGTTGAGATGTTAGCAAATCCACTGCTAATCATCGAGTATTAACCGGTTACATGTGGTGTATCTTACCGGTGTAATTAAGCAATAACAAACTATTCAATGTGATAAATGCATAACAACATATATATAGAGAGAGAAAACGCTCTTACATTTCCTTGACAATTATTCAAAGAAAAGGGATCTGTACCCGTAATCTATAATATCAGTAGAGCCATATAAGTATCTTTTTTTTTGGAAGGCAAAGTTTTTATTATTAAAAATCACCAAAATTTACACGAAATATTCAATAAGATTTGGGTTAGGCTAAAAGATGGAGCACTAATATCACTTAGACTAATACATGATTTTAATATACTTAACCTTGCAAGCAACTTTCCAAAGGTTTGGAAATCCATAGATTCCAATCCAACTTTTGGCTACTCATTCTGTTGCCAATGATAGGACAAATGTTGAATCGACGGAAAAATGTCTGATTCTAAAAGTGTCTTTATTTCTCCTGTTTTCGCGTGGAGGATCAGATTTCTTTTTCTCCAAATTACCCAAATTGATACCAAACAAACCCCTTGGAAAACATTTTTAAGTCTCCCATTATTGAAAAGGTTTGAGAACCCGTCAATAGCATCAATTAGAAACATCTGCGTATCTGCTTATTCTTACACACAAACATGCACAAATTTGTGTTTTGACATTTCACATTGTTTGGAAACATAAATTTTGCTTCATATATATATCACATTTCTTTTCTGCTTTTATATATCGAGTTTATGATTAATGTGACGGTGATTTCAAAAATATAGAAGGTGATTTTTTTTATAATCTACAATACTAAAATCTTTATATATAGAGACATACAATATGTTTGATGCAAGTAGCTGTAGCTGGAAGTTGAAGCTAGAAATACGAGTTGGAGGTGAAAACTGAAAATATGAACTTTTTTATTTTTCAGAAAGTTACTCTCATTAGCTTTTTATTTTGGAGTTTTTGAAAGCTTTCTTTCATAATAAAAGCTAAAAGCTTTATTATCCAAACAAAACCTTTTTTATTAAGAAGATTATTTTTTTAAAAACGAAAATTTCAATTTCAAAAAGTTTCAAAAAGTTTGTTACCAAACTTAACCATAAAGTTGATGATATGAGGCCCAATACCTTGTTTATATTTGGCCCATGACTGACCGAATATTATGGTAATTGTAGGCCCAGATAAAGCCCAATAAAATTTCAAACAATTTCATTTCCCGCTCAAAGATTCAAAAATCACATTACAGATACAAAAAGCAAAAAATCATTTTTCACAATTTCCTTTCAAAAAATGGCAATCCAATTTCCTGAAGAACAAACTCTTCTGATATCGAAAATCGCGAAGATCCTCGACGAAGCGCGAGGATCTCGCGCCTCGCACATTCGCAAGCTCAAAGACCTCTCCGCTCTCCGATCTTCAACTCCACTTGCTCAATTCTTCCCTGCTTTCACTAAGGCCCTAACTCCTATTTTCACTACGCAGCGTCGTATCGCTTCTGTTGAACGTATCGTTCAGTTCGTTGCGGTTTTTGTTTGCCTACGGGATGTTAATAACTCTGAGGATTGTGATGCGTTTTTTGAACAGTTTCTGAGGTTTCTTGTTGCTGGTACTACAGCTGCTAATAGGACTGCTAGGTTTAGGGCTTGCCAGATTATTTCCGAGGTAATCGTTTCTGTTTGGTTAATAGTTTTGATATTTATGTTTGTTATTTGTGTTTGCGTAATTTAAGGAACAATTATTTGTGATTAGTAGCTTTTAACTAGATTACTGAGGTAGTAGAGTTAACAAATCGAATAATATATGCAAAATGGTATTGAAGCTTAGTAGCAAAATCGAGGAAATTTGGTCTCAAGTTTTATATAAATTGTAGACATTTTGTTTTGATGTACTTGGATTAACATCGAGAGAAAAATGTAGTTATTTTGATGGGAACCTGGGGGGAAGTTATTGCTATCAGCCCATCTGTGGCGTTTTATTCGTCAATTTGGTATTTGTGGTGTGACTTGAGTATAGACAATTATTTACTACAGTACTAGACACAAGTCACACAACCTTTCGAGGAGTTACTTTGTTTGAGAAGAATTAGGTTGCTACTCTACTTCATGAGTACATTCAAAAATCTTGACCGTTTAGTACCCTGGATAATCTAGGTAAACACTTTTATATCAGCATATTAGTTTATAGGGAAGAAATTACACAATAACTAAACTATGGCATGCGTGCCGGTGCCGGTGATCATAGGTCCTTAACATTGTTATGGGTTAGTTTTGCTGGTTTATTTCTTTGTTCATTTGCTAATATCTTGAAATTGTTTTTTTTTATCTGTATTGGTAGTAGCTAAAAGTCGGAAGGCATTGAAATTGTTCCGATGTCTAATTTAGTTTTAGTAAGAATGTCCAACTTGCAAGTGTTAGAATATTTTCAAAGCTTATCCAGTATTTCAGTATATAACGTGTTGAGATAATTGACTAGTAACAGCTTAAAACTAATTTTCCCCCTGTAAACATTCAACATTTTTTATGCGATATAATTTTAGAAAATAAATTATCATACCCGAGCTCTGCTTAGTTTTATAAACTGTTGTTTTAATCGTTTTCTATGTTTATTCAAAAAACTTGCTCCTCCCTTATTGGGTATTGATAATGTATGACAATCAGTTGGTTTTTCTATGTATCTTTTAAACTTCTTACTATTTTTATTCCTATCTTTATTTCTAATTTTTTTGATGGAAATTCTATTTGTTAGATCATAATGCGATTGCCAGACGATGCAGAAGTCAGTGATGAAATATGGGATGAGGTGATTGATTGCATTAAGTTGCGAGTTGGGGATAAGGTTCCAGTAATCCGCACGTTTTCAGTCAGGGCTTTAACTCGTTTTGCAAATGATGCAGAGAACAGTGATATTCTTGACTTATTACTTGAAACACTGCCTTTAGAACAAAATCCGGTGAGTTCTTCCACCATTTACTATGTCGGACTTCTTTTATATATATAGTTCACATGAAAGTCAAATGTTTTGACCATCCTGTTGACTATATTATTTGTGACATACGCAGGATGTTCGCAAAACTATACTGCTGTCTTTACCGGCTTCAAATGCAACGTCCACTGCCATCATTGATTGCACATTGGATGTGAGTGAAATTGTGCGTAAATCAGCATATTTTGTTTTAGCAAGTAAATTCCCACTTCAGAGTCTCAGGTACCTTCTCTCTTCATACCAATCCGTTTCCCAAAAATTGCTTAACATTTTTTATATGTTTTGAACTTATAATTAATACTCCTGAATTTTATAGCATTAAGCAGAGGACAGTTGTACTCCAGAGGGGGCTTGCTGATCGTTCTGCAGGTGTGACTAAAGAATGTCTCAAATTAATGAAAGATGAGTGGCTTATAAAGTCCTGCAATGGAGACCCAATAGAGCTTCTCAAGTTTTTGGACGTAGAAACTTATGAATCGATTGGGGTGTCTGTCATGGAGGCCCTCTTAAAGGCTGGAATGGTAAAATTACATGGTGGTCAAAGTATCAAGCAGTATTTATCATCAGACACAAATACAACTGAAGGTCAGTATATAATTACTTAATGTTGTTTGTAAAATAATTAAGGGTGTTGTGATGGTGTCCAATGAAAGGTGGTTTTGTTTTTGTGTCTTTTAGGAGGTGGTACTCAGTTAATTGATGCGGAAGTCGCTTTGTATTTGAGGATTTTGTGTAAGCATTTACAAACCGAAGCACAGGTATTTAATGATAGTTCCTACTAATAGTTCTTGATAGAAATCTTGTAATTATCCATACTTAGTAACTTATTTGTTGGGAAAACAGTCAAAGGGGTCCGATGCTGCCATGACCTCAGGCACAGAAGCTGCTGTATACGCATCAGAAGCTTCAGATAGCAATGATCTTTTGGAAAAAATTCTTCCTGAATCTGTTTCCGAGTACATTGACTTAATTAAAACTAATATTCTTGCTGGACAAACTAATCGGTTCATAGCTCGTCAGCTTCTTTTACTTGCATCTATGCTTGATTTCTCCGATTCCACAAATAGAAAGGTTGCTGCAATCTTTGTGCTGGAATTACTAAATAGCCCTCTTCAACATGAGGTAGACGATGACGGAAACAAAGTTGTTAGACGGAGTTAGTCTAGGTGTGCGAACACAGACTGGGCAGATGCAGTCTCGGGATTGGCTAAAAAAGTACACGCCACTCAAGGAGAATTTGAAGAAGTTGTTTTATCAGTTATATCAGAACTCGCTCAACCTTGCAGAGAAAGAACAGCAGATTTCTTGGATTGGATGCATTGTCTTTCTGTAATCGGTCTTCTTTTGGAACACACACAATCTCTTCGTTTGATGTTTGGAAAGTCAATCGAACCTTCTGAAATATTACACTCTTTGTTCGCTTCCAGGGGTATGTTGCACATTTTTAGAATTTTTTTTTCTTTTAATAAATTATTGATTCTAATGCAATTCTTTACGCAGGCTAAACATATTCACCTGGATGTTCAGAGAGCTGCTATAAGATGTTTAGGTCTTTTTGGGATATTGGAGAGAAATTTATCCGGAGATTTGATAAAGCAGTTGAGGCTTTCGTATATAAAAGGACCATCTCTAGTAAGTAGCATGGCTAGTAAAGCTCTGATGGATCTTGCCGTGTGGCATGGCCCACAGGAAGTCGACAAAGCTATGAACCGAAATCTTGAATCACAGTTTATAGATCATGTTAAGATTATTCATCCTGTTGATTGGAGTGATACAAATGAGGATTTGGATATAGAGTTAATCGATCTGCTATATGCTGGTTTTGACAGAATTGATTTCAGTAGACCGGATGCTAATGAAAACGAGTCCGTTCATGCAGTTCTAGCAGAGGGATTTGCAAAGATTCTCTTATTGAGTGAGAATTATCCGAGTATTTCTGACTCGTCGCATCCTATTATCTTGACCAAACTCATCAACCTTTATTTCAGTAGCAAAACGTCCGACTTGCAGAGGTTAGTAAGAATATTAAATGTATGTTGTGTTTTCATTTATATCGAATATATCATTGGCGTAATTTGGGTTCATTGAATGAGCAGGTTAAAGCAGTGTCCTGTTCCGTGTTCTTCGAGCATTATCCATCTCTCTCTGTGACTTTGCCTTTTTTATTAGGAAAAAGTGAAAAACTAAACATATCTATTTTACTATTTTCATGATATTTCATCTTTTTTTTGTAACAGAAATGTATATGCAAGGCTTTCCTTCCTGTCATGCGTTCAATGTGGCCTGGGATCAACGGTACAGCTGGTGTGGTTCAAATGTTGTTGTATCCAACATGCGAAAGCGTGCAATCCAAGCTTCTCGTTTTAATGGCTGCAAATGTTACAGTCTCCATTATAATCCAAAAGAGATTGACCAGGTGGACGAAAATGTCAACAAAAACACACCAGATCAGAACGACCTTGATTGTGGAGAAGAAGGGCTTGCTATATGTATTGCAGCAGAGGTACTTTATAGATCATATCACATTATTTTCCTATTATTGCATTTCATTGATTACTTTTTTGGTCGTCTCGTACATTACAGGTGCTGAGTTTCCAGAAGAAGAAAAATGCTGGCAGAAAAATCCTATGTTTCAGCTGTCTGCAAAATACTTATTGCTTCGTTTTCGCCCAACAGAACAAGAAGCCATAAAATTAATGAGGCGGCTCATGTATCGGGTTGCTGAATCTTTATCTGCAGACAAGGAGATTGTAAAAGACGTAAAACAAATGTCTGAGTATCTTAAGGCGTCAGATAAATCCCCGGATGATCTATTGCAGTCTGAACAAGCAAATATTTTGTTAGGTAATGTAATTTATACAGTACTTTTTTATACAGTATTTGTTTTTTTACGAATTCATATTCATGTGCTTTGTTTTAATGTAATTTATATATGTGTAACAGAGAAGTTGGATGTAGAAATGAACATTGACAATGATGAGGCTTCTTTTGAACCGGAGCCTACACCATTACCAAAGTCTACAAACCGGTTCGGGGAAGGAGACGTGTGAGACGGGAATCATCATCTTCAGAAGACGAAGATGAAAGGTATTCTCAACACTGCGTGTCCTGCGAATCCTGCCCCAGCGAGTGTTAGATCCCAAAGAGCAAGTCGGCTGCATTGTCAAAACTGGCTACCAGCACTAAACCTCTCAAGATTGTGGACGATGTTGATGAAGAAGACGAGGATGATGTGGAGTCAGAGGTTACATCTGAGGATGACTCAGATCAGTCCTTTTGAGTCGTTTATGTAGAATTAAGAGTGGTTATGTAAATTGGAAAATTAGTATACTTATTATCAAACCGACCATCGTTAGTATGAGATTAACACTTTGCATACTATGTTTGTGAAGTCGAATGTTGTAATGGCTTTGTTTAATTATACTAAGAAAACGCTCTTGAATCATTTTATTATTTTTGACTTATATCATGTCTCTAAATTGGCTAACCATTAGAATTTAAGTTGGTATCCAGCATGTTACATTTGAGGTTTGGGTGCGGAAACAGTTTGGTACATTGTCTCAATCAAATATGGTATGCCTTTTCTTTTTATATTATAGAGAATATTACAAACGGTATTTGGGTTTCGTCATTTATTTACAAACTATCAACGAACGTGCCAACAAAAATACAATTAATTGTCCTTTCGGTATTTTTTATTTTATTTTTTTATCAATCATCGTCTTTTGTTATTTGGAAAAGACAAAACATACCCCCCTCGTTTGTTTAAAAAAACATGATCAACCATAAAAGTATTTTTGTCTTTTCAAGTGACAAAAGGACAACTGATGATAGAAAAACATTACAAGAGTATTTGATGCTATTTTGTTTAACACGATGACTGTTTGTGAAAAAAAGACCAAACACATACAATTTGTGATATTCTCTTTTTATATTATATGTAACAAAATACTTATATAAAGGATATACTTCATTACTCGTCAGTATTTCAAGTGGAATGCAGCTAACAATATTATATTTATCCGAAACACTAATTACAAAAGTTACGATTTTGCATTATATAATCTAAGATCATGTAAGTCGGATTTCGTTTAGATGACATGAGGTTATAAGAAATAATACTAAAGTTTAACCATATGAATGATTTATATGGAGTGATTGCTGATAGGTTCTAGAAAAGCTTACCCCACAACTCTGATTGATTACCAACAAAATAATAACACTTGGTGTGTACTTATTATTTAAAGTTAGGATATAATGCTAAGAGGATGTAAATAATGATTTAAATCCGCAAATAAATGCTTACTATATAGATTTTAAAATTGGAGTGAAGTTTTTTCTTGTCTAAAGAAAAGTATATTCCCTTTCTTGTTACCCTGCTGCCCTTTAGAGAAATTATGGTTTGATGGTTACCTTGTTAATATTGGTCTCGAAAGCTTTTGTTTCGTTATCGTTTTAATCTATACTAATAGTGTTTGAACACAAGTTCACACCTGTCCAAAACAGTTTCGAAAATATGATGTATGTGAATCAATTACTGATTTATCTATATCTTCGTCAACATTTGTTAATATTCCACAAGTTTCAATGCATTTTGTTTGTTGTTTTTATATCGTTACACCTAAGCATTCTTATCTCTGGTGTGGCCAAAAGGGTCATCTTCTTTGTTACATCGAGTCTACCGTGATATATCTAGATTCTCCTTTTTTTTTTCTTCTTATTTCGAATATTAAAGTGGATTGTAAAGGCACTAAGCATAAGTTAACTCGAAGAAAAAATCTTAACCTACTTCTAAAAACAGTTAATGAACTAAAGTGAGGGTGGATAAGATTTTAAACCATAATTATTTGTAAGTTATTATATATCCTGAAAATTATATTTCTTTTGTTTTCATGGTCGATTTATTGATTTTTTATAATTTTATCTTCATGAATATTCATACTAGTATGAAATCTATTACACATTATTATTGTTTGGAATTTAAGGAAACACGCGGAATACAAGAATATTTGATTATGATGGTGAAAATTCGAACAAGAAAGAAGAAAAGAAGTTGAGAGATGAGAATGATTAAACGACTTTTATTAAGGAAAAAGAAATTTGGTACAAGGTTTAAACCTCACCCTCTCACTGACGGGTAAATCTTAGTTAGAGTTAGATTAGAAAACAACCTCCTAATACCCACCTAATATTGCTTGCCTTGCAAGACAAACAAACCTTATTTATAGACAATTATAATTAAAAGAAACATAATCCCAACCTAATTCAAATATCTAATAATTCTAGAATATTCTATCATAATTATATTAATAATTGGATAACAATTTCCACCATATTCTAAGTATTAGATAACACCGATACTAAGCATCTCCACGTAATGCTTGAACTTCGGTCCTGGAACCACCTTCTTCTCGAGTTCTTCTCCCAGCTTGATTAGGAAACTCTTAGGCCACATCTTTTCTTCTAAACCTCATGTAAGCATCACATACTCCTCGTTGTAGTAACCATGTGTTGAACCGCACACGTCTTTACCTTGAACACACACCCTGACACCCGGTCTTCAACCTACCCTCGTTAGGGTCCCTGAAACCGTCAACATTTCCGTGTCATCTTGATATCCTCCATGTACTAGACCCACCTCTGCAGAGTCTTTCACAAAACTCACCGCGATCGTAATATCCGATCTGTCACATACCATCAAGTACCCTACAACATACGCATGTGGAACCTTACACATCTTTTCCACATCCCAGTCATTCTCCGGGTAACCTTCAATAAAACCTTGAAGCGTGCTTCCAATGGCACAAATACCGAACCTCCATTCCTCATTCTATAATAACCTAGAATTCCTTGCACACACCTCGATTGAGACACCCTCAGGGTTCGACCACCCTTCTCCCTGAAAATCACCATACCAATAACCTTGTTTGCGAGACCCTCCATGTCGAAAACCTTCTCGACCAAACCTTTGGTATCCTTGATTTCAGCCTTGCTATTCCAAGCAAGTATCCATTTACCTGTGTGCTCCTTTTAACCTAAGCTATCCCTAGATTCTGTAACTGAGGCTCCTCACTACTCCCCGATCTACCTTAGCTTCGTGATGAACTCCGATCAACTCACCTTCATCACCGATGATTCCACCTCAAACTCGACATGTTCCCCAAAATTTGTAGCACCAACCTTCACACAACCTTCCAAAGAGTATACACAACTCTTTGTATTTGTTCCATTCGAAACCGTAATGGAACCCACATCATGCATCACCACGGTTTATCCCTCTTTCTCCAACGTACCCAAAGATACCAAACTCCTAATCAACACCGGAATGTAACCCATACCCTTGAGAACATAGCTTGAACAATCTTTCATCGGTACTCTCGTTACCAAAGAGTTAGTCATATACAACGACTTTAAACATCGCACCTGCAAATGTATCCTTTCGTTACTCCTCCTTTTAAATCGTATGCCTTTAGAAAACCTTAAATACGATTATCCAAGTACCCCAATCTCCTACTTGCTAATAAGTTACAAAACTCGTAACTTAACACGCAAGAAAACCGGATTAAACTTGGAACACAAGAACCTTGTAACTCCGGTATGTTGCTTATCCTTCTTGAAACCGATAAAATGCTCCCCAAGAACAACACCGTATCGTGATACGCAAGTAACCTCGATCACCCAAGAACCCTAGCAACCCCTTCATTTCCTTCCTCTCTTTCAATCCTCAGATAATATCCAAACACCTCCATAAACCTTATGGAATACGTAAGCAACCCGGAACCCTAACTTGATACCCAAGTTAGTCTTGCAAAAACCCTAGTTTCGTGGTAAACCTTAGACCCCACAAACCCCATGAACCTTCTTCTTACTTACGGCTCAAGTTACAACCCCCACAAACTAAACCTTAGTTTATGGTTCAAGAAACAACCCCGCACACACCTTCTTTGTTCGATAAACCAATCCACATTAAATTGAGTCTACAACCCACAAGTTCAAATCCTTCTGTCATATTGTAGATATATATGTTGGGAACCCACAAATCAAATTTTGTGACGATCCAACGGTTGACGAACTCGGGATCGTGTTTTTCCCACAGCTGCGAATATCTGGTCGAGAATTATGAAAATTCTTGTAATTGTTCACCTCAGAAGAACCACGAACCGTGTATTTGATACCACTTATTGGAATTTCAACGTCAACAAACCTAAGAGAACACGCGGAATACAAGAATCTTCGATTATGGTGGTGGAAATTCGAACAAGAAAGAAGAAAAGAAGATGAGAGATGAGAACGATTAGAGACTCTCATTAAATAAAAGGAATTTTGATATAATGTTTAAGCCTCACCCCCACATCTTTATAGGTGAGGGGGTAAATCATAGTTATAGTTAGAGTTAGATTAGGAAACAATCTTCTAATACCCATCTAATCTAGCCTTTCCTTATAAGGCAAACAAACCTTATTCAAAAGTTGAACGAATACACACACATCCTTTTGAAGATGAAACAACACCTATAGTTCTGAATCGTATGTATGAGTGTGATTTATGAACGTAGTCCTGTTTTCTAAACGTCAATTACATGCTAAAAATATTTTTTTAACCCAATAACGATGAAACTTATAAAGTTAAAACTTACATAAATGATTTGAACCAAAAAGACTTTTTTAAGAAAAAGGTTTTAGTAAGTTATATTCAAAAAATTATTCTATTTTATTACATATTGTGAAAATTCCATGTCTTTAACATGTCTCTTTTTTCATAGTCTTCTGATTTGGTGATTTTTTATATTTTATTTTGATGAATATTCATACTAATATAAATACTTTATACTATGGTATGAAATCTAATATATTATTATTCAAAAGTTGAACAAATACACACACCTCTCTTAAAAGATGTATGAGTATTTCTTTGATTGATTCATCTTAAGCACTTTGGTCCATCCTGAATTAATTTGATAGACTTAATTGGTTAGTCGTTTTTTTATATTACAAAATATTTTGTTTCCGCAATATCTACTTGTATCAATCAAAAAGTTGTAATTCAATTTGTATGATTTAATTTATGTAATAAAACGATGTCCACATTTAAGGTTTTCTAAATGGACAAGTTTTATTGTAAACTTTTTCGGTTTTTCATATTATTAAGTTTGTGTCATTTTCTTTTATAACTTTTTGGCTCATCTTATCCTTACTATATCACTCTTTATGATTTAGGATACGTTATACCTATAACCTATACGTATTTAGTATGTATGCATATGATTTGATTACTTTTAAAACTATATTTATACCGTACAATATTTTGTATAGTAATTAATTAATTTTACGTGAATTATAAATATATCTCATATGGTTTTATGTCAATAATCTTATAATTTTGAAGCATCACCATCAGTAGTTTTCTATATCCTTTTGATTATGGTACAAACCTATTGTATACATAGTTTTTTTTTCTTCTTTTTTTTATGATATAAGGCCCACCGTTTATTAAAAATTTAGCTAAATTACATCAGGAAGGGCCAATGGCTCAATAGAAAGTAGTACAAAACCATCATAAATATCATTAAGTGTATCACGTATTGCCACCGTATTGTATACATAGTTTTAATTTATAGTTCTACGGTTTAAAAAAATAAAGAAACTAGTCATCATGACTAATTGCCAATTCAAAATAGTATAGATATTAGCATCCTTTATTTAAACTATTGTTATGTCTCTTGTTGTCAAAAGAAATTGTTCCGAAGACATATTTTACAACTTTATTTGATACATAATCAACGAACTCGGTTATTAACATTTTGTGAATATGTATCGATATATTTTTCTGAAACATATTTTGGAAAAACTATTTTTCGGAGCTAAAAAATTAAATGGGCAATGTCCAAAATATTTTTCTGAAATTATTAACATTTCTAAATAATTATATTATTTTTAACAATCTGAAAGTATAATGACTAACATAAGAGACAAAACCCTAATTGTTCAAAAGCTAAAGTAAAAAAAAATAATATGTTATCTATTCATAAAGTCATTTTTTTTTCTTCTAATTATATTGTTGAAAAGATGACACTTTATACTTATCTTCAAGCTTTAAGTATTACCAGTTATTTTATTTTATTACCAAAAAAAGAGAAGGTTTATTGGTCTATATTCAACGTTTTCATCAATATTATCATTTGAATTTGTCATATATTATTTTTATAGTGAAAATTATATCCTTTTCTCATAAATTTTTTTTTGACTTATATTGATATAACAGTTATGATCCATATGGCATTAACTTATTCCATATATTTGAATTTCTTTTGGCCAAGGATATATGGACTGCCGGAAGACTAAAACATTTGCTTCATCGAGTGTTTATTTTTTTACGATTGATTAAAAATGATGTCATGTGATTTTACAGTTTATCTGCGTTAGGTTGAAACTTAAAAGGTCAAGTTTAATTAAAAAAAAAAAATTATTTATATGGTTCATATGAATAAAACGTTTTGCATTAACCATTGACTAATAACCCAAGAAATACGTTAGATATCGAGTCTAGAAATTTATTTTTTACATTCAATATAAGATAGTATTACTTTTCTCCTACAAATTTCACACATATTGAAAAACTATTAAGTTTGAAAATTATATTATATATATATATATATATATATATATATATATATATATATATATATATTGTATTGTATTGAGGTTTCATATAAAACACATATCATGTTGTACATCCGGGCTAAATAGACATGATATTTTTCAGTATTATCGTAGATGTTGAAACCGATAGTAACGGAACATGTAATAGAGATGATGTTTGATTGTTTGAGATCAAGTGCAAGCAGGGACGAACCTTCTAAATGGCCGGAAGGGGTCACGGCCCCTCCAAAAGTTCAAGAATTTCGTAAAATTTGTATTATATTCGTACAATTTTGAAAAATTCGTAAAGTTTTTATATGTAATATTTCGAATTGAATGATTTTGGCCCCCCAATCGTTCGCTCCAAGCTCCGTCCCTGAGTGCAAGAAATGAGTTGAGTTACAAAGTGACCTTATAATTTTAAGTATCAATAGAACCTCTAATGCCATTCCTAATCCTACATTTCTACATATTCTATAGATATACAAGCTTTAAATAGCCATTTAATATGACTAAATGTGCAAATTCACAAAAACAAATCAAATAAAAGTGTGGATCAAAACATTTAAAAAACCAAAGTATTTTAAACTAAAAAGTAGCATTTAGCAAAATTAACTTTAGTAAAATAGGAATATATATGACAACATCGGATCGTCCTAGTCTATAACAACATCACCTTTTGACGTTGCCACTAGTTTGGGTTTGTTTTTTGTTTTGTTTCTTTTTCTTCCAAAATTAATATTCAAATTACTTTTGAAGATTAAAAATATTTCATTAAATTTCAAAATAATTAAACTAAGATAAATATAGAAAATAACAAAGAAAAAATAATTGATCTACAATAATAGAAAAAATTAAAATTTTATTTAAAGTTTGAATAATTACAATTTTAAGTTGGTGTTTAAAAGATTTCTACATATTTATATAATTATATGTATTAAATTATGTATTTAATATTTTTCAAAACCTTACACTTATACTATACTAACAAAATCTTTTAATCTATAAAGATTTTTGGTACATACATACATACATATTATGAATGATTAAAACCCAAAAATATTGCATAGCTAAGTTGTACGCCTTTAATTTAGGGAATGAGTTCTCAAAGAAGAAATGTGATTATAAAACTCATAAATCAAATATCTAGTAAAATACATATTAATTATAGGGTTTCTTGCACACTATCCTAATAGGTAGCATTTACCAATTATTTAGGCATGGGTCACCAAAACATGATACCAATTAAATTTTTAGACAATTTATTAACCAGGATTTTATGACCCATAAGTAGATTAATTTTCATATTTTCAATGTTTCGACCAAAATTTGATATGCGACAATAAAAATGTCAAAATTCATGCTCAACATTACATTCCGATTTCATCTATGGTTTCGGAATCTGACAACAAATTACTGAAAAGTTTAATTACTACGAAGTTTTGTTAACTTGGTGATGTACATTTGAATAAACACCCGAAAATGTACATTGTTATTTATACAATAAAGTTTTAGTTATAAGGTGATTTGCCATTATCTTGTCTTATACCATGCTCCATTTAAATACCAATATTATGGGCAATGATGTAACAATATGGCTTGTCTCTATTCTAAGTATTCCTATTTACTTAGGCTCACATACGTTTGATTCTTAAATCGTTTACCGAACAATAATAAAATTATTTAATTCAAATTCAAACATCTTGATTAACGGAGTTAGACAAATGAATAACAACCTACTAATCTCACATTTACGTTTACACTTTGGGTATTTTTTTTTTTTAAATATGTCCACGTACAAGGCATATGTTATAGGTATTATTCGAAGTTTAAAATTTTTTAAAATGATATTCGTATTTTAGTAGAAAGAAATTTCAAGTTTACTTATATTTTTTAAATACAAAAACTTTTGCCTCGTTAAACATTTTTTGTTGAGATTTCAAGATTTGTATAATTTTCATGTAAGATGACAAAATCTAGTTACAAATTTCTTTAGTCACTAATTTGAAAGTTGGAAAATTAATTTTTTCTAGCGAAAAGGTTTTAGAACTTTATTTGTGTCTCTTTACTTTATATTTTATTTTTGATTTCGCTTTCATAGGGTATAGACGAAAGTATGGTGGGGAAGAAGTAGTTAAGATTGTTAAATTTCCATGAAGTTTCGTAGAGAGACAAAATTATTATGTCATGTCTAACAAAAAATATATTTAACAAAAAGATAGACTAAGTCAACTTTGATCTAAAAAACTTTTTAATTAACAAAATTTAGAGATGCTAAATGATAATGTTAATGAAAACCTTGTAAAAGAAATTAACTAATGAGTTAACAATATATGTTATTAACCAGATAAATTAAAGAAGTTTAGATGAAAACGGAAAGAAGTGAAAGAGGTCGAGGGTCTCATTGTGAATGTCGAATTGAAGACCTAGTTGAAGAAATATAAGTATTGTTTAGTTTGGTACGAAAGAAAAGGATTAACTATTATGTCTTTTGTATGAAAGACGACATATAGTTTATTCGAGAAACATTTTATTTGGAATTTATCCCTCTTGGGGTCGTATACACCATAGTCGTTTATGGTGTCAACATCTGATTTTAGTTGTCATGAGAACGTGTAATGTTATTGTATCTATAGGCGAAAAATGATAATAGAACTAAACCATACATCTAAAGATAAGCTTAAAACTTTGATTTGGAATATTTGAAAAGATGACCGGTAAATATGTAAAGAAAGAAACGTATAAAATACATGTCAATAAAGTATGTGTATTACATTTTTGTTTATATTTACAAAAAACATTATTCTTTCTAAATATAAGAGGGACCAATTTCAAATAATGTTGGAAATATATACTAGCTCAAATTAGTCTTTCTAATAACATGATAACGGAAAAAATGGCATTTCCTAAAACAAGATGATAGAAATGGAATATGCATCCTCTAGGAGTTGTTCTGGTAGCAAGAAATTGTATAAACTTTTATCAAATATGAGATATACCAAGTTAAAATTATATTGAGGATATTTACCGACTTAAAAAGTTATTATCCAAAAAAAAAATATACAATATCCATTTTTAATTATTATATATTGAAGTAAAATATACGAGGCACGCACATGTGATTTTGTACTTATTATAACACATATTGCGAAGAAAAACTACAAAATTGGTTAGAAACGAAGGCGACATTTGCAAATGCAGGACATGGTCATGCATTATTAACGACTTTAAATTCATTCATACATCAGTTTATTTGACACTATAACAACTGAATACTTGCAAAGTAGCCATGGTCGTAGCTGATTATCAAAAATTAATTACAACCTTCACATCTCGAGTCACCTTGTTTCATTCTTTCTTTTCGCTTTGTAAAACTTAAGGTAACAAATGAATATTGTTCATCAAACTGTCATAACTAGAGTTCTAACGTGTAAACCAAATGTAAGGGAATTAATTAGAAACAATTTATGTTTAACTTTGTTGGGTGATGTCAACTTTTGTTAGAGGTTTAATTATGTTGGGTTTTGCTAATCATAACTTTTTGGCCTATGGTTAAGAGGTATCGATATGTTTCAGTACATTGTATATACTTTTAAAATGTAGGAAGTGGTTACTCTAAATGCATGAGATCTTTTAAATATATACAATTCATTTATTTATGTATTATTATATTAGCTAGCTGGAAATCATTCTCTCTTCAAATTAAATAGATGAAACAATATGTCAGAATCATTTACATAAATGAAAATATTAAGATTTTGACATATGTGACAATCTATAATTGAAGGTCTTAGACCATTTCAATTCAACCCTTTTGAAAACATTTCAAGTATTATAATAAAATCTTAAAAATTACCCTAAAAAATATTTAAATATCACATGATTGGTTTATTTAGATTATTGAAACCGATAGAATGCAAAAGAAAAAAAACACTATGACCTAAGAAGCATTTTCAAAATTAGGATATCAAAACAAATCAAGAGTTGTCATTTACGTTTTGCATGTATGGTAAAGGTTTTTTTAATTAATGAGAGACGACGAGTTCGATTAATAAGTTAATAATATTCCTTTTTGAATGAAGTTGTGATTGCATACTATATAATTTGATGTCTATATGGTCCTAAACTACTATACACTTGTCTAGAATGAATGATACAAATGTCCAAAAGACATCTAAATCAATTTAGAAATCTAGAATGCTAAAAAGTTAGAGGCGAAACATATTTAACTATTACATTTGGCATTCTAAAACCGCAGCAAAAAGTTGATTTCAATTTACAAATATATCACTCCTATGCATTTTTCTATATCTTTATAAATATTTATGATCTCGATGACATTCTAGAAAATAGTAATAAATAGAAAAATAAAAGTCTCAAGATGGATCACCGACTTGCAGTTGCCGAGAATCACGAACCAGAAAATTAAATGAATCTTGAAATATTCTATTCATTCTCCGGCTTTTATTTTAGACTTTGCTTCGAACATGTCAAATGGCAAACCCTACCAAACTTCTTTGTACACCGTATCTAGCTAGCTACCAAACCAAAACAATAACTTAATGCTTAGTTTTAGGAAACACTTTATTTTGTTATCTATTAAAGGTCTTAGGATTAAAAGTATCGTCGTGTCTTATCAAATTAAAGGTTACATATTAGATCAAGTTTTGTTCGGGACCGTCGTAGAGAAATCCTACATTTTTGTAATAGAAAAATGTAGGAGCAGAGATTGTTTCTAAATGTCGTTTTACTTCACTATAGTTTATCTATACTTCTATAAAATATAATATTTTACCGTTAAAAAATATGGTGAACGATAACTTACTTAACAAATGTCTTCTAATTAGTAGAGTTGCCAATATAAACAATAACTTGGATTAACAACATTTTACAGTTTAACAGACAACCGGAATAAAAATGTTGAATTCTAACAAAAGTAAATATTTCGTTCTAGTGACCTTCGTTGAACCAAGTTGGATAATCATATCACCTAAACCATCTAGTTCACATATATCATCTCACAAAATCACATTTCATCTTCAGGGGGACGGAGTCATAATATTGTTTATCGGGGTCATAATTAAAATAAGCATTGTTTGCGTATAAATTTAGTGGGTTAATAATCAAAATTTTACTTCAATTGCATCAAGATTACACTAAGTTCTACTAAAATTTAAAAAAATAAAAGTTTAGTGGATTTGGCTAATCCCGCTCATTCTACACTGCTTCGTCCCTGATCTTCAGTGAAGCTCCAGTCATATATCAACTTAGTCGATAATGTCTTGCCTTCCTTTAATCACTCTAAGGTAAGATCTCTTTGCTTTCCTACACACTACCACCGGTGATATAATTTCTTGCTTTCCAAATGGGGACCCAGATTCTTATATATATTTGAATATGTTTTCTTCATTAGAAAGATAGAAATATTAATACTTGTTTAAGATTAACAAACAGCATTGGTATTGGATATTGCTACTTAATACACAAAATTTATAAATTATTAAGTGATCCAAATTAAATAAATAACAACATAAATGTATTGTTTGTTGGTCAATAGGTATGATGACAATAAGATGGGATATAGTGAACAAGGCCATGTGAGGTATTTCGTATCGTGGGCTTCAAAATTGTAATTAATATATATATATGGATCGACGATATAATTACATTATACTATTGCTCTATATTTCAAGAAAATAATTATGTTTATTTAATAACCGACTTTAATTCATGTCCCCAAGACACACGTTATAAAACTCGTTTGTCTAATACAAAACGAAATTATCGCACCAGAAAAGGGAATGGAGGGAGGCCTGCCACCATAGACGGAGCTTCTAAGGGGCAAGACCTTTAACGTGTTAGTTTAAATTATTTTAGATTTTGATCTAAAACAAAGGAAAATGTTATTGACAGTCTTAATATTACATATTTAATCCCGCAAAACTAAAAAAAATGATTTCGGCCCCTTGATATAAAACTCTCCAAGTTTCGCGGATGCCTACCACAATTGTTGTGGTCATGGGTTGGGTGGTGGGTGTTGGGATCGGATTATTTTGAATTAAACCATATATACACACTAACTGT
>CAJVGC010000589.1:30169401-30266566 GCA_910822075.1 Senecio squalidus
AAAAAAAGTGGAAAAAGAAAAAATCGGAAAAACAGAAAAGCGAAAAAAAAAATTAGTTGTAGATTTTAAGAGAAATAGTGTATTATGAGTCGTGTATTATATACGAAATTTGTATATTCGGAGAAAAAGTATAACTTGAAGAAAAATTGAGCAATCCAGTACGTTAGAGATTATTTTTAGTTCGGATTTAATCTAAGCTTTTTGTATATTTTTATTTAACCCATTTACACTCCATATTATATATTTTCACATGTCTTTACCTGTACATTATAACCCGAATAAAAGTCCCCGTTTAGTTGTACCTAGACTCTAGTGGTGGAGAATTGATACATTATCAAGCCTATGATAGAATATTCACCATGACTGAGCAATTGAGCGATTCTACAGATATATTTTACACACCCTTTTAGATTAGTTTGAGAGATTGTGTGATTTTACTTCCCATAAAAATCGTGAGGTGTTTGGTTATGTTTAATTTTGGCTTTGATAATTAATTTGACAACAGTTTTTGCTTGAGGGCAAGCAAAAAGGCAAGTTTGGGGGGATTTGATATCGCATATTTATATAGATATTTCTATGCGATATTTGGTCGTATTTCATAGTAAACATGATGGATAGGATAGGATAGGTTTTTACATTTAATCCTGTGGAAAAGTGTTTTTATCTATTTTACAGGTTTACATGATCGGGAAGCGGAAAGGAGTGAAGAAATGAGCTTAAATGACGAAATGACGGAGAAACTGAGGAGGTGCTGCGCACCAGCAATGTGGGTGCCGCGCACCGAGGTGTTTGAATTGGTTTTGGACACGGGAAATCACACGGTGCTGCGCACCTATCTGATAAACACGAAGAATTGTAATTTGAGTTGAATACGTTTTCTGCTTTTGCTTTTGCCTATAAATACAACACCAAATCCGTCCAGAAAATCATTCCATTATTATTCTAAGTCTCTGGAGCTGGTATTTACGTTTAGAAGCAAGATTCAAAGCTAGGAAGATCTCTTTTCGGCTAACGGCGGTCACGACACGTTTTGTCGAATTCTTCGTTTGTTTCTTTCCTTTTTAGACTTTTATTCCAGTATTATTTCCATGACTTTATTTGCTTTTTCAGACCTAGTTATGAGGAGCTAAACTTCTTTTATGCTTGTTTGAACAACGGATCCTATTTGAAGTTTAATTAACGTTTTCGATTGTTTATGTTTTTGTGTTTAACCGTTGATCCTTATTTACTTAAATTTTAGTATATTATCAGAGTTGTTTATATATAATTTGACTAATCAATATTCTAGGTATTCGGGAGGAATCTAGATAGGTTTAACAAGTTATATGAAGTAATCGGTCGGTCTATAATCGATTTGAAATTATTAAGATTCGGGAGGACTTAGTAATAACAACTTAGGTAATTAAATTTAAGTGAGTAGGTCTAAGTATTAAGATTCGGAAGGACTTGATAATTAGAGGAGTTATTCGGGAGAAAACTTTATAAGGTTAAATCACTAAAAACGGACTTGTTGCTTATTGCTTGGTTATTGATAATTATTACTGTATTCGGGAGGAACGGGGTAATTAAAGATAGTTAAAGTTAGTAAAAGATTCGGGAGGACTTTTATTATATCTTAGAAGTTTTGAAAACAATCGATTTCGTAAAGTTAACGGAAAATAGGTGAAGTGTCAAACAAGTATATTTTCTCATTATTTGATTTAATCTATTAATCTTTCGTTCGATTTTAATTGATCATCACTTTTTCTTAATTATTTGCAGTCTTTTGTTACGATAAAAAACCCCCAAAAAAAATACTCAGTATTATTAATTCGGAATTTAAAACAAATTAGTCCCTGCGAACGAATCTTTACTTGCTTTAAACTATATTATATACGGATAGGTCCACTGCCTAGAAGTGTGTAATTGCGTGAAATAGTAGGTTTAAATTAAGACTAGATTTTACACATCAGTACCCAAATATCATTAAAGAATGTGTTTGTGCAGGAGCAATCTACTAATCCTGAAGATAACATATGAGTTGTGGATAGTGGATGCTCTAGACATATGACTGGGAACTTCAAGTTGCTACAAGAATTTATTGCTTTCATTGGAGGACATGTTTCTTTTGGAAGAGATATGTGAGGCACAATAACTGGTCAATGAAAGGTTTCTAATGGTGAATTAACATTACATCATGTGAATTTTGTGAAAGATTTGAATTATAATTTGCTTTATGTGCCTCAGTTATGTGATAAAGGGTACACATCTGTTTTCACTTCTGACTACTTTTACATCTTGAAACCTGAATTTGTAATCTCAATGGACATCGATTGTTTTGCAAACTCCAAGATATGAGGACATGTCTATTTTGGATATGAACAAAGTTAAAACAAATGATTATTCTAATTGTTTCATATCTATTGAAAATGAGTCCGATTTATGGCATATAAGGCTTAATCATGTCAATCTTAAAAACATGAACAAGTTGGTCAAATTAATCTAGTTTCTGGATTACCTAAAAGGAATTTTCTTCTGAATGACCATTGTGTTTCTTTTTTAAAAGGAAAACAACATAAATCAAGTTTTAAACTTAAGACTCATAATTCAGGTAGATACAGTCCTGCATCTTTTACACATGGATTTGTTTGGTCTTGTTAGTGTAAAAAGTCCTGGAATGAAATCTTATTTTTCAGTCATCACATATGACTATTCAAGATTCTCTTGGGTATTTTTCTTAGCTCATAAACATGAGACATGATATCACATATTTATACGTTTATTTCTATGGGATATTCGAACGAATTTCGTGTTAAACATGATGGATAGGATAGGTTTTTGCATTTAATCGTGTGAAAAGTTGTTTTGTTCAAAATACAAGTTTATATGATCGGGAATTGGTTGTTTGGACGAAGAAACGCGAGAAAAGGACCAAAAGTACGTAAAATGGCGATTTGGTCAGTTGATGCGACGCAGCATAAGGGTGTTGCGACGCAACGAACAAGAAAAGGCAAAGAAATTTCGAGAACCAGTTAGTGCGGTGCAGTAGGGAGATGGTGCGACACACCGTGACAATTTTTGTTCGATTACAATTTGAATTCAAGCAGCTGCGGCGCAATGACGGGAAACTGCGGCGCAGTATGTCAAATTTAAGTTCATATCGAATACGGATTTCTTTGCTATAAATACAAACCAAACCTCCAGAATTTTTATCAAGCGTTTACAGTCTATTTTTGCAGCTGAATAATCTGTTTAGGAGTTGCCAGAGGAGTTAGGAGCTTAATTCGAGAGTTATACGTTCACGATTACGTTTTCGCAATTCTACGTTTTCTTTTCATCAAAACTTATTCAGTATGATTTATTTATTCACGTTTGTTTATTTTGATCAGATTATGAGTAGCTAAAACCTTTTAAAACTCGTTTGATTATGGATCTTGTTTAACGATTTAGTTTATCGCAATTGAATGTTTTAGGTGGTTATGCTTAATCGAAGAACCTTATTTGTCATGTTTTATATATTGCTTTGAGTTATTTATATGCAACTTGTTAGTTAATATTATAGGTATTCGAGATAAATCTAGAGTTAGATTAATTAAGTTGTATGAAACAAATCAATCGGTCTATAATTGGTTTTAAAGTTGCGAAGATTCGAGAGGACTTAGTAATAATAACTTAGGTAATTAAACGTGAATGAGTAAGACTAGTTAATAAGATTCGAGAGGACTTAGTAACTAGAGAAATTATTCGAGAGAAAACTTTATAAGGTTAAGTCATAGAACACCGACTTGTTAATTAATGCTTGATTATCTAGAGTTTTAACTGTATTCGAGATGAACATTAGAATTCGAAGTAATTAAAGTTGGTAAGGTATTCGAGAGGAATTTTACTATACATAAGAAGTTAAAACATACATTCAATTACTTAAACTAAATTAGATCACAAGTGAAGTACCAAACGAGTGTTTTTCTCTTTAATTGATAACAACGCAATCACTTTTCTCAAACGACTTTATAATCACTTTTCGATTTAATTAGTTAATCAAAGTGACAACAAAAACCCAAAAACAATATTAGTATCGTTAATTCTTAATTTAAAGCTAAAATAGTCCTTGTGATTGAACCTTTACTTACTTTTGCTATATTGCATACGAATAGGTACATTGCCTATAGTGTGTAATCGAGTTAAATAATATATCGAGTTTTTAAAACTAGATTTTACACATCAAGTTTTTCGCGTTGCTGTCGGGGACTGATTTTAAGTTTTTGTTTAAAATTTGTGATACGATCCTTTTGAGTGTTAACACACTTAAAATTTTACTTTTAATTGTTATTACACCGATGCGTTTAACGGGTTTTTTTTTTTTTTTTTTGTCTTTGTAGGTATTCAGGTAGTTGATGAACACAGGGGCTTCGAGATTACCACTCATCGGTCCTATATCAAATCCAGAAGTATCAAGGAAGCGAGGTAAGAAGAAAGCAAACACATCAATTCCGATTCCACTAGCGTTTGGGCCTTTCTCACCAGTCAAATTTGAAGATATTACGTCTTCAGAAGGAGGAGGAAGTAATACAGATTCTGAAGTTGAAGAGTTGATTTTTGAAGATAAACCGGAACTGCAAGCAGCTATGGATCCATTGGACATGCCGATGCACCGAGGGGCTGCAGTTATAGCAGTTCCACCCACCCGAGGGTCGGGTATTACCACCCCGGATTTGGGTGAAGATTTCGTGGTCAAGGTTCATCACTTAAAGATGATTCAAAACAACACGTCTGATGGGAGATACAATTCAGATCCACATAAGCACGTAGCTAAATTCAATGAACTATGCGAGAAGTTCAAATATGGTGAAAGAAAAAGCGAAAGTGTCAAACTGAGGTTGTTCCCTTCGTCTCTCACCGGAGATGCGAATGTATGGTTTGAAGAATTTGAAGAAAATACAATTACAACATGGACAAAAATGCGGGAATCCTTCATAAAAAGGTTTTTTCCACCCGCCTTAGGAAGGAAATTACTACGAGATATTCGTGGTTTTCGACAAGAAGATGGCGAGACATCTACTGAAGCATGGGAAAGATTGAAATAAATGCTTAGGATTTGCTATGGTCACGGATTGGGCAAAGATAACATCATCGAGATTTTCTTTTATGGTTTAAATAAGGAGTCACAAAACGAGCTTGATTTAGCCGGAGGGGGAAACTTTATGTACAAGTCAACAAACGAAGCACAAATGGAGGATAAGTTGGTAATAACTTTATCGAGGGAATATCGAGACGATGGTAGAGGAAGAAGATCAAGGGGAACCGTGGCTCAAGTGGAATGTAAGAACGATACTTCCATTATATTGAAAGAGATCAAGGCGATGGCATACAATTTCGATAAAAGAATGGATTATCTGGAGAAGGAGGTACATGTGATCAAACATGGTTGTGAGAATTATGGAGGACCGCATTATGCTAGCCATTGTAGAATGGAGGATGCCAATTACGCACAATATGACTATCCTAATCGGGGAGCAAATTGGCAAAAACCGCGAAAGTAACTACAACCGTGGTGACAATCGTGATAATGGATGGCAAAGAAACAACACGAGATCGCCACCAAGACCAAGATATGATGTCAATCCACCGAAGGATGAAGATGATCAAAGCTTGAAAGATCTAATGAAGACGTTTATTCACACCAAAATACAAAGAATGAAGTGGTGACAACTCAAATTAAAGTGTTAAACGATCACATCGAGCAAGGTCAGAGAAATCAGCAAGCGGCAATGCAAAACTTGGAGAGGAGATTTGATCGTATGAACGATCGTTACTCACATAGGCCACCGGGTCAATACCGAGTAACACGCAACCAAACCCGAGACCGCAAAACAATCCAAGCACTTCAAACAATCAAGGGTCAAAATACCAACCTCCTGGAATGAGAGAAGAACACATGAACGCAATCATGACACGTTCACAAACAAAGTTTGGGGGGAATCGAGACGAAAACGAAAACAACAGAGATTTTTTGGAGAATCTGCCAGGTAGTGCGCCGCAGCTCTCTCCAGTGCGACGCAGTACCTGGAATTCTGAACAAACATAATTCGAAAACGATCACGGTGCGTCGCAGCAAGTGCCTGGTGCGCCGCAGTCTGCAACAAATCGCGAAAAATCTGTTACGAACAATTTGGTGATCGAGGAAGATGTACCACAGGTTCATTCTAAAGCCAAAACACCAGCACCAGTGGAGGATCCACCGATTAATGCGTACAAGCCACGAATTCCATATCCTCAACGTTTAAGGAAGGAAAAAATAAAGGAACAATACAGTAAATTTTGCGAGATGATTAAACTCGTTAGTATTAACGTTCCACTTGTTGATTTGATTTCAAGGATGCCGAATTACGCAAAGTTCATCAAAGAACTTATAACGGAGAAAGGGAAGTCATCGGAAGTACAAGCCGCTTTCTTGAACGCGGAGTGCTCGACTTTGGTGAAGAACACAACACCGCCAAAGTTGGACGATCCAGGGAGTTTCCTTATTACTTGTAATTTTAGTAAGACCTGTAGTTG
Source organism: Senecio squalidus (assembly GCA_910822075.1). Classification (NCBI taxonomy): domain Eukaryota; kingdom Viridiplantae; phylum Streptophyta; class Magnoliopsida; order Asterales; family Asteraceae; genus Senecio; species Senecio squalidus. The sequence continues at coordinate 30,175,936 of CAJVGC010000589.1, forward strand.
TAGTGCATTAGCCGAATTAGGAGCTAGCATAAATTTAATGTCATATTCATTATATGCTAAACTTGCTTTAGGAGAGTTAAAACCTACTAGAATGGGTATACGTCTAGCCGACCGATCATTTCAATACCCAATAGGAATTGCCGAAAATATACTAGTTAAAGTAGGAAAATTCACTTTCCCCGGTGATTTTGTAATTCTAGATATGGAGGAGGATTGTCATGTGCCACTTATATTAGGTCGACCATTTTTAAACACCGCAGATGCTATCATTCGTGTCAAGGACAAGGAGACTTCATTGGGGGTTGGGGACGAGCGAATTAAATTTTCTTTCGATAAAGCTCAGAACCATTCATACTCAACTGATGAAACATGTTTTCGTATTGATGTTATTGATGATATGTCTGACTTAGATGTGCAGGAAAAGCTTGAAGCGGAAGTTGCGGTTGAAGATGAGAAAGAGATAATGGCAAGTGAGGAAACAAGCGATGAATTGCTAATTGATGATGATTTTGATCTTATATTGACAAAGGAACTTGGAGCGTTTGAGAAGACTTGTTCGAGCATGACATTTGGGAAATCCGACCCGGATTTAGACTTATTAGAGATTGAATATTTAATAAATAATCCGGGTGCAACGTTATTGGAAGGAAAAATTCCATTTGAGGAAGAGCTCGAAGATTTTGATTCGATTTTGGAAAAGGAGCTAGCGGAATTTGAAAAGTTTAATCCACACATGAAGAATGAGACATCTTATCCGGATTTGGTTTTACTTGAACTCGAGTATTTAATAAATAATCTGAGAGCGTCTTTGTTGTTGGGGGAAAACTGTCAAGGTATATATCACGATCCGTTTGATTTATTTTCTTTAAATTGTCGAGGGAAGGAAAATGTTTTGCAGGAATTTGAGGATATCGAAAGTGATACGTCATGGAGTGAGTTTAAGAAGAAGGAATTCGATGTAAATGGATGTGATGACGGATGCAAATTCATGATCCGAGAAGATGACATATACTATCTTCTGAGGCTCGAGAGTGACATGATGCTTGGGTGAATCGAAATAAGATTCTCGATGTTGGAGAGGAAGCATCAATTTTTGGCGATCATTTTGGACGTGAGTCGAAGAAAGAATTAGTACGATTTGGAAAACACGTGGGAAAGAAAGAAGAGAGAAATCTCTCCAACATCGAGAAAGAATGGATGAATATTTTTTGGACTTTGGAGGATTAATGGATGAATATTTTTTAAACAACTAAGACCATTTTTTTTTTCCTTAAACGTGAGTCAGGTTTAATTTTATATTTATTCTTGTATAATATAGGGACCGGTTTTGTAATTTAACGAAGAGGTTTACCAGTGCTTCGCAGTGGGATCAACACGAACAATTTATGACCAAGTTATAAATACGCAAAAGAAATTTAAAGATGTTCAACAATATAGGAGTTATTGATCCGTTTCAAAGGTGTAATTCAAATCATAATGAATAATCAGAATAATCAAAAGATACTAATTTTATACGGAGGAATCATGTTTTTATTATCTTTCAAGCCACTACTTTAGATTCCAGTAAAACATCATTCCTAAACATCAACATGATATCAAAAGTAAAACATCATTTCTAAACATTAACATAGTATTATTCAATGCATCGTCATTCTTTATTAATAGTAGTTTAATAATATTATATACCAACTTTCAATAGTGTATTTAAATAATATGGTAATTTTTAGACAGTAAATCAGTTTCCCTCCACCTTCCCACATGTCAACTTTTAATTCGTATAATAATACAAACCTTCGCATTTCTACACCGTTACACGTACGTTTAAAAAAAATCAATTTGACCACAATCAAGAAATATCCACCTTCAAACATGGCAATTTCAGCCGTAACCCGCGGAATAGTTGTATATATACATGTTATTATGTATTCAATCTCGAAATCTACTTCATATAAATCATATTACGACTTCATCTTGCGTGTGTAATTATCGATGGTTCTAGGAATCAAAACCGAGCTAGACAATAAGTTACAAATAGTAATGACATTATCTATACAGGATAAAAGTTTCGTCCTACCCCAGTTCATTGATACAGTGTCTCATATAAAGGTTTTAAATATCATAGGTATTGGTGATTATCCTTCTCAGCTACATAATCTTTCGTCGATAAGTTCTTTGAAAAACCTAAAAAGAATCAGGTTCGAACATGTTTCCATTTCTTCTATTCAATCTATTTTTGCATTTCAAAATCTACGAAAACTTTCCTTTGTTATGTGTGAGATAAATAATGCTTTTGCTACCTTTGAGTCTTCTAAGTGCACGTTACCAAATCTCACTGATCTTGAAATCGATCGATGTTATGATCTTAAGGAACTACCATCAGGAATATGTAATCTGGCTAATTTAAAGAAACTCAGCATCGCCAATTGCCATGAGCTTGATGTTCTTCCTAAAGAGTTGGGATGCATGTCAAATCTTGAAACTTTAGAACTTCATTGTTGCACGAAATTAGAAGAATTGCCCGAGTCCATTGGAAGTTTGCATTATCTGAGTTTTATTGATATATCTGATTGTTTGAGTATACGTGTTCTGCCTGAAGAAATTGGTGACTTGTGTGGACTGAAAGTGCTTAAAATGAACGGATGTCGGGGGTTAGACGAGTTACCAATGTCCGTGAACAAATTGTGGCATTTAGAAGATGTGATATGTGACGAAGAAACATCGTATTTGTGGATGGATATGGAAAATAAACTTTATAATTTGAAGATAAATGTTGTTGAAGAAGACAAGTTTGAAAGCTTTATGAAAATCGTTCATTAAGCATTCTTGATGTATATTTGTATTTTTATTTCATTTGTATATGGTTTATAAACTGTTTCAAAAGATTTATCAAATTATGTAATTAAATATGAGGTTGTTACAAATGTAAATTTACATACGAAACTCGTCGGTTGTTCAAAAAAAAAATATACGAAACTTATCAAAAATTATATCTATGGTTTTTATGTTATTAAACACTTCATTTGTCATATATTCATCAAGTGAGAAATGATCCCGAAAATACACGAGGTTGTTGTTTATAATTAATAAGTTATTAAAAATCTATCCGACAAATATTCCATTAATTGTTGTAAAAATCCTTTTAAAAGTGTTGTAATAAGTTTAATTTGGTCTCAAACCTTAATAAAGAGGTCAAGTAGACCTAAACTATCGTTCGACCGAGCTTAAAGAAATGACATGTTTTATACTACCCCGTTACCAAATATGATATTTAATTGGTACACTTTGATTCAAATAATCTAATCTAACATGTGACGCTTAATATATATAAAAGACAATATAAATACACACTTATATCATAATTACTTTTAAAATAAATCACAAGTTTAATTTATTGTTATAAAAAAAATCAAAACTTGTGCATAGCATGAGTCGATATTACTGCTAGTTAAGAAAGAATTAATTCTAGTTAACATTGATTACTATATTTTAGTTTGATTAATTTGTCTTTATTAGTTAAATGAAACCGGTCGGGATCAACAGTGCATATAAGGGATTTTAGTCACGAGAAACGTCGATTTTGCGTTCTCCAACCTTGTTATAACACCAAAGCTTGTTCTCCTTGACAAGAAAAAGAATTATGTGGCAATGTATTTAACAATCAAAATACTAATACAAAAGATAATTGTTTTTTTTAAACAGATAAAGATAAAGGTTTTTTCTTGTTCAACCTATAAAAAAAGACAAGTATTTGACTCAAATATACCTTAGTTAACTGGGCTATCTCCCTATCCGTTTCCAAACTCTTTTTCTGGTCATCTAAAGATGTTTATTTAAGAAGTTAAATCAGAGATCTCTATAATGACACCGAGACGTATTACCCCTAAGTCTTAGTAATGGTTACCTTAGTGATGCTATGTGTGTCGATCGTTTTGTAGAAATTTTCTAAGTATAGTAATTCCCAATTTAAGAACGGTTCAACTATAACGAGTCATTCAATAACCAAAGTTTTAAGGGGTAAATCTACATATATTGTATCATAATAGGAATCACTTTCACTTTGTAATAAATTAAATTTTCCTTCCATATGGGCGCCTTTCCTCATAATTTCTTTTCTCTTTATAAAACAAAAACACGAATTTTTACACTATATGACACGCACCGCGTCAAACAAAGATTCATTCTCGATCAAACTCCAAGAAAAATCCAGGTTCATACATGGCAACTTCTTCATATGTATATTGTATATATACACGGTTGCTACTTTTATTCATCCATATCGAAATTCATTTCATACGAAATCATATCAAGAGTTCAACTTCTGGGAGTTATTAATCGATGGCGATACAGAACAAGTTACTAAGAGTAGTTGCAAGGCAAATGATACAAAAATCCAAATTCAAAAGGCTACTCAAACATAATGGTCGAAATCTTTGCGAATTTCAAACAAATGAAAAATCCCGGAATCATTTTCAGAACTTTCCAACAGGTTTCACTTATTCTTATTCATTTATTATTCACATAAGAATGAGAAAATTAATTAGATGTAATCTTTAACTGTAGGTGAAGCATCCTGCTCAATTTGGTATGACCTAAACTCCCCTGACGTCGAAGTATTGACATTTAAGATAAGGAGTAAAAGTTTCGTACTACCTAAGTTCATTGATAGAATGTCTCAGCTAAAGGTTTTAAAAATCACAGGCGATGGTGATTATCCTTCTCAACTACACAATCTTTTATCGATAAGTTCTTTATCAAACCTACAACAAATAAGATTCGAACTCGTTTCAATTGCTTCTATTCAACCCATTTTTGCATTGCAAAATCTACATAAACTTTCCTTTGTTATGTGTGAGATAAATGATACTTTTAGTACCTTTGAGTCTGATTATACGCTACCAAATCTAACTGATCTTGAAATCGACCGATGTTATAACCTTAAGGAACTACCATCAGGACTATGTAATCTTGTTAACCTCAAGAAACTCAGGATCACAAATTGCCATGAGCTTGATGTTCTTCCTAAAGACTTGGGATGCATGTCGAATCTTGAAACTTTAGAACTTCATTGTTGCACGAAACTACAAGAATTGCCCGAGTCCATTGGAAGTTTGTGTAATCTAAGGTTTATTGATATATCATATTGTTTGAGCATAATTGTACTTCCTGAAGAAATTGGTGAACTATATGGACTGAAAGTGCTTAAGATGAGCGGATGCAGCGGGTTACAAGAGTTACCAATGTCCATGAACAAATTGTGGCATTTAGAAGATGTGATATGTGATGAAGAAACGTCGTATTTGTGGATGGATATGGAAAATGATCTTTATAATTTGAAGATAAATGTTGTTGAAGAGGACAGGATTGAAAGCTTTATGAACATTATTCATTAAGCATTCTTGTAATCTTTTTGTATATATGTTTGTTTTTTATTTATTCATTGTATATGGTTTAATAAGGTAATCGATTTATTTAACCATGTGAAACATGGGTTTGCACCCGACAATTCAACCTCCTCATATACAAATTCCGACTCCCCTTCGATGAAAGTCAACCCCATCCAACCATTTTCATAATACCGATATATTTTAGGGGAACCATAAAAAAAACCTCTATGTAATCAACCTCATTTTAATATTCAAGAAACCCAGGTTGTTTTTATATTTGAAGATGGAAAAGATATACAACTTAGATCAATTTTTTACTTTTTGAATAAGCTGTCCATTGGTTAACCCAGGGGCTAAGGTTGTCAATTGGTACATCTATGGCCAAATACAGTTTAGAATGGTTGCCCCTTCTATATTTTCTCACAACATAAATAAACATTTTATAAAAGCAATCATTGAATTTGTGAACTACATAAACTAATCCGACAAAATTAACCATGAAACAAAATTCATAAAAGACATATATTTTTTCATTACTTTGACCGCGTTAAAAAACAAAAGAAATTGGGTCCACTTTCAGTTTGTTTTTCTTATATAACGGATTTATAAACTTATCTAATTTTTTATAAGTTTATAATTCAATTTTTCTCGACCTATAAGGTTATTAAGTTTAGTTTATAACTTATTTGGAGCCTTAAGCTCAAATTAATAAATTCATAAACTGCAAAAATAAACTTATAATCTTATAAAATTTTACATAAACTCGTAAATATATTAAGCCGAAACAAACATCTCCTCAATCTTAATATGTTATCTCAATGGAAGTTGAACCAATTTTTAATATAGAGAAACAAATTTGCTAATTACCAAAAATCAGAATTAATAAATAAAATAATCATTCAATATTTATATTTTTCAAAAATAATTACTTGATTTGTGACAAATTTCTTGCTATATTTTTTTGTCACGAGAAGTATATTAAACATAATCAGACCAATAAAAACTAGAAATATCTTCGCAAAAGTGAATATTGTCGTGAGACTCGCGATAATTTGTTCTAACTAGTTTACTTACCCGCGTAATACGCGAACAATATATAAAAAACAATACATTGCTAAACAAAAAACATAACTTATACAAAAAGATTAATAAAAAGTTATCAATCACGTAGACAAAACGATTATGTTAGCAAATGTTATGTTGTTTCATTTATTCTCTTCAAATTTATGCAATTTTTTTCTAAGAAATAAATGTGGATTTTAAGATGAGAATATTATTTTTAACTTCAAAATATATAGCTATTGACGATACTTGTAAGGCAACTTGGGCATTTTGTCAGGATGGACTCGAAGTTAGAAAAAAACAAACTAAAGAGAAATAAAAATATACTACATGTTGTATTTCAATAATGTCATGTAAACCAAAAATAGTCAATATATGTGTTCGTCAAATTTATATCAGTACAATATATGCAAATGCATATGTTTTGGGTTAAGAATTAAACATCTACTAAATCATATATCAACTAACCGTACCTAGGATAACTGCTTAAGGGTCGTCATGTTAAAGGGAAAAAAATAATAGGTTACAAAATTAAAACTAAAATAAAATAATTATAATATATACAAAACTAAAAACATTGCATAAATGGGAGGGGAAAAAAACTAGTGATGTTTGTCGTATATTATGTTTTTTCGTTTATACATAAATCACCAGAAAAACAATAAATTGTATTTGAACGAAGAAAAAAAATATTTAAAAGATATGTGTTTCGTATTTTTTAGATATTAATATAAAGTAGAAGTGTTTGATTATTTAAACTTAAAGGTTTATTAGTTTTATTTAAATATTATTAAATGCTTAATTATAATGGTTAAATTAATTAAAATAAAAGTTAAAACAAAATTTATAATGATCACATCATCAAAATGAATTAAAGTTAAGATTATTATTTATGTACTTTGTCAAGTAGCGTTTTATTTCTCTCTTTTATTATATATTAAGATTAAGATAAGATTATTATGTACTTTCGTGGCAAAAAAGTATTGCGAAAAATCCGTCATAAATCATATTATTATTTTTAAAAAATACAAATATTGGGTGATTTTTTGGTTATTTGGTCATCGTATTTATTAAAGAGACCAATATAGTAAACAACGAAATTAAGAAGTTATTTCACGCACAAAAATTCAACCAAAGTTTTACTAACTTACCATTTTTGTAATTTACTAATTTCCTTTCCATCGCATCACCTTCCTACATACTTAGTTTTATTTCTTCAATCTCGAAATTCACCTCACATAAAACCATATTAAGGAGTTCAACTTGTACGAGTAATCATTGAAGGCCGAAGGAATCAAAATGCCGCGGTAGAGAATCAGTTACTAAGGCAAATCATACAAAAATGCAAATTTAAAAGGCTACTCAAACATAATGGTCGAAATCTTTGCGAATCAAAAATGCCGCGGTAGAGAATCAGTTACTAAGAAAATTGTTTATATGTAATCTTTAACTACAGATGAAGTATCTTGCTCAATTTGGTATGATTTAAATGCCACTTAAGTCGAAGTATTGAAATTTAATATACGGAGTAAAAATTTCGTTCTACCTAAGTTCATTGAGAGGATGTCTCAGCTAAAGGTTTTAAATATCATAGGCGATGGTGATTATCCTTCTCAACTACACAATCTTTCATTGATAAGTTTTTTATCAAACCTACAATAAATAAGATTCGAACACGTTTCAATTTCTTCTATTCCACCCATTTTTGCATTGCAAAATCTGCATAAACTTTCCTTTGTTATGTGTGAGATAAATAATGCTTTTGCTGCCTTTGAGTCTGTTTATACGCTACCAAATCTCACTAATCTTGAAATCGATCGATGTTATAATCTGAAAGAACTACCTATAGGAATATGTAATCTTGTTAATATCAAGAAACTCGGGATCACAAATTGCCCTGAGTTGGATTTTCTTCCTAAAGAGTTGGGATGCATGTCAAAGCTTGAAACTTTAGAACTTTATTGTTGCACAAAACTAGAAGAATTGCCCGCGTCCATTGGAAGGTTGTATAATCTGAGTTTTATTGATATATCTGATTGTTTGAGTATAAGTGTACTTCCTGAAGAGATTGGTGGCTTATGTGGATCGAGAGTGCTTAAGATGAATGGATGCCGCGGGGTACAAGAGTTACCAATGTCCATGAACAAATTGTGGCATTTAGAAGACGTGATATGTGATGAAGAGACGTCGCATTTGTGGATGGATATGGGTGTTTCAATATAGCAACAAACAAAGTACTCAAAGTTAAGAAAGAATTAATTCCAGTTAACTTCGATTACTTTATTATAGTTTAATTAAAATGTAGTTATTAGCTAAAGTTAAATAACACCACCGTTCGGGATCAAGAGTGCATAGAAGGAATTTTAGTCACGAGGAACGGCGACTCTGTGTTCTCCAACCTCGTTACAAACACCAAAGCTTGTTCTCCTTTGCAACAAAAGGAATATTTTTGGAAATATAGTTAATAATCAAACTACTAATAGTATAAGTTAATACAAAAGACAACTGTTCTTGTTTAAGAGCATTAAGTTTCTATCCTATTAAGGTTACAAGTTGACATTTTCCTTGTCGTCCAAAAGGTTTTAGGATTGAATGAAAAGGACACGAGAGTCGTATCATATAGTATGGATTACATAGTCGGCATTTTGTTTGCATTCAAAGCAAAGTTAGGCTTAAAGATGAAACAGTATACAACTTTTTCGGTATGATACCTAACTTATTATCACTTTGAGGTCATCGATTTGGCTGTGTCACCTAAAAACAGATCCAAACACACAAAAAAGATCAACTTTGGGACAAAATGCCAAAGAAAAGAACATCAGATTATGAAAGACTTGTAGTGGAAACAATGTCGACGAAAACAATATCCTCTTTTTGAAAAATACTGACAAAATGAAAAACAAATGCATAACTCGTTGAACCTTCTGAGTAATAAAAAGGTATTAATGAAACAACGTTGAGTAAACACAAGCAAAGTAAGCAACACAGGATCAAAACCAACCCTCCATATTGTTATTAAAAATAGATATATCACAATATTTTCGATACAAAATGCTTGGCACTTAGAAACAGGAAATATGAAAATGAAGCGAAAAGAAACAAGAAGATAAGGCAGAATGCAACAAATTTTTACGAAAGTAAACAGAAGGGTTGTGTCCAAATCTAATTCAAACTTTTTTTCAAATCTCCCTCCCAGTCAGGCTTCATAATTTGTTCGAGGATCCAAATCTCTTTACAAGAGTGTGGTTTCCGCAATCATTGAGGTAACGACATATGGATCCATGTTGGAAGCGGGCCTTCGGTCCTCAAAGTAACCCTTTCCTTCTTTCTCGGTGTCTCTTCCAACTCGAATAGATGCTCCACGGTTTGCAACACCCTAAAAGTAAACAATAAGATCAAAGCTTTTTGGATAAATAAAATGTGAATATTATAAAGTAATAATTAGTCTATGTGACATGATATATACCCATAAGAAAGTATTGATATCGGCGGTTTCATGGTGACCAGTGAGACGACGTTCGTTTCCTTCACCATAAGCAGCAATGTGTTCTTTGTGCTTCAAACCGAGCTTTTCAATAGCTTTCTTGATCACCTCATATCCTCCGTCTTCCCTCATTGTCTTCGTGCTAAAAAATTAAAGACTATGGTTATGACTTATGACTAAAATAAACATAAAAAACATGATTAAAAACCTTTAGAGTTGAATTTGTCGTAAAATACCTATAATTGGTGTGAGCACCAGCACCGTTCCAATCACCCTGTTCAAATATTGAAATCTTTAATTCACAAAATTCCCAAATGGTTAAAACTTGAAAAATTGCAAGTTTTTCAACAAAAACTTACCGGAATTGGCTTGGGGTCAAATGAAACAACCACTCCCGCAACCTCAGTAATCCTCTGAAGAAAAACAACAAGAAAAAAAAATACATTAATGATGTCAAGAATGCCATTATACATATAAAAAAAACGAATACCATTTAGAAGATATACAATACCTCAAGAATGTAACGGGCGACCCACAATTCATCACTAGCAGAGATGCCTACAGATGGTCCAACTTGAAATTCCCACTGTTTACAAACAAGAAAAATCGAATTGTATAAAGATTAATGATGTAAAAATGGTCAAATGTGATACGGGTGTTAGTTGAAATTTTCTAAACTTTACCTGACCGGGCATAACTTCACCATTAATACCACTGATGTTGATGCCAGCATAAAGACAAGCCTTATAGTGAGCATCGACAATATCACGTCCAAAAGCCTTATCAGAACCAATTCCACAGTAGTATGGACCCTAAATTGAATTACATCCATGAATATAAAGTTACAAAGAACTATTCATCACATGTTCAATTATGAGTCGGAAAACAACAAGATTGATGGAATACCTGTGGACCAGGGAAACCACCAAGAGGCCAGCCCAAGGGCCAGTTAACATCCTTCTGCAACAAGGTGTATTCTTGCTCAATTCCATACCTATTATTAACATTGAATAACAAATCAAATAAGCTCACGAGATAGTGTAGATTCGCAATATGAAGGGTGTAAAGAAATAATACCATGTAACCTCCTTTTCGACTATTGGGTTGCTAAAGATTTTGGCAGCAGCACACCTCTTGTTAGTCGGAATTGGCTCACCCGCAGGGGTGTAAGCATCACACATCACCTACATTACACAAAATTTTATAAAAAGTTACAATATTTAAGTAAATATTAAGCCGATTCTTGAAAATGTACCAAGATATGGTTTCCCCTTCTGAATGGGTCCTTGAATATAGCTTGTGGGCTGTTTCATTAAATAAACACACGATTAACATTAAAATTATCCAATACTTTCGCCAACAAAATACATGTTTAGTTTGACGAGTACTCACTAGAGAATGACTTCACTGTCCTCACCGGGGGCTTGCCCGGTCGAAGATCCATCGTAATTCCACTTTGGGAGCTTCTTCGGGTCATTCACAGGTCCGGTGAGAGTCTAAATTCACAACAACAAAATCAAAATCAAAATCAAAATCATTTGAATGAGAATTATAAACCAAAATAAAGAATGAAATAAACTTACCCTTGCTTTACTTCTAAGATCCATTCCTGATCCACCAATCCTATTTCAAATAGCATGGAACTATTATTAGAAAAACAGCAAAAAAAGAACATGGGAAAAACAGAGTATTTAGTTAAAAAAAAACTTAAACGAACCATATATATTCAGCTATTATTTTATCGGAGGAATCGGTGAGATCAAGGTTAATGAGATCGGTGAGATAAGCCATTAGATTAAAATGAGACGGAAAACAGAGGATAGAAAACAGAGATAATATGAGAATTAAAAAGAGGTTGAGTTAAGCCTTTTTATAGTGTAGCTTGCTCTCATTTTTTTTTATTATAATATGAATACCGATACTTTCATTTTGCCAAAAGGTCGGATGTTTTTAACTTTTTAAATAAATATAATATAATGCATTAAACTAATGGTTTATAAATTAGTTTTAAATCTTTTTAGAAATTCAAAGGATAAAATGTAAAGGAAAATATAATTTATATTTCATATAAATATTATAAAAATTAAACGTTGATTAAAGATGCCCTTTCTTAAAAGTTAAACAATTTTAATGCTTACATAATAGATGATTTAAACTAGTGATTTAAGGCCAGAACCGTAGTATGGTAGAGCTAATAATAAGATTGTGGGAATCATCGATTAAAGCAAAATATGGCCGGAAGGAAAGACACAAAAAAAACTAAGTGCTAATATTTATTAGAAATGTAAGTAATTTATAAGGAAAAAGTCGCTCATAATAAATAATTTACAGTGTTACGTATGTATTAAGCACTAGCATAAACCGTTGTTATTTAACACAAACGTCATAAACTAGACACATTGAAGGTCAACGACTCACAAATCAAAACATTGGATTCTTTCCTAAAAAGATTTATATGTAAATAGTAAATCTTTATTTCATTAATGAAACATTTATCTCTTTCTAAATCACCTATATTCTTATTATCGTTTGCTACCCCATCATACATTATTTGACTTGGGCGTTCGAGTACTATGCGAAGGTCTACCCGTATCCTTTAACCCCCTTTGTTTTGTGTTTCATGATTATTGGACAAACAAAGCAGTCACTTGTGATTTTAAAAGACAATGTCTAGGTATGCCTAAGTGCGTCTGGAAAATGGTCACGTCGTCTTTTGCTACTCGGTCGACGTCTTAAGTTGAGGCCACCGCCTAAACGTGAAATGAGTATTAGGAAAATTATGTCTCTTCTTTTAGATGATTTACGGTATGGGCCATTCTAAATAGGGTTTAATGGACCTTTTTAAAAGATCGTTTCGTGAAACCTTATTTTATAGAGTTAATTACATAAATCGTTCCTATGTTTTATTCAAAATTAAGGATTTCGTCACTAAGTTTAAAAAGTTGCATAAATCATCCAAGTTTAGAAATTAATTACGTTTTTCGTCCCTAATTTCTAATTTCCACCCTTAATTGGGGCAAACCTTAGGGACCAAATCCGTAATTGAGGACAAACTTTAGGGACAAAATCCGTATTTGGACCAAATCTTAGGGACGAAAAAGTTAATTAGTTTCTAAAAGTGGATGATTTATGCAACTTTTTAAACTTAGTTACGAAATCCATAATTTGAGATAAACCTTAGGGACGATTTTTGTAATTAACTCTTTTTTATATATGTGAGTACGTGTAGTATTTATATAATCTTGTTATGTAGAACGGATATTTAAGTATGTTTGAACATTTTCTTGACAAAAATGGTATATAAAGTTGATATAACTCATATAAATATTTGATTAAACAAGGATTCTTATTTCTGTTAGATGAACGTTTAACACCTATCAACTAACATCTTTATATTTTGACTCATATCGTTTCGAAACGTGTAACACCTTTTAAAACCAAGCGGTCACCAACTATCAACTCAACCATTTCTTTTTATCTACTAACATTGACACCAACAATAATAATACGTTTTGTTTATTATTTTTTAAAAAGGAAAAACATTATCAAATTATACATGCAAAAAAGTTCCTATACGTTATGTCTCATGACCAACTTACTGGTTTTTTTGTTTTTCTCATTGTTTACATTATATTATCATCCACTGTGATTTGTGAATTAATAAAAGTGACTAGCTCGACTTGATAAACCAAGTAAATACAATATTTACTCAAACCTTGTAAACTTTATTTTAATAGTATACCGGCACACCCTTGTCCTATTGAACTTGGGTAAGGAGGTGATTTGTATGTTGTTAAATTGGTTCTGCTAACTTGTTTCCTAAATGCAATATTTAAGTAGCATTGAATAAGACCGCTCCCAGCGGAAGAAGCAACGCGGCGTTTTCCCCCCAACAACGCCGTTAACGGCTGGGGGACGCCGTTCCGGCGGCGTTGTTGCTGCCGTGTTGCTCGAGCAACGCGGTGTTGTTTGATTTTTTTTTTTTTTTTCCTTTATTACGATACTTTTGAATTTTAAACGAAATAAAGATAGTAATTTTACAATAAATAGAGAAAGAGATCGAACCAGTTTGGGAAACAAACCAAGAAAAAATGGGGGAGAGAGACACAGGTTTCTGTTTCTGTTTGTGTTTGGGAAAGAAACCAAGAAAAAAAGGCCTTTATATATTGATACTAATATAAAATATAATAGGACTTAATTACATAAATCGGGTTTTATTTATTTTTATGTATTTTTTTTTTATTTTTTTTTATGTAATGGTTTTTTTTTTTTTTTTTTATGTATTGTTTTTTTTTAATATTAATCTAAGTTTATTTTTATTAATAATGTTTTAAAAATAATATGAGAAAAAGAAAGAAAATGAAAAATAAAAAAGGTGGTGGGTCCCAGTTTTTGGTGTTATGAATGGGGGGTTATGTTATGTTATGTTAAGTTGGTGTTATGGTGACGTGGCAACGAAAAATGGTGTTATTGGTGTTACGATTGGGAGTGGTCTAAGCCATATCTCATTTTAAAATTTCCTCAACATTTTTTCTTATTAAAAATGTAAATTGTAAACTATTAAATATAATTTTCAAGCAATTTTTACTTGTTAAATGCATTTTATCATTTATTTTATAACATGAGTTAGTCAAACTTTTATTAATTTAATGTCGAACTTAGTCAGAATTTTTTTTTATATGTGAACAAACTGAAACAAATTTATCAAGTGGATATATTTTTATTGTTTACGTAAGATCAAAATTTATAAAAACATTCAAAAATAAAATAAATATAATTACTTTTTAAATTACGAAAAATATTTAATAAAAAAATTACATATTCTGATATGTTCTAACTCCGCTCATGTGTCTGCCCGTCTTATTGTAACATACTCCCTTTGTCCCAAAAAAAATGTCAATCTTTCTATTTACGTTAGTCCCAAAATTATTGTCTTGTTTCTAAATAGATAATTAAAATGAAGTAACTTCTCATTTTACCCCTAAAAGGTTTTAATTTTTTAAATTAAAAAAGTAACCGATTTTTTTAATGTAGGGGCAAAATGATTAATCTAATAAAAATCATTTCATTAACTGTATCTATCTTATTTTGACCGATTTTTTTTTCCAAACACTTTTTTTTTTAACAGAGGAAGTTGTTTTGCTAAAGAGAACACCACCTTAATTAAGAACGCTAAATTAGGCTAAGACTATGCGGAGTGGTTAAGGGTAAGTGATGATGATGTGGAGTGATAGAGGTGATTTGTAGGAAAGAGAGTGTGATTTTAGGAAAGAGGGTGTGATGATGTGGAGTGATAGAAAATGGGTGGAGCGGTGAGTGATGATGTGGAGTGATAGAGATTATTTTATTTTTTATTATTTTTTTTTATATAAATGAAAATTAAAAAGTCGTATTTTTATTAAAAAAAAAAAAAAAAAAATACTACAATTTATTTAAAAAAAAAACATGCTACAATTTATTAAAAAAAAACATACTACAATAAAAAAAAATACTACATATCCGAAAAGTATTTTGCGATGAGCTTTTGTTTTTCGTTCTCCGCTATTATTCGATAAGGCTCCTCGAGATTACTAATGTCCTTCATGATCGTCTTTAATGCTTTTGCTCGCATTTTTTCGTCGATTTTTTCATTAAATTCCCCGAACTTTTGTGTCATCAACTCGAGTTGTTCTTCGGCCCTCGAAGAAGATCCGGTTTTGCCCTTTCCTTTGCGCGCTTTTGCTTTTGCTTGATCTCTACCAACGGGTCTTGGAAGATCTTGCTCCAACACTCGAAGCTCATCATCATCATCATCATCATCATCATCGTTGAGATCGAATGAAGTAAAAGGCGATATTGGAGTGGCGGGGCTACTACACTCCGATGTTTTAGACCTTTTTGAGGACCCTCCAACAATTGGTATCGGTTGACAAACCGGGCTTTTCAATATTTCCCAACACGCGTAATGTGGGAAACCCGTACCCATTTTGGTGCGGTATGTCAACATAGCCTGTTCGACCAACATTTGATCATTTTGACCGCTTGTTCTAGATTGTTGTGCTTGTCGCATAATCCCGTTGAATTTTTTTACTTTTCGGGATAAATCGGTCCACTTGCTCGATATCATGTCGTTGGTACGATGATAATCGGGATCTTCTTGTTGCATCTTGAAGAAGAATTGTTCCCGAACCTTTCCCCAAAAAAGGGGTGAAGCTCGATCTCTTCCATAAACGGGGTCTTCGGATGTCGACGACCATGATGCGGAAAGTGTCACCTCTTCCCGTTCGGTCCACTTCTTTTTTTCGCCTTTGCCTCTTTGCGAATCGGCTTCCTTCTTCCTATGTCGCCGGTCCGCAGCTTTCTTCCCACGGGACCTCATATTTTCCGGTTGAGTTTCCGGAACAACGTCATCGTCTTCGGAATCTTGTGCTTGGCGGTTACGGTCAACGTCAAATGGAGGCACATTTGGAAAATCGCCAAAATTGAGCAATTGTTGGAACGACCCTCCTTGGTATACCGGGTCTTGGTGAGGTCTTTGTGATGGTGGAGTTTGTTGATAAAATTGTGGATATTGGTTGGGGTTTGAAAATTGGTTAGGGTTTGGAAATTGGTTTGGGTTTGGAAATTGGTTAGGGTTTGGAAATTGGTTGAACCATGGGTTGGGGTTTTGATTGTTGAACCACGGGTTGGGGTTTTGATTGTTGTTGGGATCCATTTGATGTTGAATTGTTTGATGTTGAATTGTTTTGATTGAAAGAGTTGAAAGAGTTGTATGATTTTTTGATGTTGAATTGTTTAAGTTTGTGTTTAATTTATAGAAGTTTTTTTTGGGTTTTTTTTTATGTTGCCCGTTGCTTCCTTTCTCTCAACGGTCTCATGACCGTTGCTTCCTTTCTCAAACGCGCAACACGCCGTGACTCAGAATACGCCTGAGCCACCACGCCCTCGATAACGCCCTAATAACGCCCCACCGGAGCGGTGGGGGTGCGTTATAGACGATGATGTGGCGTTATAACGTTC
Organism: Senecio squalidus; assembly: GCA_910822075.1. Classification (NCBI taxonomy): domain Eukaryota; kingdom Viridiplantae; phylum Streptophyta; class Magnoliopsida; order Asterales; family Asteraceae; genus Senecio; species Senecio squalidus. The sequence goes on from CAJVGC010000589.1 coordinate 30,192,865, forward strand.
AAAATTTTTACCACTCCGCATAGTCTAATAGTGATAGTGTATTTACTTTGGAGTTAAATGTTTTGAGGTTCCAAAAGGTATAGGAATTTGTATGTGGAATAAAAGAACAAAATGAAAGATGTCGTGTACGGAAAAGGACTCCGTATTGAAGTTTCTAACGTGTCGGTGAAGACATAGAGATGACTGACACGTGTCAATCAAAAGATAGATCCATGCCATTGTTAACCAAACACCACCTCGACTTTACAAATTATAAATAAACTAGCTTAATACCCGTGTGATACACGGTATGTATAAAATATTTATAATAAAATACACCGTAAAACAATTACTTTTCAAAAGTAGTAGCAAAACTAAGTTCAATAATCGTGTTATAATTAAATGTTTATTAGATGAGTAGATAAAAAGACATAAATCATTCAACCACCGACGATTATAAAGGAATATATGATTAATTTTCAGATCCACACTAAATCTCAATGAATGTATTTACATATATTCCTAGAAATCATTTATAAAGAAAAATCAAGTATCATAATCAATGTAGAGTTTAAACTACAAAATCAAATGTATAATGTAGCAGCATACACAAATTCTTTGATAGTCCTCACAGATCATGAAATTGAATGAAACATTATTTAAGTTTCATCGCTTTTGGCAAACAAACAAACCATGATAAACACTTATGCTTATTCCAGATGACAACATACAATCCCTCACTATTTCACTAATTTTGACCATAATGACCTACACAAGACATACACATATTTTACCCAATTGAACCGTCAACATACTTTCTAATCCATGTAGGGAAAAACCTTGTCGTATCTGTCCACAATGAAACCTGAACATATCAAATATTAACACATATCAGGTTATGTTTAAGCATTTGAAACAGCTTGTGATTCTTTTAAGTTTTAACCCGTTTGAGCCAGTCGACAAAATCAACCCGTTTTTATGTAAATGGGTCAAGATTACCTGGTGAAGCAATCTCGTTTTTTTTTCCCTGTACATGTCCCCAAAACATATGTAGATCCTAGGTTGCCATAAAAAGAAAGAAAAATTAATCATTCTACACAAGAAAATAGAAAAGGAAACATATCTTACCTATTAGTCATACCGATGAGCAACACATTATTAAGTGCTTCCACACTCTGTCTAGCTACAAAAAAAAATCTCAAACTCAGAGCTTCATGTCATAAAGTAGTATTGTTCCTAATAATATCATATTTTGTTCATTATAGAGTAAGACTTTAAAAGGTTGACCCAACCTTTGTAAGGAGATGATTGGGGATACTATCATGCACCCAAGTGCCATCCAATTTTGAACCTCTAGAACTGCATCTAAAAAAAAAAGATTATAGTTAACTGTATTTGGAAATGGACATAAAATAGGCAAAGAAGTCAATTATGAAAGTATGGAAAGGAACTACCTTATAAATTGCATCACTTTAATCGAAAATGATAATCACACGTAATCACTTTGATACCCTGTTTCAATTTGAAGATGAGGGTATAAGAACCGAGACAAACTATGTTTCATGATTAAACTCTTACTTACTTATGTTACACATCATCTCTAAAAGAAACATAAATCAAAATAAACACCTTACTCTTTTATGTTCTTGATTAAACACAACTTTTTCCCATCATGATAAAATTTATTCACTTACAAAACCATCATATACAAAACCTTCATGTGAATAAATGAATCTGTAAAGTATGATTTAATTTAGTCTAAGCAATGTTTTCATCATTACAATTAGAAATTCCTAACCAGACTAATGTTCCTGAAAGCATCGTCTTCATAACTTAACCAAACACTTTGTGTTCATCTGCAAAACATTGATTAAGCAATTTATTGGTATTTAAAAAATGTAAATTGAAAGCGGTTGAAGAAATGAATCAAAGGAAGCAATTAATCTGAGATCTAATCAAAGCAAAATTATACAGAATTCAAACATATACAAAAAAGAAAGCAAATGTTAAGAAATTAATCCCATCAAACATATACAATATAATACGTTTTTACTTACCACTATCATAGATTATTAAGCAATGTTTGCAAATCAAAATAAACAATGATTTAGAAAAAAGCAATATATCACTTTTGATGTGCCGATACCTTCTTAGTTCTCCTCAAAGCTTATTGAGAAAAATCCATCTAATGAGTTCACTTATTAGAGTGAAAGAAGAAAATAAATTGTTGTTATGTAGCAAATGATGTAGCACTGAAATACGTTAAAAATAAATTGTTGAAGGATAACAAAAACAGCTATTAGAGTGAAAGAAGAAAGGTACCTTTATGATTCTGGTTAAGTTCATGCATACCAATTAGCATACTTGATTTACATCATCCACATCAAAAGAAAACATAACATTAGCAACATAAATTTCAACTGATATAAATACTTAGGAGAACTTAGGTATGAAATTAGCATATCCTAACCTCGTAAACACAATCATTAAAACTATCAGCCGAATAACAATAGATTTATTTTAATCAAAAGTAAAAGGAGACAAAAGTAAAATCACTAATCTTGCAAGGATTTGAAGCCGACGAAGAAGAAGAAAACATACCGTCCACTTTTTTATATTTCTTCAATCAATTGATATATGTCATCCCATCATAATTCTAAAATACCCCAAAAAAATCCAAAATCAAAACCCGAAAAATGAACGTATTACTCCAAAAGCTGAAGATGATTCGAATTAAAAAAAATAAATCTATAAGAGTAATTTGAATTTAGAGAGCTCTTGAAAATGGAGTGGATTCAATTTTTGTTTTATAATTTTCAGATTGCTGGTATATGGACGAATTTGAATAAGAGGAAAAAGAATGAGAGTAGGAATATGAAAGGATTTTGGTGTAGGAGATATCAAAATTGTTAAAAACGAAGCAAATTTAAATTCCTTGAATATTATTTGGCAGTGAAATTGGTTGCTTGTATTCCCGAGTTCATAGCTTCTCTTTGTAAGCTTCCATATTGGCTTTTCTATTTTAAAACCAAACTGATTAATTAAATTATAAAATAATAAACCATGACATCATCGGATATGGTACTTACCTTACGTGGACAACCTTATCACTCGCCACATCAACCAAATGACATCATCTTACTCTCTCATTTATTAGATAAAAGAGATTTAAAAAAGTGATATCCATAACCGAGGTTTACAATAAGTGATAAGATTCTTTTCTCACCCCTTGTTTTTATTTTGTAAAAGCCTATGTTATTTTTTTTAACTATCACAAGAGAAGCAAAATAACCTTAATCAAGTAGAAAACCCGCTATTCAAACCTGATTTAATCTAAATATCTTCACGTTGACTGGGATAGGAATGGGAACAAGAATTCCGCGAACCAGAAACCGGGTATGCGACGGGTATAGAAATACCCTCGCGTCACCAAACCTCTATATGTACCCGTACCCGATTAGTATGAAGTATCGAAGAAGAAAAAAAATATCTAACTATACTATAAAAACAACTCTAATGTTTTTTAGGCATCCTAGAAGATTGACAGATCAGCACCCAAAATATTGACACATAGCATTAAAATTAAAAAACATGGCTTCAAATTCAAAGTTAGGTTGGCTTCAAATTCAAAGTTAGGTTGGGGTAATAGTATCTAACTGTTGGAAGAGTGTCTCAAAAGTCTCAAAAACCCATCAGTCCATCACCCATACGCAACCTCCCACACCTTTACATCCTTTAATTACATGCCATTTTATCCTGCTCACATGATCATTCGCCATATCTAATCTTTTTTTCTTTTGGTTTCTTTTCTTTTGTCTATTCAAGATATTGATACAAATCACACATACGTTCCTACTATGGTAGTTTAATGTTTGCCTCATCTCAAATAATTATCAATTTTCAGTAATTTAGAGTTATGTAAATGGATTATTTGTTCTGATTTTTAGCTTCAAAATTGGTTTGCATAGTATCTGTGTAGCTATATCGATCATGAGATGTTTGAGTTTTGCAGCTTCTACAAATCCAACATGATGAAGCGTTCTTAAATAGTACACAATGTGTCAAACTTATCACCCATTCGAGGTATTATTTACATTAGTAACATTTTCTCAAAACTTTTTTTTTTGTCCTTTTTGTTCCTGATAATATTTTAGGATGAGATATAAGGGCTCGTCTTATATTCATGTTATTAGACTCAAATTCTTTGCAGCTTGGAATTTTTCGAATTTTCTATTTTTCAAAGTGGACATCTTGAGACAAATGTTCGAACTTGAATTTCGAATAAATGCTCTACAAGTAAGAATACTCTTTTATAATAACTTTGCATGCACATAATTATTTTGTAAGTTCTAAATTCCCTATACTATGATTTTCCTTACTTATTCAAGATACAAATAAAAATATGCGATTGATAATTATGTAGTTCAGAGTAGTACAAGTGATTTAATTGAAGAAAGAGACTTCTTTCGTGATCCTTTAAGTCTCAACTCAAAATGACGATCACATTTTGTATCTTCTGGACTTGGATTTAAAGAAGATTATTGGGGTTTTAAAACCTGTTATGATTTAGCAATATAATAAAATTGGTTTCATTTTGAATTTATATACTCGTGATTCACCTAATGCATTTGTTCTCTTATTAGCATGGGGATTAATAAGCTTTATAGTTTGATAAAGGTCAAAATAGGCCTTATAGTTTAACTTATGGTTTTTCAAATGGTGTAGTTATTATGAAAATGTTCATATGATTTTTAGTTTCTATTTCAAGTTCAAGCAAAACTTTGGATTGAGATGTCAAAAGCTAGAGGGTGAGATTTAAGTTTTATTAATTGGAGTGACGAGGATTTATTATTTGTGCGTTCAGGCAGATGTTAGAAATGTATCTATTCATTAATAAACATTTGAGAAAAAAACAAAACTTTAACAATTGAAACTCACAAAAAGTAGTATAGAAGAGAGTCAAACGTCTTTAAATAAAACGGTATAAATTTCAACTACTTGGACAACTTACTATTTAGTCCTAACTTTGCTAAAAAATTTATACACTTAATTGTATAAAAAATAAAATAAATGAAAATTTTGTACCTTATTTAATATCGTAACCCAAAACTCAAACAAAGTAATTTTCATAACATTTACTTATTAATATGAATATATTATATGTTTCGGTAAAAGAAATTAAAAAAAATGTAACTTAATATTTTATTTAATTGATTTAAAAATTAAAGAAAACATTTGATTTTCAATAAAAAGATATGCGAAATAATAATAGACATCTAAAAGAGTATAATAAAAAACATACAAAGACTGTTCTGTAATATTTTAAAGTTTAAGTGTAGCGACTAATTGGTCTTTTTTAAAAACTTTAAAAATATGTTTTTTGTAAAACTGTTGATTGCAGGGCTTGAATTTGGGTTCGTGGGGTGTGTGACTTACCATCCCGGTATCAAATGCTTTTCTTATCTAAATTTGTTATATATATATATATATATATATATATATATATATATATATATATATATATATATATATATATATATATATATATATATATATAAAAGACAAATGACATTGTTCATGGAACATTGTTATTTGCCAAATTATATATATGAAATGTATGTACTCTCTAAGTATTTCGAAATTTCAAACTCCTTTTAAAATATTTTGTCCTTTATTAAACTTTTCACTTAATCAATTAAAAGGTTCACCATTGAATCGAGATTCTTTACCCATGAGCCATGGGTTATGTATACTAAATGACACAAAGTAATATTCTAATATTTATATGCTTTGAGCGAAGCTGAATGAGCATGTCTAATGATAAATGAATACCTCTACCTTATCTTAATTTGAAATTTGAAATAATTAAAAGGTTGGGTTTCTTTCCTCCCAATATTATATATTGGTCATTCATGAAGTTGGTACACTTATTTAAATTTATTGAATAGTTTTTATGTTTAAAACATCAACTTATCAATGTATGAGTATTTTGATGTAGTGTGGTATTCTCTTCACCATATTAACATAATCCTTATCATTGTATTAGTTTAGTTGATTATTTATTTGACCACAATTGCGTTTCCTATATCAAATTCGTAAAACTCGGCATAAACCAGCAACAGTTGAACATCTTAGAACTCATCGTAAACCTGACAGGGCTGTGCTATGCACAGCCTTTTAGTTTCCCTAGTATATATATACAAATATACAATACCTTTATTTTAAATACATAACTCATATGTTCATGGTTTTGTTAAATTTTATTTTTGTCTATTAGATTAAAAAATTAAAATGTTTTAATGTATGCTTTCAGTTTTTTTAAATATTAAAGTATTAATTTCATATTTAGCATATCGGTTAACTGAAAAAAGTTTTCCATTTATTTGGTAGTACTCAAAAACCATTTATTTGATCATGTTTCACTAATTTAATTTCATGCGCCAACTTATATTGTCCCCATTATATTAATTCTTAGAAGTTTTTCTATACTATTATGGTTAAGTGAAAATATTATTATACAAACAATGATAGTTTTATAATGTAAAAGAAAAACAATTTTCGATTTACCGTGAGGACTCTTGATATTTGGTGGGGATGGGGATGGGGATGAAGATTGAATGATATCTTCTATAAGGATTGGGACGGGATGAAAAAATACGATCCCGCAAATACCCGATTTGTTATCATCCTTAACACTGCGAAAAATTGTCACTTGTAAATGTGTATAACTTGTATATATCAATAACTGAAAACAAATTTAAAACATCGCACTAAAATATATTAGAAAAAAAAAATGTTTTCACTAAAAAGGGTGTATACGCAAGTGATATCTTCACAGTTTCCTTACTTGTTAGTGTGAACTTTTTTTCCATATTTTTTTAGTACGAAATTTTAAATTCTTTTTTGGCACTTATAGATATGTATAATTTGTACATATTTATAATTGTGATAAAATTGACAAATTTTACATATTTTTAAAAAATTACGTAGAATAAAATACTTACGGTCGATATTCTTTTTATACTGAAATCATCATCACACATATCTATGTCTTGAATATGTTTCAGGTTTGAATCACTTTAGGAAACAGGTTTGAAAACCATGAAATGAATACTCCACTTAGTTGTGTACATTTGATTCACCCTTCCCTACTAACAGCACCCGGAGTGATAATGAGCCACAATATGGGTTGTGGAGGTTGTGGGGAAAAAAGATGATGACGTGGCAGTGAGAATGTGGGTTGTGAGATTATTGGGTTGTTATGATAGGGAGGGTTGTGGAGGTTGTGGGAGTTTAATTTTTTTTTTTTCTTAAAAGATTTAAATAAAATAAATAATACATTTTATTAAAATAAAAAATACAATACAATAATTAAAAAAAAAAAACAAAATACAATAATTAAAAAAAATTACAATACAATAATTAAAAAAAAACACAATACAATAATTAAAAAAAATTACAATACAATAATTGAAAAAAAATTACAATACAATAATTAAAAAAAGCTAACGTTGTCGATAGTTATCCGGAAGTGTCGAAATGTAGGCCACGAGATCCTCCCGGAGTGCGTGGTGTGTGGGTCTGTCTCTAACCTCTCGGTTAATCCGGATACGTTCGTTGATTCTCTCGTTATAAGTTCTCGGAATGGGTACCGGAGGAACATACCATTCATCGGCATCGCATATCGACCGTCCGTTGTCTTCAACGATCATGTTGTGTAATATAATAGCCCCATACATAACTCTTCTAAGTTTGTTCATCTTGTAAAATCTAGCGGCATGTTTTATAATACCCCAACGACCTTGAAGAACACCGAATGCCCGTTCGATATCCTTTCTCGCACTCTCTTGAAAACGTTTGAATTTTCGCTTAGGTTCTTCAAATGGGTACGAGAAAGCTTTAACAAATGTCGACCACTCCGGATATATACCGTCTGCAAGGTAATATCCTTTGGTGTACTGGTGGCCGTTGACGGTGAATGTGTAGTCCGGGGATGAGTCGTTGAGCATATCATGAAACAACGACGATTGTTTAAGCACGTTGATGTCGTTGTTCGACCCGGCGACACCGAAGTAAGCATGTCATATCCACAGATCGTACGAGGCAACAGCTTCCAACATAACCGTTGGATAACCATGGTCACCTCGTGTGTATTGCCCCTTGTATGCATTTGGACATTGATCCCATTTCCAATGCATACAGTCTATGCTACCAAGCATACCCGGAAAACCGTGAACCTCATCGTGTTTTTGATATAAACGATAAACATCATCTTGTGTGGGGGCTCTTAGATAAACGTTTGTATATAGATGGATTACACATTTTAAAAAATTATCTAAGGATTCGGTTGAAGTTCTTTCAGACATTTGTAAATATTCGTCGAAGGCGTCCGGAGTAATCCCGTACGCCATCGCACGAATAGCCGACGTGCATTTATGCAAACAACTAAAACCCATTTTACCCGTTGCATCGGGGCGTTGTGTGAAATATTTAAAATAGTCGGGTATATGTTCTACAGAGTAATTAGATATACCTTCGACTATTCGGAGGAAAAGAGGTCTTCTCATACGAAACCGTCTACAAAAATATTCATCCGGGTATACGCTTTCGCCGGAGAAGTAATGTCGTACCACGTTTTCGTTTGATTCGGCGCGATCGCGGTTGATATAACGCCTTTTCTTTTTCACCGTACGCCGAGAACTTTGCGCCTCATTTTCTTCCATCTCCAAAGCTTGTACCGACATGGCTAGAACTTGTAACAATTCGGAGTCGGAAGATGACGAATCCGAAACATCGTGATCGGTTGAAGAATACGAACTCATTTTTTGTAATATGGTTTATAGGAAAATATTGAGATAGAAAGAGATTGAGAATTGGTGTGATTTTTTGGTTAGATTGTGGGGGGTATTTATAGGTGAATTTGGAAAAAATAAAATAATAATAATAATAATAATAATAATATATATATTAACGGTATTATTACCGTTTAGAATAAAAAAAAAAAAAAAAAATACAAAAACTCGAGAATGAGCCGTTGTTGGCACAACGGTCGGCTGACAACGAGCCCACAACGAGGGGGTCTCGGTGTCATAACGAGCACAACGTCGTTGTGAGTGGACAACGAGCCGATAACCCCCACTCTGGGTGCTCTAATGACCCAAATATAGAAGAAGAAGAACAAACTCCCTGTCTACATGTTCTTTTTTTATTCTTTTTAAAAAGATATGGTTTTCATTGTAATACGAAATATAGATTCGTAACTGTTAGAATAAATGTGTACCAAGATATGGTGGCGACTATATTTTCATATTTGTATGACAATCGAAGAGAATAAAGGAACACATAACTCCATGACATGTATGTTGGTGTATGTCTATAAGTTTGGATTTGCGTATAAACAAGTAAAACTAATAAAGTTAAACTGACACCATTTTAGTTACCAATAATTTGTTAACTACATATATCTAAACCGATAAAAGGTGCAACTAAGTCTATGTTTTACTTTGGATTCTTTCTCCGTTTTATGTATCATTTTGACGGGTTATGCTATAATGTGAAGATTTGAACAAAATTGGCCGGTCTCGTAAAGGTTGAGTTCATGTTAATATGGCCATGAAATGTGACAACTAAGTGAGAACACAACAGATATACATGTGCAGCTAAGGAATATCATTAGATTGAAATATATAGTTGAGAGTAGAACCTTTATATCAAAAGTGCACCCACAAGAAGATTAGGCTCAACAAGAATCCGAAGGAGACTCCCCAGTTTGAATTCCATGAGAAAGCCCTCCTCTTCCACTTTGCTAGAAAGGGTTACCCTCCTTTGGTCAATGACCCTTGGACCATTACCCGGCCTCATATACCTTTTATGTAGGCCGTTGTGGTCGTCAATAAGAGCAATAGGCAGGCTCAGAATCTCTTGTGATCTTGAATATGCAAGAATTGTACTAATCCGTATATGTTTATGTAACACCCTTTTTTTAAGCAAGGGATGTAACTATGTATTATTAATATACTCCTGTAGAGGAGGCTAAAAATTATAGCTACAAACTGTAGGTGGAGATGAAAAGTTTGAGCTTTTATTCCGGAGATTTTATTTTCTAAGTTGTGATATTCCACGCAAACTCAGTACCCTCTCCGTCAGAATTTCGTTATCTGCTTCATTCTCAAACTGCTGTTTTGAAGTTATAAGATACAGATGGAACTTTAAAGAAAGGAAGATGGAGAGTGTGAGTGAAACGGCGTAAGAAGAACGAAAGGAGTTTGTATTGATCATTACTTTCAACCTAGTTTCGGGTTTGAAGCCGCAAGTAGTCAGTAAGGAGGTCACTCAAGCGGGTCAAGAAAGCAAGCTAGGAAAAAATCATCAGGTGATTTTCATACAATTTCCTAAACGGGATACATTCACACACAAGCATAGCGAGTAAAAAAGGATCAAAACCAACCTTCCATATTGTTATTTAAAATAGATATATCACAATATTCCCATGGAAACACCATGGGGGAAATCTCAAATCGCCTATCTAGCATTTTCGATACAAAATGCTTGGCACTTAGAAACAGGAAATATGAAAACGAAGCAAAAAAAACAAGAAAATGCAACTACTTTTTACGAAATTAAACAGAAGGGGGTGGTGTCCAAATCTCATTCAAACATTTTTTCAAATCTCCCTCCCAATCAGGCTTCATAATTTGTTCGAGGATCCAAATCTCTTTACAAGAGAGTGGTTTCCGCAATCATTGAGGTAACGACATATGGATCCATGTTGGAAGCGGGCCTTCGGTCCTCAAAGTAACCCTTTCCATCTTTCTCGGTGTCTCTTCCAACTCGAATAGAAGCTCCACGGTTTGCAACACCCTAAAAGTAAACAATAAGATCAAAACTTTTTGGATTCATAAAATGGTTTAAGCAATTATTAGTATGTGACATGATATATATACCCATAAGAAAGTGTTGATATCAGCGGTTTCATGGTGACCAGTGAGACGACGTTCGTTTCCTTCACCATAAGCAGCAATGTGTTCTTTGTGCTTCAAGCCGAGCTTTTCAATAGCTTTCTTAATCACTTCATATCCTCCGTCTTCCCTCATTGTCTTTGTGCTAAAAAAATCAAGATAATGGCTATGATTAGAATAAACATAAAAAACATGATTGAAATACATCTAAAGATAAATAGTCGTAAAAAACCTGTAATTTGTGTGAGCACCAGCGCCGTTCCAATCACCCTGTTCAAAAATTTAATCTTTTAGTACCCGAAATTACCATATGGTTAAAACTTGAAAACTGAAACTTCAATTATAGAAAACTAACCGGAATTGGCTTGGGGTCAAATGAAACAACCACTCCAGCAATCTCAGTAATCCTCTGAAGAAAAACAACAAGAAAAAAAAACACATTAATGATGTCAAGAATGCCATTAAACATATAAAAAAAACGAATACCATTTAGAAGATATACAATACCTCAAGAATGTAACGGGCGACCCACAATTCATCACTGGCAGAGATGCCTACAGATGGTCCAACTTGAAATTCCCACTGTTTACAAACAAGAAAAATCAAATTGTTTTCGGATTAAAAATGTAAAAATGGTCAAATGTGATACGGGTTTTAGTCGAAATGTTCTAAAAATTACCTGACCGGGCATAACTTCACCATTGATGCCACTGATATTGATGCCAGCATAAAGACAAGCGTTATAGTGAGCATCGACAATATCACGTCCAAAAGCCTTATCAGAACCAATTCCACAGTAGTATGGCCCCTAAATTGAATTACATCCATGAATATAAGCTACGAAGAATTATTAGTTTCATGTTCAATTATGAGTAGGAAAACAACAAGATTGATTAAAAACCTGTGGACCAGGGAAACCACCAAGAGGCCAGCCCAAAGGCCAGTTGACATCCTTCTGCAACAAGGTGTATTCTTGCTCAATTCCATACCTATTATTAACATTGAATAACAAGTTGAATAAGTTCATTTTTTATGAAACAAATCCTAAAAACCGAGAGAAAGCGTAGATTCACGATATGAAGGGTTTAATACCATGTAACCTCCTTTTCGACTATTGGGTTGCTAAAGATTTTGGCAGCAGCACACCTCTTGTTAGTCGGAATTGGCTCACCCGCAGGGGTGTAAGCATCACACATCACCTATACATTAACAAAATTTTATAAAAAGTTTCAATGTTTTAAGTAAATATTAATCCCTAAAAGTATGATTTTTGAAAATGTACCAAGATATGGTTGCCCTTTCTGAATGGGTCCTTGAATATAGCTTGTGGGCTGTTTGATTAAATAAACACACGATTAACATTAAAATTATCCAATATTTTCGCAAACAAAATACATGTTTAGTTTGACGAGTACTCACTAGATAATGACTTCACTGTCCTCACCGGGGGCTTGCCCGGTCGAAGATCCATCGTAATTCCACTTTGGGAGCTTCTTTGGGTCATTCACAGGTCCGGTGAGAGTCTAAATTCACATAAACAAAATAAAAAATAATTAAAATCAAATCAAATCATTTAAATGAGAGTTATAAACCAAAAAAATAAAACACACAAATTAATAAATAAACTCACCCTTGCTTTGCTTCTAAGATCCATGCCTGATCCACCAATCCTATTTCAAATTAAGCATTACAGTTAACTACAAGATTAACTACATACTAATGATTCTTTGACTACCAAAAGTCAAACTTATAAAAAGTGATTTTATTATTTAAAAGAATCAAAAACATAAAAGGAAAAACATGTCCAAGATCAATACTTTTCATCAAATTTCTTTCTTTTTCATAGATTCCATTCACACCCATATCATAAATCTAAGAAACAAATCACTTCTACATGATTTCTATGGATTCAGTTGACTTTTATTGACTTTTGTTTACCATAATCACTTGGAAAACAATAACTCCTAATGTATAAACATGTAACTACTATGAAACCCATAAAGATTCCACATCAAACTGTAAGATTCATAAACAGAATCCATGAATGAATGAAAAAAAACAGAGAAATTTCAGGTGAAAAAACAGGGGAAAAACAGAGTATTTAGTAAAATGGTCAAAATCAACAAAAGTTGAGAAGAAAAGAAACGAACCATATATATTCTGCAATGATTTTATCGGTGGAATCGGTGAGGTCAAGGTTAATGAGATCGGTGAGACAAGCCATTAGATTAAAATGAGACGAACGAAAATATTTGAAAAACAGAGTAATATAAAACAGTGAGAGATGATGAAGGAACTGTGAATTGTAAAGAGGCAGAGTTAAGCCTTTTTATAAGTGTAGCTTTTTGATTATAATAATATAATACAAATAATTCAATTTGCCAAAAGGTTGGATGTATCATTTTTTTAATATTTATTATAATTATTATTTAATAAATTAAAGTAATGGTTTTATTAATTATCTTTTAAATATAGTCTTTTTTTGAAATTGAAAAGGATAAAAAGTGATAAGTTTGTTTTCTATAAATATTAAACAAACATGTGATTGTGATAATTTTTAGGTGTGATGAAAAGCGATACAATGTGCAAAATTATATCATAAATAGTCTTTGTAGTGAATGTTGTTATACGCACAAGGGTGTACAAAAGGCAATTCAAGTATAGTAATCATATATTGTGTAAACTTTAATCCTGAGTTGTTTATTCGGTTTAACAACTCTAACAATTTACTTTTATTGATTATTTGTAGCATAAGGTTTAGAGACACAAATTAACGAGCAGGAACGACTAAAATATAAACAATGAGCTAAAAGAAAAAGAAAAAAAATAGAATCGGCCATGAGACATAAAATGGTTCCCTTATATTACAGAGGAATAACATTGTGTATTATCGAAACATCACATAAAACATTAGATTAAGAGCTTATTATGTATTTTTTTTGCATTCATGTTGGGTTGGAGCTAAAATTCTTTTATATAATTAGGTTTGTTAAAGGACCGAACACCCTTCAGTCCCTCTTTAAAGGGACCGAAAACCCCAAATGGACATACCCTTGTGGTGCTAATTAAGTTTTCACGTATAAAAATATACGTCCCTAGAGTGGTAACCTTTTGATTGAGGTCATGCCACATAAAGACGGAGATCAAGAGTTCAAACCTTATTCATGACCTTTAACCAATTTATTATCTGATTTATCTTTCAATTTTGGTCGTGACTTCGGTTGATGAGAGAAAAGGGTAAGATACCATTTATTAGAATTATACTTTTTGAAATCAACTGATTCCGTTATGTTTTTGTACTAATTGGTACTAGTATTTTAGTACGTCCCTTTTTATCTTTTTTGGAAAAAACACTATATTAGTTTATCACATACAATTTTTATAGAGAAGTGATAAATAAGGCCTCCTCGGCCATATAGTCAAAGGTGATTTTACGGTTTATGTATAAGTTAGTAAACACATTTCTTTAAATTGACGATAGTTTCTTAACGAGCTTCACTTTTGTAAAGATTAAAGTATAAAAACTTAAGCATAAGTTTAATTTGTCAATAAACCATAGTCATGACTATGGTTAGGATATTATTTGTTATTAATATTTGTTATCGATAAAACACGAACAATCAAACTCGAAGAGAGAGACACACAGAGTCCGTTATCTTACGGTAACATAACCAACCTAAATTACTACCGCAAAATTAGGCTAATAGTAACAGTGAATTTACTTTTAGGGTTAAATGTTTTCAGGTTCCAAAGAGAGATTGGAATTTGCATCAGAAAGTAAAAAACAAAATGAAAGATGCCGTGTACGGAAAAAGGACGGTCAGTATTGGAGTTTCTGACGTGCCATAGAAATGACCGACACGTGTCAGTCAGAAAGAAGATCCATTCCATCATTCACCAAACACCTCGACTTTACAAAATTATATAAAAAATTAAAAAAGTGATAGAGGCTCAATAGCCGAGGTATTACTGATAAGTGATAAGATTCTTTTCTCACCCCTTGTTTTTATTTTGTGAAAAACTATGTTCTTTTATTTTATAAAACGGTCTTTATTGTTGTACGAAATATAAATAGTTTAGGTAATGATAAAAGTAAATGTGACATATATATATAAAAGGATTAATCATTATAATAATCACATATCACTTACATTTTACAAAAATAATCGTCTGATTCACGACGAATTTCTCGCGACACTTTATCGTCGCGAGAAGTACATAAAACAAAATCGGATCAATAACGCAAAAATGAATATTGACGCGAGAAATGTATAGTGTCGCGACAACGTGTCAAATTTTTATTGGTCTGATTAAAATATGAGTATTTTCGCGACCAAAAAAAATGTCGCGAGAAATTCGCCGCGAATCAGGTGATTATTTTTGTAAAGTGTAAGTGATAGGTGATTATTTTGGTAATTTGCTCTATATAAAAGTTATTAATCGAAGAGAATAATGCAACACATAGTGTACTAGTTAGTAGGGGTTCAAGATATTTATGGAGGCCGTAGTAAACGACGAAGCTATAAATTTATATTTGATGATTTATAGGGGGTTCGGAGTATATTATTTTATGATAATTTCGAATTTATTAAAACATCTCAATATATAACTAATAAATGATTGAAACAATTCTTGAGGTCCACATGGGATTTTATTAAAACAACACATAAAATATCTATTATTTATTTTAATCAAATATTAGTTAATTTTTAAAATTATCTTAATCCTAAAGCAATAATGTTTATTTAATTAAAATTAATTAACTTGGTACTTATCACATATAATTCAAATATTTATTAATCTAAATATACCAAAAAACAAATATGATAAAGGTCTTGGTTTGAATAAATAAATTTATATTATAAGCAAACTTATATGAACATTTACTAACAAACTTATAAATTTTTCTTTAACTTTAACAATTATGGCCACAAACAATGTTTTTTTTAATCTTTCTATTAAATAATTATTTATTATCATTTATATTGTACCATTAAAATTAATTTTTCAATCACCGTACATCGTACGAGTATTAAAACTAGTTATATATAAATTTGGCTCGTTGAGAGGGGCCGAGCACCCTTAGACTCTCTGATGGAGGGATGTTGTGAATAAAAAGAAACCACACTAAAGAACAACAAGAATTTCGATAAACCCTAAACGGATGCCCAAACGGGACTTCAAGAGAAACTCTCTTTTCTTAATTTATCATCAAAACTTATTAAACTCTCAAACTAAACAACTTTATATAACCATAAAACCCTAAAAGATAACTTGAATAAAAAGATATATAATTAATATAAAAAGATACATAAGGACAATTAAAATTGTCATCTTTAACCCGTCGTCTTCTCGAGCGATCAAAACGTGACTTCAGATGTTAACCAAAAAACCGACGACTAAGTCAGAGGAGTTGGAGGCCTGAAGGCATACCCGCATCATTCTCCCCCTCTTGGAAAAAGACCCGTCTTCGAGTCTTGGTTTTTCCAAGTCTCTAACTCTGAATCTTTCTACCCCCCTCGTTTTCTTTAACTCCCTCCTCAAAAAGGACAATGTGACATCTTGATCAACCATTCAATAAAAATATTCGGGGACATCATCCTCAAATCACGCTACCGGAGGCAAAAGGATGCTCCTCTCCTCCTCACCTTCGTCCCAGACGTTAGGTTCGGATTCGGTTTCCTTTTTCAGCAACTCAACGATTAGTTCATTCTTGTAATCTGTCTGATGTTCCTTCATTGTTTATGGAGGTCTTCATTATCTACAACATGTATGTATCATTGGTTGATGGTATCGTTGCCTCGTCCGACGAATCTACAATTACCTAAATCAAAAGCCTTGCGTTAGTTGATCCAAACTTTTACACAAAACTTGTGACAACCGCAAATTTCGTAACACTTTTGCGTTTACCATCTACCGTTATTTTTATTTATTTTATTTTGACCCTATTATTATTGGTATTTATTTTGTTTCACGCGATATTGGTTTAGTCGGGATTTAAATGATTGTTTTGTCCTTTGTGACGTAAACGTTATAGTACCTAAGTGCCTAGCAATTATAAGTATTCTCGTAAGTTAATATTGGTATTTTAAAGCCTTCGTCTTTTCGAGAAAAATTAACGTTAAAAATATTTCGAAATTTACCCTCTAAATAAAAATCTATTACAAGGTTAGTCCTTTAACGGGAACTAACGGAATCTGTTACAAATTTAGTCATCCTAACGGACAAACTAACGGAGCAGTAACTGGGGTCAGTGCGCATCACATATGGCTTGTGCGCAGCACATAAGGCCTGTGCGCAGCACATAGTGCTTGTGCGCAGCACTGACCTGCAACTTCACAAAATTCCAAAATCGTTTTTGTTGCTTTTCTTGAGATGCCAAACCACATGCTAGCATGTGAAACCTGCCCAAATCTTTCCCCAAATGATATAAGATGAGTGAAATGTGGATCCTTGACCATATTTCACCATCTCTCATTCCAAAACTAAACCTTAAACAACTTTCTATTACTTTTCTTCATTTTGTATCTTTCTTCAACACAAATTCTCTCTAGTTTCTTATCATTTCCAGAAACTTTGAGAGACCAAAACCCCATTCAAAGGTGGTAATTGTGTTAAGAAAGATCATTGGAGGACATCTAAGTGATCATACAACTTTCGGTAAGCATTTCCTTCGAAAATTTCATCTTTTCTTACATTAACTTTCTTTCTATGACTCTAAGAGTTCACTAACCAAACTCTTGTATGTTTGCAAGGAGTTTATTCATCAAGGTTTCATCTTCAATCCATCTTGGAGTTGGAAGACTCCTAAGCCTTCGAAAATTTGGTAAGAAAGAGTTATAACAAACTTTTTCTTTCATTACTTTCTTCTCAAAAATCCATTCTAATACTTTGTTTCTTTCTTGTTTGGAGCTCTTTTCCTCCATATCTCTCTTTGGGAAACTTCCGGCATACCTTGGAGTTAGAAGACCTTCCCATACTTAAGTAACCGGTAAGCAAAACCTCTACGGTTATTTTTCTTACATTTTCTTTCTTCATAAGAAAAGTCATAATCTAACATACTTCCTTTTCCTTTTGTTTGGAGTTTTCCACTCTCCCTACTCCTCTTTAAAGGCTTTCCGGCAAAAGTCTCAAGACTTACTTGCTAGTCCAAGAACTTTCCGGTAAACTTTCATTTTTCTCATCTTTAAGTTTTCCTTTTTTTTCTTCATTTTATCACCTAATCTACCTTAAAACTTATTAATATGGTTAAAAATATATAAATATCTAAAATGTCACTTTGAAGCTTAATAATATGTTATGTAATAAGTCATTAGAACACTTAACCGAAAATGAGATGTAAACTTTCATAAACCGGATAATCACATAGGATTATTAGTAAATTCTTTCCGAAAATGTTTCCAACACTTTCATAACATTAGTGGACTTTAAATCTAAGTATTTTATATATATTATGTAATATATATAAACTTAACAAAATATAACTAAAACTTGTAAAAATCATGTAAATAAGTATATGTAAGTTTATGGATATATAATATAAGTTTAATTATAAGTTATTTGACTAAATAACTTTATCTAACAAACAGTAAATAACCACTTAAGACTTAAACTAACCTACCGTATCGAAAACAATTAAAACGAACAAGCTGTTTTGGGGAGAAGCAGTTGTGTGCGCCGTTCCTACTCCTAGGACGACGCAGCGAGCTTCCTTCCCAAAACAGGACGACGCACAAGCAGTCTGTGCGCCGTCCTGGCCTCTGTTTCGCCTTTTTCGCGTATTTCGGACATTTTTAAGCATACGTAAACCTATTTTAGTATACGTAAAGTATTATAAACTGATAAATATATGTTTTGGACTCAAAACATAAAACGCAATCTCAAACTATATATTATTTACCGTTATAAACTTTTAAAACGTCTTTTATCGTCTAAACGTTTATCTCTCCGAAAACGATTAAATCTTCGATTTTTAAACTTAAACTTTCATATAACTTTTATAAACTAATTTCTAAGCATATTTTACTTAAATATTCAAACTTATATCTTTAAAATATTCAAATTGGTCAAAGGTTGACTTTCGTTGACTTTGACTTCTCTTTTAAATGGTTGACTTTCGTTGACTTTGACCGAGTCAACTATCCTTGATATTGACTCTGGTTGACTTTGACTTAGGTTGACTTTGACTTAGTTGACTTTGACCATGGTTGACTTTGACTTCGGTTGACTTTGACTTTGGTTGACTTTGACTAAATCTAATACTCCTTTCAACGATATTCCTACTTTGAACTCGGATATCATTCCTATCTAATCGCATTTATAGACTTAAATAATCGATACTTCTAGAAGTCATTATCGACTCGAAATATCAAATACCTTTTTATTCGTCATTTCGCTACGACTTATCGACGGTGGATTCGACGACTTTAAACCTAAATATTTATCATTCAAACTCTACTAAACTCTAATATTTAATACAACGTTAATTAATACGAGGCTAAACCTATTACAATAGAGATACTTAGACCTTTTATGTCTTATGCTAGGGCACTTAGGCGGTGGAGTATTATTCTCCAGTTTGTGTCTACCCGACATACTTATCGCTGATTCGTGAGTTATTCGATGCCCTTTTACTGCTTTATAAACTTTACTTCGGGCATGATTAGCGTTAACTAAATTTTATTATATCTTGATTATGCATGTTTAGATTATGATGCCTTTAGATTTAGTGTACCTCACTTATACGGCCTTGGTGGTAGTATAAGGCCCTCGATTAAACACCTGTTAACTCTAGTTGAGCCATCGGTATTTATATATAGATCTATATGGGTTTTACAAACCCTCACCCCTCACTATGCGCAGGGATGTTATTGCCGCTACGTTTATCTCGTAACTACCTTAGTTGGACACACTAAGGCAGAGGGTTATTGTTGCCTTTACATTGTTGCCTTTACGTTGTTGCCTTTACATTACAATACGGTTCAGGTGTAGATGAATATCTAAGGTTTATGCATATATCATACATTGTTATAATTCAAGATATTATCCATTTTTATTATTGATTTCTAACTACATTTTCTAATGGGTCAAAATTCTTCAAAATATTATGTTTTTATAAAATACGAATAACCCACCAACTTTATGTTGACGTCGTATTTTTTAACGCTTTTCAGGAGGTTGAGTTTTGCATCGATTATGGAGTTACTATTTTTGCTTTGGGTATTGTATGGACTTACGAAGAGACTTAGCTAGACGTAGTTAGTTTCAATTTAGGCCATGTACTATTTTGCATTGTTTTATTTGTATTGTTGTAACTCCTAAACTTCATTTAATGTAATCTTATTGTTATAGTATTTATTCGATGTAATACTTGGTCTTCTGATACCTAATATACTGCACATCTCGGGTTTCCGCCTGCGCGGGGTGTGACAAAACTGCAGCAACTTCAGACAGTAATACTTACGGTATAAAGGTCCAATCGAAAATCCCTTATGTTAGATCGTGCGTCGATGAGTCTTGAACCACATATCCAAATTTCAGAGCGATCTTAAGGTGAACGAACCCGTGCCGCCAGTTTTTCCGCAACTGCGCAGATCTGGAACATGAACGAATTTGTGGGTATTTTTCGTATTGACATCTTCAAGTTGTGTGATTTTTACCTCTAACCTAAGTTCTGATACCAAATAATGCAGGGAATACTAATGATGAACTTTATTTTCGGTTTAGGATTCGATGAATATTCGTTATTAATTATCGGAGATTTTAAGATCTTTTATTTTTGGTTTTGATTTAATAATCAATTAGTAACTAAAATAAGTTGTCTTTCTTTTCAAAAAAACACACTTAGAAGTTTTAGGTTTTTATATCTCATTATTAGTTTTATGTTTTGAATAAAGTTAAGGAATAATTACCCACTCGGAAATCGTTTATTGTTCTGTGTTATACGTTTGTATGTGTACGACCATTTAATCATATTGATCCTTCATCATTTGGTATCAAAGCTATGGAACAAATGGCCGAACGGATTCCTCCTGGACGTGAAAGAGATCGTTGTTTTGTTTATCGTAGATTCGTCAGACGAGGTAAGGATACAACCAACCATCGGGACATGCCGTCTGCAACAACGGATACGAGAGCTCGAGATCCAACCGGACTCGCCGACAAAAGAGACGGAGTATGAACCGCCGTATGGGACGACGGTGAAATAGAGGTCAATTCTTTTGACGAGTATTATCAAGGATTTCATGGTGAGTTGCAAGCGGAGGAACTGAATCTAAACCTAGTGTCTAGGACGAGGGTGAAGATGAAGAGGGGTATCCTTTGGTTGGCTATCATGAAGTGTTTCGTGGTTACTTTTGCAAAAATTCAGAGAAAAATGAAGATACTTATAAATTTGTTAAAGAAGATATCAAGCCATTATGACACATATGAAGATGATGAACCTTTAAATGTCAAGATCGAGATCGATGATCAGATGAAGGTTCGAGTTATTCAACTTGTTTTCAAAGAGGCAGATTATAAGAAATTTATAAAGAGTAGTTCCTTACTAAACATCAAAAGAAAATATATAGATAAACAAAGTTTTATTTTTATTCAATCATTATTGAATGTTGTCCATATTCTTGGTGGTTGCAAAGTTGAACTCGACTCGAGGACGAGTCTTTTCGAAGAGGGAGGATGATGCATGGAAGACTAATGATAAACTCTATTTTCGCTTTGGGATTGGATGAATATTCGTTATTATATATCGGAGATTTTAAGATCTTTTATTTTTGTTTTTTGATTTAATAATCAATTAGTAACTAGATAAGTTGTTTTTCTTTTCAAAAAAACACATTTAAGTATTATGTTTTTATATCTCATTATTTAGTTTTATGTTTTGAATAGAGTTAAGGAATAATTACCCACTGGAAATACGTTTATTGTTGTGTGTTATACGTTTGTATGTGTATGGCCATTAAATCATATCGATCCTTCATCACTCTCCCTATCTCCGCCACTGTTTCTCGGCCCTCTCGAAGTACAACAGAATTTTATATAAAATTAACGTTAATATCATAAACTCGTAAAAGGGTTTTTGATCGGTCCTTAAGTTAAAGTTATGATTCCGTCCTTGAGATCATATACCTTTAAGGATGTTCGATAAAGAAAAGAACAAAAATCTCTACTATCTACTTTTCGATAAACTAAATATGTTTGATATAATATATATATATTATGTAGTAGCATAGCTTGAGTAACATGAATGTTTCCTTTCCAAACTATACACCTCCACATGATTTTATGGAGTCTAAATGTTTAACATGTGCATATTAATTTAATAAAAGTGTTACTATTCCGTATATAGCATCATTATCAAAGTTATCAATATCAATAAACCGTGCGTTACGTATAAGCTATCACCTATTAGGCTATAGCTAGTTGCAAATAATGGTAAAAATACAAAAACCATAGGTTTTGACATAAATCGAAAAATGCTAGAAATATATTTACTTTTGTCAATTGATACATGACATGTGTGTTGGCGGATGTCTATAAGTTTGAATTTACGTATAAACAAGTAAAACTAATAAACTGAAAGTGAAAGTGACACCATTTTAGTTACCAATAATTCGTAAACTACATTATAAGTTGAAAATTAACATTTATAAACAGGTTGAATAAAGTGACAAATTTATTTATGTTTGGTCACTTTTATATTTATACGTGTTTCAAGATAAACACATTTGGTGTATCACTAATAGAGATGGATATCGAAGATTTTACCCTCTTTGTTTCTTGTTATTATTAACTATTGTGTTTGACCTATATAATTTTTTATGAGTTAATATATAAAGAAATTAGTATATTTTTGAAAATGTTCAGTTTTATTATTAATTTTTCTTTTTTATTCAATTGTATAACTGTATTTTCATAAATGTTCGATGATGTAACCATATTTTACGAAAATGTTCAGTTTTGTTACTCTATTTTATTTTGGTTCAATTATATTATTGTATTTTTAGAAAATGTTTGATTATACTACTAAACTTTGTAAAAATGTTCAATTATATCACTCCCAAAACTGGTTACCTGGTGTTAGCTGGTTTGCATTATCCTTGTTATAAAATAATGTTCGATAATGCTACAAATAAGTGTTAATATATAAATAAGTTACTTTACTTTTAGAAAATGTTACTAAACTGTGAGAAAATGTTCGATTATGTTACTTTAATAGAACAAAATACCGTAACGCAATCGAAAATTTTCTCAAAATTTAGTAGCATTATCGAAATATTGAACATTTTGGCAAAGTAGAGTAACATATGTATATATTAACAATTATTTGTAGTATTATCGATCATTAGTTTACAACATGAACAATGCAAACCGGCTAACACCCGGTAACCAGTTTTGGGGATGACATAATTAAAAATATTCGCAGAGTTCAGTGATATAATCAAATCTTTTCTAAAAGTACATTAATACAATTGAACAAAAATAAAGTATAGTAATAAAGTTGAACATTTTCGCAAAGTTCGGTAATATAATCGAACATTTTTTAAAATACAGTAAAACAATTGAAGAAGAAAAAAAAAAGATAAAGTAACAAATTTAACATTTTCGAAAGATGCAATAATTTCATTGTATATTAACCCATTTTTCATCTAACTATTATCGCGTTGCCTGTGGTTACCTTTCTAATTTAAGAAAAATACAAATTGTAAGATGATATACAAAATTCTGTATAAAAAAAACTCTAACAAGTTGGGAAAAGATTTTGAGGGTCATGCATGATACGAATAAAAGAAATTCTTTGAACACGTTTAGTGTGGGGTTAAACAATAACCGTCCTTAATTTAAATTGACACCAATAAAAATTAAACACACAAATATATTGCAACGAAAGGTATTCTCATTTACCAAGTTGGAGGCCTACTTAATTCATTATTGTATGACTTTTAGATTAATTGATTACGAGCACTTAATTTATACGAATTTAAAAAATGATGATCATGTACGATTGTACGTACTCCATTTACTCATATCCTCGACCACTAAGTTTCATGGCTTATCTATTTACTAAATTACTATTTCTTTTAAAAATCATGATTCGTGTATACTCCATAAACTCACACTTTTCTTTTACCCGGCCACAAAATGGTAAACTACTTTTTGAAAAGTTTTCCACACAACTCAAAATGTTATTATAAGTTTTGATGGTTGACGTGCTTGTTTAACTAGGGACCATTGATAATGCATAATCAAATTTTTGACTTGAGATGATAATCGAATAAAGGGGAAAAGATAAACCTAACTAATGGGATTTGGTCGCAAAGTTTTTTTTAGTTTATTATAAATAAATAAAAAAGTGCAACTTTTGGAGGCAAATATGATTCATGTGATGATGCATTACTTGAAATTGTTGAGTGGTGATTTGTTTATGAAATGTATATCTAATAAGGAAAATCCAAATATAGGGTGTTTGTTTGATGGTTTTTGAATCTCTGTAGCGAGTATTAAAATGTTTGCATTTGTGTGGTTGGTGTGTTATAACAAAAGTTTAGGTATAAGAATCATTGATTAAAAGAGTTTGTTAATCATGGCATATTGTTGCAGTGTGTATAGAAGACAAACTCGTGAAACGCTTGGAAGACAAACCAATGCGTTGCAGCGGGAACACAGATGATGAGGTTAGTAGGGATTACCTATATTTATTGCTTAAAGCCTGCTGCCTGCAAGCAAGGCCATGGAGCAAGACACGCCTGTCAAGATTGTACAGCCTGTATGTCATTGCCTGACAGGCGCCCGCCTGACAGACGCCCTCCTGACAGGCGCCCTCCTGACAGCGCCCTCCTGAACGCGCCCTCCTGACAGGCGCCCTCCTGACAGCTCCCTCCTGACAGGCGCCCTCCTGACAGGCGCCCTCCTGACAGGAGCCCTCCTGACGCGCCCTCCTGACAGGCGCCCTCCTGACAGGCGCCCTCCTGAGACAAGCTGTCAATCGCCTGTCAGGTGGTCGACATAGGTCATCACTTACCAAGCACCGCCTGTTAGGTTGTCTTAGGTTGTGAGACGTCGCATGTTAACAATAATAAAGTAGAAGACGATTAGTATACCACTGATTGATTACTATGTCAGTTTAAGCATTCATGATCGTCATTGATTGATGGACGTTCCCTATGCTTGAAACAGGTAATATAAATACATAGTCTAATCAGGGTAGACAGACTTCACTTGAATCTCACTTCAACACACACAGAGTTCATATACTCTTGCTTTCATCTTCAACCTTGATCACCCTAGGTTCGTCAAGAGCTTGTTGGGTTTGCACTGTGATCATCACAGGAGATCCAAGGTTGATATCACCTCACCTTCGTGTTTGACAATCGTTGCTCAAACATTGGCGCCATCCGTGGGACACGTTTTTTAAACGGCGTTTCACTTTTCCCAATTCCTTTTTTTTTCTCTCCGTAATCAATCATTTCCATGGAGGCAAGAAATTCATCGCAGGTCATTTCTTCAGCGCCAGAAATGACCACTACTGTGATTACCACTGCACCGGAAGCGGTGATGACTTCACCTGTTCATACCACAATCCCAGAATCATACGTCGATTCTGAGTATACAGTGTCGGATCTAAGGACGACACGTGGGTATCCCTCTTTAACAAGTCCCCTTTTTTCCACAAGGCTGGCTGGAACAAGTATGTTTACTTCACCACCACCAGTGACATCCATCCCTCCATTTCAGCCTCTTTTGTCCCACGGGACAAGCTCTCAGGAGGATGGCACGGATCAGGTCAGACAACCTGTTTCAAACTTTCCTCAAACCGCTACTCAAGGGGTTCGGGAGGATCCCATTATGGAACTGCTTAGAAGGTTGGCTCAGAGCACTCAGCCACCACCACCCCCACCACCACCCGCTTCGTCAGATCTGTTGTCACAATTAGTGGAGGCATTGTGCCCAACGCCTCAGCCAACGCCCGTACAACCAGTGGATCCGTTGTCACAACTCCTGGAGCGGCTAAGGCAACCAAGCACACACACCCCGCCAACACCTCTACCACATGACACATCTAACGACATGCTCAGAGTGTTGCAAACCTTAGTGACGGCAGCAGTTCCACCCCGTGCAGCCACTATGCCTTTGTCAGTGGTTACTTCAAAATTCTGTGACTGGGTTGCGAAATTCCCACTCCCAGATAAGCAAAAAGTCCCGTCCGTTGTTGGTACTTACGACGGTACTCGAGATCCAGACGACCACCTTGCTCTGTTTGAACAGGCTATTATGACGGAGAAATGGTTAGACCCAGTCGCTTGCCACATGTTCCCTGGAACATTACAAGGTTTCGCTCGTGATTGGTTTGCTGACTTGCCTGAGAGGAGTATTCAAGATTTCGCAGATCTAAAAGCCAAGTTTGTGACTCAATTTGTACAACAAAAGAAGCAACATAGAACTCATATAGAGGCTCATTTGATACGACAAAAAGAAGGAGAGGGGTTGCGTGACTTTATCCAGCGATACACGCAAGAATGCCAGAAGATCGCCATGTTACCAGAGAGTCAACAAATTTCTGGATTTACTCTTTCCTTGCTCCCAGGACAACTGCAAGAGAAGTTTGTTCAAGCGAACTCCGGTTACTTTCAAAGAAGCCACGGACAGGGCATATGACTATCTAAGGTCAAAGGAAACTGTCTCCCTGACAAGAGAGGTAGGCGGCAAGTCATGGACCGACACTCGACGAGATGAAAGGAGCAATAGGAGGTTTGGCCCATACGATAAACATGCGTCTGAACCTGCTCTTAGCAAAACACCAAAAGAAATCTTGATAACAGAGCAGGTGTGCGCTACCTTCACACCTCCACCCCAGATGGAGCATAGGTCAGGTACGAAAAACATGAATAAATATTGTGATTTCCATGAAGACCATGGACACGACACAAATGTTTGTAGAGAGCTCAAAAGGGAAATCAGGCGGGCTTTGGAAGAAGGCAAGCTAGAACACCTTGTCCCTGGCGCTAAGCAGCAAGCAAATAAAACTCCACCTAAGAAGAGTTATGCCTGGCAAAAGAAGGGGGAAGACACAGAACACCCCGGACCACCTGATGGCCATGTCTTCATCATACATGAGGGAGCCAATATGAACTGACCTATCCAGGTGCAATAGTCTTTACTGTCATTTTTTCCTTTATGTTTTCAATAAATGTTTCCAAGCACATGGAATGTCATGGTCATGTATGAAATTTGCAATAATAGCATTTGGTCTGATCTTGTATCCCAATATTATCGCACAATATCATTTTTTCTATGGCATTTGCATAAACAAATAAATATTGAAGTAAGGATTCAATACAAAAAGCATAAGGCCACAATAGACATCTCAGTCTAAAGCCAACCATGCACTTTCATTACGTACAATGTTACAACTAAGAACATAGTTCAATACAACATGTATGAAGCCAAGAAAGACAACCCTGTATGGCCAAATAACATACAATCATATTCGTCTTTTAATCTACTTGATAAAAGATAAGCACTTCTCATTGGGAAGCGACAATCCTCGCGAGTAAACAAAGTAAAGGTTAACCAACAAAAGTGCCATTGGCACAGTGTCACAGGCACAATGTAAAGCATATCTACCTATGTCATTGACATACAAAGGAACCATGGGCTCTCAAGAAAGTGTCATACGCACAACCAAATATACACACTGTCATGCACACCCAAGACGGTGTCATGGACAACATCCATAATAAAAAGATAAAAAACAATAATGTGTTATTGGCTTGATCATCCAATAAAACATTATATTTAATGGCTAGACAATGTCACACAAAGCAAGGCTAAGCCTAGACAACGCCATGCCAAATCACAACAACGACAACTATGGTATGCCTAAATAAATAACACGGTATATCAGTTATTGCTAGCAGGGCGCAAACAAATGAATGCAACGGACAAGTAAGTCACATACCTGCAGGATAGCTTCCTAACACAAACAACCAATTACTCCTGCAAAAAGACAAACAATTACAATTAGAAGGTTTAGCGTACGACTAAAAACATCAAACCCAGCTTGTACCCGGCTACACTCCCGGTACACCGGGCCAAAACTCCCGGTACCCGGGCCAACAATGCCGGTACCCGGGACAAACTGCCGGTACTCGGCTAAAACTGCCGGTACTCGGCTAAAACTCTCGGTACCCGGCTTCATCCCGATACACGTCGCCGATACAACCCGCTATCCCCCTAAATCTCCCGGTACTCCCCTAACACTCTCGGTATTCCCCTAAATCTCCCGGTATTCCCCCTAAAACTCCCGGTACTCCATTCAAACTCTCGGTACACCGGGCCAAAACCCCCGGTACCGGGCCAAAACACCCGATACAGCCTGTATTCTCGATCACGCTCCCTGGATTACTCGGTACCGCTTTTTCTGATACCGCCGGTACCAGGTTAATGCCCTGGTACCCGGCTCGCTGCTCGGGATTCAAAAAAAAAAAAAAAAAAAAAAAGAAAAAAAAAAGAAAAAGGGAAACGCAGACTTACGCGAGTAGAATAGTTACGACTTGAAAACTGTTGTTTTGACAAATCCTAACTCGGGGGCATGATGAGGTTAGTAGGGATTACCTATATTTATTGCTTAAAGCCTGCTGCCTACAAGCAAGGCCATGGAGCAAGACACGCCTGTCAAGATTGTACAGCCTGTATGTCATTGCCTGACAGGCGCCCGCCTGACAGACGCCCTCCTGACAGGCGCCCTCCTGAACGTGCCCTCCTGACAGGCGCCCTCCTGACAGCGCCCTCCTGACAGCGCCCTCCTGACAGGCGCCCTCCTGACAGCGCCCTCCTGACAGGCGCCCTCCTAACAGGCGCCCTCCTGACAGGAGCCCTCCTGACGCGCCCTCCTGACAGGCGCCCTCCTGACAGGCGCCTTCCTGACAGGCGCCCTCCTGAGACAAGCTGTCAATCGCCTGTCAGGTGGTCGACATAGGTCATCACTTACCAAGCACCGCCTGTTAGGTTGTCTTAGGTTGTGAGACGTCGCATGTTAACAATAATAAAGTAGAAGACGATTAGTATACCACTGATTGATTACTATGTCAGTTTAAGCATTCATGATCGTCATTGATTGATGGACGTTCCCTATGCTTGAAACGGGTAATATAAATACATAGTCTAATCAGGGTAGACAGACTTCACTTGAATCTCACTTCAACACACACAGAGTTCATATACTCTTGCTTTCATCTTCAACCTTGATCACCCTAGGTTCGTCAAGAGCTTGTTGGGTTTGCACTGTGATCATCACAGGAGATCCAAGGTTGATATCACCTCACCTTCGTGTTTGACAATCGTTGCTCAAACAACAGACAAGATCGCTGTTGGAAAAAAGGGCATGACTGCGACGCAGTAGAAACCTTGTGCGCCGTAGTTGCTGGTTGTTTAAAAGGACTATTTTTGTTTACTTTTCAAAGTTTAAGGATTATTTTTGTTTATGTTTTTAGGTTTCCTACTTAGGATTGTGTAAGAATCATTTTTGACGGTTGACTTGTTTTTCTTAAGAATTTTATGATCATAACCGTTTGATACATTTTATCAATTTGTTTGATTTCTAATCATTATACGGTATTCATTATTGAATCAACGGATCTTGATTGTTATGATTCATTCCGGATATTCTTTATTGAATCAACGGAGTAATCAAGTTCATTTTATCCTTCCGACCGCGCTACATCATATATACATTTTCACCATCAAAAATAAAACCGTTAAAAAAACGTCAACCAAGTTCATAAGCAGAGACTAGAGAGTAAAAGAAAAAGGAAAAATTGTCGGTAGCTATAAGTATCACCTATACTTAGTCGCCGAACATAGGAAAAGCAGAAGGGCATATTCTTTTGTTAATAAGTGGTAAAAAAGATTATAACCATAGCTTTTGTATATATATTTTCTTTTGTCAATTGATACATGACATGTGCGTTAATGGATGTCTAAAAGTTTAGAATGTGCGTATACACAAGTAAAATCAATAAAATCAAAGTGTGGCAATTTGAGTTACCAATAATATGCAAATTTATACATAAATGGAAACAATAACCTTTTTTGTCACGATTGTCTATTGGTTATCACTTATCATGACTAGTATGTTGTGGAAATGAGCCACAACACTACGATACTCTTTTGTCGACTTGCATCATATGATATTGGGACGAAAAGTTGTAGGTTTTGTCATAAATCGGAAAAGTTGCATAATATGTAGTAAGTTTGGAACTCGTTAGGCTTTACCAATACGTCTATGCAATGACTTTTGACGAAAAACGATTGACAATTGGCATGTGCAAACTTACGAACTAGCCCTTTAATAAACATGAATATAGTAATCAAATTACATTATAGCAGTCACAAACTTTTAATAACGTGCATTGTTGTAATTGTAAACATGTATAAAGACCAGATCGTAAACATACATACATATATAGATAAATTGCAAGTAAACACAATATTAGGCAACATTCAAATCTTCAAACCCATACACTATGCCTCTTTATAAGTTTTTTGTATCATTTTGACGAAATTATGCTTTAATGTGGACGGTAATGGTCGATTTCATTTTATTTAGCGACCACTCGAGACCACCACACATATACATACGATTATAAAATTTTCAAGACACTGAAATATTCTAATACTTAATAATAAAAAAAATTAGAAACATGATAATCGCAGTTTTAAAGGTTATGTTTAAAGCATTTAGACACGTTTTAATTACTTGACTTAAATAGTAATTATCTCTTTATTAACAAAATAACTTTTATATTAATGAATGTATAAATGTTTAATACATGTAATAATCTAATTTCCATATAATTGTTAACAGACTCAAAAAATTTTGAAAATAGAAATGTTAATACGCATGATCTTAAGTTCTTGACGGTAAACTGATCATGTTAATAGATTATTTAATGTGTCTATTACTTTCCGTCTCCAAAAAAGTGTCTAGAAATAAAAAAAAAAACGGTTGAAATAAGATAGATACAGTAATAAAATGATTATTAATTAAGATACTCATTTTGCTCATGCAGTAAAGACATCGGTTACTTTTTAAGTTTAAAAGGTTAAAACTTGGTAAGTTAGTATATTTTAGTTATCCATATTTAGAAACATGACAATGATTTTGAAACAAACGCAAACAAAAAGATTGACAATTTTTTTTTGAACAAAAATAGTACGGTTATCAGAATATTATAAACATATTACACCATCGTCGTTCTCATTTAAAGATTAATTAAAAGGGTGACTTAATGCATCATGAACTATAAATATGAAAATACTACCCTTTCGATCAAGTAAGAGATGAGCGATGTAATTAACATAAGTCAAACGTTTATTTTTCAAAACAATAGTTTTGTTCTTTTTTTCATACCCAAAAAAACTTTTGACTGTTTCAAAAAGAAAATATTGATCATTCTTTGAAACAATTGTATTCTTTCTAAGAATTGGTAGGCCCACCGTATGTAGACGATGGAGTATTTATATACTCGGACATTCATAGAAAAATTGTTTGCTGATAAAAATAATCAAAATAAAATAGATATGTTATTAATATGATATTTTGTTAGTATATTTCTTATTTATCTGTTGTAATTAAGTCATCATTTTAAAATATAGTAGATTATATTAACTTCTAAAGTGTTGTGTTTAGTCTTATATAATTTACGCATCTATATCAACACTTTTTTGCTTGGAAAATGATTGAAATGTCTAACTATATAGCCCAAATTTAGACTTAAAGATGTGATTGGATGATTGAAAAAAGGAATAATCAGTATGGGAAGAGATAAGTAGTGAAAATTCATTTGTGATATTTTGTATGGATTAGATATATTTAGTATTACATAATTTAGGCCTCTATATCAACACTCATATTGATTATGTATTTGATTCTAATTTTTTTTTTTTTTTTTGAACGGCAAAAATGCAAACAAGAAGTTTCGGCATTGTCATCACCCCGTGTCTGTATTCAAATATATTAAATTAGTAAGAAGCTAAAAAAAACCCAGTTACATAAGCGTATATATTGGATTTCTAATCTAAATGACCAAATCAACATCCTCTTTAAAAGTTCACCTGTAAAAGAACACGAGAAAAAAATATGATTAGTAGTTTCCGACATTTCTTTACACATCGGACACTCCAACCTTTGAATATCAAGACCACCGCCACATGTTGTTTAACAATGTTATTAGGTATATACCTATACTTTTGTAGTCTCGAAGATAAAACTCATTACATTGACATATTTAAGTATTGAACGTTATAATACATGTAAAATAAACGTCACAGGCAATTACTGAATTAGCTATACGAATTATAGTTCTATAACCATGATTAAAAATTAATTAAAAACGCAAAAAGTCGTTTAATCCAATAAACAAAGGACATATCAATGAATCACCTTATCTAAGTCTTATGGTTTCTATTTTCCGCATCAAATATTATAAGTCGATAAATAAATTATAGTGTAATTAACATGATCTGTCTCGGACTCTCGGTATTAATGTTGGATTATAAATTTCCTAATTAAGATTCCCAAAAACATAAAGAAAGAATTTGTCATGTTCAATGTTTACGAAAAGGCGACAGATTATTTTTAAACATATTCAAAACTATTAAATAATTATTAATCTGTTATTATATTGTATGTTATACAAAAAACTGTGTTATTGGGTTGACAAATAAGTTATAGTTTATTTAGGATGGAATATAATCAGTTTTTTAATAACTGAAAAGGTCATTTAAGTGTTGATAAGAGGCATTGTTTTACATCTTGAAAGGTTAAGTTTACTATAAAACAAAAAACAAAACAAAATCATGCATGCTTAGTTGCTTGATTGCTACATTTGTTTACTTAAATATATATTAATTGTTGTTTTAATTTATCATTTAGTCAACTTGAACATTTGTCCGACAAAAGCTAGTGGATGAAGAGAACCGAATACGTATAATATAATAATTATACAAATTACAAATAATTTACCTTTTTCTGTGAAATGTTAAAAAATATATATTTATTTATAATAACAAAATCTTAGACACTTATTTATCTTATTATTTATAAAACATTTGGTCAAAAAATCTTAAAGTTGAAATTTAATAGGTAAAATATTATTATGCGCCTCATTTACCATCTAAATAAAAATTTAATATGTTAACTTAATTTCTTGTTTTCCAACTCACTTTCTTTACTTTCATTATTAAGCATCAACTAAATTAAATTATAAATAATTTGATTAATATTTTTTTTCAAAAACTCTCAATACTAATAATCTCATACATATAATTTCAATATGTTAAAATGTACATTAAACTTTTTCTTTTCTTTTCTTTTTTTGAACAACAATTATATTAAGAAAACCCCAAATCCAAAAGGGAAGGGGAAACAAACAAAGCCAAGGCACTCCAAGACGGAGAGGCCAAAGGCCAAAGATCTGGATTTGAATACCGAGTAATTGTGTTTATAGTCTGATGGGGATAGATAATCTAAAGCTTTTACTGCAAAAATATATATAAGTCAAAAAACCACTAAGAACTATTACATTTATAATATAGTCGCAACACTAAAATCATAAATTATTAAATACAATGATTATGGTCATTCGGCTATATATTACCACTAATTTTTAACGGGAAGTTCGAGTTTGGATCGAATAAACGTTTTCTTTAATAGAACACGTTTCAAACAAAAACTATTAGACACAACATATGAACAGTATTTTATAGTTCGAGCGATCGAACAACAACAATTTTCTAAAACAATCAAATGAGCTTACTACATTACCACATGCATGTGAAAATATATGGAGAGAATGTTGATGCTCGATGGACCATATCATAAACTATTACACTCAAAATATTAACCGTGAATTGACACTCTAACAAAAATCGTTACCGCTTATAAATAAATAAAATGATGGCCCGAAGGAGTGCACCACGCTAAACGGTTGTCACATAATTCATTTTCAGGTTCGAAAGACCGAATAAGTAACTTTTACCATATAATTATTTTTATGCTACGAGCGTTCTAACAACCCGAACCATAACTATTACTTATCTTGAAACGAATGAGAAACTACCATAAATTATTATCGTAATTTTATCGAATATAATTTTTTTTTATCGCTAAATCACGCGGGTTTCATACTAGTTTATTTTAAGTTAAAAAGAAGTTTAGATGATTTGATTTCTTTTTATATATACATATAAAACATATTATGCGTTTATATTTTGATCACTATAAATAAGTATTGTGAATTTTTAAAATTGTTGATTTCCATATAATAATATATTACTCTTCTTTTAAAAAGTAAACTATTATTGTTTATAATTTACAAACACTTCCATTTGCAAATTGAGATATAAAGCTTGATGAAAAGGATTGGTTATAGTTTGCTCTAATCTTTTTTTTAAAGAAAACTTAATAACTAGAAATGACTTTTTCTAAAAAAAATTTATAGGACAACAAAAATTCTTTTACAGTTTTATATCTATTGTTTTAAAGTTATGTTTCTATTTTATAATTTTTCTTATAGAAAATGGAAACACTTTATCTAAGGAAAACTTTATCGACAAACTTTTTAAGTCTTTTAGAAACTGGAGTATTTCGTATTCCAAAAAAAAAAAAAAAATCTATAAAATGTTTGAGTAGTGGAACTTAAGCTTTCATTTGGGAAAAAAAAATTTCAAAAGGAAAATCTGTTTGAACTAAAAAGAAAAAAACTTCAAATTTGAGCACCAACTTTTAATAACAATTCCAATCTAGCTCCAATTTTAAAAAAAAAAGTAGATTGAAAACCATGCAACTATCATCTAGGTTTTGTTTGGTGTTATGGAGTTTTTTCAATGAGGGAGAGGTTTCGAGTTCGAGCCCCTTTTAAGGATTTTTTTTTGTCGAATTGGTTAAATAGTTGTCATGTTACTGTCGGATTCGGGTCCTGGAGTCTTTCTATTATGGATGGTATAACTCACGATTCGGACCATTTTCTTTTCTAAAAAAAAAGAAAAAAAAAACATATAACTAAAACCACCATATGGTGATATGGGTTGTTTAGTGTAATAAACTGTGTATAAACTATTTCTAAATTAAGACCTTTCGAAAAATATTTAAATAAGAAAAATTCAAATTTATAACTCTACCTTTTAAAATTCCTTTTTATTATTTTCAGTTTGTTGGTTTAGAGTGTAAACAAATTTTCTCATATAAACACGTTTTTTCAATTTTGTATTTTTTGTATTTTTTTTTTAGAACAAAAGTTCAATATTTTTTAGAAAAAGTTGCAACAAAGCGCACCACAACTTTTCATGTTCAAATAAATAATGTAAATAGTCTAATCAAGCTAGGTTAAAAGATATTAGTCAATAGTTAATATACAAATATCCAAAGTTTCAAGATAATTTGCATTTTGGATCCTTATTGAAAGATTCTAACCAACCAAAGACTTGTCAATTTTCAATAAATAAATTTAACTCATGAAAAGAATCCCATCTTTAGAAATGTCAAACTTTTTTTTTCTTTGGTATATTCCTAAGAAGACTTTGATAACAATCACAATTTTTTTCAATGTCTTTTCATAGTTTATGCGTGGTTAGAGTCCGCATACAATTTTCTTTAAACGTTTTTCTTCATTGTTTATCAACAAATATTACAATGAATTCCGTTAGTAATTTATATCTTTTGTCTTTGTTGAGACTTGAATCCACGACTATTTTACTTTTAAGTTAATTTTTTGGCAAATCTATGCAACCTAATGACTTCCAAATGAACTTGAATAGTTGATTTTTTTAATAGTTGAATCTTTTTCTTTTTGGAATGGCAAAAAAGGATATTACAAATAAATAAACAATTAATACATAATGTTACCAACAATCCGCCACCAAAGAAAAAGAAAAAAAGAAGAATATTCCAAACTCTTCTAGTTAATCCAATACGTTCAAATCAACTTAAAACGATGATGAAAAGTATCGTAAACATATAAAGTATAAAGTCTATATCCATTTCAAAATAACTTGTATTTCAAGTTTTGTCATTTTTGTTAGAGTTAATTACACAAATCGTCCTTATGGTTTTTCTAAAATTCGGATTTCGTCCCTAAGTTTAAAACGTTACATAAATCGTCCAATTTTGGAAACTAATTACGGATTTCGTCCCTAAAATGGATGTCCGTTAAAATTTTCCGTTAAAATCATCGCTAACTATTTACACATTTCGTCCCTAAAATTGATGTCCGTTAGAAATTAGGGACGGAAAGCGTAATTGGTTTTTAAAGCTGGACGATTTATGCAACATTTTAAACTTAGGGACGAAATCCATAATTTGATATAAACCATAAGGACGATTTATGTAATTAACTCTTTTTGTTATTTCCATCTGTTCACATTTCAATCTGAATCAATGTGGACCGTTTGTTGTTCGGTCTATATATATATTGATATTTTCTAAAAGAACAAAAATATGAATATGATTGTAGAACTCTTTTATCTTTGATTATTAGTGGTCTGTATCGATTGCGGTTCATAAAAGATAAGAGACATCTTCATAAACAGTAAATCATTCAAATTGTAAAGTCGGACGATGCTAGATGCACACAACTTGCTAATGTGAAATATGTTTTCACGACATGACTTTACAAGTCGATACAAGAACACAAGACTTCGTTTGCTTTTAATAATATAATCGACTTTATAGATCTTTTGTTAATCAGAAAATATCGATTTGTATAAGTACAGATGCATCTTCCTCGGGATTTCAAGAATCTTTAGTGTGGACTTTAAAATCCTAAAAAATATTCAAAACCGAAATGACACACACAAATAAATATAGTTGCCCAAATTCACCAACATCGTCAAGGATGCATGTAAATAAACACAATGGTATTAAATTAAGCATAAACATATATTTATTTGTGTGTGTCATTTCGGTTTTGAATATTTTTTAGGATTTTAAAGTCCACACTAAAGATTCTTGAAATCCCGAGGAAGATGTATCTGTACATATTTTTTTGATTAACAAAAAATCTCTAAAGTCTATTATTATTAAAAGTAAACGAAGTCTTGTGTTCTTGTATCGACTTTAAAATCCTAAAAATATTCCCATTATGCTTAATTTAATACCATTGTGTTTATTTACATGCTTGTTTGTTTTTCCTTTTCAAAGCAGTCAAACGATTCTACATTAAACTTACAAAAGTAGAAAACCAAGGATTTTAACTGAAATTCATGAACTTAATGGCCCCGTAATATAAGGTTAAAAAGCTTTAAATTAAATTGTAATTAATTAAAAGTTTATTATTTTTTTTATTAAAGTGACTTGAAAAAATTAATTGTAAAGTTTTTTATTAAAAGTTTATTAATGTTCATTTTTTTTTTTGTTAATGGTTAAAACTAAGGACTTAAATTAAACAATTAAAAATTTGTTACTATCAAGTATTTTTTTTTCTTCCTATTCTGAATGTGGTTTTATTTCATACTATAAAACGTTGGAAAATTTAAATTAAAGGATTTAATAAAATATGAGTTTCTAGCTTATGAATGGGTTAATTCAGAGCCCTATAAACTTTAACGTTAGATTTCAAATATCTTGTCAAATTTAACCCAAATCTTGAGATCAAGCGAAGCATTTTATACTCGAATATGGAAATTTGCAAAGAGGGTTTTGAGTTTGACGTCTATATAACCCAAAGACGGTTTCCATACAATACCTTTTATCGGGTTCATTGCACCAACTTCATACGTCCACGGCTAGAAATAGTTCCGTGAGCTCAAGCTGTAGCTATGACACCAACACGTATATTTATTTTACTATCATCTAATAATCTAGAAAACTTTATACCTTATCTATTTCGTAACAAAACCTTAATTTTAGATGTTAACATTTTTTTCGATGGTATCTGGCAAAATGCAAACTTATTTTACTAGTAAGTAGTAACTATCATCAAAATGAAATTGTCATATTGCTATGTATTTTACAAAACAGCCCAATGTCTTGTATGCATCGCAATACATGTATAATATCTACAAGTGTGTTACACATAATTTGGCACATTTCTGATTTTTATCCGGTTATATGATGCGTAATCACAATATTCAGTAATTACAAGTCTAAATGACATATTTTCCTTGTCTATTTTCTTAAGAATAATTCAATAATAACTTCTTCTTTTTTTATAACTCCGTTGAAAACAAATTATTGTCATTTTACTAACTGAAAACGACGAAGACAGGTCTCGTAAAGTTGAGAAACAAAAACAAAATATTATAAAAGATATGGAATCGCTAAGTTACGTATTATTGGTCTCTTGTTCTTGAATCGTTGGTAGCGACCCCACTAATGGGGTGATCGATATTTGCCAAGCAAGAACATTGTTTGCCGAATAACTGAATAAGCGTCTCTTTTTTTTTGGGTTATGTTGTCACTCAACATTGTGGATTATAGGTGGACTGATACATCCAATGATTATTCTTTGGACACTCAAAAATTTATAGTTATTGATTTAACTTTAAATGACTAAAATTTAGAGAAGTTAAACTTGCAAATATTCGGTAAGCTTAGATGTAAGTTAGTTTTCGCATTTAAACCGATGAAATTTCAATCTAAACTATGTGTCAATTAATAAAATAGATTAATATCCGATATAGAACATGTGTTTAATCTAACAAGCTTTTAACGTTATTTCAAACAATATGAATTTGTTTGTTAAATGTTCACTATTCAAAATGAACTCAAGTTTAAAAATTATTTCATTATTCGAATTGTGTTTTTACTTTTTATTATTTGATATAAGTGTACCAATTGTAGCCACACAAACGAACAGTTAATTGCCAATTGTATACCGATAAATACACCTAACTTCATCGCTATCGGACCAAATATACATATGGGGAGGGATAACCTCAACCCCCCCTCCTCTCTATCTTCACACCCTTATTTTATATTATTATTATTATTATTGTTATTATTATTATTATTATTATTATTATTATTATTATTATATTAATATTAAAAATATAGATCTTAAATTAAAAATATAGATTTAAGATAAATATATTAATAAAATAAACATTACTCATAACAAAATACATAAATAATTAAACATAACAAGTTATTGAACATAACAAACTAGATTATCTAATCATCTATATCAACACCTTCAGGATCACAAATATATATATGAACAAGTCCAAGTAATTTCATTCATTTTTTCTGTTTTGCAACCTTTGTTGATATTCAGAGCTAATTTTGGAGTCGATTTTAACAGTTCCCTTGATGTTTATTAATTAAACTGAGTATTTAGAAACTACAATTATTATCTTCGCGTGTTTTGCTATTTGGATTATCTTTTTAGCATTTTTTATGTATAATATAGAGTAAATTACATAGATCGTCCCTAAGGTTTATATGGAATTACGGTTATCGTCCCTAAGTTTAAAATGTTGCATGGATTGTCCCAAAGTTTGGAGTAATTACGGATTTCGTCCCTATTTTAGACGTCCGTCTAATTTACCGTTAGGGTTCCCTCACGTGTTAAACACGTGAGGGTATTTTAGTCTTTTCGCCAATAAAGTCAAGATTGTGTACCAATAAAGTCAAAATCAAATAAATCACATAATCTCTCCATTCCATAACCCCAAAATACCCTCCCCTCCCTCTCTCTCACACACAGACACACACACACAGCCACACAGTTTGAGTCTGCCATCACCCTCAGCCCACCACCGTCGCTACTCACCACCCTTTGTACCACCATCGTCGTCGTGTGTCATCACCCTCTGCACCATCGTCGAAGCCGCCCCACCATCGTTCCCCCGTCCCGTTTCATCATCATCAGTTTTGAAAAGAGAGATTTGGAGAAGAGTTTTATTTGATTTTGTTTTTGAAAAAGAGAAATTTTGAGAAGAGTTTTATTTGATTTTCATCTGGATCTATTTTAGATTCGATTTTGTTTATCTTAGGGTTTGGTTTGGGGAAGAAGGTAGATTTGATTTTCTTTATTTTAGGGTTTGCTACGAAACGCGGTATTACGGTGTCCGGTCGGTGGTTGTGCTCAGGAACAGAGACGGCGGGGTAAACTCGAAACCGACAACAGAGAGCCTAAGGCGCTGTGCTAGGTGGGCCTCGTCATGGCTTTGGGCTTTTCACGGTGACCAGTAAAGAAAAAAATGAGTAATCTTCATGTTTGGTGATGATTGATGAAAACTGATGATTTTCACGGTGACCAGTAAAGAAAAAAATGGATCTGCCGGTGATGGTGATGATTTGTTTAAACCGATTAGGTGATGGTGGTTGAGATATGTTGGAGAGATGATGGAAGTGTCTGTAAGGGAGTTGAAAACAATTGGGGAAGATGAAGTGTTAGTTTAAAAAAAGGGGTAATATAATTGAAAATGGGAAAAGACTAAAATACCCTCACGTGTTTAACACGTGAGGGAACCCTAACGGTAAATTAGACGGACGTCTAAAATAGGGACGAAATCCGTAATTACTCCAAACTTTGGGACAATCCATGCAACATTTTAAACTTAGGGACGATAACCGTAATTCCATATAAACCTTAGGGACGATCTATGTAATTTACTCTATAATATAATTGCAACATTTATTATTTCCTATTTAATATTCATTATAACTTTAACAACATTAAAATTTTTGTTTGGTCGCTACTATTTTGCTCCTTAATAAAATCGTTTATTAGAAATTATTTTGCTCATTCATCTAAAAAATAATAGCTATCTATTAATTTGGACAAAGTTTATTATGCATTTTATTTTCATTCAACCCGAACCCGAATAGACCCGACCCGAATAAACATGAACCCTAATACCTGAACCTTATTCGGGTCGGGTTGCGGGTCATGTTTTGAATTTTGAAAACCCGACCCGACCCGATTAAGCTTATTCGGGTCGGATTAACCCGATTAACACTCCTAATTACAAGTATATAAAAACCCCAAGCTCTTAGATCCGATATCCTGAAGAAGAAAATCTTGATTAAAAAAAAAGCTAGAATTATCTGCAAAACAAAATCTCAGAGGCCTCTCTAATTCTAAATATGAATTGGGTGGAGCAACAAACTTCTACGTGCGAAGTTGAATTCTCTTTCTGGATCGTCAAATGGAATCACAAGATCCATATTTGTACCCGGGGTCATGCAATACGAAACAAAAAAAAAAACTCAATATAATGTGATTATATAAAGTACAACTACAAACGAGGAAGAAAGAAACAAATTGAAAAAATCTGGAAAACATAAGCTCGATAGCAGGCCGACTAGACACAGGTAGCCGGCGGCTAGTTGATAAGTGTTTTACAATTTTTTATAAATTTTCCTTTGAAGATTTGCAACTCTTACCCGAAGTAGTACAACGAATCAAATAACACCTACCTATTATAGCTATTAAAAATAACTTTCTAGGAAATAATTCTCCTCAAAACAACAATTTTTTAAAACTAAACATGTAAAATTTAAAACCACTGTATTAGTGTCAAAATTTTGATGTGTAAATCAAGTCTTATATTTTATTAAAGATTTTACCGAATTCTAGGTATTTATATACAAACCAAACAAGTATATATGTTCGTGTAAAAATATAGTTACGAAAAGTCTAAATGTCAAGCATTCCGGAGCGTTTATATTCCGTGCAAACATAGTAAAAAAAATTCAAATTATTTATTTAAAATGTTAGAAAGTACTAAGAAATATAATGGAACGATGAAAAGGAACTAATTGAAAGATTATGGATGTAATCGGAAATTAAAAAGTAGTAATCACTTGGATTTGTGTTTTCCCTATATTCTAATTAACAATTTTATTGACCGTTTGATGGGTTTAACTGTGAATTAGCTAATGTAGATTAGTCCTCTTGTTAAAGTTTCCTACCCTTACAATTATCAGAAAGACCAATTTTCAATCGAGAATGAATTTCTTCAATCATCGGCCTTAATTGGCTCCAAAAACTCCATATACTCCTCCTCTTCTGCTCTGATCGAATTACGTTTAAGGAATGGTGAATAAAACCTTTAGGAAACGTTTGAGCTCTCATAAGCCGACTTTTAATCGACAACTACTTGAATAAGCTCCAGCAACCGGTTAGCTACTTGAATAAGCCGACTTGAATGAGCTACTTGAATAAGCCGACTTTCTCCTCAGTCGTTGGCTACTTGAATAAGCTCCTAGTGGGCGGCTCACTGGTTCCTCCAGCAACCGGTTAGTTGAAGTTGTTTGATAGTTTTCGTTTTCGCTTTGTTTAACTTCGTGCTCTGAAGTTTTAGGGGTGCTTGTTTCAAAGCGAGGAATGGGAAAGAAAAGGGAAAAACAATATAAGAGGGGTTAATCATTACCCAGTTTCATTACCCTCATTTTGTTGAATAATAGTTTATTGTCTATTAATAGATAATATGGATAATGATTGATTATAAAATAACAAACCAACCACTATTAATCATTTCATTACTCATTACCCATCAGTGGGGGCCCTGGGGGTGTGCTGGTCGTGCGGTCGCACGGGGCCTCCGATTTAAATTTTTTTTTTTTCTTTTTGATAGAAGCTTACAAATTATCTTTGTCCCATATTTGAGTCACAAGAGAAATAAAAGTTTAGTTTTTACTTTTGTCTCACATCGGTGGAAGAAGAAAATGATTAATTGATTAGATAGCTATAAATTAACCTACCTATGCCTTTGAAAAAATCACACCACATACTTTCAATTTCAAGTACGTATTTGATTATTATTTATGTTTAATATTTCCAAAAGTATCGTATTGGATAGTTTATCTATTGTCTAAGAATACAATATATACTATTTGTTACACAGTTAGTTAGTAGATAATTGTTAACTTGTTAAGTTTTTATTTAAAAAGGATGCCTCCAACTAGAAAATTTGAATAGGGTTAGTAGATAATTGTTAACTTGTTAAGTTTTTTTTCACTATTTTGTGTACATAGTTGATAATGCTATTATTTCAGTGGAGCAAATATTTGAGCAATACAAACAGTATGAAGGCATTTTTGGTTTTTTATTCACAACTGAAAAGTTGAAGTCACTGAATACTGATGAACTAAAGGCAAGATGCAAAAATCTTGAAAAGAGGTTACAAAATGGTGATATCTCAGACATTGATGGTGATGATTTATTCAACGAAATGGTATTGTTACAAAAGAATTTGCCCGTCGAACGCGACACAACCAACTCAATACTTAATTTTTTGAAACGGTTAAACACTTATCCGGTTTCTTGTTTGGCATACATAATATTTTTGACTTGTTTCCATTACTGTTGCATCCGCGGAAAGAACCTTTTCTAAACTAAAACTCTTAAAATCTTATTTGCGGTCGACCATGTCTCAAGAGAGATTAAATGCATTGAGTTTAATTTCAATTGAGAACGAGTTTCTTGATAATATTGATTATGAAAGTATAATAGATGAATTTGCTTTAAAAAATGATAGAAGATCGATGTTTAGAAAATAATAATGTAACACGTGTTTATTATAAAGAAAAGTATTTATTATAAATTTTATAGGACCTCTTTTAAATTTTTGCATCAGGCCTCCGAAATGTCAGGGCCGGGCCTGTTACCCATTACCCATTACCCACACTCTAATACCCCAACCAAGCATCCCCTAGTTTCTTTTAGCTCCATCCAAACTAAACTCATCTAATGATTCAAACTTTGACCATTAACTTTTGATATTTTTTTTTTTATATATAACATAGATAGTTTTGTTGATATTTTATTTTTTATGTAATTCTTTTGAGCAAAGTTATGGTCAAACTCGGTGACTTGCAAATGTACTTACATCTAAAATCGAAGTCCTCAATTTCGAAATTGCTAAGTACTTAATTATCCTTTAGTTTAATTCCTATCTTTGCATATGGAATTCTGCATTTATCATTATTATAATGAATATTATTATTATTATTATTATTTTATAATGAATATTATTATTATTATTATTATTATTATTATTATTAAATTTGGGTTGGTGTTGGGTTTGGGTTGGTGTTGGACTTATGTGTGGAATTTGGGCTCTTAAGTTTTTTTTTTTATATTTTCTTATAAATTCCAAATATATGTTAAAATCATCGTTAACTAATCACACATTTCGTTTTCAATTTGAATATCAACTATAAATTTAGAACATAAATATTAATTTTCGTCTAATATCATTACACACAAACCCTCGAACTCGTGCAACGCACGAGTCCCCTCTAGTTCCATTCATTTTGCCTATATGAGACGTGATTGTTATAAACTCTTCAACGTAAAGACTTAAAATTATATATGTCCTAGTGAGGCTTATAAAGAGGATACTTATTCACATTTTTGTCTCTTACATACTCAAATCCATGATCTCTTAATCAATGGGTCATTAACGTATCAACATACTACAAACGAGTTGGTTGTACATGTACAATCTTAAATATGTATATAGAACTTAGTTCTATTAAGTCTTTATCCATTTCAAGTACCGTAGTTTAAGTTTTGTCATTTTGGGTATTTTTACTCGATCACATGTCAATTTTAATCAATGTGGACCATTTGTTGTTTAGTCTATGTATTGATATTTTCTAAAAGAACAAAAAAATTGAATATGATTGTGGAACCTCTCATCTTTGATTATTAATCGTTTTTATCGATTTTAGAACATTTTATCTTTAATTATCAGTAGTTTGAATCAATTACGGTTCAAAGAAGATAATAGACATCGACATAACCAATAAATCATTCAAATTGTGAAGTTTGACGATGCCATACACACACTAAAAGTAGTACAACGTGCATATCACGAGGAACTTGTAGCATATATTCCACCACACGACTTTACAAGTCGATCCAAGAACGCTAGACTTTGTTTACTTTC
Organism: Senecio squalidus; assembly: GCA_910822075.1. Classification (NCBI taxonomy): domain Eukaryota; kingdom Viridiplantae; phylum Streptophyta; class Magnoliopsida; order Asterales; family Asteraceae; genus Senecio; species Senecio squalidus. The sequence continues at coordinate 30,237,702 of CAJVGC010000589.1, forward strand.
GATAATAGACTTAAGAAATCTTTTGTAAACCAAAAAATATCTTGTTGTATCAAAGACAATTACATATTCGGATCTTTCTCGAGACTCTAGAATCTTTAGCGTGGACTTTAAAATCCGACAAGAATATTCAAAGCCGAAATGACAAAATGATAAAATAAATGTTGAAATATTAAAATTTAAAACTAAAATACAGAACTCTAGTTCATGTTGAAAGATCATGTTCAAATTTGTTTTAATTTTATTTTTAGAATAACATTTATTCTCAACACAATACTTTTAAAGTTAATTGTTTAAATCGTCTCTATAAATCCTTCTTCAACCATTCTTTATATCTATCTTTAAATATAAAGAAAAAATGATGTCTTTTTAACATATTTTTACTTTAAAAAGTATAATCTGTATCTTCTTTATAAATTTATATACTAAATTAATCTAATTTTTTTACATATTTTAGTTATATGAAATAAAAGGTAGTACTTAAAATATTATTAAAATAAAAAAATAGATATAAAGGATGAATAGTGTATCTTTATATTTAAAGGAAAATTTAGATCCTTTATAATTTTCTTTTAAATATAAAGCATCTATAGGAGTGTTTTTTCTTCCTTTATCTCTATATTTAGAGATAAAAATGGTTTTTAAAGCTATCATTAGAGAAAGACCTAATAATGTGACTATATTGTAGTTTTATTTTCAACGTTTTTGAAAGTGTACAATACATGTAATCTGATTTTAATTTTGAAAATATTTGGATCAAAATTGTACTCAACTAGATTATTTTCCCTGCGTGTTGCGGCGGAACAAAACTTTATCCGGTTTAAAAATTAGTTGTGGAAACAAAAAAAATAAAATTTTTAATTTTAATCAATTGATTGTGTAAAAAAAAACACAAATGAAAACGTTACAAAGTAAATAATGTAATCTAAAAAGAAAGTTAAAACAAAAAATAACTAAATATTCGAAATAAAGACGTAACTAATTTATTAATTAGCGTAACCTAAAAGATAGGTAAAAAATAAAAATTAATCCAAAATAAAAGGGCTTAAACAAAAAATTAAAGATAAATTAAAATAAATATGTATACATCCTATGTTATAGAGTAACTAAAAACCATCAAATAACTAAAATGAAGATGTAATTCTTTATTTAGTAGAATATCATAAAAAGAGAAGGTAGACAATTATTTTATAAGATAACCCAAAAGAGAAAAAAATTAAAGATAAATTAAGATGAATATGTATACACCTTATGTTATAGAGTAACTAAAAACCAACAAATAATTAAAATAAAGATGTAATTACTTTATTTAGTAAAATAACGTAAAAAGAGAAGGTAGACAATTTATTATATAGCGTAACCCAAAAAAAAAACCGAAAAAAAAAAAAGAAAAAGAATTATTGTAGCAGACAGGCTAGCTGCTGTGAGTAGGCAACGTGCCTACTTCACTGTTCTTAAGAAATTATCAAATATATATATATATATATATATATATATATATATATATATATATATATATATATATATAGTAATTGGATCAGGTAAAAACGGCCCAAAGTCTAGGAACGCTAAGAACCAATGCTGACCGTCCGATAAGGTGATGATCAGTAGTAACCACTTACTACTGATCAGTAGTAACCTTACTACTGATCAGTAGTAACCTTCTACTGATCAGTAGTAACCTTCTACTGATCAGCAACAAATTCTACTGATCAGTAGTAAGGTTACTACTGATCAGTAGTAAGTGATTACTACTGATCATCACCTTAATCGGACGGTCAGCATTGGTTCTTAGCGTTCCTAGACTTTGGGCCGTTTTTACCCAAACCTCACCCTATATATATATATATATATATATATATATATATATATATATATATATATATATATATATATATATATATATATAATATAATGACTATTTTTTGCTTTGATACAATAATATTTTGAATAAGAATGAGCTTTATGGATTATTTTAGGGATCAACGTTACATAAATAGTTTCTAACTAAAACGATGAGGTTGAGTTTGGTAAAGATGGTACAACTAAATGTTGTCACCAAAATGTAATACATACTTTTTTACATGTATAATTTGGTTATACAGAAAGAAATAAAACATCAATGATAGTAATATCAAATTATATATATCAAAACCTATATTTTATTAACTATGTAACAAAGTTAAACTTCTAGGTAGTTTTTCGATTAGACTTTGTTCATATTAAGTCAACTAAAATGAAATTAATCATCAACTTAATCTTAATAAATTTAATAGAAATGTGATGAAATTTAATTACTACTACTACTATCTACTGATATTTTCTTCTTAAAACAAATACTTGGTTTTACGATCGAATGTAAAGTATGCACAATTGCACACTTTAATTACGTCACCTAGCTATAACATTTCTTAAACAATCATATATAGTAATTAAAACCATTTTACCCTTATTATTTTTTCCATCTTACTTTTACTATTGACCGTTTACACCGCTTTCTATACTAGTTACTAGTAACATATATCATATCTTGCTTAAACTTGAAACGACATATCCATTCACGTAAATCACACACAAATTCAAATGTCACAAACCCAACAACCACCTTCTTCACCCGTTGCCACCACCCGTCCTTGTCAACGTAAAGAAAAAAGGGTATCCCACCGTCTGGGTCCTTACCAACCGGTCTCATGAACAATATGGAGGAGATAAATCACGTAACAAAGCAGCCAAAGGACATAGGCCAAAGATTGAACTATTGACCTCTATCTTTGTGTTTCATGTCATTTACCACAAAGCTACCATCGTGAATACCGTTCTTGTCTTCGTTACTCCTTTTGGTTGACGTCCAAAGCCTCATTCATCCAATGAATATGTACATCGGCAAGCCATGATTTGTTCAAAGCAAGACAAAACGGAGAAAATATTAGCTATTCAACCATCGTCGTTTTTCATCCATCATGCTTAATTAACCCGGTGTCACCAACACAACTGTCACCAAAAGTTGGTATAAGCTCCGATATGCTAAAGATTATGCAAGGTTATGTTTTGGTTAGGTTTTGATTTTATCGAATGATTTAATCATTTATTTCATGTATGTGCTTAATCCGTTTTAATGTGGGTTAAACATCCTCACCTGATTTGAATTTTCAAGAACACTTATATGAGTTTATAGGAGGTAAGGTCATCTCCAAGGCTATTTTCATACTTCTTTACGATCACTTGGAGATAGAGAAGAAAATCGTGCTTCAACATCTTCTTAATATAAATAAATTAAAAAAGAGAACCAAATTTTCTGTATTCATAAATTAAGTAACACTATTTATTTTAACTTACCAAGTAAGTAGAAGTTGTAGCATATTACAAACACATACATATTTATTTTACTATCACATTTGATAACGGAGATATACCATATTCCTTATCCGTTTTGTATCAAAACTTCCATAAGTTTCGATGTTAACAGTTTGTTTGATGGTATATGACAAAATGCAAACTTGTGTTAATGGGAACTAACAACAAAATGAAATTGTCATTTTGTTATGTATTTACAAAACAACGCATCGCAAAACAGGTATAATATCTACAAGTATACTTCACATACTTTTGCTCATTATTATTATCATTATAATTAGTATAAATTTATGATATAGATTTTTTTACTTGTGGAAACTTGGTTAAAAACCGAATAATGCTACTTAACTACTTCGAAAGGATGAGGACAGGTCTCGCAAAATAGAATGCTATAAAATATGAAATAGGTAGTTATTTATATTTATAATTGATCTCTTGTTCGTGACTTGTTGGTTGCGACTCTACTAATTGGATGATCGATATTTGCCAAGTAAGAGCATTCTCTCCCAAATAAGTAGCTTTTCTTAGGTTATGTTGTTACTCAACATTGTCGATTATTGGTGGACCGATACAACCAATGTTTATTCTTCGGACATTCACTTACAAATCATAGGTATTGGCTAATTTTAGATAAGTTACACTTACATGTTGAATAGTTTGATTAGGCTTAGTTTTTAACTTCAGTTTAAACAACAATAACCAGTTTGTTACATGTTTAACCACAAATTCACATAGGTGGCAACCTTATAAGTTTAGGAACCTCTGTTGATATTTCGAGCTAATTGAGGAATCATCTTTAAATTTCAAAACCTATAACCAAGTCTCGAGAAACAACGATTATTATCTTCTGTGTTTTTTGTTATTTCACATTTCCCATTGGGGTTATATATCATTAGTTCATTACTGATCAGAAAAGTAGACGGTTACACATGAATGAGATCACAATTACCTACTACTCCAACTCAATGTTGTGATTTTTTTAACATAAAGTATATTCAACGTCGCATATATCGTTAACCTTGTAAAATCACGGGTCTAAAGTATATTTAACACATTATACTTTATAGAGTTATGGATTTTGGGATAAAGTGAATATCTATATTATCAACACATACATACCGATATATAGAATACAAAGGTGAAATGGGTTGAGCCCAACATAAGCAAAAGAGGGTTACACTAAACCAACAAATATAATCCGACTAATATGTCCCCGCAGATTGAGCGGGAGGAGAAATCCGAACGCTCAAACTGGAACGAAAGTCGGAGAACAGAGGAAACGGAAGTCCTTTGGTGAAGCTGTCGGCATACTGATAACGAGATGGAACATGAAGTACCCTGACCTGCAGCAACCCTATCGTGAACATAATGAATGTCAATCTCTATATATTTCGTGCGCTGATGTTGAACTGGATTAGAAGACATGTAGACAGCACTGACGTTATCACAAAAGACGATAGTGGCAGACACAATGGGAGTGTGAAGTTCCTGTAACAAATTTCGTAACCAGGATGTTTCCGCCACCGCATTAGCAACACCATGATATTCTGCCTCGACACTGGAATGAGAAACCGTGTGATGGCGTTTCGATGACCAGGAGATGAGATTGGTACCAAGAAAAAACAATATCCGGATGTGGACCGACGACTAGTGGGACACCCGCCCCAGTCTGCATCTGAGTAAGCGATGAGTTGAGTGTGGGTGATGTGTAGAGCTGTAACCAATAATCAACCGTGTCGCGAACATATCTGAGAATACGCTTGAGTGCCTGAAGATGAGGCTCCCGAGGTTCATGCATGAAAAGGCAAGTCTGTTGAACTGCATAGGATAAATCTGGTCTAGTGAACGTGATGTACTGTAATGCTCCCGCAAGACTACGGTATAGAGAGGGATCCAAAACTGGAGGTCCAGAGGACCCCGGTTTGGTATCAGTGTCAACCAGAGTCTTGCTAGGGTTGCAGTTAAGCATGTGAGCCCTATCAAGAATGTCAAGAGCATATTTTTGCTGGGACAGGAACATGCCATCAGGGGATCTGGTTGCAGAAATGCACCAAAAATAACTCAAGGGACCCACGTCCGTCATAGAAAACTCTCTGCCCAAAATGGTGATAAAATGCCGAAGGAGAACTGAGGTGGAAGCTGTCAAAATGATGTCATCTACATATAAAAGCAGATAGGTCGTATCAGATCCGTGTCGGAAAATAAAGAGGGACGGATCAGTCTTGTTGTGTCTAAAACCGACTCGTGTAGCAAATGAGGCAAATCTCTGAAACCAGGCCCGAGGGGCTTGTATTAATCCATAGAGGGATTCGTTTAAGAGACAGACATAATCGGGGTGAGTTTTGTCAACAAATCCCAGAGGTTGATACATGTAGACTGTCTCATTAAGATTGTCGTGCAAGAAAGCGTTTTTAACATCCAGTTGGTGTATTGGCCATTTGCGTGAAAGAGCGATGCTGAGTTCAGTGCGGATGGTACCAGGTTTGACAACCGGGCTAAAGGTCTCATCACAGGCGATTCCCTGCTGTTGACTTTTTCCATTTGCAACAAGTCTGGCCTTGTGACGATTAAGTGTACCATCTACATTAAATTTCAACTTATATAGCCACATAGATGTTACAATGTTTCCCCTTGACGGTTTCGGAACAAGTGTCCAAGTGTTATTTTTAATAAGTGCATCGTATTCCTCAATCATAGCTTTTTCCCAACGAGGGTCTTTCTTGGCTTGAATATAGGAACGTGGCGTGGAGGTGTTAGAGGTAGCATGTAAGTTCAGGCGAGCGATTGGTTTTGTAGTTCCTCGTTTTGAACGAGTGACCATTGGGTGAACGGAAGTGGTAGGAGGAGGGTCACGGGGTGGGGCAGGGGGTGAGGTTGATGGGTCGGGAATGTTGTCGGGTTGGGCAATTAGTGAGGCAGGTGGGTCGGGCGGGTTTTCGGGTTGGCTTCCGGGTGGGCAGTAAAGGAAGTTGGATCAGGTTGGGCAGTTGGGTTGTGAGGCGCTGGTTGTGGATCAGAGGGGATGGGCTTGGTGGCTGGAGGGATTAAATTGGGATCGGGGGTGATGTTAATCAGTAGGTGGAGAGGGGATTTGTTTGGATAGTCTTTGGTAGTAGGGATGTTGTTCATGTCGTCTAAGAAAGAATAAGTTGGTGTGGGTTTAGATTGGATAGCACCGAAGGGAAAGGAGTTTTCATCAAACGTCATGTTTCGCGAAATGATTATCTTTTTGGTTGCAAGTTCAAGACATCGAAAACCACGATGATTACTCGGGTAGCCAAGGAAGACACAAGGAGTTGAACGAGGTTGGAGTTTGTGTGCAGTTTCAAGGTGAGGGTAGCAAAGGCATCCAAATGTACGAAGTTCGGAGTAGGGTGGTGATTTATTAAAAAGTTTTTCGAAGGGAATTTGGTTTTGGATTGAGGTGGAGGGTAAAATATTTAACAAATGTGTTGTCATGTGGAGAGCTTCTACCCAATAACTAGGAGGAAGATGAGCATGAATTAAAAGAGTTCGAATATGATTGTTGATTGTTCTTATCATGCGTTCAGATTTCCTCTTTTTGTTGGGACGTTTTGGGGAAAGAGAAGCGAAAAAGTATACCATTGGTTTCAAAATTTTTATGTAAGGTGGTGTTATCAAATTCACCACCATGATCACATTGGAAAGCTTTAATTTCACGATTAAATTGTGTTTTTACGTAGGAACAAAAGTGAAGGAATTTAGATAAAGTGTCGCATTTACGTCGTAACAGGTAAACCCACAAAAAATGAGAATAGTGATCTAGAAAAATGACATAATATTTTAAACCACTTACACTCGAAATAGGTGATGTCCACAAATCCGAGTGTACAATATCAAAAATTGAATCAACAAATGAAGAAGAATTATAAAAGGATAAGTTAACATGTTTTCCTAATAGACAAGCATTGCAAAAAGAGTTAATTTTGCTTTTATTACATGAAATAAAACCGTTCGAAACAAGAGTGCAAAGAGCATCATCCCGTAGATGACCAACTCTTTGGTGCCATGTTTGTTGACTCGGGGACAAGAGAGCAAGTGGTGAATTTTTCGGCAAGGTGACGAGGTAGAGATCCTCGGTGCTATCACATCTTAGGAGGGGGGTGTTGGTCCGACGGTCCTTCACATTGAAACCAAAAGGGTCAAATTCAATAGAGCAATTATTGTCTTTTGTAAGTTGGCGTACGAAAATTAAGTTTTTGATAATGCTTGGGGTAACAAGAACGTTTTTTAGGTGTAGGGGTTTGGCTAGCGTTGGTAAAAAGCTATGACCCTTGTTTGTGACGGGAATTGATTTCCCGTTACCAACAAGGACTGAGGCAATATGACGTGTATTAAAAATATTACTTAGCATAACTACGTCCGAAGTCAAGTGTGAAGTGGCCCCGGTGTCCATGTACCATTCCTTGTTGCTCGGATAAGTGAAAGACATGTTTGTGAAGACTTGAGGAATGTTTGTAGTGCGGTCATTGCGGCCCGAATTTGTATGTACTGATGTTGGGCCTGTGCCTAAAATATTACATGTTGGGCCAGAACCAAAGTTGCCAAACGAGTTACTTGTTGGGCCAGATGTTGCAACAGATTAGCCTGAGGAGCAAATCCAGGTGGATAGTGTGTAGGAGGTATACCCGAAACAGTTGGATACCCGAAACTGGCCGGTACAGGTAAAACCGTCGGGTATGGAGCTGGGGTGGGTGGAGTGGTTTGTGGGACGGGTTGTGGGTATCCATATCTGGTATTAAAAACATTAGGATTATGATTTTGGTATTGCATGAACCCCTTATTTGCATGGTTATTCCCTTGACCAATATGGCGAAAATTGAAAGTTGCGACAAATAGTTTGAATGTTGTTGTTGCAATACCAAAATCTTCGATTTTTGATCATATGTTAACAATAGTAAAAAAAACATGAATTTTTTTAACTATTTCTTCAACTTAAATATTTTACTGTACGTAATTTTTTAAAATACAGAATAATTGTTTCTATAGCAACTTTTGAATTTAAATTGTTCGTATATTTACATGACTATTTACCTACATGATAGTATTATTTTGTTTTTTCTCAAATATATAATATTCCATTTAATTTTTCCTTTATCCTTTTTTCTTTGATGATATTTTTTGTTTAATACATAATACATTATTTAATAAATTACTGAAAATTTAATATATATAATATAAGTTTATAAATAATATTCTCAAATAGAAATATAGTAAAATTGAATAGGAATTGAAAGAAAGTTGTTTGAAAACTTTTTCATTTTTGGTCATAGTTAATTTCACAACCAATGAAATACGACAACGTACCAACTGTCATGTCGCTTTGCATTTTATCACATCATGAATACTTATCATGTTTTTCTAGTACTAGAAAAAGTGATTGCCATCATGATGTCTATTTCTTAACACTTAAACAACATATCTCATTTTTTTTATCTTACAATATACTTTTAACGTAACTATTCTAACTCGAGCAATTCTACACATACAAAGAAATTACAAAATATAACTTACAAAATGACATGGAAAATGAATTGAACCAATCACATAACCTCATTAATTCTCTCTCGTACTTTTTCCATCCACTAATCTTATAACACATCATTTTGTAAGATATATTTTGTAAACCTTTTGTGTGTCTAGACTTTCTCTTCTAACTCCAAACCAAAAAAAATGTTACATGACATCCGTTGAGATGTTAGCAAATCCACTGCTAATCATCGAGTATTAACCGGTTACATGTGGTGTATCTTACCGGTGTAATTAAGCAATAACAAACTATTCAATGTGATAAATGCATAACAACATATATATATATATAGAGAGAAAACGCTCTTACATTTCCTTGACAATTATTCAAAGAAAAGGGATCTGTACCCGTAATCTATAATATCAGTAGAGCCATATAAGTATCTTTTTTTTTGGAAGGCAAAGTTTTTATTATTAAAAATCACCAAAATTTACACGAAATATTCAATAAGATTTGGGTTAGGCTAAAAGATGGAGCACTAATATCACTTAGACTAATACATGATTTTAATATACTTAACCTTGCAAGCAACTTTCCAAAGGTTTGGAAATCCATAGATTCCAATCCAACTTTTGGCTACTCATTCTGTTGCCAATGATAGGACAAATGTTGAATCGACGGAAAAATGTCTGATTCTAAAAGTGTCTTTATTTCTCCTGTTTTTGCGTGGAGGATCAGATTTCTTTTTCTCCAAATTACCCAAATTGATACCAAACAAACCCCTTGGAAAACATTTTTAAGTCTCCCATTATTGAAAAGGTTTGAGAACCCGTCAATAGCATCAATTAGAAACATCTGCGTATCTGCTTATTCTTACACACAAACATGCACAAATTTGTGTTTTGACATTTCACATTGTTTGGAAACATAAATTTTGCTTCATATATATATCACATTTCTTTTCTGCTTTTATATATCGAGTTTATGATTAATGTGACGGTGATTTCAAAAATATAGAAGGTGATTTTTTTTATAATCTACAATACTAAAATCTTTATATATAGAGACATACAATATGTTTGATGCAAGTAGCTGTAGCTGGAAGTTGAAGCTAGAAATACGAGTTGGAGGTGAAAACTGAAAATATGAACTTTTTTATTTTTCAGAAAGCTACTCTCATTAGCTTTTTATTTTGGAGTTTTTGATAGCTTTTTTTTCATAGTAAAAGCTAAAAGCTTTATTATCCAAACAAAACTTTTTTATTAAGAAGATTATTTTTTTTTTTAAATACGAAAAGTTCAATTCCAAAAAGTTTCAAAAAACTTGTTACCAAACGTAATCATATAGTTGATGATATGAGGCCCAATACCTTGTTTATATTTGGCCCATGAGTGACCGAATATTATGGTAATTGCAGGCTCAGATAAAACCCAATAAAATTTCAAACAATTTCATTTCCCGCTCAAATATTCAAAAATCACATTACAGATAGAAAAAGCAAAAAAAACATTTTTCACAATTTCCTTTCAAAAAATGGCAATCCAATTTCCTGAAGAACAAACTCTTCTGATATCGAAAATCGCGAAGATCCTCGACGAAGCGCGAGGATCTCGCGCCTCGCACATTCGCAAGCTCAAAGACCTCTCCGCTCTCCGATCTTCAACTCCACTTGCTCAATTCTTCCCTGCTTTCACTAAGGCCCTAACTCCTATTTTCACTACCCAGCGTCGTATCGCTTCTGTTGAACGTATCGTTCAGTTCGTTGCGGTTTTTGTTTGCCTACGGGATGTTAATAACTCTGAGGATTGTGATGCGTTTTTTGAACAGTTTCTGAGGTTTCTTGTTTCTGGTACTACAGCTGCTAATAGGACTGCTAGGTTTAGGGCTTGCCAGATTATTTCCGAGGTAATCGTTTCTGTTTGGTTAATAGTTTTGATATTTATGTTTGTTATTTGTGTTTGCGTAATTTAAGGAACAATTATTTGTGATTAGTAGCTTTTAACTAGATTACTGAGGTAGTAGAGTTAACAAATCGAATAATATATGCAAAATGGTATTGAAGCTTAGTAGCAAAATCGAGGAAATTTGGTCTCAAGTTTTATATAAATTGTAGACATTTTGTTTTGATGTACTTGGATTAACATCGAGAGAAAAATGTAGTTATTTTGATGGGAACCTGGGGGGAAGTTATTGCTATCAGCCCATCTGTGGCGTTTTATTCGTCAATTTGGTATTTGTGGTGTGACTTGAGTATAGACAATTATTTACTACAGTACTATTTAGTTAGACCAACTTGCATTCATTTAACCAACTCTAGACACAAGTCACACAACCTTTCGAGGAGTTACTTTGTTTGAGAAGAATTAGGTTGCTACTCTACTTCATGAGTACATTCAAAAATCTTGACCGTTTAGTACCCTGGATAATCTAGGTAAACACTTTTATATCAGCATATTAGTTTATAGGGAAGAAATTACACAATAACTAAACTATGGCATGCGTGCCGGTGCCGGTGATCATAGGTCCTTAACATTGTTATGGGTTAGTTTTGCTGGTTTATTTCTTTGTTCATTTGCTAATATCTTGAAATTGTTTTTTTTTATCTGTATTGGTAGTAGCTAAAAGTCGGAAGGCATTGAAATTGTTCCGATGTCTAATTTAGTTTTAGTAAGAATGTCCAACTTGCAAGTGTTAGAATATTTTCAAAGCTTATCCAGTATTTCAGTATATAACGTGTTGAGATAATTGACTAGTAACAGCTTAAAACTAATTTTCCCCCTGTAAACATTCAACATTTTTTATGCGATATAATTTTAGAAAATAAATTATCATACCCGAGCTCTGCTTAGTTTTATAAACTGTTGTTTTAATCGTTTTCTATGTTTATTCAAAAAACTTGCTCCTCCCTTATTGGGTATTGATAATGTATGACAATCAGTTGGTTTTTCTATGTATCTTTTAAACTTCTTACTATTTTTATTCCTATCTTTATTTCTAATTTTTTTGATGGAAATTCTATTTGTTAGATCATAATGCGATTGCCAGACGATGCAGAAGTCAGTGATGAAATATGGGATGAGGTGATTGATTGCATTAAGTTGCGAGTTGGGGATAAGGTTCCAGTAATCCGCACGTTTTCAGTCAGGGCTTTAACTCGTTTTGCAAATGATGCAGAGAACAGTGATATTCTTGACTTATTACTTGAAACACTGCCTTTAGAACAAAATCCGGTGAGTTCTTCCACCATTTACTATGTCGGACTTCTTTTATATATATAGTTCACATGAAAGTCAAATGTTTTGACCATCCTGTTGACTATATTATTTGTGACATACGCAGGATGTTCGCAAAACTATACTGCTGTCTTTACCGGCTTCAAATGCAACGTCCACTGCCATCATTGATTGCACATTGGATGTGAGTGAAATTGTGCGTAAATCAGCATATTTTGTTTTAGCAAGTAAATTCCCACTTCAGAGTCTCAGGTACCTTCTCTCTTCATACCAATCCGTTTCCCAAAAATTGCTTAACTTTTTTATATGTTTTGAACTTATAATTAATACTCCTGAATTTTATAGCATTAAGCAGAGGACAGTTGTACTCCAGAGGGGGCTTGCTGATCGTTCTGCAGGTGTGACTAAAGAATGTCTCAAATTAATGAAAGATGAGTGGCTTATAAAGTCCTGCAATGGAGACCCAATAGAGCTTCTCAAGTTTTTGGACGTAGAAACTTATGAATCGATTGGGGTGTCTGTCATGGAGGCCCTCTTAAAGGCTGGAATGGTAAAATTACATGGTGGTCAAAGTATCAAGCAGTATTTATCATCAGACACAAATACAACTGAAGGTCAGTATATAATTACTTAATGTTGTTTGTAAAATAATTAAGGGTGTTGTGATGGTGTCCAATGAAAGGTGGTTTTGTTTTTGTGTCTTTTAGGAGGTGGTACTCAGTTAATTGATGCGGAAGTCGCTTTGTATTTGAGGATTTTGTGTAAGCATTTACAAACCGAAGCACAGGTATTTAATGATAGTTCCTACTAATAGTTCTTGATAGAAATCTTGTAATTATCCATACTTAGTAACTTATTTGTTGGGAAAACAGTCAAAGGGGTCCGATGCTGCCATGACCTCAGGCACAGAAGCTGCTGTATACGCATCAGAAGCTTCAGATAGCAATGATCTTTTGGAAAAAATTCTTCCTGAATCTGTTTCCGAGTACATTGACTTAATTAAAACTAATATTCTTGCTGGACAAACTAATCGGTTCATAGCTCGTCAGCTTCTTTTACTTGCATCTATGCTTGATTTCTCCGATTCCACAAATAGAAAGGTTGCTGCAATCTTTGTGCTGGAATTACTAAATAGCCCTCTTCAACATGAGGTAGACGATGACGGAAACAAAGTTGTTATTGGAGACGGAGTTAGTCTAGGTGGCGAACCAGACTGGGCAGATGCAGTCTCGGGATTGGCTAAAAAAGTACACGCCACTCAAGGAGAATTTGAAGAAGTTGTTTTATCAGTTATATCAGAACTCGCTCAACCTTGCAGAGAAAGAACAGCAGATTTCTTGGATTGGATGCATTGTCTTTCTGTAATCGGTCTTCTTTTGGAACACACACAATCTCTTCGTTTGATGTTTGGAAAGTCAATCGAACCTTCTGAAATATTACACTCTTTGTTGCTTCCAGGGGTATGTTGCACATTTTTAGAATTTTTTTTTCTTTTAATAAATTATTGATTCTAATGCAATTCTTTACGCAGGCTAAACATATTCACCTGGATGTTCAGAGAGCTGCTATAAGATGTTTAGGTCTTTTTGGGATATTGGAGAGAAATTTATCCGGAGATTTGATAAAGCAGTTGAGGCTTTCGTATATAAAAGGACCATCTCTAGTAAGTAGCATGGCTAGTAAAGCTCTGATGGATCTTGCCGTGTGGCATGGCCCACAGGAAGTCGACAAAGCTATGAACCGAAATCTTGAATCACAGTTTATAGATCATGTTAAGATTATTCATCCTGTTGATTGGAGTGATACAAATGAGGATTTGGATATAGAGTTAATCGATCTGCTATATGCTGGTTTTGACAGAATTGATTTCAGTAGACCGGATGCTAATGAAAACGAGTCCGTTCATGCAGTTCTAGCAGAGGGATTTGCAAAGATTCTCTTATTGAGTGAGAATTATCCGAGTATTTCTGACTCGTCGCATCCTATTATCTTGACCAAACTCATCAACCTTTATTTCAGTAGCAAAACGTCCGACTTGCAGAGGTTAGTAAGAATATTAAATGTATGTTGTGTTTTCATTTATATCGAATATATCATTGGCGTAATTTGGGTTCATTGAATGAGCAGGTTAAAGCAGTGTCTGTCCGTGTTCTTCGAGCATTATCCATCTCTCTCTGTGACCCACAAGGTTTGCCTTTTTTTATTAGGAAAAAGTGAAAAACTAAACATATCTATTTTACTATTTTCATGATATTTCATCTTTTTTTTGTAACAGAAATGTATATGCAAGGCTTTCCTTCCTGTCATGCGTTCAATGTGGCCTGGGATCAACGGTACAGCTGGTGGTTCAAATGTTGTTGTATCCAACATGCGAAAGCGTGCAATCCAAGCTTCTCGTTTTATGCTGCAAATGTTACAGTCTCCATTATATCCAAAAGAGATTGACCAGGTGGACGAAAATGTCAACAAAAACACACCAGATCAGAACGACCTGGATTGTGGAGAAGAAGGGCTTGCTATATGTATTGCAGCAGAGGTACTTTATAGATCATATCACATTATTTTCTATTATTGCATTTCATTGATTACTTTTTTTGGTCGTCTCGTACATTACAGGTGCTGAGTTTCCAGAAGAAGAAAAATGCTGCAGAAAAATCCTATGTTTCAGCTGTCTGCAAAATACTTGTATTGCTTCGTTTTCGCCCAACAGAACAAGAAGCCATAAAATTAATGAGGCGGCTCATGTATCGGGTTGCTGAATCTTTATCTGCAGACAAGGAGATTGTAAAAGACGTAAAACAAATGTCTGAGTATCTTAAGGCGTCAGATAAATCCCCGGATGATCTATTGCAGTCAGAACAAGCAAATATTTTGTTAGGTAATGTAATTTATACAGTACTTTTTTATACAGTATTTGTTTTTACGAATTCATATTCATGTGCTTTGTTTTAATGTAATTTATATATGTGTAACAGAGAAGTTGGATGTAGAAATGAACATTGACAATGATGAGGCTTCTTTTGAACCGGAGCCTACACCATTACCAAAGTCTACAAAGCCGGTTCGGGGAAGGAGACGTGTGAGACGGGAATCATCATCTTCAGAAGACGAAGATGAAAGTATTCTCAACACTGCTGTTCCTGCGAATCCTGCCCCAGCGAGTGTTAGATCCCAAAGAGCAAGTAAGTCGGCTGCATTGTCAAAACTGGCTACCAGCACTAAACCTCTCAAGATTGTGGACGATGTTGATGAAGAAGACGAGGATGATGTGGAGTCAGAGGTTACATCTGAGGATGACTCAGATCAGTCCTTTTGAGTAGTTTATGTAAGAATTAAGATGGTTATGTAAATTGGAAAATTAGTATACTTATTATCAAACCGACATCGTTTAGTATGAGATTAACACTTTGCATACTATGTTTGTGAAGTCGAATGTTGTAATGGCTTTGTTTAATTATACTAAAACAATGCCTTGAATCATTTTATTATTTTTGACTTATATCATGTCTCTAAATTGGCTAACCATTAGAATTTAAGTTGGTATCCAGCATGTTACATTTGAGGTTTGGTGCACCATTTGTGGAAACAGTTTGGTACATT
This sequence comes from Senecio squalidus, assembly GCA_910822075.1. Classification (NCBI taxonomy): domain Eukaryota; kingdom Viridiplantae; phylum Streptophyta; class Magnoliopsida; order Asterales; family Asteraceae; genus Senecio; species Senecio squalidus. The sequence continues at coordinate 30,253,377 of CAJVGC010000589.1, forward strand.
GTCTCAATCAAATATGGTATGCCTTTTCTTTTTATATTATAGAGAATATTACAAACGGTATTTGGGTTTCGTCATTTATTTACAAACTATCAACGTGCCAACAAAAATACAATTAATTGTCCTTTCGGTATTTTTTTATTTTATTTTTTTATAAATCATCGTCTTTTTGTTATTTGGAAAAGACAAAACATACCCCCCTCGTTTTGTTTAAAAAAACATGATCAACCATAAAAGTATTTTTGTCTTTTCAAGTGACAAAAGGACAACTGATGATAGAAAAACATTACAAGAGTATGTTGATGCTATTTTGTTAACACGATGACTGTTTGTGAAAAAAATGACCAAACACATACAATATGTGATATTTCTCTTTTTATATTATTTTTATATTATATGTAACAAAATACTTATATAAAGGATATACTTCATTACTCGTCAGTATTTCAAGTGGAATGCAGCTAACAATATATATATTTATCCGAAACACTAATTACAAAAGTTTACGATTTGCATTATATAATCTAAGATCATGTAAGTCGGATTTCGTTTAGATCACATGAGGTTATAAGAAATAATACTAAAGTTTAAACCATATGAAATGATTTATATGAGTGATTGCTGATAGGTTCTAGAAAAGCTTACCCCACAACTCTGATTGATTACCAAACAAAATAATAACACTTGGTGTGTACTTAATTATTTAAAGTTAGGATATAATGCTAAGATGATGATAAATAATGATTTAAATCACCAAATAAATGCTTACTATATAAATTTTAAAATTGGAGTGAAGTTTTTTCTTGTCTAAATAAAAGTATATTCCCTTTCTTGGTTACCTGCTCCCTTTAGAAATTATGGTTTGATGGTTACCTTGTTAAATATTGGTCTCGAAAGCTTTTGTTTCGTTATCGTTTTAATCTATACTAATAGTGTTTGAACACAAGTTCACACCTGTCCAAAACAGTTTCGAAAATATGATGTATGTGAATCACATTACTATTTGTCTATATCTTCGTCAACATTTGTTAATATTCCACAATTTTCAATCATTTTGTTTTGTTGTTTTTATATCGTTACACCTAAGCATTCTTATCTCTGGTGTGGCCAAAATGTCGTTGGTCATCTTCTTTGTTACATCGAGTCGCCGTGATATATCTATTCTCCTTTTTTTTTCTTCTTATTTCGAATATTAAAGTGGATTGTAAATGCACTAATGCATAAGTTAACTCGAAGAAAAAATCTTAACCTACTTCTAAAAACAGTTAATGAACTAAAGTGAGGGTGGATAAGATTTTAAACCATAAATATTTGAAAGTTATTATATATCCTGAAAATTATATTTCTTTGTTTTCATGGTCGATTTATTGATTTTTTATATTTTATCTTCATGAATATTCATACTAGTATGAAATCTATTACACATTATTATTGTTGGAATTTTAAGGAACACGCGAAATACAAGAATATTTGATTATGATGGTGAAAATTCGAACAAGAAAGAAGAAAAGAAGTTGAGAGATGAGAATGATTAAACGACTTTTATTAAGGAAAAAGAAATTTGGTACAAGGTTTAAACCTCACCCTCTCACTGACGGGTAAATCTTAGTTAGAGTTAGATTAGAAAACAACCTCCTAATACCCACCTAATATAGTCTTGCCTTGCAAGACAAACAAACCTTATTTATAGACAATTATAATTAAAAGAAAACATAATCCCAACCTAATTCAAATATCTAATAATTCTAGAATATTCTATCATAATTATATTAATAATTGGATAACAATTTCCACCATATTCTAAGTATTAGATAACACCGATACTAAGCATCTCCACGTAATCCACGTAATGCTTGAACTTCGGTCCTAGAACCACCTTCTTCTCGAGTTCTTCTCCGAGCTTGATTAGGAAACTCTTAGGCCACATCTTTTCTTCTAAACCTCCTGTAAGCATCACATACTCCTCGTTGTAGTAACCATGTGTTGAACCGCACACGTCTTTACCTTGAACACACACCCTGACACCCGGTCTTCAACCTACCCTCGTTAGGGTCCCTGAAACCGTCAACATTTCCGTGTCCATCTTGATATCCTCCATGTACTAGACCCACATCTGCAGAGTCTTTCACAAAACTCACCGCGATCGTAATATCCGATCTGTCACATACCATCAAGTACCCTACAACATACGCATGTGGAACCTTACACATCTTTTCCACATCCCAGTCATTCTCCGGGTAAACCTTCAATAAAACCTTGAAGCGTGCTTCCAATGGCACAAATACCGAACCTCCATTCCTCATTCTATAATAACCTAGAATTCCTTGCACACACCTCGATTGAGACACCCTCAGGGTTCGACCACCCTTCTCCCTGAAAATCACCATACCAATAACCTTGTTTGCGAGACCCTCCATGTCGAAAACCTTCTCGACCAAACCTTTGGTCTCCTTGATTTCAGCCTTGCTATTCCAAGCAAGTATCCATTTACCTGTGTGCTCCTTTTAACCTAAGCTATCCCTAGATTCTGTAACTGAGGCTCCTCACTACTCCCCTGATCTACCTTAGCTTCGTGATGAACTCCGATCAACTCACCTTGATCACCGATGATTCCACCTCAAACTCGACATGTTCCCCAAAATTTGTAGCACCAACCTTCACACAACCTTCCAAAGAGTATACACAACTCTTTGTATTTGTTCCATTCGAAACCGTAATGGAACCCACATCATGCATCACCACGGTTTATCCCTCTTTCTCCAACGTACCCAAAGATACCAAACTCCTAATCAACACCGGAATGTAACCCATACCCTTGAGAACATAGCTTGAACAATCTTTCATCGGTACTCTCGTTACCAAAGAGTTAGTCATATACAACGACTTTAAACATCGCACCTGCAAATGTATCCTTTCGTTACTCCTCCTTTTAAATCGTATGCCTTTAGAAAACCTTAAATACGATTATCCAAGTACCCCAATCTCCTACTTGCTAATAAGTTACAAAACTCGTAACTTAACACGCAAGAAAACCGGATTAAACTTGGAACACAAGAACCTTGTAACTCCGGTACTGTTGCTTATCCTTCTTGAAACCGATAAAATGCTCCCCAAGAACAACACCGTATCGTGATACGCAAGTAACCTCGATCACCCAAGAACCCTAGCAACCCCTTCATTTCCTTCCTCTCTTTCAATCCTCAGATAATATCCAAACACCTCCATAAACCTTATGGAATACGTAAGCAACCCGGAACCCTAACTTGATACCCAAGTTAGTCTTGCAAAAACCCTAGTTTCGTGGTAAACCTTAGACCCCACAAACCCCATGAACCTTCTTCTTACTTACGGCTCAAGTTACAACCCCCACAAACTAAACCTTAGTTTATGGTTCAAGAAACAACCCCGCACACACCTTCTTTGTTCGATAAACCAATCCACATTAAATTGAGTCTACAACCCACAAGTTCAAATCCTTCTGTCATATTGTAGATATATATGTTGGGAACCCACAAATCAAATTTTGTGACGATCCAACGGTTGACGAACTCGGGATCGTGTTTTTCCCACAGCTGCGAATATCTGGTCGAGAATTATGAAAATTCTTGTAATTGTTCACCTCAGAAGAACCACGAACCGTGTATTTGATACCACTTATTGGAATTTCAACGTCAACAAACCTAAGAGAACACGCGGAATACAAGAATCTTCGATTATGGTGGTGGAAATTCGAACAAGAAAGAAGAAAAGAAGATGAGAGATGAGAACGATTAGAGACTCTCATTAAATAAAAGGAATTTTGATATAATGTTTAAGCCTCACCCCCACATCTTTATAGGTGAGGGGGTAAATCATAGTTATAGTTAGAGTTAGATTAGGAAACAATCTTCTAATACCCATCTAATCTAGCCTTTCCTTATAAGGCAAACAAACCTTATTCAAAAGTTGAACGAATACACACACATCCTTTTGAAGATGAAACAACACCTATAGTTCTGAATCGTATGTATGAGTGTGATTTATGAACGTAGTCCTGTTTTCTAAACGTCAATTACATGCTAAAAATATTTTTTTAACCCAATAACGATGAAACTTATAAAGTTAAAACTTACATAAATGATTTGAACCAAAAAGACTTTTTTAAGAAAAAGGTTTTAGTAAGTTATATTCAAAAAATTATTCTATTTTATTACATATTGTGAAAATTCCATGTCTTTAACATGTCTCTTTTTTCATAGTCTTCTGATTTGGTGATTTTTTATATTTTATTTTGATGAATATTCATACTAATAATAAATACTTTATACTATGGTATGAAATCTAATATATTATTATTCAAAAGTTGAACAAATACACACACCTCTCTTAAAAGATGTATGAGTATTTCTTTGATTGATTCATCTTAAGCACTTTGGTCCATCCTGAATTAATTTGATAGACTTAATTGGTTAGTCGTTTTTTTATATTACAAAATATTTTGTTTCCGCAATATCTACTTGTATCAATCAAAAAGTTGTAATTCAATTTGTATGATTTAATTTATGTAATAAAACGATGTCCACATTTAAGGTTTTCTAAATGGACAAGTTTTATTGTAAACTTTTTCGGTTTTTCATATTATTAAGTTTGTGTCATTTTCTTTTATAACTTTTTGGCTCATCTTATCCTTACTATATCACTCTTTATGATTTAGGATACGTTATACCTATAACCTATACGTATTTAGTATGTATGCATATGATTTGATTACTTTTAAAACTATATTTATACCGTACAATATTTTGTATAGTAATTAATTAATTTTACGTGAATTATAAATATATCTCATATGGTTTTATGTCAATAATCTTATAATTTTGAAGCATCACCATCAGTAGTTTTCTATATCCTTTTGATTATGGTACAAACCTATTGTATACATAGTTTTTTTTTTCTTCTTTTTTTTATGATATAAGGCCCACCGTTTATTAAAAATTTAGCTAAATTACATCAGGAAGGGCCAATGGCTCAATAGAAAGTAGTACAAAACCATCATAAATATCATTAAGTGTATCACGTATTGCCACCGTATTGTATACATAGTTTTAATTTATAGTTCTACGGTTTAAAAAAATAAAGAAACTAGTCATCATGACTAATTGCCAATTCAAAATAGTATAGATATTAGCATCCTTTATTTAAACTATTGTTATGTCTCTTGTTGTCAAAAAGAAATTGTTCCGAAGACATATTTTACAACTTTATTTGATACATAATCAACGAACTCGGTTATTAACATTTTGTGAATATGTATCGATATATTTTTCTGAAACATATTTTGGAAAAACTATTTTTCGGAGCTAAAAAATTAAATGGGCAATGTCCAAAATATTTTTCTGAAATTATTAACATTTCTAAATAATTATATTATTTTTAACAATCTGAAAGTATAATGACTAACATAAGAGACAAAACCCTAATTGTTCAAAAGCTAAAGTAAAAAAAAATAATATGTTATCTATTCATAAAGTCATTTTTTTTCTTCTAATTATATTGTTGAAAAGATGACACTTTATACTTATCTTCAAGCTTTAAGTATTACCAGTTATTTTATTTTATTACCAAAAAAAAGAGAAGGTTTATTGGTCTATATTCAACGTTTTCATCAATATTATCATTTGAATTTGTCATATATTATTTTTATAGTGAAAATTATATCCTTTTCTCATAATTTTTTTTGACTAATATTGATATAACAGTTATGATCCATATGGCATTAACTTATTCCATATATTTGAATTTCTTTTGGCCAAGGATATATGGACTGCCGGAAGACTAAAACATTTGCTTCATCGAGTGTTTATTTTTTTACGATTGATTAAAAATGATGTCATGTGATTTTACAGTTTATCTGCGTTAGGTTGAAACTTAAAAGGTCAAGTTTAATTAAAAAAAAAAAATTATTTATATGGTTCATATGAATAAAACGTTTTGCATTAACCATTGACTAATAACCCAAGAAATACGTTAGATATCGAGTCTAGAAATTTATTTTTTACATTCAATATAAGATAGTATTACTTTTCTCCTACAAATTTCACACATATTGAAAAACTATTAAGTTTGAAAATTATATTATATATATATATATATATTGTATTGTATTGAGGTTTCATATAAAACACATATCATGTTGTACATCCGGGCTAAATAGACATGATATTTTTCAGTATTATCGTAGATGTTGAAACCGATAGTAACGGAACATGTAATAGAGATGATGTTTGATTGTTTGAGATCAAGTGCAAGCAGGGACGAACCTTCTAAATGGCCGGAAGGGGTCACGGCCCCTCCAAAAGTTCAAGAATTTCGTAAAATTTGTATTATATTCGTACAATTTTGAAAAATTCGTAAAGTTTTTATATGTAATATTTCGAATTGAATGATTTTGGCCCCCCAATCGTTCGCTCCAAGCTCCGTCCCTGAGTGCAAGAAATGAGTTGAGTTACAAAGTGACCTTATAATTTTAAGTATCAATAGAACCTCTAATGCCATTCCTAATCCTACATTTCTACATATTCTATAGATATACAAGCTTTAAATAGCCATTTAATATGACTAAATGTGCAAATTCACAAAAACAAATCAAATAAAAGTGTGGATCAAAACATTTAAAAAACCAAAGTATTTTAAACTCTAAAAAGTAGCATTTAGCAAAATTAACTTTAGTAAAATAGGAATATATATGACAACATCGGATCGTCCTAGTCTATAACAACATCACCTTTTGACGTTGCCACTAGTTTGGGTTTGTTTTTTGTTTTTGTTTCTTTTTCTTCCAAAATTAATATTCAAATTACTTTTGAAGATTAAAAATATTTCATTAAATTTCAAAATAATTAAACTAAGATAAATATATAGAAAATAACAAAGAAAAAAATAATTGATCTACAATAATAGAAAAAATTAAAATTTTATTTAAAGTTTGAATAATTACAATTTTAAGTTGGTGTTTAAAAGATTTCTACATATTTATATAATTATATGTATTAAATTATGTATTTAATATTTTTCAAAACCTTACACTTATACTATACTAACAAAATCTTTTAATCTATAAAGATTTTTGGTACATACATACATACATATTATGAATGATTAAAACCCAAAAATATTGCATAGCTAAGTTGTACGCCTTTAATTTAGGGAATGAGTTCTCAAAGAAGAAATGTGATTATAAAACTCATAAATCAAATATCTAGTATAAATACATATTAATTATAGGGTTTCTTGCACACTATCCTAATAGGTAGCATTTACCAATTATTTAGGCATGGGTCACCAAAACATGATACCAATTAAATTTTTAGACAATTTATTAACCAGGATTTTATGACCCATAAGTAGATTAATTTTCATATTTTCAATGTTTCGACCAAAATTTGATATGCGACAATAAAAATGTCAAAATTCATGCTCAACATTACATTCCGATTTCATCTATGGTTTCGGAATCTGACAACAAATTACTGAAAAGTTTAATTACTACGAAGTTTTGTTAACTTGGTGATGTACATTTGAATAAACACCCGAAAATGTACATTGTTATTTTATACAATAAAGTTTTAGTTATAAGGTGATTTGCCATTATCTTGTCTTATACCATGCTCCATTTAAATACCAAATATTATGGGCAATGATGTAACAATATGGCTTGTCTCTATTCTAAGTATTCCTATTTACTTAGGCTCACATACGTTTGATTCTTAAATCGTTTACCGAACAATAATAAAATTATTTAATTCAAATTCAAACATCTTGATTAACGGAGTTAGACAAATGAATAACAACCTACTAATCTCACATTTACGTTTACACTTTGGGTATTTTTTTTTTTTAAATATGTCCACGTACAAGGCATATGTTATAGGTATTATTCGAAGTTTAAAATTTTTTAAAATGATATTCGTATTTTAGTAGAAAGAAATTTCAAGTTTACTTATATTTTTTAAATACAAAAACTTTTGCCTCGTTAAACATTTTTTGTTGAGATTTCAAGATTTGTATAATTTTCATGTAAGATGACAAAATCTAGTTACAAATTTCTTTAGTCACTAATTTGAAAGTTGGAAAATTAATTTTTTCTAGCGAAAAGGTTTTAGAACTTTATTTGTGTCTCTTTACTTTATATTTTATTTTTGATTTCGCTTTCATAGGGTATAGACGAAAGTATGGTGGGGAAGAAGTAGTTAAGATTGTTAAATTTCCATGAAGTTTCGTAGAGAGACAAAATTATTATGTCATGTCTAACAAAAAATATATTTAACAAAAAGATAGACTAAGTCAACTTTGATCTAAAAAACTTTTTAATTAACAAAATTTAGAGATGCTAAATGATAATGTTAATGAAAACCTTGTAAAAGAAATTAACTAATGAGTTAACAATATATGTTATTAACCAGATAAATTAAAGAAGTTTAGATGAAAACGGAAAGAAGTGAAAGAGGTCGAGGGTCTCATTGTGAATGTCGAATTGAAGACCTAGTTGAAGAAATATAAGTATTGTTTAGTTTGGTACGAAAGAAAAGGATTAACTATTATGTCTTTTGTATGAAAGACGACATATAGTTTATTCGAGAAACATTTTATTTGGAATTTATCCCTCTTGGGGTCGTATACACCATAGTCGTTTATGGTGTCAACATCTGATTTTAGTTGTCATGAGAACGTGTAATGTTATTGTATCTATAGGCGAAAAATGATTAATAGAACTAAACCATACATCTAAAGATAAGCTTAAAACTTTGATTTGGAATATTTGAAAAGATGACCGGTAAATATGTAAAGAAAGAAACGTATAAAATACATGTCAATAAAGTATGTGTATTACATTTTTGTTTATATTTACAAAAAACATTATTCTTTCTAAATATAAGAGGGACCAATTTCAAATAATGTTGGAAATATATACTAGCTCAAATTAGTCTTTCTAATAACATGATAACGGAAAAAATGGCATTTCCTAAAACAAGATGATAGAAATGGAATATGCATCCTCTAGGAGTTGTTCTGGTAGCAAGAAATTGTATAAACTTTTATCAAATATGAGATATACCAAGTTAAAATTATATTGAGGATATTTACCGACTTAAAAAGTTATTATCCAAAAAAAAAATATACAATATCCATTTTTAATTATTATATATTGAAGTAAAATATACGAGGCACGCACATGTGATTTTGTATTTATTATAACACATCTTGCGAAGAAAAACTACAAAATTGGTTAGAAACGAAGGCGACATTTGCAAATGCAGGACATGGTCATGCATTATTAACGACTTTAAATTCATTCATACATCAGTTTATTTGACACTATAACAACTGAATACTTGCAAAGTAGCCATGGTCGTAGCTGATTATCAAAAATTAATTACAACCTTCACATCTCGAGTCACCTTGTTTCATTCTTTCTTTTCGCTTTGTAAAACTTAAGGTAACAAATGAATATTGTTCATCAAACTGTCATAACTAGAGTTCTAACGTGTAAACCAAATGTAAGGGAATTAATTAGAAACAATTTATGTTTAACTTTGTTGGGTGATGTCAACTTTTGTTAGAGGTTTAATTATGTTGGGTTTTGCAAATCATAACTTTTTGGCCTATGGTTAAGAGGTATCGATATGTTTCAGTACATTGTATATACTTTTAAAATGTAGGAAGTGGTTACTCTAAATGCATGAGATCTTTTAAATATATACAATTCATTTATTTATGTATTATTATATTAGCTAGCTGGAAATCATTCTCTCTTCAAATTAAATAGATGAAACAATATGTCAGAATCATTTACATAAATGAAAATATTAAGATTTTGACATATGTGACAATCTATAATTGAAGGTCTTAGACCATTTCAATTCAACCCTTTTGAAAACATTTCAAGTATTATAATAAAATCTTAAAAATTACCCTAAAAAATATTTAAATATCACATGATTGGTTTATTTAGATTATTGAAACCGATAGAATGCAAAAGAAAAAAAACACTATGACCTAAGAAGCATTTTCAAAATTAGGATATCAAAACAAATCAAGAGTTGTCATTTACGTTTTGCATGTATGGTAAAGGTTTTTTTAATTAATGAGAGACGACGAGTTCGATTAATAAGTTAATAATATTCCTTTTTGAATGAAGTTGTGATTGCATACTATATAATTTGATGTCTATATGGTCCTAAACTACTATACACTTGTCTAGAATGAATGATACAAATGTCCAAAAGACATCTAAATCAATTTAGAAATCTAGAATGCTAAAAAGTTAGAGGCGAAACATATTTAACTATTACATTTGGCATTCTAAAACCGCAGCAAAAAGTTGATTTCAATTTACAAATATATCACTCCTATGCATTTTTCTATATCTTTATAAATATTTATGATCTCGATGACATTCTAGAAAATAGTAATAAATAGAAAAATAAAAGTCTCAAGATGGATCACCGACTTGCAGTTGCCGAGAATCACGAACCAGAAAATTAAATGAATCTTGAAATATTCTATTCATTCTCCGGCTTTTATTTTAGACTTTGCTTCGAACATGTCAAATGGCAAACCCTACCAAACTTCTTTGTACACCGTATCTAGCTAGCTACCAAACCAAAACAATAACTTAATGCTTAGTTTTAGGAAACACTTTATTTTGTTATCTATTAAAGGTCTTAGGATTAAAAGTATCGTCGTGTCTTATCAAATTAAAGGTTACATATTAGATCAAGTTTTGTTCGGGACCGTCGTAGAGAAATCCTACATTTTTGTAATAGAAAAATGTAGGAGCAGAGATTGTTTCTAAATGTCGTTTTACTTCACTATAGTTTATCTATACTTCTATAAAATATAATATTTTACCGTTAAAAAATATGGTGAACGATAACTTACTTAACAAATGTCTTCTAATTAGTAGAGTTGCCAATATAAACAATAACTTGGATTAACAACATTTTACAGTTTAACAGACAACCGGAAGAAAAATGTTGAATTCTAACAAAAGTAAATATTTCGTTCTAGTGACCTTCGTTGAACCAAGTTGGATAATCATATCACCTAAACCATCTAGTTCACATATATCATCTCACAAAATCACATTTCATCTTCAGGGGGGACGGAGTCATAATATTGTTTATCGGGGTCATAATTAAAATAAGCATTGTTTGCGTATAAATTTAGTGGGTTATTAATCAAAATTTTACTTCAATTGCATCAAGATTACACTAAGTTCTACTAAAATTTAAAAAAATAAAAAGTTTAGTGGATTTGGCTAATCCCGCTCATTCTACACTGCTTCGTCCCTGATCTTCAGTGAAGCTCCAGTCATATATCAACTTAGTCGATAATGTCTTGCCTTCCTTTAATCACTCTAAGGTAAGATCTCTTTGCTTTCCTACACACTACCACCGGTGATATAATTTCTTGCTTTCCAAATGGGGACCCAGATTCTTATATATATTTGAATATGTTTTCTTCATTAGAAAGATAGAAATATTAATACTTGTTTAAGATTAACAAACAGCATGGGTATTGGATATTGCTACTTAATACACAAAATTTATAAATTATTAAGTGATCCAAATTAAATAAATAACAACATAAATGTATTGTTTGTTGGTCAATAGGTATGATGACAATAAGATGGGATATAGTGAACAAGGCCATGTGAGGTATTTCGTATCGTGGGCTTCAAAATTGTAATTAATATATATATATGGATCGACGATATAATTACATTATACTATTGCTCTATATTTCAAGAAAATAATTATGTTTATTTAATAACCGACTTTAATTCATGTCCCCAAGACACACGTTATAAAACTCGTTTGTCTAATACAAAACGAAATTATCGCACCAGAAAAGGGAATGGAGGGAGGCCTGCCACCATAGACGGAGCTTCTAAGGGGCAAGACCTTTAACGTGTTAGTTTAAATTATTTTAGATTTTGATCTAAAACAAAGGAAAATGTTATTGACAGTCTTAATATTACATATTTAATCCCGCAAAACTAAAAAAAATGATTTCGGCCCCTTGATATAAAACTCTCCAAGTTTCGCGGATGCCTACCACAATTGTTGTGGTCATGGGTGGGGTGGTGGGTGTTGGGATCGGATTATTTTGAATTAAACCATATATACACACTAACTGTAAACGTTAAGCGTAATAAATTTCAGAAAACATTCACCCGTTATTATGTAATGTCATCACAATATTTTCTCGATCTTGTGTTAAGCTACATTTCCTCAATCGTGATCCTGTTTATACAAGAGCATTATTTTTTTTAATTTTAGTATATATATACTTAAAACATTGAATTAAACTCTATAGAACGTTAAGTTGACATTGGAATGAAAGAAAAAGGAAATCAAAATGTCTACGCAAGATGTGACGTAAATTGTTCAAGAACAAAAATACAACTATTTGCATGCACAATGCCGTCCAAGACCTGCTGGATTACATGCGGTCTACAATGCTTATTAAATGAATATTACGAAAATTATTTTCAAACACATATTTTACTACATATCCAAAAAATCTCAAAATCAACGTCAATTATAAATACAATAAATATTTTTCCACATAATCTAATAATTTACCAAATATTTATTAGAAATTGACCATTTCGTGTGCTATTTGGCCGGGTTTAAATATAAAATAATTTTAGTTATTACTAAATGGGACATATAAAACATCAACATAAACGTAGATCTAACATTCTGATTCAAGGGGATGGATCCAATAAAAATTGTAGTAATCATTTTCTAGCCACTCATCGTTGATGCACAACGAAAAGAACTAATGCACGGGTTAATTATGTTCACAAATTTAATCAGATTTTGAACTTTGATACATTTATTTTAAGTTGTGTATTATTAATATGTAGCTAAAAATTAGTTCTTACGTTACTTATCGAATGTTGGTTATATTTGATCAAGTTTTCTAATTCAAACACCTGATAAAACTGCTGGGGTTAAACTGTTAGTTAAATAGTTTAATTTCATTAATACTGCTCATTATTACTGCTCATTAGCTCAAGTTAATACTGCATGAAGACAATTACTATTGTGTGAAGACAGTTACTACTGCATGTAACTTGTTAATGCTTTTGAAGACCGATGGTTATTACTGCTGAAGTCATTTACTAATGTCCGCTTCTCAAT
>CAJVGC010000589.1:30266666-30290252 GCA_910822075.1 Senecio squalidus
GGTTGTAGTCCTTTATACCGCTTTTGGGTCCGAGATGTTATTGACTTAACAGGCGTACACTCCGTACACTCCTAACCCGTATCCAAGTCTAATAACCATTTCTCCAATTACACTAAATTACTAACAATATTATAGTAGACTTTTAATTTCCTCCATTACAAATTTAGCTTCTCCACTTGTTTATATATTATCAAAACCTCCTCTTCTACCTTATCTATTACTCTCAACAATGGCATTAGAATGGGTGGTTATAGCCTACACGGTTGCAATAGAAGCCGTCATGATCATCCTTCTAACTCTCCCAGGCCTAAACTCTCTACGAAAAGGTCTAATCGTTGTTTCCACCAGCCTCCTGAAACTCTTCCATTCCTGTGTACCGTACTGTCTTTTCATGTTATGGGATATTTATTTGAAGTACGGAATTATACCTACATGCGGATCAGAAGAATGCCTGATAGAGGAAGATGAAAACCTTCGTCACCAGAAATCAAACATGAAGAGTCAACGTAACGCTTTGCTGATTGGTGTTGCGCTCATGTTATACTGGACCTTGTATTCTGTTACAAAGCTAGTTGTTCGTGTTGATCAGCTTAATCAAGGAATTGAGAAGTTGAAGAACAAGGAGTAAGTTCTATTCGGATTTGGTGTTCTATGAGTACTTATTATTGTTGAATTATTATTCGAATTTGATGCATGCTGAAGTCTACTGCTACTGTTTAAATAATGATTTGTGCATGGTTATGTTTTAAGAGAATTATCTATAGTATGAAGCATTTCCCATTAATTCCTAATCCCTTAAAATTTAAGGAATCTACTCTTTTAACGATAATTTAAAACACTTTACAATTAATATTAGTTGATAAAATTTTATCTATAAAGATTGAATAAAATTAAATGAAAGAATAGTTGAACATTTAGAATGATATGTACTTAATTACCACAATAAAAATAAATACTAACTATTTTGTCTAATAATAACTATTTTCAAGTTTTGTTAAAAATAATATTGATTTGCAAAGTATTGTCTATTCAATTTGTTTTGTAAATGACAATGGAGATTTTCATTTTGTATTATCTATGCATTTTGTTTTATAGTACTTTTTATATGGTTTTTATTCTCAAATGATGTCAGTTTATTGGGTTAAGTGTGCTTTGAATGATATAATACAGATTCCGCTCCCAATTAAAAAGTATATACAATATTAGTTTCGATCTCGGATTTTTACTGGTGTGATTTTGATCTCATTTTTCAAATGATGTTGGTAAAATACGACTTATGAAACCCAATATATAATACTATATTATAAAGCATTTTCCCAAAATTCTTAATCCCTCAAAATTTAAGGAATTGAAGTTACTTATCTACCCTTCTAACCACAATTTAAAAGACCTTACAATTAATGTTAGCTGATAAAATTTCATCCATAAATATTGAATGAAATTAAATGAAAAAATATCCCTTAAAATTTAAGAAATTAAAATTACGTATCTACCCTTCTAACCATAATTTAAAACACTTTATAATTAATGTTATTTGATAAAATTTCATCCATAAAGATTGAATGAAATTAAATGAAAGAATAGTTTAAACATTAAGAATGATATGTACTTAATTACCACAATAACAATAAATATTAACTATTTTGTCTAATAATAACTATTTTCAAGTTTTGTTAAAAATAATATTGATTTGCAAAGTATTATCTATTCATTTTGTTTTGTAAATGACAATGGAGATTCTCATTTTGTATTATCTATGCATTTTGTTTTATATTACTTTTTACATGTTTTTTTTTCTTTCTCAAATGATATCGGTTTATTGGGTTAAATGTGCTTTTGATGATATAATATAGATTCCGGTCCCAATTAATAAGTATATACAATATTAGTTTCGATTTCGGATTTTTACTCGTGTGATTTTGATCTCAATTTTCAAATAATGTTGGTAAAATACGACTTATGGAACCCAAGTTATAAGTAAATATTTCTAATATTTGAAATGAAAAGAGTAGAAAATTAAAGAAAAATGACAATAAAATTTCCAATAATTTTAAACACTTTTTCTACAAATTTTATATGTTTAATTTTTCTATAAAACTAAAGAACTAATCAAATAATGACTGTTACAAAATTAAAAGAATTAATTACCGTTAGTAAGAGACTATTGACTTTGTGACATTTTAACTCATGATTTGATATGACACTCAGGACAGAGGACAACAATAATTTACACACATGTGAACTACAAATTATCGATACGTTAAACTTAAAAAAAAAATATAAAATAGTTAAACCATACAACTAAAAACCTAAAAACGTTTGTTTTAACCACAAGGGTTGTGACAACCGTCAAAACTTCTAGTCGACAACGCTAACTTTTAACCTCGATACGCTATACTTGCTTCTTGCTATAACTAACTTTATGTGCTATGTGGTTACGTAGACATAACTCTTATGCTAAGCTCGTAGTAACTCACACAAAACTCTTAAAACGAAAGATTACTTTATTTAAACCTTTAAGCGCGGATCGGGATCAGAATCATAAATCAACTTCGGAATCAAATTATGTAAGTCCTAATACCAAGAAAACACCTAAGGAACTTTCCTAAGTTCATAACGTATCATAATCTATAACTCTCAGTTAACGAAAAGGTCCAACGAAACAAAACGCAAAAACGAAAAATCACAAAATTATTTGCAAAACAAGCCAGGACGCCGCACACACCCCTTGTGCGACGTCCTGGACACCCCAGTCCGAAAATTCTTGGATTTTTGTTACTTGTCTCGTTTTTAAAACACCTCCAACCAATCAAAAACGTCCTAGACTACTCAATTACTGCTTTTAGCAGAACCCAAACCCCCATACCATCATTTCCTTTCATTTTCTTTTCAATTTCATTTTTATAAACACCAAAAACACATACACACACATTTTCTCCCATCTCTTCTTCATTTCCTCTCCAAGACTCCATCAATTACAGCCACAAAAATCACATTTCACACCATTAAAAATCATTCTAATAACAAGAGGAAGCAAGGGAATCAAGCTAGTTTCGGTTTCAAAACGTTTTCTACACTTTTGGAGCTCTAAATCCGTCTAGACCATCATCTAAACACTTTCATTCAGTAGAAACTCTTCCTTTTTACTTATATTACTAATATAACTCATTGCATGTATGATCTAAGCTATAAAAACAAGTTTTGATGAAGTTTTATAACCATTTTTATACAAAAACGGGTTTTTATTAAATGATGCTTAAATCTTTGATTTTGTGGTTAAAAGTTATGTATAAACTGTTAAAATAACATATTATGAAGTTTAAACCGATTGCATGTCGAAATCTATGGTTGGAATAAACGATTTTACAAGAAAAACCCGAAAACAAAAATCTGCTCGAGCTGTGCGCCGTCCCTAAGGTCAGGACGACGCACAGCCTGTTGATTTTCCGAAAAATCGTCGACTTGGCCGTTTTGAGTTGTTTACACCGCTGACTTTTTCGAGACTTAATATATATGACTGAGTTTGGTTAAAACAATAACATTGGTGACTTGTGTTGGACCATTTATACAAAAATGAACCCGTTATTATGATTATGTGATATATGTGAATTGTGAGCGGGAAAGTGACTTTGGAATTTTTGGAAATGAAATTTGGGCGCGGTAGCGCTGCCCAAATTTCGTTGGAAATTTCAAACCACTTCAGCGACCAAATTATACATGTCATATTAATAAAAACGCTAAACTTGGACTTTTGGACTAAAACAAAACGATAACCGTTTCGGACGATTTTTGGACAAATTGGACCTTGACACTTAAAGTTTAACTAAAGACTATTTATCATATTATACAATAACATAATAACACTTGAACAAAACTTGGTATTATTAGGCTTTCGGTGATTCCCGGCACACTTCCCGACCGTTCCCGCTTACGATTATCTTCGCAACCAGTGAGTTACAAACCCCTACTCTTTCAAACGCTTTTAATACTTTTTGGGGTGAAATGCGAGTCTTAGGCTTAAACACTACATTTAAGCTGATAAACGCTTTGATACTTGAATGCTAAACGAAAACTATTCGACACTCGAAAACTATTATGAAACGCTTTGACAGTCGAATACTATTATGAAACGCTTTGATACTCGAATACTTTTGTGAAACGCTTTGATACTCGAAAACTATTATGAAACGCTTTGATACTCGAATACTTTTGTGAAACGCTTTGATACTCGAAAACTATTGTGAAACGCTTTGATACTCGAAAACTATTATGAAACGCTTTGATACTCGAATACTATTGTGAAACGCTTTGATACTCGAATACTATAATGAAAACGATTTGAAACTCGAATGCTATTACGAAAACACTTATGTATTTTGAATGCTACCATGAAATGCTTTGACATTTTGAATACTAAAACGAATGACTATTTTGCCGGCATTGTTGAGGGTTTTGCCAACAATGCCGAGGATACGAAAGCTATATTTTGCCAATGACTAAAACAATCGATCGTCATGTTGCGGACTTTGTACAACATGGACGTGAGAAACCACTAAAATTCCCGACACTACCAAGGACATTAGTTGCTATTAATCCCTTTGGAAAGGACCGTTAGTAGATATGGATAGCGCTATTAGGGTAGATAGACCCTCACCACAACGACTTATAACGATGGTGCATTATACTAAATGGGTAGGCTTTAGGCTTAGCAACGATCATTGGGCAATACATAGGATTGTCACATAGTCGCGCTATGTGGTCAATGCCTACGAAAACGAATACTAAACTTTACGCATGGTTATGCGACTACTTTTTGAATACTATACTTTTCGCATGCTTATGCGACAACTACATGAATGCTATATTTTTACGCATTGCTATGCGTCGAAACTTGATTACCTATACTTTACGCATTGTTATGCGTCAACGCTTTGAATACTTAAACTTTGTAGCTCACTAACTACGTCTCCCGTAGTTAACACTTGACTCGTATTTTCAGGAAATGAGAAAGCTTTGGAGACGATACTTATGCTTTGGGCTGATGACTTCAAGAATGGGAAGGGGTTCGGGTGGCTTGGCTATGAACACTTATCTTGTATTTTGGATATGTAAACGATGTTTTAAACACTTGTAAACCTTTGAGGTTATGTTTCTTTTAATACAACTTGGTGTAGAATTATAAACTTGTGTATCGAATGCTATTGCTCTTCACATCCTGTGTTCCGCTTTAGCGGGGTGTGACAAGGGTGGTGTCATAGTGGTAAATGTTTGGTCTCCAAAGGTAAAATACCTGGAGGTCCCTAGTTCGAATCCTATGAGCAAAAAAATAAAAACTCCCTTGTGGCTACGGAGGTTCACATGCGATGACTATGGGCTACCCGCAAAGCGGGTGGTCGCCCTGAGATTAGTCTGCTCGCAAAGCGAGTCGGATACCTAGGTTAACAAAAAAAAAAAAACCTAAAAACGAAATTGAGTTGTTATAAAAAACATAGTTTAATTTCAATCCCCCAAACGGACTTAATAAGTCAAATGACCTTAAACAAGCTTAATTTTTCGTACAATCCAAACAAGAATTATTTATTATTATGTTTGAAGAATAGAACGTGAAACTATTAGAAATAACAATAGGTAACTATTTTTAGAGTCCAAATAACCATAAAAAAAAACTATTACATGTAGGCATTTCACGTTTATTATGACAATTAAGAGGGAAAAGAAATTAAGAAACGATTACCATTTAATTTGTTTTATAAACCGAATGGGCAAACCATAAAAACTTACTACATAATTATTTTAAAGGTCCGAATGACCGAACCAAGAACTATTACATCGAACAAATATGTTAATCGATGAATGAGAAACTATCATCAATGTTTTCTAATAAAATTTAGAGTTAATTACATAAATCGTCCCTATGGTTTACCTAAAATTATGGATTTCGTCCTTAAGTTTAAAAAGTTGCATAAATCGTCGCAGTTTAGAAATTAATTACGCTTATCGTCCTTAATTTCTAATTTGCATCCGTAATTAGGGCAAACCTTAGGGATCAAATCCGTAAATTAAGGACAAACTTTAAGGACAAAATCTGTAATTTGAACAAATCTTAGGAACGAAAAAGGTAATTAGTTTCTAAAAGTGGATGATTTATTCAACTTTTTAAACTTAGGGACGAAATCCTTAATTTGAGATAAACCATATGGACGATTTTTGTAATTAAATCTAAAATTTAATCGAACAATAATTTTTTATCGTCGCTGCATCGCGCGGGTTCACTAGTATATAATTACATGTATGAGCAACGAGGATTTTTGAAGGCCCGTGCGTTGTGCCGGGATAAAAAATAATGGTCGAAAATACATATATAATTAAAACACAAATCTAATACCCTCCACAATGATTGTAATCACAAAGTATAAAGATTTAGAGAAAGAAAATACACAAATAAATAACATATTTAAGTGTATAGAAATTAAAGTTTTTATGTTAAATTAAGGTTTATTTGATATATAACTTAAAGTTCATTGTGGCGGAATTTAAAGAGAGATATTCAAATGTCAACTTATAGCAACGAAGATTCAACATACATTTTTAAACGTCGGTTTAAAAATTTGTTTTTAAAAAATATTGATTTTTTTAAGTTTTTTGCTATTTTATTATTTATAAGAAAGACACATAGGGTTTAAACCCATGTTTAAAAAAACCATACAATTAACTTTAAGAACAAAACTGTCTCGATATAAAAAATAGGTTAAGTAGATTAATAATTCTTTTTTATTATCAAAATAACCTAAATTAACGTGTTTATTTTAGTTTTTTCATTTTTCTTTTTCATTTAAAGAGAAAAAAAATACTAAAGTTAATCTTCATTAAATAGTTATAATATGTTGATAAATAGTAGGTTTGTAAGAGCATCCCGGTGTGGTGGTAGTTGTGGCTTCCAGTACAAGCAGAGCTCGTCGTTGTTATACCGCCCCCACTCGTTGTGGGGCTCGTTCTCGCGTTGATTGTCACAATAACGAGCCGTTATTCAATTTTATTTATTTATTTATTTTAAACGGTCGAAATAAAAAAAATATATATATATATTTTAAACCCAACAACTAGATTTCTAACCGTTGGTTTTTATTAAAAATTTTTTTTTTTTTTTTTAAACCACAATTTCACCTATAACCAAAAAATCACACCATTTTTCAATATTCTATCTCAATCTTTCTCTAAAAACTATATACAACAAAAAATGAGTTCAAATTCGTCAACCGATCACGATGTTACGGATTCCTCATCGTCCGACTCCGAATTGATCGAAGTTCTAGTTAAGGCGGTAAAAGCTATGGAACAAACGGAGAAGGAAGAAAATGAGGCGGAAAATTCACGCCGGACTGAGAAAAAGAAAAGGCGTTATATCAACCGCGATGGGACCGAAGCAGACGAAAACGTGTTACGACATTACTTCTCCGGCGAAAGCACATACCCGGATGAATATTTTCGTAGACGATTTCGTATGAGAAGACATTTTTTCCTCAGAATAGTCGAAGGTATATCTAATTACTCCGTAGAACCTTTGCCCGACTATTTTAAAATTTTCAAACAACGACCCGATTGTACGGGTAAAATGGGTTTTAGTTGTTTACATAAATGCACGTGCGTTGTTCGTATGATGGCGTATGAGATTACTCCAGACGTTTTTGACGAATATTTACAAATGTCAGAAAGAACACCATCTGAATCCCTAGATAATTTTTTAAAATGTGTAATCCATCTTTATACAAACGTTTATCTAAGAGCCCCAACACAAGATGATGTTAATCGTTTATATCTAAAACACGATGAGGTTCACGGGTTTAAGGGTATGCTTGGTAGCATCGATTGTATGCATTGTGTGACAACCGTCGAAAACTCAGGTCGAGTGCACTAACTGATAACCTCGATACTTAATTGTGATACTTGCCATAACTGATTTTATGTGTTACGTGGTTACGTAAACATAACTCTTTAACCTAAGCTCGATGTAACTCATACAAAACTTTTAACGTAGGTTTACGTTACAGAAACCTTAGACGTGTGTGTCTCGGAATCGGAATCGGAAATCGGAAATTGAATCATTAAATGAATCCTAATACCAAGAAAACATATAATGAACTTGCCTAAGTTCATTTCAAAACAATCGTAAACTTTCAACGAGCGAAAATGCATAACGATAACGCAAACGAAAATCTATCTGATGTATTTCAAAGACACATTTTAGTCGGAGCATTAGCAGCTAATATATGTGACATGGTAACTCTCTTTGGTCAGTAAATCTATCTGGAAATTACTAAATATGGCCAATGAATTATACCACGAACTTTTGTTTCATATGTTTTAGTATGAAGATCGGTAATTCATAGCAATTTTTCTCAGTTTTAGCTACACATTCTCTCCCCCTAATGTTGTGATAACTAATTCATTACAATCATTAAATCATGTCATAAACTAATCTCCCCTTGATGATAGCATATAAAATTATAATTATATGTGGATTCATACCAAACACATATTCCCAACATTCTTTTATGTCCCATATTTATGCGTTTTGGTGGAGCAACTTAAACATATACACATAACCAATAAATAGTATATGGAATTACTTATGACCAAAACCAATTAAAATGGGGGGTAATCATCACAAATGTTGCCTTGATGCAGATTAGTGTTATTTCAATTTATGTAAATACATGGCCCAAACAAATTTTATGTATTTTGCTCTCATGATTATTGCCTTTGCAATCAACTGTAGACGTTTGGTAAGCGTTTCAACAAAAGCAATTTGCGTAAGGCATACTCAGTGTCAACACTTATTCCAATAATCATTGATAAAAAAATTTGAAGTATATTCAACACTATTGCCAAAACGATATGATAATCTGGAACAATGTGTTCGCTATCCCATTAGCTACGTCGCTAATCAAGCAAACTTCAGGATTTCCACTTGATAAACATTTAGACGATGTCGATTTTAAAACTCTAAATGCTCCATGTTACGGGTGTATAAGCCTATACACACCTCTTTTATAATTTCCAGAATTATGATATTCAGTCACTACTTTAGTTGACAATTAGTTAACATCTTTTGAGAGCAAACAACACATAAAAATCATGAAGAATCAACTAATTCCTCAATATATTTCGCATCATTGACCCGGGATGGTCTAATTGGTCGTTCCAATCAATTAAATAATCAAGGTTTATAAACTTATGGTTTATGACTAAATAACCACGATCCATAAACTTTAAGTTTATGACCAAATAATCACGGTGGATAAACTTTAGGTTTATGACCAAATAATTACCGTCCATAAACTTCTAGTTTATGATCATATGTGCTTCAATTAAACTTGAGTTTTTATGCCATATAATACAAGAGAAATTAATTAAATATCATTTTAATCATTTTCTTTCACGACAAATTTATATTTACTCTTCATGAGTTTTCAACTAATTACATAATATTTAATATAAAAATCATGTGACATATTCTCAAACATATATAAATGTAAGACCGGAAAACAACTAATAATTCGAGGATAAATTTCATATTTTATATTTCATATGACAACTCTTTCTTTCTTAATTACTCATATCTTATATTTTCAGTTCTTGTGACCCATATATTGCCACATTCATATGACAACATAAACCTCGTCTATCACAAACTCATTATTTTCTTAGCCACATGTAAACATCGCTTCAAAATTATATTCATTAATATTTCTTGATAATGCCACTCAAGGAGCATATTTTAGCATCTCAAAATAAAACATATATATTTCTAATAGTTTTAAGCCCAATACTCAAAACAAACAAGATCCATATAACATTTGTGTAAATAATATCGGCAGTTTTTATATACCAACATAGAACTCATCATAAAATTATCTGCAAGTTTATACTCTTTTTTATATACCAACATAGAAGGCATAGGATATTGTTAGCATAATTATCTGCAAGTTTATAATCTTAATTGACTTAATTAAATATATCACATAAAAGTCAAAAATAGATATGTCTTCCACGTTACTATTTCTTTTCAGTCATACATATAATTGTATCATAAATTTAAATTTTTTGCCTATAAAGGTAACTAGGTAAGAGACCCAATTCTTTCACATACTAGAATTCTTCCGATCCATCACGATTTACCAAGCAAAAGTCAAACAAAAACTTATAATTTTAAGCAATTAATCTATGGCAAATAAGTAGTAAAAATAAATCCAAAAGGTAACTTAAATATTCAAAGCAAAAGTGATTAAACTTTATACCGACCTTATAAAATCACTGGTAAAGACATATTATATGTTGAATAGATATTTTTCAATCTTAAAGATATGACGAACATTTACTCAACTATAATTAATCTTTAAATATAATTGAAATACCATAAAAATAGATCATATATCAAGCATGTCTCTAACATAGTCAACTCATAAATTATAAAGTCAAAAATTTCAACTAATGTCCTTAATTCTAATCATTGATATACATCTATATGAATTGGTAACGAGCTTAATGAGTTTAACATGGTTATATACTAATATCATCATCTTAAATTAAATAAAGATCAAATATCTAATTAATGTATACAAACATAGGTGTATAAAAGAAAAACCATATATCATCTTGCATGTATAGTTGCAAAGATCAAAATTAGAGGTTAAATGATACTCTTAACCGGCAAATAATAAGTTTGTAACCATATTCATATCCACACTCAAACTCAAATATAAATAACCAAACATCATAAATAATCAAAAGTATAATAAATAATATCATATATATCATTCAAAAGTATATAAGAGACAATTCATAATATTATTTAGGTCAAAAAAATTGCGGAGTAATATACTATTTAATCATCTAGCATATTATACTAATATTTTGATTATAATTAACAACATCCATAAAATGATAATAACAAAAAGATGTTATAAATAATCAAACTTCAAGTAAATCAAATATAACATGCAAATATATTTATAGATTTGCATTGCATATAAAAAAAAAATTCATATACTCATTGTATATATGTTAAACTGGATCGGATTCATCAATGTTGTTATTATTATTATTATTATTATTATTATTATTATTATTATTAGAGTATGAATAAATCAATACAATAAATAATTAAAAAATTTAGAGTCAAAATAATTACCTCAAATTATGATTGAGAACTCAAAATTGTTATTGTGGTACCTTTATCATCGATATTCTTTTAAGAAGCTTTTAAGGTTGATTGTCTGAAATCAGATAACGTGTGTTGTGAAACTATATAGATAACAATAAACAAAGGAGAATAAAAAATTGTATTTTAGTCATATTTATATTTATATCCGAAATATCTTTAAGAAATAAATCTTCAAATAATATATAAATATATTATACATACATTTATATCATAATTATTAGTAACAGTTTCTTATTTGAATTGTTTGTTTTGGGTGTTACTAATTCGGGGTTTGATAAAGACAAGTAATGGATGAAAACCCGAATAATTCAAACGGAATAACCTATTAACCATTTAACCCGAAACCCCGGTCAAGTAAAAGCGCGTGGGAGGTATCAATTTATAGTCATATACTTTTCCACCAATCCAGATTTCATCTTTCCTTGTTTAACAAATCTACCTACCCCCAATTCCTTCTCCGGTCAATCAACAATGGCGTTAGAATGGGTGGTTCTCGGCTACGCTGCCGCCGCAGAAGCCATCATGATCCTCCTCCTAACTCTCCCCGGCCTCGGTTCCCTCCGCAAAGGCCTACTCGCCGTCACCACTAGTCTACTCAAACCCTTCCTTTCCGTGGTCCCATTCTGCCTCTTCTTACTAGCTGACATCTACTGGAAATACGAAACTAGACCTAGTTGCGGATCTGAGAATTGCTCGCCTTCGGAACATCTCCGTCACCAGAAATCGATCATGAAGAGTCAACGTAACGCCTTGTTGATTGCGGCTGCGCTTGTGTTTTATTGGATCTTGTATTCGGTTACGAAGCTTGTTGTTCGTGTTGATCAGCTTAATCAGAGGATTGAGAAGCTGAAGAATAAGGAGTGATTTGTGTAAGTTTGATTAATTCACTGATTATGTGTTGTTGAATATTATTCGAATTTGAGGTATGTTGGATTTTACTAGTGCGGATTAAGTGATTTGTGTAAACGGAATCGATTTGAAATGTTATGGAGATATACATTGAGTACATGTCATTTAGCAATTTGTGATTTAATATATTGCTAGATTGAATGCTTGTTGTTGATATCTTGAAAGATATGTGATATTGTTCATACATTTCGACTATTTGATAGACCTTGATGGTGTCTAAATAGTATGTCAGTGATTTACTTGTTTGATCGATTTGTGACGGAGTTATTTGCTCTACAAAAGGATACTTACTCGTCTGATATGTGTGATATGTTCTCAATAATGAAAAAGCTTGATGTTCTAAATGATTTCTGACTACTAGTTTATTTGCACGAGATTGATGGTCTATAAATAGTTTTAGGCATTATAATTAAGGTTTTGACTTATTAACTTAACGGAGGAAAAACAAGTTCTCAACTAATTAAGAGCCCGTACTTGGATTCCGTTGAAGTTAGTTACTTATATGTTAATCTAGCAATGTGCAAAAACTTATATGAATATCGAGCTAATTAGATTTAAGTGTAGTTTGCAGTTTATTTATCATTTCGTTTTTATAGACGAGCTAATGCCTTCAGATTTGAACTTGGAAACTATGGTAAAGTAGGCTTTCGGCCTTGTAATGATATTGTGGAATTAAAGCAATTGCAGTGACATAGAAGGAATTGATTTGTATATGGATTAGTTATCACAGCTTTGAGGTGTTTATGTGTAATTTATTTTATTTTGAGCATTTGTGTTATGCTATGCAGCTACAGACGGTGTAGTTTGTTTACTTGCTCGTCTCTTTGTCTAAAATTGAATCAATTATGTAAAAGTTTTGATAAATAGTGATGATTTACATTGGTGTTTTTTTAATCTAGTTTCTCATCTCTTGTGTGTCTAAATGGGAACATTCCAATTTATATCGGAAATACATGAAAACTACTAGAAGTCTAGAAGATTACGTTATAAACTTCAAAAACAAAGATTACATTACTTCAAGAGCTAAGTTGCATTATTAGAATCATTGTACTCATATTTGTTTATCTCCGTCAGTTTTATATTCTTTATCTTCTTGGAAGATGTTATTGTCAATATCTTCTCTTAGAAGGGTTTAACAATTGTAAATTGTCTTCTTTAATGCTTGATCTGGTTGGGGAACAAACACCGTGAACATATTGTTCCATTGATGGCTTCTTAAACTTCGATTTGACATCTACGCTAATCATCTTTCTTTCATTAACCTTTACTCCTTTTGCATTTTCATTCCAAATTGCCGATGATTATGTTATAGAAAAATTTGTTCCGTCACTCAAATTTAAGTGTCGCAGATGATACAAGTTAACCTTAGCTTGGGCCAAATTAGTTTTGTGAATTAGGAGGAATTAGTTGTGTGAATCGGGAAATTAGGCTGCTTAATTTGTTTCTGATTTATAGGTTAAACTTGCTCAATTGCCATCTACCCTCTTAATCCTGCTTAATTCCTTTTAGCTGTCTGAAATGACTACTTTAGCAAGTAGTTGCTAAAAAACAGTTTAACACCTATTTGGAGACAATAGAACACCGTCTACTCTCGTCAAAATCGTGTTTATATGGAGGTGTATGAAACAAGGTAAATTTTGTGCAAACATCATGATTGTAATGGTCATGTAGTCATATATGATGGTGTTGTGGTATGCATTTGACTCGTTGTATCATAGAAAGATGTTATTATCATTATTAGTGTTGGATAATAGATATAACGAAGACGGAAGAGAGTTTTTTCTTTGATTAATCACCCTAACTCCCTAAGGTAACATAACATAACATGCCTACAGTTTGTGGGCGCAATGCTTAAGAATTCTACTATATCTTAGGTTTAAACCCTACAAACCTGGTTCCAAAAATTGATCCCCGGTCGTTCTCGTCTGCATCAAATACAATTTTTGCCAAGTCGAGCTTTATTATTTGTATCGAATTATGAGTTTCCTTATTTTGTTGAGATACTAGTGCCTTCCGATTTGACCTAGGCAAATCATTAATGCTGCAAAGATAAAGTATGCATTCAGTTATGTTAATCATGATATTATCGTGTTTCAATCAAGCAATTAGAATTACAAGAAATTGCCAATCGTGAACTTGGTTCATCGGCCCTAGTTATAACAGCTTTATGATTTTGGTTGTGAGATTTATGTGTTTGTATGAGCAAGTGTTATGTTTATGCAACTGCAGACTATTGAATTGCTTAATGTCTGAAAAATTGGCTGTTTAGAAGGTTTTGATGTATGAAGTGATATAACGTACAGTCGTACATGGCTTAGGGGTGGTTAATTCGACTTTACTTTCCATCTCTTGAATGAAATACATGGAAAGATAACACTAGTTTCAAATCCAATAAACTAATGCAAGCAAACAATTAGGGACGAGAGTAATTACAATGAGAAAAAAGTATTGACTCGTGTAATGCCCCTCATACCAATATGGCTGAGCATTTGAACGTTTTATTAACTAAAGCTCTATATGATTCAATAGATAAGATTGTCCCCAAACTATCAAGTGAAAATTCATAAACGAAAGGTGCATAGAATTATTTGATGGTGCGATGATTCGAAGAACAGTATTTTCTTTCTTGTGAAGCTTAGCTATTTCTGACTTTTGAACGGCAAGTAATAATAGAATTCAAAATTCCCGACTCAAAATGCTTTAGATGAATATACTTATCTAGTATTATCAGTAGACATTGCTTGTACACTTTCGTATCAACAAATAAAGACATCATAATGAAAACTGCTCGACCACCATGATGACACCACACTTAAAAAACTTGAGCGACACACCGTATGATTTCAAGCCATGATTAGATGGTTTAGAAATAAGATCAACAGAACGTGAGACGAACTTTCCCACCCAGAGCTTGGAACCAAACTAAAACGAATCGAACCCTGGTAATGGTATTCATCCTATTTCCACATTTCCATTGGATTAGTGCAATTTTTTTGAAAGATCATGATTCCTTGTTGAAAAAGAAATCGATAGTGAGGATTATGCTTCCTACTTAAAGCACGGGGAGTGATAACTAAGTTGTGGATGATTGTGGAATTTTTCTGCTGACGTGGCATCCACAACTCAAGTTATGAATTTTTTGGTGAAGAGATAACTTGAGTTGTGCGAGCTGTGATACCCCTAATTTTTTTTGAAAAAATTAACATTTATGTAGAATAAATAAAACATTTTATTAAATTAAAAAATAATACATATAATTAAAATAAAAAAACACATTACATTAAAATAAATTATCATTTTTGTAAAGTTTAAAACAAATTATCATTTATGTAAATAAAACTTAAAAACAAGTTAAAAGTGTAAATAAACCAAACTTTATGATAAACATGTAAATAAACAAAAAAGAAAATAAACCTGCAAAAAGTAGAATAAAAAGATATTAGAAATTAAACAAATTCCGGAGTAAATCGAAAAGCAATAAAAGAAATTAAACAAATAGTTGAAATAAATTGAGACTCAAAAAAGCAAATAGTTCTCTGGCTAACGAGCTCCACGACGAGTCCCACAACGAACACTTGTGATATGATAACGCCCGTTGTGCCTTGAGAACGAAGGCAGAACGATCCACCATCTTTCCACTCCAAATGTTGTCGGATTAAAATTTTTTGTAATAGTATTCTATAACGAAGCATAATCTTGACAAAAATAATTATGATGTGGAAAAGTTTGTGCTATAAACCAAAATCAAGTAAAAAAATATTCCTTTTCTCTAGCAAAATCCCAAATGGACCAAGAGAACCTGTGACAATAAGATACCTCTTTTCGTAGTCACATCAAAACATTACTTTGGTTTAAAATATTATTTAAAATAGATATTTGATATTCTGATAATGTTTTATCATAAAGAAAAAAAAAACAAGAACAACAATGTGTATGTTTGTCAAAAGTCCTTATGGTTATTTATAGTTTTTTAAAAATCTTTTGATAAGTCGAAAACTTATGACTGTGTTATTAAAAATCCATACTATCTAATAAATGGGAGTTACCGTTGACATCATTTAGCTGATGTGGCGAATTTTAAAGCTATCCACCTAGGATTGCTTATATCAATAGTGATGTCATACTCAATTAAATAATTTTAAATATTTTAATATAAATTTAATCTGCAATTGATTTGCTCTTGGAAAAAGAAAAAGTCTCATGGAAAGAAGATTATGCCACCAATTTTCCTACCAATAGTGTCAAAGAGATCTTAATCTTACTTTAATTTATGGTTAATCAATATTCACCCTTTTGTCTCTCTCTAAATTTAAAATATTTTTGTTTTATTAGATCTCGGATTGATGTGGAAGGTGAGTATATTTTTATTCGTTTGATTTATTTTTGCAATAGATTGAAATAGTTTCAATGTATGTCTCTTAAATACCGACGCATTGCAAGTGTATGTTTACTCTTTTAGCTCATTTGGAAATAATTAAAATGCATATTTCGTGATTAGTTGGACTGTTTATTTAGACAACTTTCTGATATATAAAACACCATTAATATTTTGTCTACTTTACTCGAGTAATTGAACTTTCCATATTTTCTTTTATAGATTTTGGTATTTAATACCGTGTATCACACGGGATTTAAGCTAGTACAAGCATTAAATATAATAAACTATTTAAATTGATTAGATCAGTGATAAACAAAATAGGTTAAATTACAGAAATCGTTCACGTGGTATGTTTAAATTGTTGATTTAGTCTTTAGAGTGAGGAAACAACACTTTAGTTGTGACAACCGTCCTAGTTCAGGTGAAAACCGCACTCTCTACCTTTAAACTTAACTTTGTATTAACCTTGTCGTTACTTGTCTCGTAAACTCGTGTACGTCGGAATCGAAATTGGAATCACTTAAATGAATCCTAATACCAAGAATATACTTAGTGAACTTGCCTAAGTTCCTATCTAAAATAACCGGAAACTTTCAACTAGCGAAACACTTAACAAAGAGAACTAAACAAAAACGAAAATATCTGAAAATCTGCCTCTTGCGGCGCAAGAGAAAGTGTTGCGGCGCAAGAGGGTCCCAGATTTCAAATTTTTGGTTGTTGCTAGTGCTTGGTGACTCATCCACAACCGACCTAAACGACCAACACCTGTAAAAACAGGTGTCAAACACCCCTCTACTCCAGAATATTGCCTTGGTATCAACTCCCCTTTGTCACTTTCATTTGCACAAGATCAAAACACACACTCACCCTCATTTTCTCTCAACACTCACATACAAACTCACACACAACTCTTTCAAAAACAATCTTTCTAAGACATAATATCACTAATTCAAGGTCATTTTCATACATCCATCACCATCATTTCATCATCTCAAAGGTAAAAATCTTGTTCTTGAACTCTTTTTCATAATTACTCAAGTTTTTACATAAATCACCAAATCTATATATGTTATATAACTAAAATGATGAAAGCATATCAAAAAGTCCATTGCATGCAAGTTTTATTGGTAAAAATGGAAGTTTATAAAATGGAAAATCTGGAAATTTCATTAAAATAAACTAAAGTTATGTTTTTCAACTTAAGATTTCGATTTATGACTCTAACCGAAGAAATCGACAGAATCTGTTGCATGCATGTAAAAATTACGAAATTTTGACCAAAGATATAAACTGTAAAATGTAGCTTACTGTCAAAAATTGGGAACCTAACTCCTATTTTTCGATTTATTATGAATTTTA
Organism: Senecio squalidus; assembly: GCA_910822075.1. NCBI lineage: Eukaryota > Viridiplantae > Streptophyta > Magnoliopsida > Asterales > Asteraceae > Senecio > Senecio squalidus. The sequence continues at coordinate 30,284,537 of CAJVGC010000589.1, forward strand.
CAGTATTTAATCTGATTTAATCTTGATTTTCGAGAAAACATACCAAACGAATTTATTAGATTACAAAAATTGGATATAGTCTAGAACTTATCAAAATATGATTTTACAGATTTTACTGGAATTTTTGGAATTAATATACTATTATTTACTGTTTTTACGGTTAAAAACGCGTTAAATACGTAAACGACTCTAACTCCTTCAAAAACTGTCGGATTGAGACGAATCCAGTTCCTATGACTTCGTATTCCAGAATGTGATTTTTATGTTATTTTTATAAAATATTACAACAACAGAATCTGACAGTTTCATATTCGGCATAATTTAGGTTCACGCGATTCCGATTCCTATTCCGGTCACTCCACGCACACTCCTAGTACCATTCTCTCGCTCTAGCGTAAGTCTTGTGGTTCATTAGATTCATTTCACATATTTGAATTCAGTTTGTAAAGCGGGAAAGTGATTTGTTATTTTGGACATTCCTTATTTAGCGCGGAAGCTCTGCCGGATTTTCGTTAGAACCGACTCACCTCCATCCGAGCTATCTTTTCACCGCCTCATTTTCACGTGAGTTACATCCCCACTTATTTACTGTTTTCAATTATCTTTTGGGGGAAACAAGAGATCTAAATGTACTTTTATGAACTCTATTGAACATTTTTGACAAACTTATGCTTAACTAGTTTTATGGCCGTTTGGCCTTTGATAAACTAATGGTTCGCCACCTTTATTCGGCTCTTGATTCAAACTATGTTAAACTCATTTAATGCCATTCTCGGCACTCACATGTACTTTGATTGATCGTATAACTACCATGACTCTTGAGGAATATAGCTACTCTAAGTGACTACTACTAGTTTTAAAATAACATCAGTGCCTAATTTTTCACCACACACTATTAGCTTTGTTAAGCCGTTTAGTAATTATGGGTATCGATACTTAGGAAATGACCGTTCCTTACTTAAGTGGCGACTTAAGTACATATTACTCGATCAGAAATGACTCCCCGTAGTAGTCGGGGTAAGAGGCATCACGGTTGGTTAATCGGTTTAGTGTGAACACTTAAGTTATTATGCCAAGTAGTCGTTATACATGTAATCAATCATAGTTTACTTATCATGCGCGTATAGAGTTATACGACTTCCGCATCTATCTCTAAATCAACTGTTTTGGTTCGACTATTCTTTAAGTCTTAATCTACTTTTAGAAACTACTAAGTATAGATATACTTAGCTCAAAACCTTTTTAGTCGAGGACTAGAAAACTGTAACTCACTCACTACTTTATTGTAGTTGACACTTTATCTCTTGTTTCAGGAAATCAAGTGTAAGTCACGGAATGCAATACTTGGATGGGTCATGGAATGTCACGTGAAGTCATGAATCGGGAGAAGACCTAATTTGAACATGTTTTTGGGAATTTTATCAAACAATTTATTATGATTATGTCGTGATGTACTTTTCAATACTTGGTTATCTTTAAATTGTAAACTCTTATTTATCGTTAAATGACTTGAAACCGTATGTTTTTATTATAACTCGTGTAATGATATCTTTGCTCTTCACACTTCCGTGTTTCCGCTTTAGCGGGGTGTGACAGACTTGGTATCAGAGCACTGGTTATAGCGAAAACGGTTTTGAGAATTTTTCAAAATTTTTGAAACCAAACTATAACCAAGGCTTTTCAGAAAAATCATTTCACGAGTTTTCAAACTTTAGTAGATTAATTCCGCAATCGCATGGTTTGCTTTTAACTAGGCGTAACTTGATCAACTATGCCTAGTTCAAAATAAATTCTGCGAGAACGGAAAGTAATTGCTATTGTCAAACGGTTTTCGAGTCGAAAAATTCCCGGTCTTATTCCTTCCCGATTCTCACGTGACCGACCCATACATGCATTCTCGTTTACATTTTTCCTTAATTCCTGTACTCACGTAACATATTATTCGCAGATCCGACATGTCTCAGTCGTCCCGTTCACGATCTCAGTCACGACCCCTCCCGCGAGCCGTATCCCCATCGAACGAGCTTTCCGAGGGCCACACGGCGTCCGATAGTCAGCGTCATCAGACGACTGACCCGACAGAGGATACGCCAACGACGATCAGTAGCAGTCACGGATCCAGCCCGAGATCTGTGCTTCCACCCCCTCCACCAGCGCCTGTCACCGAACCACCGCAGCCCCAAGGGCTTCGCGCTAGGTTGACCGCGCGCCAGCAGCCGAGCCTGTTTCGACCCGCACCTCCTCAGTCATTTGTGGAACCATACGATCCCGCCCTGCGCACTCCGGTAATGGAACGCTACGCGTGGGAACGTCATTTCCTTGAGGAGCAGCGACGTGCTCAGGAGGCCGGAATCTCCCGACCTATGATGCCACCTACTCTCCAGCCACCCCCACCGGCCGCATTCTTGCACCTGCACCGCGAGGTTCGGGCACTCGCTGAGGAGAACCAGCAACAGGGACTCCTCATCAGCGAAGTCACTGATGCGGCGCACCACTTGTCTGAGCAGGCGATGCGAATCATCGCATCGACTCGAGCCACGGCACGTACTGTGCAGCAACTCGTAGGGGCGTGTCTGGTAATGGGAACCTTGATCGCGGTCATGATGGCCAAGATGTTCCTAGAGAGGCGTCATTAGTCATATTTTTTTCCTTTTGTATTGTACTGTAGGCCGAGTTGAAATTTTCAATGTACACAGCTTCGAGCCATTTCCATTTATTTCCTTATTGTATTGTATTGTACTCCTTTTCTTTTATGAACCTTGTACCCAACCTAATTATTATTAATGAATGAAGCTCTATCCTTTTTACCTATTACTATTACTGTCGCATGAACCTTGTTCTAGGGTTGTTTGGTTACTCTTGCGTGTGAATCTTGTCATGTGAATCTCTTGAATCTTTGTCGTGCGTGTACTATATGTTCCGTTATTTTACTCTTGCGTGATTGTCACCCTTGTTCATTGGATTACCTACTCATCGTATCTTATTCGTGCGTCTAAACTAGTTTCTTTTCTCCAATGTAGAATTATGTCTCTCGACAGAAGCGACGCTGACCGAATAGCCGAACAGGTCGCTGCTCAGCTGAACGCAGCGATGCCCGACTTGATTGCTCAGGTAATCGCCGGGATCAACGACGGAATCTTCGGGGGTGAGAACCCCAACATCATTCACTCGGAGAACAATCAAGACCATAACCTCCCTCCAATCAAGAGGAAGGTGAAGGCTCCCGAAGCAATAACCCCCTTTCTGCTCCAGCCTCCGTCACACGAAGGAAGAGTAAGAAACGCAAGTCTAATTACCAACCAATAAGGAACAACCGCAACAAGAAACCCGCTACCAGACCCCGAGGTTACGCTGGACCACAACCCAAGTGCGACAAATGCAACTTCCACCATAATGGAAATTGCCCGACGTGCCACAAGTGCTGGAAGGTGGGGCACTTCTCCAAATACTGCTCGGAGAAATCAAACAAACAAGGCAAGAAGCCGGTGTGCTTCGAATGTAGAAGCGACGAACACCGCCGTAATACTTGTCCCATACTGCAGACAACCAGAACCTTTAGGGCTCTCACCATCACTGCCAAGGAGGCAAGGCAGAATTCGGATCCCACAGGTAAACTCTTCCGTAAACAACCCAACCGTCAGGATACTGTTCAATTCAGGAACTTAAAACAAAGCTTTGTATCCTTAAAAATTTAGACCCCCCCCGTTAACTTAGGATCTGAGGTTCTTAAGGATAACTTCACCATAGAGTACGCTAACGGCCAGAAGTTCGAAGCTAAAGATATAATCCTAGAATGTTCCATAAGCCTATCTGATAAAACCTTCCCCATTGACTTAATTCCAAACGAGCTGAAAAGCTTTGACGTAATCGTCGGAACGGACTGGCTCTCCCGTTTTCGAGCCAAGATCGTCTGTTTCGACAAACTTGTCCGCATTCCTCTCTCTGACTCCGAAACTCTAATCGTTCAAGAAGACAAACCCGGACGACGACTTCGTATAGTGTCGTCCATCAAAATGCGCAAGTACCTCGAGAAGGACCTCGACGCATTCCTCGCACACGTTGTCAAACGTAAACCCAAGGAAATCCGTATACAAGATACCCCAGTAGTCAAGGATCATCCAGAGGTCTTTCCTGAGGATTTGTCTGGGCTACCGCCGCAACGACAAGCGGACTTCCGAATAGACCTCGTTCCTGGCACCGCACCGGTTGCCTGTCTAGCACCACCCAAGGTGCAAGAGCTATCTAAAAAGCTACAGGAACTCTTGGATCATGGTCTTATTCGTCCAAGCTCGTTCCCCTGGAGAGCCCAATCCTCTTTGTTTAAAAGAAAGACGAATCATTCCGTATGCGCATCGATTATCATGAACCTAACAAGCTGACCGTCAAGAACCGATAACCACCTCCGAGGATCGACGACCTATTCGAACAGTTGCAGGATGCTTCTCACTTCTCAAGGGTCGACCTCCGCCCAGGTTATCATCAGGTTCGTGTCAGTGAGACCGACATCCCTAAACCGCATTCCGAACTCGTTACGGTCATTACGAATTCCTTGTCATGTCATTTGGCCTGACCAACGCACCAGCACTGTTCATGGACCTAATGAACAGAGTGTGTAGGCCATAACTAGACAAGTTCGTAACCGTATTCATAGACGACATTCTCATCTACTCAAGGAATAATCAAGACCACGTGAAACACCTGGAACTCATTCTAGAACTCCTTAGGGAATCAGAAGTGGCACGTGGAACTCCCGAGATGTAAATTCTGACTCCGGGAAGTACATTACCTTAGTCAAGCGATCGATTAGGAGGGAATTCACGTAGACCCAGCCAAAATCAAGCGATTGAGAGATAGCAAACCCCAACGACTCCTACGGGAATCCGACAATTCGTAGGAATGGCGGGCTATTACCGGAGATTCATTAAAAATTTCTCGAAAATCGCTAAGCCTCTGACCGAACTCACCCAAAAGGATAAGGACTTCACCTGGGGAGAACAACAGGATGAATCCTTCCAGAAACTGAAGTATGAACTGTGCCACGCACCGATTCTGTCCCTACCGGAGGGTACGGATAATTTTGTAGTGTTTTGCGATGCGTCTCATCAAGGACTTGGGTGTTGTCCTCATGCAAAAGGGAAAAGGTCATCGCATACGCATCGGGGCAGTTGAAGGTTCACGAACAGAATTATACAACACACGACTTAGAGCTGGAGTGTTTGCACTAAAAATTTGGAGGCATTACTTGTACGGCACTAAGTGCACGGTGTTCACAGATCACAAAAGCCTTCAACATATTCTTGAACAGAAAATGCTCAACATGAGGCAGCGGAGATGGATCGAGCTTCTAAGCGACTACGATTGCGAGATCAAATACCACCCGGGTAAGGCAAACGTAGTAGCTGACAGCCCTGAGTCGTAAGGAAAGGGCTAAACCATCTCGAGTTAGAGCATTGGGGAATCCAGATTCAAACTAACCTCCAATCACAAATTTCTAAAGCTCAGCAGGAAGCATTGAAACCCGAGAACCTTAAGGGCGAACCCTGCACAATCATGAACAGGAATTTGAGCTTAAACCGGACGGAATCCACTACTTCAAGAATCGAGCATAGGATTCCTAGAGCCGAGGACCTTCGCAAGCTCATCTTGGACGGGGCCACGATCCCGATACTCTATTCATCCGGGATCCGACAAGCTGTATAAGGATCTACGGGAATAC
>CAJVGC010000589.1:30290354-30358925 GCA_910822075.1 Senecio squalidus
TTGATGATCAGAACTCAGATCTATAGTGTGCTGATAACGTGTGTTGTGAAATTATATAAATAACAATAAACAAAAGAGAATAGAGAATTATATTTTAGTCATCTTTATATATTCATATTTATAGTCACAATACATAGTATTTACAAGAAATAATTTTTTAAATGATATATAAATATATTATAGACATTCATATCATAATTATTCATAACAAATTTTTATTTTAATTGTTGGTTGTCGGTGTTACTAATTTGGGTTTCAATATAGAGGAGTAATCGATGAAAACTCGAATAATTTAAACCGAATAACGTGTTATCCATTTAACCCGAAACCCTGGTACTCGTCAGTCGTCAAGTAAAAGCGCGTGGAAGGTATTAATTTATAGTCATATACTTTTCCACCAATCCAGAATTCATCTTTCCTTGTTTAACAAATCTACCTACCCCCAATTCCTTCTCCAGTCAATCAACAATGGCGTTAGAATGGGTGGTTCTCGGCTACGCTGCCGCCGCAGAAGCCATCATGATCCTCCTCCTAACTCTCCCCGGCCTCGGTTCTCTCCGCAAAGGCCTACTCGCCGTCACCACTAGTCTACTCAAACCCTTCCTTTCCGTGGTCCCATTCTGCCTCTTCTTACTAGCTGACATCTACTGGAAATACGAAACTAGACCTAGTTGCGGATCTGAGAATTGTTCGCCTTCGGAACATCTCCGTCACCAGAAATCGATCATGAAGAGTCAACGTAACGCCTTGTTGATTGCGGCTGCGCTTGTGTTTTACTGGATCTTGTATTCGGTTACGAAGCTTGTTGTTCGTGTTGATCAGCTTAATCAGAGGATTGAGAAGCTGAAAAATAAGGAGTGATTTGTGTAAGTTTGATTAATTCACTGATTATGTGTTGTTGAATATTATTCGAATTTGAGGTATGTTGGATTTTACTAGTGCGGATTAAGTGATTTGTGTAAAAGAAATCGATTTGAAATGTTATGGAGATATACATCGAGTATATGCAATTTGTGATTTAATATATATCTAGATTAAATGCTTGTTGTTGATATCTTGAAAGATATGTGATATTGTTCATACATTTCGACTACGTATTTGATAGACCTTGATGGTGTCTATATAGTATGTCAGTGATTTACTTGTTTGATCGATTTGTGAAGGAGTTATTTGCTCTACAAAAGGATACTTACTGGTCTGATATGTGTGATATGTTCTCAATAATGAAAATGCTTGATGTTCATTTTTGTTAAATTTAGTTTTTCTAAATGATTTCTGAGTACTAGTTTATTTGCAAGAGATTGATGGTCTATAAATAGTTTTAGGCATTATAATTAAGGTTTTGGCTTATTAACTTAACGGAGGAAAAACAAGTTCTCAACTAATTAAGAGCCCGTACTTGGATTCCGTTGAAGTTAGTTACTTATATGTTAATCTAGCAATGTGCAAAAACTTATATGAATATCAAGCTAATAAGATTTAAGTGTAGTTTGCAGTTTATTTACCATTTCGTTTTTATAGACGAGCTAATGCCTTCAGATTTGAACTTGGAAACTATGGTAAAGTAGGCATTCAGCCTTGTAATGATCGTGTGGAATTAGAGCAATTGGAGTGACATAGAATGAATTGATTTGTATATGGATTAGTTGTCACAGCTTTGAGGGTTTATGTGTAATTTATTTTATTTTGAGCATTTGTGTTATGCTATGCAGCTACAGACAGTGTAGTTGGTTTACTTGCTCGTCTCTTTGTCTAAAATTGAGTCAATTATGTAAAAGTTTCGAAAAATAGTGATGATTTACATTGGTGTTTTTTTAATCTAGTTTCCCATCTCTTGTGTGTCTAAATGGGAACATTCCAATTTATATCTGAAATACATGAAAACTACTAGAAGTCTAGAAGATTACGTTATAAACTTCAAAAACAAAGATTACATTACTTCAAGAGCTAAGCTGCATTATTAGAATCATTGTACTCATATTTGTTTATCTCCGTCAGTTTTATATTCTTTATCTTCTTGGAAGATGTTATTGTCAATATCTTCTCTTAGAAGGGTTTAACAATTGTAAATTGTGTCTTCTTTAATGCTTGATCTGGTTGGGGAACAAATACCGTGAACATATTGTTCCATTGATGGCTTCTTAAACTTCGATTTGACATCTACGCTAATCATCTTTCTTTCATTAACCTTTACTCCTTTTGCATTTTCATTCCAAATTGCCGATGATTATGTTATAGAAAAAATTTTCCTGTCACTCAAATTTAAGTGTCGCAGATGATACAAGTTAACCTTGGGCCAAATTAGTTTTGTGAATTAGGCGGAATTAGTTGTGTGAATCGGGAAATTAGGCTGCTTAATTTGTTTCTGATTTAGGTTAAACTTGCTCAATTGCCATCTACCCTGTTAATCCTGCTTAATTCCTTTTAGCTGTCTGAAATGACTACTTTAGCAAGTAGTTGCTAAAAAACAGTTTAACACCTATTTGGAGACAATAGAACACCGTCTACTCTTGTCAAAATCGTGTTTATATGGAGGTGTAGGAAACAAGGTAAAATTTGTGCAAACATCATGATTGTAATGGTCATGTAGTCATATATGATGGTGTTGTGGTATGCATTTGACTCGTTGTATCATAGAAAGATGTTATTATCATTATTAGTGTTAGATAATAGATATAACGAAGACGGATGAGAGTTTTTTCTTTGATTAATCACCCTAACTCCCTAAGGTAACATAACATAACATGCCTGCAGTTTGTGGGTGCAATGCTTAAGAATTCTACTATATCTTAGGTTTAAACCCTACAAACCTGGTTCCAAAAATTGATCCCCAATCGTTCTCGTCTGCATCAAATACAATTTTTGCCAAGTCAAGCTTTATTATTTGTATCGAATTATGAGTTTCCTTATTTTGTTGAGATACTATTGCCTTTCGATTTGACCTAGGCAAATCATTAATGCTGCAAAGATAAAGTATGCATTCAGTTATGTTAATCGTGATATTATCGTGTTTCAATCAAGCAATTAGAATTACAAGAAATTGCCATTCGTGAACTTGGTTTATCGGCCCTAGTTATAACAGCTTTATGATTTTGGTTGTGAGATTTATGTGTTTGTATGAGCAGGTGTTATGTTTATCTGCAGACTATTGAATTGCTTATTGTCTGAAAAATTGGCTGTTTAGAAGGTTTAATGTATGAAGTGATATAACGTACAGTCGTACATGGCTTAGGGGTGGTTAATTCGACTTTACTTTCCAAATCCAATAAACTAATGCAAGCAAACAATTAGGGACGAGAGTAATTACAATGAGAAAAAAGTATCGACTCGTTTAATGCCCCTCATACCAATATGGCTGAGCATTTGAACATTTTATTAACTAAAGCTCAATATGATACAATAGATAAGATTTGTCCCCAAACTATCAAGTGAAAATTCATAAACGAAAGGTGCATAGAATTATTTGATGGTGCGATGATTCGAAGAACAGTATTTTCTTTCTTGTGAAGCTTAGCTATTTCGGACTTTTGAACGGCAAGTAATAATAGAACTCAAAATTCCCGACTCAAAATGCTTTAGATGAATATACTTATCTAGTACTATCAATAGACATTGCTTGTACACTTCCTTATCAACAAATAAAGACATCATAAAGGAAACTGCTCGACCACCATGATGACACCACACTTAAAAAACTTGAACGACACACCGTATGATTTCAAGCCATGATTAGATGGTTTAGAAATAAGATCAACAAAACGTGAGACGAACTTTCCCATCCAGAGCTTGGAACCAAACTAAAACCCATTTGAACCGAACCCTGGTAATGGTATTCATCCTATTTCCACACTTCCATTGGATTAGTGCAAATTTTGTGAAAGATCATGATTCCTTGTTGAAAAAGAAATTGATAGTAAGGATTATGCTTCCTACTTAGAGCACGGGGAGGGAGTGATAGCTAGAGTTGTGGATGATTGTTAGATTTTTCATAGATTTGTCGTCTACAACTCAAGTTGTGGATTTTTTGATGGAGTAAAAATTTGAGTTGTGGGAGTTGTGATATCCTATTTTTTATTATTTTTTCTTTTAACATTTATATAGAATAAATATAACATTTTATTAATAAAATCTAATACAAATAATTAAAATAAAAAAAGTCATTACATTAAAATAAATTATCATTTTTGTAAAGTTTAAAACAAATTATCATTTATGTAAATAAAACTTAAAAACAAATTAAAAGTATAAATAAATCAAACTTTGTGATAAACATATAAATAAACAAAAAATAAAATAAACCTGTAAAAAGTAGTTGTCTTCTTTCCGTAATAGACATACAGAAAGAAAAAATAAAAAAATATTAGAAATTAAACAAATTATGAAACAAATAAAAAAACAATAAAAGAAATTAAACAAATAGTTGAAATAAATCGGAAAAAAAAAAAGAAAAAAGGAAAAAAAAAAAACACCACGACGCTTGTTCTTTGGTTAACGAGCTCCACAACCCACAAGGAGCACCCATGGTATGATAACGTCTGTTGTGGCTCAAAAACGAAGGCAGAACATCCACTATCCTTCCACTGCAAGTGCTCTTAAAAGTTAGATATTATGATCGGATTAAAAAATTTGGTAATAGTATTCTACAATGAAGCATAATATTGACAAAAATAATTATGATGTTGTGGAAAAGTTTGTGCTATAAACCAAAATCAATTAAAAAAATATTCCTTTTCTCAAGCAAGATCCCAAATGGACCAAGAGAACCTGTGACAATAAGATACCTCTTTTCGTAGTCACATCAAAACATTACTTTGGTTTAAAATATTATTTAACACAGATATATGATATTCTGATAATGTTTTATCAAAAAGAAAAAAAAACAAGAACAACAATGTGTATGTTTGTCAAAAGTCCTTATGGTTATTTATAGTTTTTTTTTAAATCTTTTGATAAGTTGAAAACTTATGACTATGTTATTAAAAATACAAGCATCAAATATAATAAACTATTTAAATTGATTAGATCAGTGATACACAAAATAAGTTAAATTATAGAAATCGTCCATGTGGTATGTTTAAATTGTTGATTTAGTCCTTAGGGTGAGGAAACAACACTTTAGTCTCTATGGTCTAAGGTTTTGTCCAATTTCATCCCTATCAGTTAGATTTAACAAACTTTCAGTTAAATATTTTTTAAATTTGACACTTTTAGTCTCAAACTAATAAATTTATTTTGTTAAAAGTTAAATTTCTCCAAGTTTATATATCGGTATTTTCTCTATGTCTATTTCTCAAAAATAAGAATCTTAACTATGAATACCAAATATAACTTATACGCGTTGATATTTGTATATCGTTAATAATGTATGTAATAATTTTTTTAATTATTATGTAATAAAATATATAAAAAATTATATAGTTTTAGACATGATATCCGGAAATATTGAATGTAATATCATTGACTTAAATTTAAGAGATTAATGTTTTTAAAGTACATATTTTTAAACTTATGTGTCAAAATGTTTAAAACTTAGACATTAATTTATGATAACTGGTTCATGTTTATTATTATTTTTTTTTAAATGAGTAATTTTAATTGAGATAAAGATATTTGTATATGGTTATGTTAAAATAAGAATAATAAATGTTACGAGAACGTGAGAACCACTTCTTAGCTATTTTTTAAAAACCTCAACACGTTTTTTTTTTTAATGTTTTTTGGATTTTTTTTAATTAAAAAAGTTGTTTGATTTCGTCTATAGTGTGACGATAGTTACAAAAGCTTCAAGAAACATTTAAAAAAAACAAAATATTTTAATCATTACAATAATATTTATAGGTATTTTACGTTCTTACGAAATTTTGGCAAAACGTAACAAAATTGAAGTAAAATAATAACATGTGAAAAAATAAACTCAAATAAAAAACTAAATTTAATAGAATTACAAATCGATATTGTTTATAAATTAAATTATAAGTTAGGAACTAAAATTGTCAAATTTAAAAAATATTTAACAAAAAATATGTTAAATCTAACTGATAGGGACAAATTTGGGCAAAAACTTAGACCGTAGAGATTAAAAGTGTTGTTTTCTCACCGTAGGGACTAAATCGTTAATTTAGACATACCAAATTGACGAAATCTGTAATTTACCCAACAAAATAACATAATACACTTTATACTAATTGAAATATACGCTTTCATATGTCTTTTTGCTTTATAATTCTTTTTGCATTTATTGTTTCTTTTTCTATCTTGTCTCTCTTTGAAAAACTCTCTATTGAATTTTTTTAAATATCTTTGCTTGTGAAAAAAAAAAAAAAAAAACTTTACCAAATATGATTTTCATTTTTATAAGTCGCAAACCAACTTTAGTTAAAAGTTTCAGATAGTTAGGCGAAATGTGAATTGAATATTATTAAAAATTCAAGAGTTTTTTTTTAAAAGTCGAAAAAAATATATTGTCAAAGGCCAAAAAGCCCCAAAATGTACAGAGACAAAACACAAAAATACACGGAAAAAAAAGAAATAACGAATAAAAGCAAAAAACACGGAAAAGGAAAACTAAGTTATGTTGCTACACGGGTTCATAGTCCAAGTTTTCCAGTCCACGCTATTGCATTTACTTATATTCAGAACCAGAGAAGAGCTTTCCTTTGAATGAAGGGGAAAAGATCTTCTTTTTTTATCTTCTCCAGCTCGGAGTGATCCAACGTCGAGTTTATCCTATTTCGCCAATTCGTTCACGTGGTTTATGCAAAATGCTCTTGTAGTCTCTTATATTCATTATATAATCATTCATGTTTGGGAAACTTATTGTTCAATTTCGTCCGTATTTAATATGAAATGTCTAAATTACTTTTATTTTCTAATACAAAAGTAAGATCAAAAGTAGTGTCTAAATTACTTTTAAATGTCTAAATTACTTTTATTTTTAGTCATTTCATTTGAGTAGAAACAAATTGAATTAAAAATTTTATTACAGGGACAATTATTTCACATTATGAATGTTATAGACCTCGACACATATTTACATAAATGACAAGGATGATTTTTGTAATAAGCTCTAAATTTAAAGATAAAGAATTATGCTAATAGATAGGAGATGGAGAAAGAAAAGCATCCAGGAAAATTTGAAAAAAAAACAAAAAAGTATTTTGTTTTAGTTTTAAAGTAGAAAAAGGTACATAAATAAGACCGTTGGAGGAAAAGCCTAAAATGGTTAGTGATTTGGACAAATGAAGCCAGGAATCCTGTTCCAATTGCCTTCATTTGCTGTTGTATCTGTCCATTAGCACAGCACGAGTGCAGCCATTTACACACAAATTTTACACCTCCCCAGGTTAATAATAAAAGCTGATATACACCCATCACAGTAAAAAAAAAAAACACAACCCAACATTGTAACGGCTACCCATCACTAGTTACTAGGTAGTAGTACAATCCAATATATATTGTGAGCCGTTTGATCATCTGACACCCATTTGATCTATATAACCCCCACTCTTTCTTCTCACATTTTTCTACTCTTTTCTTCAAATTCTTGTGTGGGTTTGTTTGTTTAATCATGTTCAAATTTGGAGGATTTCTACTGCTGCTGGTTTTATCACTCTCTATTCTTGTTTCTGCTGATCAAGGTAATCAAACTTATGTTTATGTTCACTTTTCTGGGTTTTCTGTTATATATGTGCTGTTTATGAGCTTATATCCTTTCCGCTTATCTTTCATAAGCCTGGAATTTGCCCAACAATGTTTCTAGTAGCATGCAACTGTTAGTTGGACCGTGTGTGGTTCATGTTTCTATTTTTTCTATAAACCAGACACTTTCACGTAAAATGTTAATAGCTAGCAACACATATCATTACCCTGTTATAACATAGTCAACAAATATAAAACTTTTACTTAGACATTAGTTTGAGTAGAATGATTAACTACACCAAGTATTCTTCTTATATCATTGACTACTAATTTACTTAAAGTAAGACTATTGTAGTTGGTTTTAATTTTGAACAAGAATTTAATGCATACATATATCAATGTGTATGTATATCTTTTTCACTAATATGTAGTAGATCTATCATTTATTGTCTTCTTAATTATTTCTAAGTTTATTGCGAAAAGGGGAATGCTTACTGGCCCATGTGAGGTACATGTGGAATATGTATTACTTCCATATTTTTTATGTCAATTATTTTCTTCTAAATCACATAAATTATACAAGGATGCATGAATGAACTGTTACACCAAAACTAAGAGGTATCAAGTTCGAATCCTGTTAGGCACATTTATCGGCTAAAAAGTCATTATCGAAAAACTATTGTTGTTAGCTCAATATTTATACTTAAACTTATATGTTAAATGATTTTTATGTTATATAATATTGACATAAACCACCATATTTGTCTTGGTACTAACAAAAGGTCAACAAATTTTGGGAATAATGAAATGAAAGCACTCCATGTTGTCACAACTTTAGGAAGCAAACCACATACCATTTAATCTTATTAAAATCATATAACTAGTCGGTACACAATGTTATTTAAAAAATAATCATCTGATTCGTGAATATATGTCGTGCCATTTTTGTTAGTATCTATTAAAGGACAACAAATTATCGTATGCCCTTAATTTTGCTACCGATCACAATTTGTATCCCATCACAAGAATTAAATATAGGGGCAAAAAAAAATTACAAGAACTTTATTAGAGGTTTAACTCTCGCGACATAAAATTTTGGCGCAAATTTTTTTCGCGAATCAGATGGTTACCTTTAAACTTTTCATAACATTTTTAGTATTTACTTACTATTTTTGTTGCAGATGCATTCTTAGGAGTGAACATAGGAACTGATCTTTCAGACATGCCACATCCAACACAAGTAGTTGCCCTCCTTAAATCCCAGCAAATCAGACACATTCGTTTATACGACGCTGATCGAGGAATGCTCGTTGCCCTCGCCAACACTGGTATTAAAGTCGCGGTTACAATCCCAAACGACCAACTTCTCGGGATTGGTCAATCAAACGCAACTGCTGCCCACTGGGTTGCACAAAACATTGTAGCTCATTACCCTGCCACCAATATCACAACCATTTGTGTCGGTTCTGAGGTTTTTAATACCCTCCCAAACGCCGGGCCTATCCTAGTCACCGCTCTTAGATTCATCCAGGGGGCTTTGATTGCGTCAAATCTTGACCGTCAGATCAAAGTATCAACCCCACTTGCATCAACGATTATCCTTGACTCATTTCCTCCATCACAAGCTTTTTTCAACCACTCGTGGAACCCTGTTTTGGTTCCGTTACTAAAGTTTCTGCAGACTACTGGATCGTCTCTTATGCTTAATATTTACCCGTATTACGACTATATGCAATCCAATGGTGTGATTCCGTTGGATTATGCATTGTTTAACCCTTTACCAGCGAATAAAGAAGCTGTTGATTCAAACACACTTTTACATTACTCGAATGTGTTTGACGCAATGGTGGATGCTGCTTATTTCGCAATGGCTTCACTCAACGTAACAAATGTCCCGGTTATTGTAACTGAATCAGGCTGGCCATCAAAAGGTGACCCGAATGAGCCTGATGCCACTTTAGACAATGCAAACACTTACAACAGCAATTTAATCAAACATGTGTTGAATCAAACCGGGACCCCAAAGCACCCTGGAATCCCAGTTAGTACATACATTTACGAGCTGTACAATGAGGATACTAAACCTGGGTCAGTCTCTGAGAAGAACTGGGGGTTATTTGATCCAAATGGGAAGCCAATTTACACGTTACAGTTGGTGGGTTCCGGTCAAACTTTTGCAAATGACACCATAAACCAGACTCATTGTACTGCAAAAGAAGGTGCTGACTCGAAAATGCTGCAAGCTGCTTTAGATTGGGCTTGTGGGGCTGGGAAGGTGAATTGTTCCGCTTTGTTGCAGGGTCAACCGTGTTATGAACCGGATAATGTAGCTGCACATGCGACCTTTGCTTTTGATAGCTATTATCATATGATGGGAAAGAAGGATGGGACTTGTGACTTTAATGGTGTCGCTATAGTAACCACTACGGATCCAAGTAAGTGTCGAGATTAATCTGGTCTTACGTTTATTATGGTTTTATATACCCTCTGTTTCGGGTTACTGACCCTGATTCGTTTTTGGGGTATTTTGCAGGTCATGGATCTTGTCAATTTTTCGGAAGGTAAATAAAAATGTTGTTTTAGTGCTTGTTTTGGCTAAAGTATTGTGTTATGAATACTAACATTTTGGTTTTCTGCGTATGTGTAGTGACGGAATGAATGGGACGTCTTTGAATAGCACTTTATCGGATTATAACTCTACAAACTCGTCGAGCTGGAGGACCCGCAGTGGCTATATGGGTGCTGGTCTTTTGATGAAGGTTCTATTGGCTGTTTTATTCTTGTGATAGTGTTCGATTTGGAGATATTTTGTGGGTTCCGGTGTCATGTGGAGGCGGTTTTTCGTTCTCCCAATTTTGGCTGGGTTTTGGACACTGGACAGAGGAGACTTGCTTCTGTACAAAACGACTTTTAGAATGCGAAATTTCTAATGAAATATTGTTGTTGTTAAGGGTCTCAGATTGAATGAGATTAGATTTAGGATGGGATTGTTGATTCTTTTTTTCTTAATCTAATGACGGAACTTATTGTCTTACGATTAGAATATGTCAGCACAAAACTATTTATGATGCAAAGTCGGACCGGGCAATTAGATGCAACTAAATTCATATGTATATGTTGCTAGCAAATATTGGAATGGCCTTCTCTTGAGATAACTTAAAAAGTACTATTGTTTAAAAATTGCTGTAAATTTTTTTTCATGGAAATGGTAATTTCATTTTAACATTTAGAAACATAGATAATTACATCCAAGTATCTAACAGTTATGTAGCTTTTTAGAATAAATATACATGATAGAAATGTCTACATGAATGTGAAAACACGACGCGTGTTTTTTTATCAGTGTAGCAAAGTATTACAAAGGTTAACAAAGGTCGAGTCAAAATCTGGAATATACAAAAGTAGTCGGTAAACTTCAACGGGTTCTTTAACAAAGGTATGGAAGATAGAGACTTGAAAACATGTGAATATCTAGAGCCTTGTATTTACTTGATAATTCAAGAAGATAGATTTCCGTCATTGGTTTAGTTTGATATTTGCCATCCATTTTGTAGGAGTAGTGGTATAAACAGGTCTTGATTTTACATAACACACCTCAGAATGTTTAATTATCTTTTTATGTAAAGTTTTGTCCAAAGTGTGTTATAGTTGCTTTTATTACACTTGTTTTCTTTTGGTTACTTGAATCTTTGGATTATCCTATGAATCATAAGAAAAGTCAAAACTATAACAAGCTCAATCATTTTGCTTTAATAAAAAGAAAAAAAACCATTGATGGAAAGTAGAGAAGAGAACAAAAGGTGAAGAGATAACGAAAGAGAATTTGAGGTTATCGGTGGATTAGAATATCATGGATGATGATGTTTAATGTAGTTTTTCTCACTCAAATCGTCATTCAATTAATAACCAAAAACCGAAGGCTGTATTTCGCGTACACAAAAGTTGGTTCCAACACCAAAATAAGGCAATGGCTTAATTATGTTTAAGGAATTTTACATGATAAAAAGTGGTGGGATAAAAGGTTAGGAGTAAAGGGGTATTTGCTTTAGTTTATAGAAAGGGTTTACGAGCTTATTAGTTTATGTAAGAGAAATAATTCTGTTTTAGGTGTTTGTTTGAGTTTATTAGTTTATGCTTATGAGCTCATGTAAATGATATTTTATAAGCTCATTTTGTGTGGCTTATGAGTTTATCAAACATTTTTGTCTTGTCATAAGCTAATAAGCTAATAAGTTACTCCAAACATTTGATACAAATTTAAAAGCTTATATTTTATAAGTCATAGGCTACTTATAAATCATAAGCTTAAGCCTAAAAAATAAACTTACACAAACATTGGTATTTAAAAAAAAATATATATATAAATAACTGAATACGAGTGTTGAGTAATAATAAATAAAACACTTATAAATACTACTTATTTTTTAAACCTTCCTTTGTAATTTACGAATTCATTTGTCTTATCAAAACATTTTGCGTCCTAAATGTTTATTACTATCCACCTAGAGGATACATATACAATTTTCGAAAAATCCACATATATGGTGTAGGAACTCCCATCACATATCTTCAACATCAACATCAACATCAACCATGTGGAAAATCTTTGGCATGTGTAAGAAACGGTGTTAAGTAATCAAGAACCAAAAATCATCTTGGTCTGGCAGGTTTCTACTTTACAACTAGCTTATTACCCGTGTGATAGTCGGAGCTGTGTAAGAAAGTTACGTATATAAAAGGTTTTAGTAGCAATAAAATTAAATTCACGAATCTTATTGCAAGTGTTTAATGTGATTTCATAACGTTAGCAAAAAGATAGAAAGCTTAACTTTTATATAACTTTTATACATATATATTATAGTTGTGCTACATAAATTTTAATAACAAACAGACCAAGAAACCATCTACTTGAGCGTCGTATTGTACCTAGTATACCATAAATACAAACAAAAAGTCCAAACAACAACTTACTTGCCGCCATATTGTAAAATCACAATCATAAAGCATGTTTGCATATAACTTGTTGGTTATTCAACAACTGACAATATAAAGTATACAAAATCGTAAACTCTTAACTATAACTTCAAAACACTTTTATTTATCCAACAATTGACAATACTACTACTACTCTTTCAATTAAACACCACCTCCGGTTTGTTGCATTATTGCATCAATTTCATTGCCTTCCTCAATTTCATTGCATCAATTTCGTTGCCTTCCTCAATCTCAAAAAAACACAAAAAAGAAAAGAAAAAAAAAACAACACTTATTTTTTGTTCATATGATAACCTCTTTTTCCTTTCAAAAGATGACTTGATTACAAACATAACCCGTGTATCTCATATAAACAAATTAACATTAACATTTTATGATTAAACAAAAAATTTCTAATATTGATAAGTGATCTATTCTTTTTCATTTAAAAAGAATAAAATAATTTGAAGGGGACATTTCGACCCACTTATATGTAAATGGGTCAACATTTAGTTTGTGTTTTAACTTAAAACGGTTTATATTGGTCATATCAAATATAGTTTAGCTAAAAAAATTGTTTTTGTGGTAATCATAAATTTACACACTAAGTATCTAAAAATATGTACGGATAAACAAAAAAATGTATTTTGGTCTATCCATCCTTATGCAACTCATTTCAATATGTTTCAATCCAGCCTATTTGACCCATAGCTCGCCCAATTCTTTGATCCGGTACTACATACGTTAATTCAACTAATCATAATTTGATTATCATCAAAGATTTTACCTAAACAAATACTTTAAAAAACTTACACACCCAAATGGGATAGTACATACATTACCATGTTTATAAGATGTTGAAGTGTTAACCTCCGTTGTTGAGCTTCCCCAACGAACATGGTAGCAACAAATTCTTTGACGCAAAATAGTCATGTTTGACTGTAGCTCTTTATTGCTCGCAATTGCTCATTCTTGTTGTTCAATAGTGTTGCACACTACCTGTTCCAGTATAGAAAGACATAAAATAGTGAAAAGATATCATTTATAAATGTAAAAGTTTCAATGTAAAATTAAAATGGCGACATATGAAAGTCGTTCAACCTGTATTCAAATGGTTAAATTCTCAAACATGAGAGATATTCGGAAACATAAATGGAAAAATAATCCAACTAATAATACGCTTGTAAGGGTTTAATGCATTTTGACTAATATCCATTAGAGCCACGTTCTTGTTTAACATTTTTCAAAAAAATTACCCATTTGACCCATTGGTGGGAAAATACAACCGAAATCAACCTATCTTTGGCAAATGCTTAAGAATGCCACCTCTACAATTCACATGTCAATGTAACCTAATCCGCTGCAAATTTCCTTAAGAATCACGTCTTTATCCAAAGCCACCTAACAATAAAATCTCATATCAATCATTTTCAAATTTTATTTAATGCTTATTTAACCATCGTTGGATAACAAAAACAAAACTGATTATCTAAGCGTAGAACAATACATATTTACCCCTTCTTAATCCGTTTGTTCATTTTATCTATAAGTTCCTTAAATAATCAAAAAATTCCTTTCTTTCCCTGGCTGGTTTGCTTCTTTTTATCCTCATTCGTGTCGAACACTCAATTATCTGACTATCAAAACTTCAAATATTAGCATCTTTAAGAAATTAATTCTATTACGGCTTGTAAACACATAGTGTAAGAAGTGGTAAAATGGGCAGGTTGGGTAAAACGGGTCAAATGGGTTAAAAAGTTAGGAGTGGATTTTAAGAGAACTCTGAAAACTTCTATAAGTATCATGGAATTAAATAAATAAAAATAATTTTCAAAATAAGTCAATCATATAGGTGGTTGTTTCGCTAGTATATATTAGAGAAAACAACTATAATTAAACTTGTAGAATAAAAGTTATCGTAACTTTAATTCAATGTAGTAACTAACAACTTTTCGGCTAAAGAAGTTTAAATAATACGTTAAATGGATGAGTGAAAAGTTTCTTCAGATTATATGCAAAATAATATGGAATAAAAATCCAGTGATGAAACCAAATTTTGTTAGACCTATAACTAAACAACTTTCGTAGTCCAACCTTGCTTAAATTTTGATTAACAAACAGATTTTAAACATCTTTTTTAATTTCATAATCGAAAAATCAACCATAAAAGTAGTGAAATTAGATTTGTTCATGCATTTTTTTCCTTTTAATAAAACTTTTCATTAAAAACACACGAAGAAAAAAAGCCTGAAACTAAAATTAAAAGTTATGTAAATGCTTTCAAATCAGAATCAAGGTGAGATGAGGATGAACAAGTTTCGTACCTTAATTTTGTTTGAATTCTTCTAGATATTCTTTCTCCGGTGTAGCTCCCCAAACACATCACCCCCTTTTAATTTAATTTAAGAAACTGTTTTGATTATATTTTAATAGATTGAATTTAAAAATTGAAAAATCTAATAAACTAACAAAGATTTATGACATCATCATTAAAGATATTATTTTACGTGGACAATCTTAAAACTCGCCAAGTTAGCCGAATTACGAATTAAGGTAATTTTGAACATAACTTTAAATAACACTAACCAAACGTCGGACTCCTTTTTGTTCTCTCAGTTAAAAGAGAAGTAGAAATTACCATATGTCCCAGCTTTGTAGCATTCTACTAATTTACCTCATGCCATGACTAATATTCATGAAAATCCCATCTAGTTGCAAGTAAGTAATCTCTAAGATGGACCAAAAAGCTGCAAATAAATTGTCAAAATAAGTAGTCTAAGCACTAAAAATAAGATCTAAATAACCATTCTTAGCATCCTAAAAAGGTTAAAATGATCTATAAAAGACACTTAAATTAAGAAAAAAACTTCACATACAATGGTTAAATGAATCGTCGCCCAAATAGCATCTTTAATGCAAATTTACTCTAGGAAAAAAAAGAAAAATAATCAAAAGGACGACAAAGAAATACAACTTTATTGTATCCAATGCATCAAGTGTTAAGGAAGGAAACAATATTTGGTACCTCTCCGAACATCAAAATCAATCCAAACTATCTTCATATGAACAAGAGTTGGATTGTCCTTTTAAACTGATTGTATATAGTAATTAAAGAATTACTAAACTATCTTAGTCTGAACCATACTAATAAAAGAATTAAAAACCTTATTTAATTGTAAACATACAAATATATGTTTAAGAATGAGAGAGACCATATGGCTCAAATAGACTAACCTGTGAATGTGATTGTTAGACCACTCCCAACGGGTCTCGTCGGTTTCTTCGTCGGTCCCCAAACCGATGGCACCGATCTCGTCGGTTTTGAACGGAGAAAGCTACGAATTGGTGTGGGGCCCACTCAATTAAAAATCGTTTTTTTTTTTTAAAACCAACGGCTATGAAGCCGTTGTAAATTTTTTTTTTTTTTTTAATTTATACACTATATATATCCATACACATTTAACAATTTAACACACAACATATACCAACAATACAATACACATTCATCACTCAAACACATACATTCAACACTCAAACACAACCCGGAAAAATGCCGAGAAAACAAACGAAAAAAACACCTTCAGTGAGCAACGACATGTTTCAAAATTTATTAAACAACCCGATGTCTCCGATGCCACATTTACCGGCGAGTTCTTCTTCCGCTCCACAATCAAGTAACGCTACACCATCCGGGTTTGCTTCATACGGGCCACCAATTGCCAATCGATTCGCACTAGCATCCGACGATCCACGCAATTCGTACCAACACCGTGATTGGTACCAAGAATCACCACCACAAACTCACCCCAATTTAGCCAACAACAACCACATTTTATCAAAATTCAAACACATTACAATGGAACCCATCACCAAACAATTCACAATGGAACCCACCACCAAACACTTCTCAATTTTGGAATCCATCACCAAACACAACACAATGGAATCCACCACCAAACACATCACAACGGAATCCACCACCAAACCCACCGCCCAACGAGGAAGAAATCGACGAAATCGTACCGGAAAATGTCGTCGGTGGGAAAAGACCCTAAGTAAAGTGGTCCGACGAAGAAGTTAGGATTTTATTCGAACGATGGGTGCATTGTTCGAAAAATGCTATAGACGGAAACAAACAACCGGGTAGTAGTTTTTGGGGGAACGTACAAAAGGATTACAACAATTTGGTCGAGGAAAAACGAAGCCTTAACCAACTAACGGGCAAATGGAATAAAATTTCCAAACATGTCAAGCTTTTCAATCGATATACAAGCGCCTTAATGATCATCGTCCAAGTGGGTATTCAGACGAAAATGTTTTAGACGCGACAAATGTACAGTTCAAGGATCAAACCGATCGACACTTCATTTACACTTCTTCTTGGCGCACGATTAATAGATACCCGAAGTTCTACACGGAGGATGGTGTTATGGGAAACAAACGAAGATCCAAAAAAAGGCACCCATCTCGGAACTAGTAAACTTAGAGGAAGATGAAACGGTACCCAAAACCTATCAAGAAGAAAACTCGGGTCTTGCGGCTACCGTGGCAACATTATTCACCGACAACCGGATCCGACGTCCATATGGTCGTGACACAAGTAAAAAAAGTCAAAGAACTTCGATTTCGTCCGACGCGGCTACCTCATTAGGGAATTCAAGGGACGAAACCATTGAATCGATCAAAATGGCGGCTGAGGCGCAAAAAGAAACGATGGACAAGATTACCGAAATTGCCGAAAAAAAGTTTGTTCTTAAAGCTTAGAATTTTATGGCTAAACCAATACCAAAAAGTATTGGTAAAAAGCGTAAAAAATGTTAAAACAAGCTAAGAAAGCAACATTTAAAAATTTCAAATCGGACTTTAAGAAGATGTTTGGCGGTGGATCGAGTACGCAACAAGAACAAAGCGACGACGACGAAGATGAAGAAGAATATGGTGACGAAGGCGAAGACGACAACGACGAAGAAGACGAAGATTAGACGTATATTTTTTTTCTATTGTAATGTTTATTTCTCGTAATGTTTTTTTATGGTATTTTTTTATTTATTTTAATGTAATGGTATTAATGTTTTTTTTATTTTAATGAAGTTGTTTAAATTATTTTTGTTATATTTAAATGTATAAATAATAAAATATGTGGGGTCCAGAAAAATTGATTGACGGGTTACTGTTGGTAGTGATTTAGTCAGTTTATTGTCAGTTTGGTGTCAGTTGACGTGACGCTAAGTTGGCAAAAACTGATCGTGTCAGTTGGAACAACGGTTGGGAGTGGTCTTATAGGATGCATAAGTTAAATCGGCAAGAATAGTACCCAAGAATGATACATCAAAAAAGTAAATCGGAGTAAATAACAAAAATACGATTTTTGTAAGTTGTGAAAACGTAAAATGAAACAATACTTACGAAAGAGAAAAGAAGAACACGTTAAATTCAGCCGACTGATTGTTTTGGGAGAAGTATTCTTCATGTACATTTGTGCAAAAAAAAAAAAACCCCATCATATTGTCAAACTTTCAAACGGATGAACGAAAACTTACAACTAACTAACAGATTATTTCCGGGTTGGGATGAAAACAAAGCTGAAAAATAATATACCTATGAAAGAGAAAAATAATTTTTGAAAGAGATTTAAATTTCGAGTATGCATAATGATTTTTGAAGAGATCCATAATTTTCCAAGTCTAGGAAGAAGAAGAAAAAATAATTATGTTTACTTTCACACGATAACTAATCTGCTTATTTCTTTTAAAATATATATTTTCTAAATAATTTATGAGATCATCATACCTTGAATCTATCCTATATGGACAACCTAAGGTTTCGACACATCAGCTATATGACATGGGCTTATACTCCCATTTATTAATAAAAATATATTTTACCTATATAATCTATGTATTACTCTTTTAAATTTTATACATAAACAAAATATACATATTAACTTTAAAGTATGATGAAATGTATTGTTGAGTTAAATTATTTCTTTATCCAAGTCCTCAAATACTCATATTAATCTATATAACTAAAAGCTAAAATAACCCAACATCTAACAATATACTTCGTTTTATCTTATGTTGTTAATAGGGTTACTAATGGTTTAATCATTAAAATTTTCATATATTTCTTATTTTAATCATCTAATTTTTTTAACAATGTTTTTATCCTTAACTTCCAATCATTTATCGTTTTAATCACTTACCTTTTTGACACTATTTATCACCCTTAACTTACAAACCGTTTATCATTTTAAGCACCAAACTTTCAACTATTATTCGTTTTAATCACTTAAATTAAATGATGAAACATTTTACAAGTGGTTACAACAATAATTCAACAAAAGTTTAGGATTTAGACATTAGTTATTGAAAGTTTAGGGATTAAAATGATAGTTGGTTTAAACGTTAATGATAAAAACAATGTAAAAAAAAGTTAAATGATTAAAATGATATACAATTGAAAGTTAAGAATAAAAACATTGTCAAAAAAAAGTTAAGTGATAAAACGCTAAAATATATTCACATTATTATTATATGTTCTTTTTGATGGTATAAGGATTATATTGCATTAGTATATAAAACTATACCAAGTAATAACGATGAATATTGAAACACGAAAAAATAAATAATGATATATTATATTATATATACAACAACAATAGACTAATAAGAGATTAAAAAATCAGATTATAAAACTCTTTAATTTGACATGAAGAATCTAAGCTTGTAATAAAGTAAATTAAATATAAAATTCTTTAAACATGACTCACTTTTAAAGCTTAACAAATAGATATTTCTTATTGATATTTTTATATCTCATTCGACCTTAATATCTCATAGATTATAATCGTATAATTTTTGATTGAGGTTCTCTCTCTCTCTCTATATATATATATATATAAACCTAAATGTGAAGTTAAAAATAATTATATATAAACAAAATGATAAATATTGATTATCCCAACTTATATTATTATAAATTATTAATGATACAAAATATTTTTTTAATTTCTATACATTATATGTATTTGTTTTAGGATAAAACATAGGGTTATGATATAAGCCCAATAGGTTTGATTCTGTTGTTGGGCTGAAGTCTAATCCTTAACAAAACCCTAATTCTCTTCCTTTATATTCATCTCCCTCTCTTCATATCTTCATCAAATCAAACCTCACTCATATTTGTTTTGTATTTCTGTCTAATTTTTCAATTTCATCTTTTATAATCCCTAAATTGCATCAACGAGTATTTTATCTGTTTTTCAATATCAAATGAAAATCAGATCAATCTCTAATTAGATGCTAAATAAAAAATCAGAACCTCATGGACATGCTGGTTCCTTTTTATTCAATGGATTTTTGCTTTTTCTCGTAGGTTCAACAATTTATATAATTTAATTTTTTAAAAATTAGCTCAGTGATGATTCAGTTTGCTTTAACCACACCGAATAGAAACCGATGTTTTTATAAACATAATTTAGATTTAAATAAAAAGTTATGATTTTGATTTATTAGAATTATAATTTTTATTTAAATCCGATTAGTGTCTATAAATTCATTAAGTTTCTCATGTGGAAAAAACCTGGCCTTTGTCTGAGAGCTATTTATGATTATGTAATTGTGTGATTATGTGCCGGTGATGATAAAAGTAAGGCTTGTTTCTCAGAGACATTCGCAGTGGCCGCCTAAGATCTTTCGCCTTTCGCCGGGCTTGAGAGATAATGCTGTTTTATCCTTCCTTGGATGTCTGAGGCATAATTGACACTAGTATAATGTTTTTAAATACGTAATATCGTAAATAATAGATTGTTAGTGATGATAAATCTAAGGCTTGTTTCTCAGAGATATTCGCAGTGGCCGACTAAGAACTTTCGCCTTCGCCAGGCTTGAGAGTTTATGCTGCTTATTCCTTCCTTGGATGTCTGAAACTTTAATTTGTAATGTTTTCAAAAAACAAAATTTTATAACCTATGTTTGTATATGCAGTGTTATTATGTTTAAAGCTAACGTTTTGATAGGATGATTTGATTTATTAGGTTCTTGAAGGATTTGGGATCTAACAAACAACAAACACTAAGAATACTATCCCGTAATTTATATAGGTGTATAACAATTTTATTTAATAATTCCATTTTTTCTTCTTTTTATGTTTCTTTTTTTTATACTTCGAGTCTCACAACATTTAATATTCTTAATTTTGATTCAAATCTACAAAGTAATAATAGATTTTGGTTTCATTGATTTTGGTTTCATTTCCCTCGTTTAACTCAAAATAGCGATTGTAAAATATTTTACCTTCTGAAACTAAAATTAATTTTGTTAATCACGAGTAGTATATGAGTCAAATCAGATAAATATGGGCGTTTCTCATTTGGTTAAAAGAGGGAGAAGGTGAGGGAGAATATAATCGGCAATCTCCAAATATGCTGTTTTATCCTTCCTTGGTGGTTATTGATCAAAGCTAAGTTTAAATTATTACACTTCATTTTTTGACTTTGTTTGGTTTGCATATTTGGAGTTATAAAGAGGGAGAAGGTGAGGGAGAATATAATCGGCAATCAAAGGAATTGAAATAGGGGTGAAATACGGGGAGGTAGTCATAGTCACCGGGTGAACTAACAATTTTTATTTTCCCTCGTGTTGTCATTTCATCCGTCATTTCATCCGATGACTGTTACTCCCTCTTCCTGTTTCACATCTATTTCTATTTCTTTGATTGCCGATTATACTCTCCCTTTCCCTCTTTTTTTCCCCAAATTTGCAAACCCGAAAAAGGAAATATAATAATTTAAGCTTAGGTTTGAACAATAGTTCAATGGACGATGAGAGACCCTTTTAGCCGTTGAGAAGCGTCCATATTCATTTGATTTGACTCAAATATTTTACAATTGCCTATTTTGAGTTCTTTATGAAACGAAGGGAATGAAACCAAAATCTATTAGTTTTTATGTCTTTTACTTTGTGGATTTTGATCAAAATTAATAATATTGAATGTTGCGACACTCGAAAAATAATCTTTTTAAAAAAGAATAAAAAAGAAAATTGAATTATTAAATAAAATTGTTATATTATAATAGACCTATATAAATTACGGATTAGTATTTTTGGTGTTTGTTTGTTAGTTAGTATTTGAGTTGTAATTTATGTCGTATTTACTATCCTACTGTTGTCGATATTGATTATGTATTTTCATCTGAAATTATAGAATAGTTTTCTATGTTGCATAATTGTTTGTGTAAGAATGTTTTTTCTGGACTACAAACATACCACATTTAAATGACATTTTGTATTGGTATTTATGAAACCAACGTTGAAGCGTTTTCAAAGAGACGATATAAAAAATGAAGTATATGAATATGCTAAACATATAACTTGGTTACAGTTGAAGTATATGAATATGCTAAACATATCTCTTATGGTTATATTTAATGACGATTGATGTAAAATATTCATGGATCTTGTGAATGTCGTTATAGTTTTTTTTTATATATTATTTGAATAACCTTTGATAAGTTTCCTATGATAAATTATGAGTCTTTTGACACGATTTGTGTGGTATATGTTATCTAAGGATTTAATTTATATGTTTTTTATGGTCTAATATTATCAAACTCGTAAAGTAAGAATGCTAATTGAATATTTAAGTAGTAATTCTAACTAGATAAATAATTATAAAATCTTTTTTACTTGTAGCTTTCAAATGGTTTGAATAACATAAAATTGATTTCAATTAGTTCTCAAATATGATACCATCTACAGTCTTAGGTAATCACCAATTGCCATACTTCCCAATCCGGTCTTTTGGTTTTGAAAGCTTTTAGTATAATTTCAAAACAACTCGAATTCATATAGAATTGCATTGGACGTGTATATGACATATGATCATGTTTAATCAAATACACGAAATTAGGATCTTTGTTACATGCAAAATTGTTATACATTTGCAGATCTACTAATTGAAATGCGTGGGGTATTTATGTGTAAACCTCGTTGGGGTACAAGTACTTAACGAAGAGAAGTTTTGTTTAAATAAGTTGTATCATTTTGATTCATAGGTTGGAAGAGCAACGCAAAGTTTCTTCGAGTACATTTAAGATACTCAAGAGCTCATTCTTCGTAGTTGAGCTATAGTGATTGTCTTTATGTTACACATAACTATCTTAGGTTTCAAGCCTGCTATTTATATTTTTGGTTGTACATTTGGTATATATATAGAAAGGGTCAACTCATTATTTTTGTTGACTTTCATGATGCTCCATCTATAGAATATAACTGTGGAAAAATTACGAAAATAGTCAGGATAACCATCAAAGGTAATAAAAAGCTCGAAAAAACAAAAAGTTCCGGATTTAGTGAAAGGGACTGGAGATTCCTACTGCTTCTGCAATATAGTTGTGCCCGAGCCACATCTCTCATGCGCTCCTACGTCCCATCCACGATTCTCCTACGCTGCGTGTGATGCGACGTTTAGTGGTAGTATAGACGTAGTGATTCTCATGCTTACCTTACTTATATGCCCTTAGTGGTAGTATAAGGCCCCGTATAGACGCATGTTAACTCTTATTGAGCCATCGGTACATATATTTAGATCTATATAGGTTTTACAAACACTCATCGCGGGATTTTGTCGGTGTGCGGTCCCTATGAGTCGATGTTATGATCGCTTGTTATTCGAGAATGACCTTAGTTTAACGCATTAAGGTGAGGGTTGTTGCCTTTAATTGTTAGGTTCAGGTGTATTATTTATCTAAGGTATTATTTATCTAAGGTTATGCATGTATCTCGTTTGTTTATAATTCAAGATATATTTACTATTGCATTTATATATTTCAAATTGGGTCAAAACTTTTTATACTTAATGTTTTTATAAAAATGTCAATAACCCACCAACTTTATGTTGACGTCGTATTTTTAACGTTTTTCAGGGGTTTGAGGTTACCATATGCTGATGATATGCTTTTGTGACTACTTGAATCGTTTACGTGGAACTTGTTTTGCTTTGCTTAGTTCCTTTAGGATCCATTGATGTCATTTGTACTTTATTTATTCAAGTATTGTAAAACTTTGTATTCCAAATTTATTTACATAATTCGATGATGTTTTGTTTTTATAAAATGTTGTAACCTTTGTACCGCTGATATTACTGATATTGTTTACACATCGGGTTTCCGCCTTAGCGGATATGAAATTTCAAATTGTTATTGAAACAATCTTCATTCCGATTAATTGGTACTAGAACATGATTACTCAATCAATTTAATAGAAACAATTAAAATTTGTTCTTAAAGCGGATTTTCAAATCAATCTACGTTCAAATTGAAGAATCAATCTAGTTTTGGTTGATATACAATCGAAAATCTGTAATTTTAGATTCACAAGAGCATATATCAGTATATCACAATCTCATTAAAAAACTAAAAAAATAGCAAGCTACACTCAAACAACAAAGTATATTCGATTCTAATATCGCTATTGGGTTGATCACATGGAGGATTACTTGTATTTTTAAGTCTATAAATATGGAGATCAATTGAAACCGGTCTATTCATTCTTCCTTCTGGTTCAAACACATCAATTTATGATTACTTGAGTTCGAGGGAAACATCCATTCAAGCCTTCTCTAATAAGATATGATCGAATGATCTGAGATGCAAACGAGCTGAGCGTTACGATATGGAATTCCTCTAAAATCTTCTCGTGGACAAACTTGCAAAACATATCGTGAAATTTGGATGAAATTAAGGTACATGTACGGAGGAACTGATAAGCAAAAAAAAATATGAAGACAACTTTAGTTTCTGAATTCAAACACTTCCAATTGAAGGAAAGTGAAAGCCTAGATGAAGTTTTGTAAAACTATTAACATTTGATAAGTTGGACATGATGGTATCCCTAAAGATCCTCATGAAGTGAATGTGACTTTTCCGCATTCTTTATATAAGAAAAATGGAAGTTCGTCACAACAATGATATAAGGTTAAGATAAGATGGATGAATACACATTGTTTGATAATTTTTGGAATTCAAAGCACATAAAAAGGATGCATTTCAAAAGATCAATGGGTTCATTTTATCTACTCTTTAAAGAGAATGTGATGAAAAGAATGTTGCGGATCTTCATGTAGGAGTAGATGATGAAGTGGACGAACTACTATTTACTGAAGAATCTAAATATGCATTCTATGCAAATAACAACGGAGAAAAATATTTTTGCAGTAATGCTGGAAATTCAAACTTCAAACAAGGATTTAACTTTCAGGAAAAACAAACCACTGTTCACAAGAAGTTATTGAAAAGAAGAAACGATAAGAGAAAGAGTTGCGTGGTGATTTAGGTTATGACTACAAGTCTACAACTACTGTTTTGAAAATAATCACCTCGCAAGAAATTCTAAAACCACAAAATCGGAATAATTTTTAAAACTTAACTATTATAAATTCGCCCCGTTTGAGGGGCCAAGCACCATGCTACACCTCCGGTCTTCGCCATTGTACATATTTTTTGGTAAAAAGGACGGTACCCTGGTAAACTTTTATTGAAATCCAAACCTTATAAGTACAAAATATTGACTTAAACATGTCAAGTCAATAAACCCTATCAAACCAAATTGCAATAGACTCGATAGGAAACAACCAAATTAAGCGATAACTAAACATCCTCCACATCTCGAGAAGACTTTGTGCTCCTTCAGTCTTCCTAATTTGTAGAGTCATAATCTTCAATTTTACCATATCGAAAATTAATCCGCAAATTTGTTCCTCAAACCTCCTTCCTTTTTTATGTACTCTAAGATTTCTCTCTTGTCATATGAAGTACGATGAAGCTCCAAGCAGTAGCCGACCAATAATATTAGATAAAACATTTCTTTTAGCTAGAGGTTGAAGAAATGTAATGATATTACCCCACTGATTAGGTACTAGAGACCTGCAAAAACCTTCATTTTATTCCATACTTTATGTGAGTAAGGGCATTCAAAAAACAAGTGATTATGTGAGTCAAATTGCAAGTTCATAAAGCACAACAAAGACTACTAATCTGAATATTATCCGATACATCCCAAGCTTGCATTTTATCCCCTTTCTCGAATACAATCCCATGAAGCACGTACCTACGAAGAATGAGACTTCATCATTATTCTGATCAATCCAAAGTAGTTTATCAGAATTAGAATTCAAATGTGGACATTGCAAATTGTTTAGTTGTGGGGAAACGTTGAGCCAATGTATTCGACCAAACCCATTGACCATTAACCACTAGATCCGAGACCACTAAATGCAAATCAAATCCCGCATTATGAATAGCACGACTTGAAATAAAATTGCATAGGGGACCGCCATTACACCATGTATCAAACCACGCAGATGTGTTTGAGCCATCACCAAGTTTAGAAATAATAAACCGTCTAATTTCATCACGTAACTGTAGTATATTTGCATCCCAAAAAAACCAAAGATACTCCTTCCCAGGGGCGGAGCCACTCTTAGGTGAGGGGGTTCATCCGAACCCGGTGAGATTCTCAAAATTGATACGATTATGTGCATAAATCCTTTAATCTGGGTGTATATTGCTTAATTGAACCCGCTAATTTTTGTTTCTTGAACCCCCTGATTAGTTTCCCCCAAATTGCATATGAATGTTCTTGACTTCATCACCAGATGCGAATGTTATTTTGATTATAATGATTTGTAACGTTGTATTTGTTGATATCTTATATATTTATAGTTGATTTCCTCATGTTATTGTTAATTTCGATTTGGTTGATATAATGATTTTTATGGTGGATTTGATCACTGATTCTTTTGCCACCAAAAGCATTCAAATCTGCTGTTGCTAAACCCCAAATTGGTCTCTCAGTCTCACACTATTGCTACCATGTTTTACATTAATTTACAATTTAAGAGGATTCATAAGTTAATCAATTCATGTCTGATATGACATAAGGCAGAAATTTCATACTTGAAATTAGCTAATATGCAACCAATTAGAGTATTTGCCTATTATATCATGATTAATAAATAGGTTAGCCATAGGGAGATAACAACAATCACTTTCGTTATGATCATATAATGATACTTTTTAAAGACTAATTAGCTAAATAAGTATTAGAGAACAGAAGTAAATGTTAACATCTGCTTATGTATAAGAAACTTTCCGAGCTAATATAAATTCTTGTAGGTTCGTTCTTTACTATAAACATCATCAATTTTCTTTGTTTTCCAAAAGTTTCAAGCGATCTTATTATTTTTTTGGTGAATTTGACAGGAAATGTGTTTCATTGAGTCGAAAAGAAAAAATATATATACATATATATTCTTGCTAATGATGCTTGTAAATTAAATATCTATTGTTTAGAGTTTGCTCGATATCTGTGAGGTTATATTAAGCATATTCTATACGGTATGCTAAAAAAAATTTGAACCCGGTGGGACAAGTTTCTGGCTCCGCCCCTGCTCCTTCCATGTTAGAATGCTCAAAACATGAGTTGACATTAAGGCCTTATTCTTATTCCAATATTCCAAACTACGAATACCCAAACCACCTTCTTTCTTAGGAAGACAAACATTTTCCCATGTAACTTTCGCCTTGCTTTTTTTTAACCGACTCACAACCAAATATATATCCTTTTTATTTATTTGAATGTTTAACACTTTGTTTCTTTTTCTTTCTTGATTCTTAACTTGCATGTTTTAATCAATGTGATCATGTTATGAAGATAACTTGGTTTTATTCTTACAGGTCTACTACAACAGTACAACATATTATTAGTAATAATGTTTTGTTTGTATGTTTTATTTATACATATATGTATCTTTTTACATGATATTTAATTGGCTTTTGTTGTGTTTATTTTACCTTTTTAGGTTTTAAAACATGAATATCACATGAAACTACTAAGTTGAATTTAGCATAAAAAGAGTTTATTTTATGCTAAATTATCCATATTTTTATTCATTAACCGAACCAATCTACAAGCAAACTGATCGGTTATGAATTCCTCTTAACTGAAACTAGCGGTTATGGAATGGTTTTGGGTCATAACCGACCCATTCACACCCCTATAAAAAAACCCCTTAACAACTTTTCAGTTTTAATAGATATCGATAACAGAAGGATAAAGACCGAAGCCCAATAAACATGCATTAATAATAAGATTGAAATAACTAGTTGTATATATAAATTACACATGTGTATCAACATATTAGTAAGTGAATATGGTTCGGTCCAAAATCGAATTAATTCTCCGTTCTATGATGATTGATACCGTACAAATAGGTAAATAGGTGTTGCATATTTTTTTATTTTAAAATCAATGAACCACATCTTTGCAAACATGTTATTTATCTAAACCATTATTAGACAAAAGAACACTTCATATCCTTGTAAATGATAGAATTTATAATTATTATTAAAACTAATGAAAATTTAAAATCTATCGTCCTCTAATTTAAATCCCATAATTGTCTTACTATTTGTGTCATTTATATTATTTTAATGAAAAGTTTGTATTTAAATACATTTTATTTCATTTCTATTAACAAAAGAGGCTGTTGCCGGGATGGTTAGCGCGCGGCCTCCCCTGCGAAGAGACCGTGGTTCGAATCCCAGCACCTCCTTTTTCTTTTGTGACCTGTTGGGCTTGTTTACGAAGACGATGCCTTTTTTCTTGGCTTGCGAATGTAAATTTACATTGGGTCAAAGTGCAAGCTGAAACGTAAACTCTCGGTCTCTCCTAGTTGTTACTAAACATTGTATTTTATTCTTAATTTATATACATAAATGGAAAAAGGATATATATGTCACTTTGGAAATATTTATATCTCAATTTTATTGTTAATAATGCATCCAAGTTTTTTATTTGTGTGTCTTAGTTTGATATTTTAAAGATCGAAACTAATTAAAATATTTTTGGATTAAAAATTACTCTTGGGTCTTAATTTAGATAGGATATTTATTTGTATTCGGTTCAGATCTTTTTAATTGAACCGATAATTCAGTCTAGTTCTTGACTTCGAACCATTATAATACTTTTAATTTAACTCTGTTTTGGTCCAAAATTGGTTCTCGTTTTTCTCTAAAAACCTCTATAAAGTAGATACAACATCATAAAAAAATGTAATTCAAGTAGAAATAGTTGAAAGGGTATTTTCGTTATTCCCATTTCCAACGAGTAATATTGTTTTGATTAACCCCCAGTCCCAAAACCACACACACAGAGTAAACCAACAATGGCGTTATCGTGGAAATCAACGGCGAGATTCATCGCCGGAGAAAACAAGAATCTTTGTATTTCAGCTTTCACAAGGTGGACCCACTCTCTCTCGCCGCCGCTGCACACCGCCGTACCGCCGTCGTCACCCGTATTTCCACAACCCGAATTTCAAAACCCGATTCACAATGGAATCGGTATAGGATCCATGGATCTCATGGCCGTCCCTAAGAAAAAGGTATATCTCTCAATAATTTTAATTTTGGCCTAGGGTTTATGTTTTAGGGTTTTGTGGCAATTTCGTAATTATTGTAAATTTGATGAAAAAGTTTATGTTTTTATCGATTTAGTTGGTGTATTAGATGTGTATGCTTAGTTTTCGTTTGTTACGCAGACTTCGCCTCATAAACGTGGAATAAGAAATGGACCCAAGGCTCTGAAACCTATTCCGGTGATTATTCGTTGCAAGTAAGGCTTCTGCTTTGGATTTTTGAATCTTATAGTGATATTCATGTCTTGTTTATGATATATAATAATTGTAGATATTGAACCCCGGTTTGTACATGTTTTGTCTAAATTGTTCATAATGTTACTCATGCTACATTCGTGACTTATATGGTCATCTGTAATGGAATGTTAAAGTGTATATCCGTTGTTATGCAGACGAGCTCGTGGGCATGAACAAACCTGAGGTCAAAATACATTACAAGTCAATTATGAGCTTATAAGAACGTTACTTTAATTTGTTATTGACTTTTTAGATACTTTTTATGCTAGTTAACAGTATTCGAGTATAGGTAGATATAGTAACACGGATGGTCATGACCAATTAGTATTTTGACAAAATGACAGATTGAATTTGACTTTGAAATTATTTTTTATTTCACTGAACATCATACATTCTTTTTGCAGGGCTTGTGGACAAGTCAAGCTTCCTCATTTCTACTGCTGCAGTGGAATTAGGGACAGTAACGGACCGAATGATTCCACCAATTAAGTTGATTACATCTTCATTTCAGTCATATTTTAAAAACCTATAATCGACGTAGAATTAGATGAGAAATCTTTCCTATTTGAATTGTGTAATTCTGAAAACGTTCTGTGTTTGAGTTCTTTCCTTTAAGGTAGCCTTGTTCTTTTGTTGTCTGACTTCACAGTTTATTTCAAGTTCACCGGGATTTTATGTGAACTTGAACTAAAGCCCATATTTTGAGTACTCCATTAATAAAGTTGTACTCTAAGATTGTTTACAATAACTCGACGCTTGAAAAAAAGGAATGGTACGTTCCGCTCTTGCCATGTCATGTGATGATTAATACACAATCAGGCGGCTAAATAATCAAACGGTTTCTAAAGCCTGATGTCCATATGTTCTTTAATTACTCTTTCATTTTCTTTACCATTTCGTTGCTATACTAATTTTTTCGCTATCCAAAACTTGTTTTACCTTATAAACTTCTCCGAATCATCTGTTTGAAAGGCATGAATGATTATGTTTTTGACGCTTTTTATCTAGCTTATATTAATATGAACCAGTTGGATTCCTTTCGATATTATTAGATTTGATTTCTCATTTCTTGTGAGGAAATTACATTTGTTGCGTAATCACCAATTTAATACTCAACATCCAACCGAGATCAAGTATACGTGCACAATATCGCACTACATGAAATTGTTTTCCACCACAAACCAAATTCCTATTCACTGAAAAAGTGTCTTTTATGGCACTATCGTTAGATGAAGCATTATCTACTATGGAGAGGAACGTCGATCCATTGATGGAAGAGGAGGAAAGTTTAGGACTTGTTCCGGTCTGTATCTAGAAAATTACTTGTGATCACCATATTACCCACTCTTCGGATTTTTTTACTAATCGACATTTTGGCATATCCTTGCAAGCCTGTTAACTCACAAAAATGCGCACAAAAAAGACAGGTTCAGTGAGCACGGTTAACTGTTTATTTTATTTTGGAACTTCGACACTTTTAGCACCTTACGGTTTGATCTAAAAAAAGACTTCTTTCACATGGACTTCTTATCTGCTTCAATGTAGATATAAATGGTCAGTGACAATGACCAATTTAATTTGCAAGTCAGCACCTTTATATATATATATGCACTTCTGCATTAAGCAAACACAACCGCCTCGCCCTCATAGCCAATCTAGCACACATTAATTTATAAGTGAACGAGTCAAAAAATTCGATAAAGAAAAACTTCAATACATACCGGACATTTCACCCTTCACAACTTTGGATCATGACAAAGAGAACTTGCTATTGTAGCATCATTATCATCGTATTAAATTCCCACCAAACTTCTCATGAACTTGTCTCACAATAGCTTCAAATATTCTTGGTCGTGAAATAGGACATAAACGAAAGCTTCTTATATTTTATAAAGTTTGTCAAATATTAGTATAT
Organism: Senecio squalidus; assembly: GCA_910822075.1. Taxonomy (NCBI): domain Eukaryota; kingdom Viridiplantae; phylum Streptophyta; class Magnoliopsida; order Asterales; family Asteraceae; genus Senecio; species Senecio squalidus. The sequence continues at coordinate 30,321,595 of CAJVGC010000589.1, forward strand.
TACAAGTTCTAATTAATATATACTGATTCCTACTAACTAAGAAGAACGAAAAGAACATATTTAGCATTCTGCAAAAACATGTAACATATTCGTGTTATTACTATAAACAAGCATGATGTTCTTCTCCCTTTACTATAAAGTCTTCATTAAAAACTCACAAATGTTCGTAAGATAGTTTTCCTATAAGGTTTGTGTCATTCAGTAGCGGAGCCATATTGAGGTCACGGTTGGCCACCCATAAAATTTTAAACGTTTTGAATTCTTAGTGTTATTATTACGTTTTATGGTTGGCCACTCTGGTGGGTTTCTGGATTCAAAAGCTCGAAGTTGGTTTGGCCAAAATTAGACAGTCATTCACAAGGTCCACTTGTGTGACTAACTTAATGGGGCTTACGATGCATCGGTCAATTTCTTTTTACACACACACACTCGCTTGTCAAGAATGGAAGTGCCAAGAAAATAGCAAATTTATCAATTAAATTATTAGTTCCATTTTCTTTTTTCATATTTCGACAACTAAATGAGTTATTGTTAATGAGTTATTTTCAGTGGTGGTTCTTGAAATTCTTTTTAAAGGGGGCAAAAGTTATGTGTATAGTGGGTCGGGTATTTGCTTCCTAAAAATGATTTAAAAAAGTTTTAAATAATAAAAATCTTAGGTAATATTTTGCTTATATAAAACTAGTTATAATAAAAAAAAAAGTAAAAATTATACTTAGTTTAATAAGTTTATATGAACTTACATCATTGTAATAATGAGAAATAAAAAAGAACTAAATTGGTTTAAAAGAGAAAATAAATATTGCAATCCCAAGAATTGAACTCACAATCTGAATTTTTAAAAACAAGTCCTCTAACCACCAGACTATGTGAGATTTTGATGTTAATTTTTAAACTATTTTCTTCTATACATTACTTTTAAAGGGGGTAAATTCCAAAAATATCGAAATTTAGAAATTTTTTATGTTAACTATAAAATTATTGGGGTGGACAACTGCCTACTTTGATCCTTTAATGTCTTTTGTAAATAGGTGGGAAATACAGGGTAAATGAAAATATAGTTGGATTATTAATTGAGGGTTTTATTTAAATAAATTAGTAAAGAATCTTTAGTATGTGTATATAAGAAAAGATTTTTTAAAGATTATTAAATAATATAATTATTTTATTAAAAAATTAATTTGATCTCTTATTTTCATGTAATTTAATTAGCCAACTTTTTATTTTAACTAATTTAACTAAATAATTCATTAACTTACGCTCTAATTTTTCAAATTAATATTAACCTCCTTATTTAAAAAAATAAAAAAATAATTAATTTAACATTTTTTATAAAAAAAAATAAACAACTTTTTTCCATCCTTTTTGTTTTTCTTCTCTAAATATGTTATTTTTAAGTTATTAATTTATTTTCACTTCTATAATATGAAACCAAAACCCAACCTTAAATCCAAAAATACAATTCGGTTATGATTTAATCTCATTCTAAAAACTAAACAAACAATAAGATCAACAGATATGTTTTTTAATTTATTAATTTATATTTAGTTCTGCTTGAAGAGCTCAAAAACCAGTTTAAATCCAAAATACTATTTGATTATAACCAAATTCGATCCAAAAAACCAAATAAAAAAAAACATGATGTCAAATCCAAAATTTTCATTTGTGCAATTCAGTTTTATATCTAGCTTTTTTAATCTAATATAAATATGTGAATAGTCAATATAAATATTTAAACTATATATTTTTTTTTCTTCGTATGTCCACACGGATATTGTATATAGTATATTAAAAAGTTAGGTCAACTTAGTTCCTTAATATTTAATAATTATTAAATTTAATTATTTATTTTTTCTAAATTTTTTTCTCCACCATTTAACTAAAAATATCCACAAAATTAATCATTAATTCATTTTTTTTGAACAACTTACTTAATAATCTTAACTTTTACATCTGTTGCTCTCATATATCATCATATCTCACAGTAAACGAGATATTTGTTCATATCCTAACAATAGTGACAAAAAAATTATGAAAATCACGGAGTGTGAAGTATTTATTTTATGTATTATAAAAAGTTACATATAAACTACTTATGATAGCAACTTTTGAATCAAAATCAAAACATTTTATGTAACTTTATAAAGTCTGATAAATTTATAACACAAAATATATAATTTGTGAGGTAATTTGTAAATTTAATAAATTTAATACACGTATGTCTATACAAGTATAAATTACATACATGACACTGCTATTTTGCTTTCATCGTATTACATTTAACTTTTTGTTCAATACATGACACTACTATACACTTCGGTAATACTTTTTGTTCAATACGTGTCACATTATTTAATGAGTTTGTAAAAATCTAATATCTAATATAGGTTTATAAATAAAGATTTTGAAACTATCCGTATGTAAACACGAGTCTAAGGTCTAGTATATAAGAAAATGAATTTGAGAAAAACCTTTTAATTGACCAATAGAAAACCTCTGTTTTATAAAGGTTATAAAATTAATTTAATTATTCTTTTTAATAAATTTAACATTTAGTCTTTCCTTTTTAACCAATTAAATAAATGGTTTATAAAATTAATTTATCAATTTTTCATTTTTTTTATAAGTTTAACAAGTTAGTCCATTCTTTTAAACAATGAAACCAAACAAATTAATTAAATCAATTTAACCTTTTATAAATTTAAACATTTTTATTTATAGTTTTTACATCCTTTCGATATCTTTCGACCTCACCACAAATCTCATATCACTCTACCTCAACAAGATTTATAATCATATATTAATAATAGTGATTAGTAAAAAAATATTAAAAGCAAATTATGAAAGGATAAACTATTTCTTCTTTTGATTCCTTTTGATTTTTTTTTCTATCTAAAACAATACTTATTTATTAGTTATTTAAATACTTCTGAATTGTTTTTTTACAATGTCCGTATGTCGACACGTGTTTAAGACTAGTTAAGTAATTATATGAAAAATAAATGAAAAGTATAAGAAATAAACGATGATAGAGATTTAAATATTTGAAAAATAATTAGTTAATTATATTATAGAATAAGATATATGAAAATTGATGAAAGGTAAATTATTACTCGGTTTATTTTGACTATTTTGTTTCTACACACAAAAATAAAATAAAGTGGAAATGGGTCAAAACTTTAAAATACAACATAGAGTTAATTGCATAAATCGTCTCTAATGTTTGCTCAGAATGCAAATTTCCTCCTCAAGGTCTTTAAAGTGCAGAATTCGTTCATATGAAAAACCTTTTGTACGAATATCGTGTCCGGTAGGAATGGATTATACAAAAGATTTAGACTTGTTGATTGGATTAATTGCATAAACCATTCATGTCATAGACGATATCCGCAAAAAAAAATTCCATATGAACGGTACACGCACTTTCCAAAATATTAGGATAAAATCTGAAATCTAGACAAGCATGAAGGACGATTTATCCAACAAACTCTACAACATAAGGGGTCTCTTTTCAAATGACAAACATACGTATTGCACAAGGACACGGTCTGATGTTAACTTTAAGCCTATAAATATAAATAAAAAATCCCAATATAATTTTAAACACTTTAATCGCAATATGTAGTTCCAAGTTTAGGCAGTTAAGTTGAGGTATAACTTCATTCATAATCAACGTTCAACGATACTTTTATTTGACATTATTATTGAAGTATTTCCTAAGAAATTTTATTTCAAGCCATCATCAATGGAACAAGAAATCAGGGTTAGATTCATACTCATGACAGAACTCTCGTTCTCTGCGAGGTTTTTCAACAGTTCCAGTCGCCATCTAGCATTTAGAGTGAAATCGACGAGTCCAAAGCTATATTATTTCTATCAAACTAAAGGTATTGTCAAACCGGGCTCAACATTTGTATCAGAATTCACAAGAGTTGCTCAAGACGTAATACCTCTTCCTTCCGATATCGCCAAGGAAAAGATCATAATTGAAATGGCTTATGTCCCTAAAAATACTTCCCTCAATGACATCGAAACAATATTTCACTCCAAAGATTGGAAAAAACGTATACATAAAAAGATATTTAAGATGGTCCCTAATGTCAAATCTAAAGTGATTGAGATGAAATAGACTAAATATTAGATTACAATTGTTATTAGATTACAATTCGTATTGCTAGGGCTTATCCACAATTGTTATTAGATTACAATTAGTATTGCTAGGGCTTATCCATATTTGTGTATATATAGAGATGTTTAATGAATGCAAAGGGGCAACAATTCAATCCTAATTATTATTCATACCATTTTATGGTATCAGAGCCATAATCAAAAGGGTCTCCTAAAAATCCTCTAACCAATTCTTATTTTTATTTTTTGGAGACCCTGTCGACTTCATCATTATTAGCAACAACAATTCCAAGCAATTCACCTCCATGCAATTTAATTCCATGCAATTTAATTCCAAGCATAATTAAGGAACCAATTATTTTTTTTTCCTTCCTTCGTTCGAAACGTCGACATGGCAATTTAATTTCGCAGCAATTTAATTCCAGCAGCAATACAAAGCAACTTAGCAACTTAATTCCAGCAATTTAATTTCGCAATTCAACATGGCAAGTAATAACGCTAGCAGCTCCGAAGGTGACCGCCTCTTCGGTATTACAAACATTAAAGCTTTTATCCCCATCACACTTGACATGGAGGAGCATAACTTTAGCCAATGGAAACTCATGTTTGAGATGCACTGCAGCACGTGGGATGTCGATGGCTATCTAGACGGCACCATCCTGTCTAAAGGACCGGACGACAAAGATTGGCGCAAACGTGATAATCTCATCAAGATGTGGATCTACAACACCATCCACAAATCCATTCTTCCCATGGTCATGAAGAAGGGTGAAACCGCTAGACAACTTTGGCAAGCATTGGATGAACTGTTTCATAGCAACAAAGACTCACGGGCCCTTCAACTCCATGATGACCTTCGCACCATCAAATTAGGTGATCTTTCCATTAATCATTATTGCAATAAACTTAACACTATTTTCGATTTGCTTGAAAATATAGGTCAACCAATCGATGAAAAACATCTAGTGATGCACATGATAAACGGTTTACCGGAAAAATATGCTGGAGTAATCACCATTATTCGTCACCAACAGCCCCTCCCCTCTTTCAAAACTGCCCGAACCATGCTACTTTTGGAAGAGAGCAGCCTCACCAAAAACCATACCCAAGTCGCCGACACCCCGTCCTCTCCCACCATCCTTTACGCTCGAGGTAACACTCCTAATGCCGGTCCTAGAAATTTTAGCCCCAATATCTGTCGCAATTTTACAAGGGGACACTGTCAATACGGCGCCAACTGCAAGTTTCTACACGAAAACAACACCATGAGACGCCCTCCCACTCAACAACGACCATACCCCCCAAACCCCTCCCACAACCGCGACCCCCGCTACACAGCCCCGCCACCCTTCCCACCTGGCCCAGCATCAGCAGCTGGTCAAATCCCAGCAGTACCGTGGCCTCCCTCACCCTACTACTACCCTCCGCAATTTTTCCCGATGTCAGCCGCTGCTCCGGGTCACTATCCCGGTCATTCACCTGCTCCAGCACCGGGCTACAGCGCCCCAGCACCGGGCTACAGCGCCCCACCTCCGGGCTTCAGCGCCCCGTCTCCGGGCTACAGCGCCCCACCTCCGGGCTTCAGCACCCCGTCTCCGGGATACAGCGCTCCATCTCCGAGCTACAGCGCCCCCACTGCTCCACCACAGCATACTTCTTCGGGGTCGGCACTTCATACTCAGGCAGGTCCATCTGATCAGGCAACGACTCTCCCGCAAGCTTTCAGCAATATGACGTTTAAAGACCCCTCTGATCAGGCTTGGTACATGGACACCGGGGCAACATCGCATCTCACCGCGGATTCAGGTAACCTAAGTAAAATTTCTAATAATTGTAATATACCATCTATCATTGTTGGTGACGGAAATTCCATACCCGTCACCAACTCGGGCAAAACCATTTTACCTACACTTTCTCGCCCATTATATCTTCAAAATGTCCTTGTTACACCTCAAATTATAAAGAACCTTATTTCTGTTCGTAAATTTACTAGAGATAATGATTTATCTGTTGAATTTGACAAACTTGGATTTTCTGTGAAGGATCCTCAAACCAAACCCGACTGCTCCGATGTGATAGTGATGGAGATTTATACCCGCTCACCAACCTTACCTCCCCCAACTTTGCATTTTTGTCTTTAAATCAAGATACGTGGCACCGCAGGCTCGGTCACCCACGTTCAGATGTTATTCGTCTTCTTAGTTCAAATGGTTTAATTTCTGTCAATAATTGTCATAAAACTAATACGTTATGTGATGCTTGTCAGCTTGGTAAACAAGTAAAACTTCCTTTTTTTAGCTCTTTGTCGAACGTTGAGTCTGCTTTTGATATTATACACTCGGATATTTGGACTTCTCCTATCCCAAGTGTAAGTGGCATTAAATACTATGTTTTATTTTTGGATCATTTTTCGCATTTTTTATGGGTTTTTCCTTTACGTCGCAAGTGTGAAGCTTTTACAAAATTTTTGCAATTTCGTAGCTATGTTAAAACGCAATTCAATACTGAAATTAAATCTTTTCAATGTGATCATGGGGGTGAATTTGACAACACGGAAATGCATTCCCTTTTTAACGAACATGGTATCCTATTTCGATTTTCGTGTCCCAAAACATCCCAACAAAATGGCAAGTCGGAACGTATGATTAGAACAATTAACAACTTAATCCGCACCTTACTTTTTCAAGCCAAACTCCCCCCAATATATTGGGTGGAAGCCTTAAACATGGCGGTTCACTTACTTAATATTTTACCGTCCACTTCCATTGCAAACCACATCCCGTTTCAAAAACTTTTTCAAAAACCGCCATCTTACGATCTGTTAAAAGTCTTTGGTTGCTTATGTTACCCATACATTTTTCCCAAACATAAACTCGAACCTCGCTCTGCGCCATGTATTTTTCTTGGTTACCCCTCTAGTCATCGCGGATACCGCTGTCTTGATTTAAAAACGAAACGCATTATCATTTCCCGACATGTAATTTTTGATGAAACTTCCTTTCCGTTTTCCACCACACCAAACACACCTAACCCCTCCCCTACAAATAATTCCTACAATTTTCTTGATGATCCCGTGTTTCTTCCTACACCTACTGCCAAGCAACACAATCCCCCAGCCCAACAGGCCCAAGAACCCGCCCAGCCTGCAGCCCAACCAGCTGCCCCACCCGCCCAACCTGCTGCACCACCCGCTGCCCCACCCGCCCAAGCCCAACCCGACCCGCTCGCTGCTCCTCTTGCACCGCCACCTCCCGCTGATTTTTTTGCACCACCACCTCCTGATCCCGCCACCCCCCCAGCCGCTCACCACCCTACGCCGCCTCACCCTATGACCACTCGCTCCCGCCATGGCATCTCCAAACCAGTTCATCACCTTAATCTTCACACCACTCACATCTCACCATTACCCCGCTCTTACCTCACTGCCCTAAAAGACCCCTTTTGGACCAAATCCATGATAGATGAATATACTGCACTTATTAAAAATCATACTTGGTCTCTTGTTCCCCGTCCGGTGAATGCTAATGTTGTTTCTTCCATGTGGCTTTTAGACATAAATTTAATGCAGATGGAACTTTGAGTCGATATAAAGCTAGACTTGTCGCCAACGGCCGCAGTCAGCAACAGGGGGTTGATTGCGAGGAAACATTTAGCCCGGTTGTCAAGCCAGGCACTATCCGTACAGTTCTTAGTCTGGCCCTCTCTCGATCTTGGCCAATTCATCAGCTGGATGTTAAGAACGCATTTTTACACGGCAATCTTGAAGAAACGGTGTATATGCAACAACCTCTGGGATTTATTGACAAAACTCACCCTGATTATGTTTGTCTTTTGCAGCGCTCTCTTTATGGTCTCAAACAGGCACCTCGTGCCTGGTTTCAGCGGTTTGCCTCTTATGTTATTCGTCTTGGGTTCTCACATAGCAAGACAGATCCATCTCTATTTATTTTTAAGCGTGGAGCGGATACAGCATATTTATTACTTTATGTCGATGATATTATTCTAACAGCTTCGTCTACTGCACTTTTACAGCGTATTATTGGATTACTCAGCAGTGAATTTTCCATGACAGATTTGGGATCTCTCAGTTATTTTTTGGGTATTTCGGTTACTCGCACTGAAAAGAGTATGGTTTTATCTCAGCAAAAGTATGCCACTGATATACTGGAACGTGCCAATATGATGAATTGTAATCCTTGCAAAACACCTGTCGATACTGATGCCAAGCTTGGTCCGAGTGGTCCTCCTGTTTCAGATCCGAGCTCCTACCGTAGTCTTGCGGGGGCATTACAATATCTCACCTTCACTCGTCCAGATATCACATATGCTGTTCAGCAGATTTGTCTTTATATGCATGATCCACGTGAGCCACATCTACATGCTTTAAAACGCATATTACGCTATATTCGCGGATCTCTTTCACTTGGCTTACACCTATATGCTTCATCTACTACTCAGTTGACCGCTTATTCTGATGCCGATTGGGGTGGTTGTCCAGATTCTCGTAGGTCAACCTCAGGTTATTGTGTTTTCCTTGGGGAAAATCTTATATCGTGGTCTTCCAAACGCCAGCATACAGTCTCTCGCTCCAGTGCTGAGGCAGAATATCGTGGGGTTGCTAATGCTGTTGCTGAATCATCTTGGTTACGTAATCTCCTTCGTGAGCTTCATAATCCTCTATCTACAGCTACCGTGGTATTTTGTGATAATGTTAGTGCCGTCTATATGTCAGCAAATCCAGTTCATCATCAGCGCACTAAACATATCGAGATTGATATCCATTTTGTTTGTGACAAGGTGTCTGCTGGTCAAGTTCGTGTTCTTCATGTTCCATCGCGCTATCAGTATGCCGACATCTTTACCAAGGGGCTTCCATCGCCACTATTTCTTGATTTTCGCTCCAGTTTGAGTGTTCGTTCTACACCTGCTCAAACTGCGGGGGCATATTAGATTACAATTGTTATTAGATTACAATTCGTATTGCTAGGGCTTATCCACAATTGTTATTAGATTACAATTAGTATTGCTAGGGCTTATCCATATTTGTGTATATATAGAGATGTTTAATGAATGCAAAGCGGCAACAATTCAATCCTAATTATTATTCATACCATTTTACTAAACACATCACGGTGAAGGAGACTAAATACATCACGGTTAAGGAATAGGTCCAGTGGTCAGATCTACAGGATTAAACCAATTGATCAAGTCGGAATCTCGTAATCAATTGTATTAGCACAAATAATAATCGAATAAGCAAAGAACACAATAAACAATTACCGAATTCTGACTACTTTATTAATTGAATAACTCAATTACAATAAATAGTCTTCACAGAATTCTCTCCGTCTCTGTCTGTCTCACATCATTAACAATGTCTCTTTATATAGAAGACATGTTCATAGGCTTGGGCCACTAATGGGCTCATGGACTATGCAAAATCCATTAACACCCATGACAGACTAAATAGCCCACTAACAATACAATGTTATTGGGTCATCATAGAGAGAAATAAACTATAACTAAATACTTAATTAATCTAGAACAACTGTCACATATAGTCGTATATATATATATATATATATATATATATATATATATATATATATATATATATATATATATATATATATATATATATATATATATATATTTTGCACTAATAGAAGGAGACTAAACACATCATGGTGAAGGAGACTAAACACGTCACGGTGAAAGAGACTAAACACATCACGGTGAAGGATGCAAAACACATCACGACGTCAATAATGAAGTCAAGAGCTGAAGAACTTATGTTGAGGGCTAAAGGGTTTGCAAAGTCTATATCAAAACTCGATGTGGGAAAATGGGCAAGTCGGGTAATGGGTGTTTAACGGGTTCCAAACTCAAGAAGACACATATATGCGATTTCATTAAGTGTTTGAAAAGAAAATCTGTTTGTTTTCTCTCATGGTATCTTGTCATCTTGTTTGATTAAACTAAATATATATCAATTCTTAGATTACTAAGTGTTGTAGAAACCTTTTCGATTATTTCTCCATATAGTTCTTGTAAGGTTATTTATTTTTCGTACTTTTTTTCTCAACCCACGCTATATTATATATAGATCATTATATTTGAGTTAAGCAAGCCTTTAAACCGATATTATATAAAGTATGCTAGTACCAGAACACTAACAACTAAATTATTGCTTCCTAAGTATCATGTCGGGGTACCAAATGGGATTAGATAAAAGATTTCAACGACAAAAGAACTTAGTCTAAACAAAGAGTATATTGAATATTTTTGGTATATCTTTTACATGTGACAAAACACAATCTTTTGTGAAGGTTTTTTAAAGAGCTTATTAACCAGATTAACAGATAAACGCAAACGACAAAACAAAAGATACAGAAGAAAAACCCAATAAAGTGTAATATATAGCAAAATGATTCGTTAAATAAATCCCTTAAACAATCACACTTGTAGTAACACAAGAAACTACGAAACCACTAGCCTACTATTTAACCTGACTAGAACGGAAATCCCTCATTGAATCATCAAGGAAAATCTCGTGAACAATTTATTTAGGGAATAGAAAGAAATATTTGATGCTAGTTCTACATATAGCATATAAAGTTGATTCAAAGACTTACCATTACGGTTAAACTTTGAATAATATAAGAACTCGTAAATAATTGTAACATACGTTACAACAACTAACACGATTTTTACCATAAACATTTTTCGTTGATAAGTAGAATGTCTTTAAAGAACCACAAATGTATGTCGAGATAATGTAAAATGCAAAACAACTTACACACCAACACCCAAAATACCTCAAGTTTTTACACTACCGTTTGCAGCTGTCTGACTGACTATTTTGTTCTAGAAGTGAATGTAAGATTATTTTGCTGTCAATTTTTTTATTTTTTTTGCTAATCTCTCTTATATCACCAAGTACAAACTGATAACTTACGATATAACTACATTAGATCTTGTATTTGAACGGAGATGTACTACATAAGGGTGATCGAGTCATTGAACACTTGAGAAATAAAACACTCAAAAAGACTTGTCCGAAGTTCGATTTTTACCAGCTTTATTTCATAATAAGTTGTCTTTCCAATAAATAAAAAATATAATGTACTAGCAACTTCATTAACTTAGATCTATTTACAAATGAGAGATAAATACTGAACTTAATATACGAGGAATTATGTTACGAGGAATTATGTTGTGTCACTGTCCAACACTGGTAAGTTCCACTTCTAAGCTCAAACTCCTTCGGTCTATCAACCACCCATGGCGTGCACATTCCTTACAACCAAATTAAAAGTGAATTAGTCCTGCTCTTAACAAATATAAAACATTTATCATTTGTTTAAGTGGCATAATTAACTAACCTTTGAGGACTGATTGCTGCATACGGATTCCATGCTCTGTCACGCATAGGCGTTCTCATGCCATCATGATGTGGTGTTGCTGAGGAAAACATTCAAAATACATTAAACACTAAAAAAAACCCATGAACATCTTTCCATATAATCATAAAGTAAGTTAAGAAAAAACAACCTCTGGGATCTCTTGTAGGTGTCATGAATGGATGGAGCGGGGTTCGTGAAGGATGCATAGGTGTTTCGCTTCCAGACCCATACCTATATGTGTCACTGGTATACCATAGAACACGTTAATAATAGGTAATACATAGTTTGACTCCATTTAACAGGAAAACAAAAATAGATGTTTAAAAATATACCGATATGGAGTTGTAACATTCGTACTATCAAGTATGTCAGCGCGATCAACTGCATAATGAGAAGGAGTTAAGAAAATTACAGGAACAACAACTGTAAATGGAAGGAGACAAAATTAGAACAAGAGAACAAACTGACTTCTAATGACTTTCATTTGTGACTCCAGTTCAACACGAATCGATGTTCCATGGACATCAATAACGCGTCCCCTGTATCCTTTATAAGAACCCATCCGGATTTTGATGCACGTTCCAATTAAAGAATCTTTTTTGAATCTTCCACCATTATGCCTTACCGGAAAATTAGGCGGGCGGGTGGTAGTTCTAAGTTGAGGAACTCTTGAAGGAAATGGATTAGCCTACACAAGTTCGTGACACGTCAAATAATGAGAGAAGATATAAACCCAACAGAATTTGATAGGTATATAGAAATACGTACATTTCTATCATGGACCTCAGTTTTGTTAATGCCAGATGACGCTTGAGAACATTCCACAACATTGTCAGAAAAAAAACGTACAACTTCCCTAGTCGTATCTGACAATATGTTAACTAGATGCCCCTCAGAATTTACAACCATTCCGGTAAGACCTTCTTGAGAACCAGACACAACTTTCACATGATTCCCGGGCTCGAAATACTTGCACACCTCTTTTTCAATTACACCAAGACTCGTCTGCAAACCATAAAACTATAAATAAATTGTTGCAAATACTAATAACTAAATAGAGGTTTTTATCTGCAATAGGTTAAACGGGTGGCATTTTACTGCATTCTTTGAAAAACTAGGCAATGGGGAAAAAAGCTCTAAAGTCGCCCAAAATGTTCTCAAATGCAAAAATCGTTTAGTAAATAGTAAATACATTAACTATTTACGCCATATAAAATTAAAGTAGACAGAGCATTGACCCATATTACCAAGTTATCAAATTTTACCCATTACTCAACCCGCCCGTTCTGCCACCCCAAAGAACTTATAAAACATCTTGTATTCCATATTTAAAACAAATATACTTACTGGAAGTCCTTTTTCATTCGATTTAATATAAACTACCCCTTCTTCAACTTTTTCAACAATTCCCTTAACACTTGTTAGCTGGCCCTCGATAACAATAACTCTTTCACCCTTCATGAAATGACCTTTATTTCTGTTTGCAGATAAGCTAGCGATATTCTCATCAGGTTGCCGAAACTTTACAAGTTCATCTAAACTTGGCTGAATATTTTTAGAACTTATTGACTTCATGGACACGGTTTTTTGTAAGAATCCATCCTTGAACAGCATGCCATGAATATTATCAAAGTAATCACCCGTCATTCGGTCCCGCCTACGCTCAACACGGATATTCATTTCTCTGGATATAGTCACACAGAGATAAAACAGAATTAGAAACAAATATGTAAAAGGTAAGTAATATAGTATGATAGAGAACTAAACGCACCTAGCTTCATCAACGTTCATAAAGCGCGGTGGAGGGGTGAATATTTTCTTCTGAACTTGCATACCATTCTGAAAATGTAGACTTTTTTAATACATATAACATCTCAACATGGTAAATACAATTAAATTAAGGACTTAATAGACGTACCAATTTGTCTGTCAAGGCTTGTAAGTCGATCCTTGGAATTAACTTAACTGTAACTTTCTGTCTCACATTATCGACATCCACAACCTAGAAGAAAAGAATCTTGATTTTAATTAATAGGGTCGGTAACACATTAATTCTACGAGTTCACATTGAAGAAAGTGTTATTTACCTTTGCAAGGTCTCCTTTGTATGTCCCGGTTTTAATTCTGACCCAAGTGTCTATTTCAAGATCAGTTGCTTTGCTCTCAACCGATAGAACATCGGCCATTTCCTTTATTGGAACAAGCGAAATCCTGGTGCCAAGGTATATATTCCGCATACCCTTGCAAGCCTCGATCACATGAGCTTCTTTATATGCTTCAACGTAGATATAATTCTTCACATAGTCAAGAGCAATGACCGACTTAATTTGCATCTCGGCACTTTTATATATGTTCTTCTGCATTAAACAAACTGCCACCTCTCTCTCGTGGCCAATCTAGAACACAAAAACAGTAAATTACAATAACTTAATATGATCTAGATATAACACAATCCAAATCAAATCATTTATAAGTAAATAGGTCGGAATTGATAGAAAAAAAATAGGCTTTATAACATACCGCACATTTGACCCTCCATAACTTTGGATCACGAAAAGATGGCAGTCGAGATTGCTGTTCCACCTCTGAGGCCTCATCAACATCATCATCGTATTCTGTACGATTCCTACCATACCTCTTTTCAACTTCTTTTTCAAGAGCTTCAATATCCAGCTCGTCATCTTCATCATCACGTGGAATATGTCTAACACGACTGCTTCCATGATGTGGTTCAACCGTCTCGTTTACTATAAAGTCTGTCAAATAATTCAACCATAATGCAGTTAACATATATCTTATATCGTATAAATTAACCTAAAATAATTAATAAAAAAACCCTAATATTACCATCTTCGTCTTCTTCTTCCTCCTCTTCTTCATCATCTGTATCGACTTCCGCTTCTATATCAAAATATCCGGCAGCAGATGCCTTCTTTGCTGCTTTTTTAGCTACACGGCGGCTACTTCCGCCACCATAATCTTCGTCATCCTCGTCCTCCTCTTCCTCTTCATCATCATCTTCATCACCAACGTCATCAATAAAATCAGACCGTCTCCTCTTACGATCATTCCCGTGGCGTCCACTGCCACGGCTACTTCCGTAAGCCTCGTCATTGTCGTTCTCTTCAACCGTTCGATCATGATCATCCACGTCCTCTACGTGGTGATCTTCGGAGTAGTTTCGACGACGACAACCGCTAGACATAGTTTTACGAAAACGAATACTTGATAAAGAAAAATGAACGAGTTGAAATACCTTTTGCGATTCCGAGGAGTTTGTATGGGGATTATCTATTCAACTGAAACCGCTATTTATAGAGTTTGGTTCATGGTATATTTCTATTAACAACCCTTTATCTTTCACTAGTATCAATTTTTCAACCCTCGTACTTTGGTAACTTTTAAGTTTGAAATTTGAAAATAAGAGGGAGTTTGACAATTGACGTGGTTCTTAAATCTTTAACCTCCCCCAAATATCTCTGGCCACTCCTCATTAGTAAACCACTAAACCTTTTCATTATACATGTGTCAAATATGTTTAGGAAGTTTAGTTTGCATGCTTATTGTTTTGAAAGTATCTATTTTTATTGTGAAAATCTTAAGTACATTGGTGGATCTCATATTTATAAGATGATAGTGAGAAAGGTTTATAACAATTAATTCATAGCGGGCTAACACTCTCTTACTTAAAGTTGTTTGTGGTGAGCAAGAAAACTGAAAAAAACCAAACCATTAACCAAGAAAATCAAAAAATCTTACCAAAATAAAACCGAACCACTTCAAAACAAATGATTCGGTTTTCGATATTTGAAAAACCAAAAGTTTTGGTTCGGTTTGGGTTTTATTTTCTTAATTAAACCCAAACCGAATCTAACTGAATTAAAGTATTTATATAACATTATTATTAGACCACTCACAACCGTTGTCTCAACTGAAACGATCAGTGTTTGCCAACTCAATGTCACGTCAACTGACTAAATCACTGCCAATGGTAACTTCGTCAGTCATTTTTTTCAGGACCCCACATACTTATTTTTTATATATCTAAAATATAACAATAATTATTTATACAAATTCATTTAAATTAAAAAACATTACATTACCATTACATTTAATAATAAAAAAAACAATACAAAGTAGAATACAATTAAATAAAAACATTATATTGCAATATTAAAATAAAAAATCGACTTCTAATCTTCATCTTCCTCTCCGTATTCGCCTTCGCCTTCGCCACCATATTCGTCTTCATCTTCGTCGTCGTCGTTGTTGTGTTCTTATTGCGTACTCGATCCACCACCAAACATCTTCATAAAATCCGCCTTGAAATTTTTATATGTCGTTTTCTTAGCTTGTTTTAGCATTTTTTTTTTACCAAGACTTTCTGGTATTTCTTTTGCCATAAAAATCCAAGCTTTAAGAAACAATTTTTTTTCGGAAATATCCATAAGTTTATCCATCGTCTGTTTTTTTACGCATCAACCGCCATTCTAATCGTTTCAAGTTTCTTCCCTTCAACTCCTTGATGAAGTAGCCGCGTCGGACGAAATCAAAGTTCTTTGAATTTTTTTGCTTGTGTCATAACCGTATGGACGTCGGGTCCTGTCGTCGGTGAATAACGTGTGCATGGTAGCCGTAAGACCCGGGTTTTGTTCTTGGAAGGTATTGAGCACAGCTTCATCGTCTTCTAAGTTCACCGGTTCCGAGATGGGCGCCTTTTTTTTTTGGATCTTCGCTTGTTTCCCATAACACCATCCTCCGTGTAGAACTTCGGGTATCTATTAATCGCGCGCCAAGAAGAAGTATAAATGAAGTTTCGTGCCGTTTGATCCTTGATGTATCCATGCCGCTTCTAAAACATTTTCGTCCGGAAATCCACTTGGACAATGATCATTGATGCGTTTGTATATTGGGTTGAAAAACTTGACGTCTTTGGCAATTTTTCGCCACTTGCCCGATAGTTATTTAAGGTTACGTTTTTCCTCGACCAATTTGTTGTAATCGACAAGTACTTTTACCCAAAAACGACTACCCGATAGTTTGTTTCCATCTACAACATTTTCCGAACAGAGTACCCGTCATTCGGATAAAATTCTAGCTTCGTCGTTGGTCCACTTTACTGGTTTCTTTTCGGACCAACGTTTTCTAGTATGATTTCGTTGATTTCCTCCTCGTCGGGCAGTGGTTTGGTGGTGGGTTCCATTGTGATGTGTTTTGTGGTGGGTTTCATTCTGAATTGTTTAGTGGTGGGTTCCATTGTGAAGTGTTTTGTGGTGGATTCCATTGTGAAGTGTTTGGTGGTGGATAGAATTGGGGTGAGTTTTGTTGTGGTGATTCTTGGTACCAATCGCGATGTTGGTACGAGTTGCGTGAATCGTTGGATGCTAGTGCGAATCAATTGGCAATTGGTGGACCGTATGAAACAAACCCAGATGGTGAAGAGTTACTAGTTGGTGGGGCGGAATAAGAACCCACAAGTGCATGTGGCATCGGAGAAATCAGATTGTTTAATAAATTTTGAAACATGTCATGGCTAATCGAAGGTTTTTTTTTTCGTTTATTTTTCGGCATATTTTTGGGTTGTGTTTAAGATAATAAATGGTGAATGTGTATGTAATATGTGTTTTTTAGGTTCTGTGTGAATTGTAAATATGTGTAGGGGTGTTCATAAAACTAATTTAACCGACAACTAACCGAAATAACCGATTTAATCGAACTAGATTAACCGACCCATTTACATAACCGATGGTTCGGTTATAAAATTTTAATTAACCGAATATTCTGGTTCAATTATGGAAATACCTATTAACCGAACCGAATCAAATATTTTAACATTCAATATTAAATATATATTAAGTGTTTGCATATATTTAGCACTAGGTAATATCCCGTGTTTTACACGGACATATTAAGGAAAAACCTATAATAAACATTTACAAATGGATTTTATTATTTATTGAGTTTTTGTTATAAAATTCCAAAAAAAAATGCATAACGATCAAAAGGAAAGGGAACTGATAATTTAGTTCCCACATGTTTTAGTAATTAGACCCCAAACTTAATAAAATATCAATATCTAACTTTGTAAATTTAGTTGCATGTGCTCGCGATGTTAGAGTTCAAGTTTTTTTTATGTACACAGCAAAAAAGTTCAACCAATTTGTTTAATTAAAACATACCAATAACACTTTATGTAATCATATATAGACTATGGTAAAATAAGTCTTGTTGCTATAAACCGCATATTACCACGTTAGAAAATACATGATCTATCTCCAATTCAAACATTCGAAAAACTCATTTCCGATTTAATCTACCATAAAAAAATATTGGTAGATAAACTTGGTCCAACCAAATTTGTTACGACTTATCATATGAAAATTTACCTAGCCAACTTTAACCCGTTACCAACCCATCCCTTTTATACCCAACTTCTTTTTTGTTTGTTTGTTATCATTAATTAGATCGTTCTCTTTTACAACAAAAACAACAATTTTAACATCAAACAACATAGAGATCCAAAATTTTATTAGTTGATCCATCCAAACCTTTTACGACTTATCATAAAAAAATTATGCCACTTGTTCGAATTAATGTTTTCGCATTCTTTGAACACTTGATGGAATGAAGATGTTTGCAATTGCATGTTGGTGGTTGAAATAACCCAAAAAGTTGTAACTTGTGATTTGATCTTTAGTACTTCCTTAGAATAATACCAAGTTTTCTTCATGTTTTGTTTTAATTACTAAAAGATATCTATAGAGTTTCATGTACGATTTAATAACATTTTTGAGTTAATTTGCTAACTTTTTAATGGTCAATCACTCATCACTTTGTATTGATTAACATAAACTTGGATACATTAACCAACCAAATTCTTTTAATTTCTTTGCTGTTAAATTACAACCATGACAATGGCATGAAGTTTACATGTATGAGAAACATTTGCGACTACAAGAAATATGACAATGAAAATGGGATTGAAGGGAACTAATTATAAGCATGAATGATTATGTTTTTGACACTTTTTATCTAGCTTCTATTAATATGAACCAGTTGGATTCCTTTCGATATTATTAGATTTGATTTCTCATTTCTTGTGAGGAAATTACATTTGTTGCGTAATCACCAATTTAATATCACTCAAACCATATCAAACACGGAGATCAAGTATACGTGCACAATATCGCACTACATGAAATAGTTTTCCACCACAAACCAAATTTCTATTCGCTGAAAAGGTGTCTTTTATGGCACTATCGTTAGATGAAGCATTATCTACTATGGAGAGGAACGTCGATCCAATGACGGAAGAGGAGGAAATTTTAGGACTTGTTCCGGTCTGTATCTAGAAAATTACTCGTGATCACCATATTACCAACTCTTCTGATTTTTTTTACTAATCGACATTTTGGCATATCCTTGCAAGCCTTTCTACTCACAAAAATGCGCACAAAAAAGACAGGTTAACTGTTTATTTTATTTGGAACTTCGACACTTTTAGCACCTTACGATTTGATCTAAAAAAAAGACTTCTTTCGCATGGACTTCTTATCTGTTTCAATGTAGATATAAATGGTCAGTGAATGTAAGATTATTTTGCTGTCCATTGTTTTTTTTTTTTTGCTAATCTCTCTTATATCACCAAGTACAAACTGATAACTTACGATATAACTACATTAGATCTTGTATTTGAACGGAGATGTACTACATAAGGGTGACCGAGTCATTGAACACTTGAGAAATAAAACACTCAAAAAGACTTGTCCGAAGTTCGATTTTTACCATTTTTATTTCATAATAAGTTGTCTTTCCAATAAAAAAAATATAATGTACTAGCAACTTCATTAACTTGGATCTATTTACAAATGAGGGATAAATACTGAACTTAATATACGAGGAATAATGTTGTGTCACCGTCCAACACTGGTAAGTTCCACTTCTAAGCTCAAACTCCTTCGGTCTATCAACCACCCATGACGTGCACATTCCTTATAACCAAATTAAAAGTGAATTAGTCCTGCTCTTAACAAATATAAAACATTTATCTTTTGTTTAAGTGGCATAATTAACTAACCTTGGAGGACTAATTGCTGCATACGGATTCCATGCTCTGTCACGCATAGGCGTTCTCATGCCATCATGATGTGGTGTTGCTGAGGAAAACATTCAAAATACATTAAACACTAAAAAAAACCCATGAACATCTTTCCATATAATCATAAAGTAAGTTAAGAAAAAACAACCTCTGGGATCTCTCGTAGGTGTCATGAATGGATGGAGCGGGGTTCGTGAAGGATGCATAGGTGTTTCGCTTCCAGACCCATACCTATATGTGTCACTGGTATACCATATAACACGTTAATAATAGGTAATACATAGTTTGACTCCATTTAACAGGAAAACAAAAATAGATGTTTAAAAATATACCGATATGGAGTTGTAACATTCGTACTATCAAGTATGTCAGCGCGATCAACTGCATAATGAGTAGGAGTTAAGAAAATTACAGGAACAACAACTGTAAATGGAAGGAGACAAAATTAGAACAAGAGAACAAACTGACTTCTAATGACTTTCATTTGTGACTCCAGTTCAACACGAATCGATGTTCCATGGACATCAATAACGCGTCCCCTGTATCCTTTATAAGGACCCATCCGGATTTTGATGCACGTTCCAATTAAAGAATCTTTTTTGAATCTTCCACCATTATGCCTTACCGGAAAATTAGGAGTGCGGGTGGTAGTTCTAAGTTGAGGAACTCTTGAAGGAAATGGATTAGCCTACACAAATTCGTGACACGTCAAATAATGAGAGAAGATATAAATCTAACAGAATTTGATAGGTATATAGAAATACGTACATTTCTATCATGGACCTCAGTTTTGTTAATGCCAGATGACGCTTGAGAACATTCCACAACATTGTCAGAAAAAAAACGTACAACTTCCTTAGTCGTATCTGACAATATGTTAACTAGATGCCCCTCAGCATTTACAACCATTCCGGTTAGACCTTCTTGAGAACCAGACACAACTTTCACATGATTCCCGGGCTCAAAATACTTGCACACCTCTTTTTCAATTACACCAAGACTCGTCTGCAAACCATAAAATTATAAATAAATTGTTGCAAATACTAATAACTAAATAGAGGTTTTTATCAACAATAGGTTAAACGGGTGGTATTTTACTGCTTTCTTTGAAAAACTAGGCAATGGGGAAAATAGCTCTAAAGTCGCCCAAAATGTTCTCAAATGCAAAAATCGCTTAGTAAATACATTAACTATTTATGCCATATAAAATTAAAGTAGACAGAGCATTGACCCATATTACCAAGTTATCAAATTTCACCCATTACTCAACAAGGCCGTTCTGCCACCCCCAAAGAACTTATAAAACATCTTGTATTCCAAATTTAAAACAAACATACTTACCGGAAGTTCTTTTTCATTCGATTTAATATAAACTACCCCTTCTTCAACTTTTTCAACAATTCCCTTAACATCTGTTAGCTGGCCCTCGATAACAATAACTCTATCACCCTTCACGAAATGACCTTTATTTCTGTTTGCAGATAAGCTAGCGATATTCTCATCAGGTTGCCGAAACTTTACAAGTTCATCTAAACTTGGCTGAATATTCTGAGAGCTTATTGACTTCATGGACACCGTTTTATGTAAGAATCCATCCTTGAACAGCATGCCATTAATATTATCAAAGTAATCACCCGTCATTCGGTCCCGCCTACGCTCAACACGGATATTCATTTGTCTGGATATAGTCACACAGAGATAAAACAGAATTAGAAACATATATGTAATAGGTAAGTAATATAGTATGATAGAGAACTAAACGCACCTAGCTTCATCAACGTTCATAAAGCGCGGTGGAGGGGTGAATATTTTCTTCTGAACTTGCATACCATTCTGAAAATGTAGACTTTTTTAATACATATAACATCTCAACATGGTAAATACAATTAAAAATTAAGGACTTAATAGACGTACCAATTTGTCTGTCAAGGCTTGTAAGTCGATCCTTGGAATTAACTTAACTGTAACTTTCTGTCTCACATTATCGACATCCACAACCTAGAAGAAAAGAATCTTGATTTCAATTAATAGGATCGGTAACACATTAATACTACGAGTTTACATTGAGGAAAAGTGTTATTTACTTTTGCAAGGTCTCCTTTGTAAGTTCCGGTTTTAATTCTGACCCAAGTGTCTATTTCAAGATCAGTTGCTTTGCTCTCAACCGATAGAACATCGGCCATTTCCTTTATTGGAACAAGCGAAATCTTGGTGCCAAGGTATATATTCCGCATACCCTTGCAAGCCTCGATCACATGAGCTTCTTTATATGCTTCAACGTAGATATAATTCTTCACATAGTCAAGAGCAATGACCGACTTAATTTGCATCTCGGCACTTTTATATATGTTCTTCTGCATTAAACAAACTGCCACCTCTCTCTCGTGGCCAATCTAGAACTCAAAAAACAGTAAATTACAATAACTTAATACGATCTAGATATAACACAATCCAAATCAAATCATTTATAAGTAAATAGGTCGGAATTGATAGAAAAAAAAATAAGCTTTATAACATACCGCACATTTGACCCGCCATAACTTTGGATCACGAAAAGATGGCAGTCGAGATTGCTGTTCCACCTCTGAGGCCTCATCAACATCATCATCGTATTCTGTACGATTCCTACCATACCTCTTTTCAACTTCTTTTTCAAGAGCTTCAATATCCAGCTCGTCATCTTCATCATCACGTGGAATATGTCTAAGACGACTGCTTCCGCGATGTGGTTCAACCGTCTCGTTTACTATAAAGTCTGTCAAATAATTCAACCATAATGCAGTTAACATATATCTTATATCTTATAAATTAACCTAAAATAATTAATAAACGAAACCCTAATATTACCATCTTCGCCGTCTTCTTCCTCCTCTTCTTCATCATCTGTATCGACTTCCGCTTCTATATCAAAATATCCGGCAGCAGATGCCTTCTTTGCTGCTTTTTTAGCTACATGGCGGCTACTTCCGCCACCATAATCTTCATCATCTTCGTCATCCTCGTCCTCCTCGTCCTCTTCATCATCATCTTCCTCACCAATGTCATCAATAAAATCAGACCGTCTCCTCTTACGATCATTTCCGTGGCGTCCACCGCCACGGCTACTTCCGTAAGCCTCGTCATTGTCGTTCTCTTCAACCGTGTGATCATCATCCACGTCCTCTACGTGGTGATCTTCGGAGTCGTTTCGACGACGACAACCGCTAGACATAGTTTTACGAAAACGAATACTTGATAAAGAAAAATGAACGAGTTGAAATACCTTTTGCGATTCCGAGTTTGCTTTGAAACCCTAGAAAGAAAAAGAATGTTGGGAGTTTGTATGGGGATTTTGTATTCAACTGAAACCGCTATTTATAGAGTTTGGTTCATGGTTATATTTCTATTAACAACCCTTTATCTTTCACTAGTATCAAATTTCAACCCTCGTACTTTGGTAACTTTTAAGATTGAAATTTGAAAAGAAGAGGGAGTTGACGTGGTTCTTCTAATCTTTAACCTCCCCCAAATATCTCTGCCCACTCGTCATTAGTAAACCACTAAACCTTTTAATTATACATTTGTCAAATATGTTAGGAAGCTTAGTTTGCATGCTTATTGTTTTGAAAGTCTATTTTCATTGTGAAAATCTTAAGTATATTGGTGGATCATATTTATAAGATGATACTGAGAAAGCTTTATAACAATTAATTCATCGCGGGCTAACACTCTCTTACTTAAAGTTGTTTTGGGTGAGCGAAAAAACAGAAAAACCAAATCATAAACCAAGACCCGGGTTTTCTTCTTGGAAGGTATTGGGTACAACTTCATCATCTCCTAAGTTCATCGGTTCCAAGATGGGCACCTTTTTTTTTTTTTTTATCTTCGCTTGTTTCCCATATCACCATCCTTCGTGTAGAACTTCAGGTATCTGTTAATCGCGGGCCAAGAAGAAGTATAAATGAAGTTTCGTGCCATTTGATCCTTGTTGTATCCATGCCGCTTCTAAAACGTTTTCGTCCGAAAACCCACTTTGACGATGATCATTGATGCGTTTGTATATTGGGTTGAAAAGCTTGACGTCTTTGGCAATTTTTTTCCACTTGCCCGATAGTTGGTTAAGGTTACGTTTTTCCTCGACCAATTTGTTGTAATCGACAAGTACTTTTACCCAAAAACGACTACCCGATAGTTTGTTTCCGTCTATAACATTTTCCGAACAGTGTACCCGACGTTCGGATAAAATCATTGCTTTGTCGTTTGTCCACTTTACTTGCGTTCTTTTCGGACCAATGTTTTCCGGTATGATTTTGTCGATTTCCTCCTTGTCGAGCGGTGGGTTTGGTGGTGGGTTCCATTATGATGTGTTTGTGGTGGGTTTCATTGTGAATTGTTTGGTGGTGGGTTCCATTATGAAGTGTTTTGTGGTGGTTTCCATTATGAAGTGTTTGGTGGAAATTCGTAATTTGAAATAAACCTTAGGGACGAAAAAGGTAATTAGTTTCTAAAAATGGATGATTTATGCAACTTTTTAGATTTAGGGACGAAATTCGTAATTTGAAATAAACCTTACTACAAAAAAACAGCCTTTTAGCAACATGTTTAGCGACATGCTCTACAGTGTCGCAAAATTGAGACATAAATAACGACATTGTTAGCTACGTAGATGTCGTTATCATCGCAACTATCATCGCAAAATATGTTTTTAAATTCCGGTGTCGCAAATTATGTCGCTACATACGCCGTTGAATTGCGACATGCTAGTACACGACTCTAAGAATGTCGCCGAATTCGTGACTCGTGATTACATGACGCTAAGGATGTCTCCAAAATTTGCGACTAGTTAATACATGTTGCTAAGGATGTCGCTAAATTTACGACTTGTTAATACATGCCGCTAACAATGTCTCTAATAATCTCTTTATCTCTATATATTATGCTATATATTATACTATAATTTCATTTATTTTTTTAGTTAAATAAATATAACTTACTTTAATATGTTTTTATGTAAGTTAGCTCCCCCTTTCATCTCTTCCTCACAGACCCTAACCCTAAAAACCTCTTTTCATTAGATACGTTCATTTCCTTTCATTTTTTCTTCAATTCGTTATGATTTAATGCTAATTCGCTGTTAATTATCATCAGTTTGTTCTTTAATTTTGTTGTTTTAAGTAGTTTTTAGTTTTAATTTGTTGTTATAATCGATGTTTTTAGCTTGAATCGGCTTTTAATTTGTTGAATTATATGTACTAATCGTCTGATTGCTTTAATTTATCTCGATTTTTTTTATCTGAATTTGCTCATGATTTTGAACTGCTGATTTGATGATTTTATTGTTAAATTCATCTTATCTATCAATGTTGTTATGATTTAAACTTGTTTTCGCTGCTGAACTGTTAATTTTGCTGTTATATTAAGGTTTTCGGTCAAATTTGTTATCGTTTAACTTGATCTAGTTGCTGAGCTATCGAATTCGCTGTTATAATTAAACGATATTGCTAATTAGTTAAGTTTTAACTTGATATTGCTGCTGATCTGTTGGATTTGTTGCTATATTAATGTTTTCGGTCTAATATGTTGTGGTTTAACTTGATCTAGTTGCTGAGTTGTCGATTTCACTGTTATAATTGTACACTATTGCTAATTAACTATGTTGTAACTTGATTTCACTGCTGATATGTTTAAATTTGTTGTTATGATCATATTTTCCTTCAAATTCGTTACAGTTTAGCTTAATCTAGTTCAGTTAGTTACGTTTAAACAAGATTTCACTGATGATCTGTTGAATTACTTGATATAATCATATCGTTCAATTTTGTTATGAATTTAACATGACTGTGTTGTTAATTTTTTGCTTTACTCTTCTATTTCAGTTTGTTATGTGTTTATATAGCTGTAATGGTGTTTCTGATTTGTTGATTTCAGGAATTAACAATGAAACCAAAGACATCGAAGAAAGCTGATTCCAAGTAATGCTTGATCTAATATCCAGTTATTTGTTCGAAATCAATTCTATATGAAGTACAAATAGTTATTCGTAAATAATTTAGTTATGTTTTTGTATGTTTGGTATTGCTGTATGCTTAGCTGTTATGTGATCTGTTTTTCGTTATATATTTAGAATATCTTTGGATATGACAAATCTTTTATGCTCATTTATCGTTATAGATATGTTCATAGTTTCCGAGATAAACCGTAAAAATATGATCTGAATATATATTTATATAATTGGAATATTTGATTATAGGCTTAATGTGAAGAAGGTTGCGCCGAAAGCAAAGGCAGCTAAGGATCCTAACAAGCCCAAGAGACCTGCTAGTGCCTTCTTTGTTTTCATGTAAATAAATTACTTTTCAGTTTTTGCCATTTTTGAAGTATTGATTTTTGAATGTTTAGGTACTAATCTATTCCGATATCCTTATATTGAAGGGAGGACTTCAGGAAACAGTTTAAGGCAGAGAACCCTGATAACAAATCTGTTGCTGCTGTAAGTATTATTTATGTAGAACCCTGGAACATTTTTGTTCGAATATTGGTTTGATTTGTCATTAAAATTGGTTTAACCTTTAACAAACTATAAACAGGTTGGTAAAGCTGGTGCTGCAAAATGGAAATCCATGACTGATTCTGTAAGTAAAACTTGTAAATCCGTCATTAAATCTTATTGAAAAAAGCTTAAATTATGTAAAATCTAATCAGATTTGTTTACCTAATTATAGGATAAGGCACCATTTATAAGCAAAGCCGAGAAAAGAAAGAAGGAATACGAAAAAACCATGGAAGCCTACAACAAAAAACAGGTAGTTTATTATTACAATTAATATTATAATACGAATCATGTTGTTGATTTAATTTGATGTTTAATTTTGGCAATTTTCATAAATAAACTTGTGAGGAAACCCGATCTTATTTCTTTTCATGTTGCGAGTAAGATTCCGGTGTCTGAATCCACACGACAAGAGCTTTTGGAGATCGATGGAATTTCGTATCGATTGCGTCGTGAAATCGAGTTGCTTGAGAATTTTGACCAAATCAAATGTAGAAGTTGTCAGGTAATAAAAACACTTGATGAGATTTATACGTATATATATTTGTATTTCACGAATAGCATATAAGATAAGAAGAAGCAGAGGTGTCATTTTTGACCCATTTTTCAGGTACGTGAAAATGTTATAGTTACCTGTACTTAAGATTTATTGTTAGGTGAATTATTTTACTTTTATAACATTTCAAATTTCAGAACCTTTGAAGGAGGGTTAAAAGCAAAAACACTAAATATAACGAATAATGAACTCAGCGATGTTACAGAAAACATGTTTGGACGTGGCTAAGAGAATATGTAAGATAACAGACAATTGTGATGCATTAAATAAGTGTAATTTAATGATGCTTATTTAACATGGCATATGTATTATGTGAATGGGTTTCTCTTTCACACGATATGATATATAATATTTGGGATGATTTTTTTGTTTTGTATATTATAAATGTTTACTAGAAAGACTAAAAATGCGACGAGGTAGAATTGTGTATAAAAACGACGTTCCTCAAGATCTTCGATGTCATTGGAGACACAAATAACTATGTATTGAAGATCAACGACATCGGTGGAGACATGAATAACGATATACTTTAATATTAGCGACATCGATAAGACACATGTAAAAACATCTTCAATAAAAGCGACAGGGATAACTACAAATGATGTAAGTCACTAATATTTGCGGCATACTTCGCGACTTCAGTAACGACGTGTTTAAAAATCAACGATGTGGGTAGCGACTAAGATATAGAAGTCGCAAAAAAATCAGCGACATATTAATTTTCATCGCTGTTACCATCGCTGTAGATAGCGACATGTCGCAGAAGTCGCAAAAATCTGCGACTTTTTTATAGAGACAACATGGTTAGCATCGTTAAATAAGTCGCTACTAAAAAATATGTTGCCATACACGTCGCTAAATATGTCGCCAAAAGGCATTTTTCTTGTAGTGTTAGGGACGATTTATGTAATTAACTCTTTAAAAAGATTATATATGTCTTTATAGAACCTTAAAAATACTCATATATATCCAAATAATTTTTTTAATCATAAATAACTGACATAAAAATTAAAACTCGTTACTAATTGTCAAGTACTAATATAAATAACCATTTTACTTTTTCCATTTAGCATTAGTACACTAAATTATTACTTCCTTAGAATTTATTTATAACCTTTGATTCGTAAGTGTCTATTATTAAGTTTGTTCTCATACTCTTTGTAACTTTATGTAGATACAATTTTATGATTTTACTTGATTTGTAGCACTTTTATTTGATTTGTATAGCTTTGTGTAGTTATACTTGTACGACTTTACTTGGTTATGTGACTTAATTTGTATAACATGTAGATGGTGATCATGTAAAATGGGTAAAATGAGCATTTAGTTTGTTACTTTACAATTAGTTTAGAGTTTTTAAAATAAAAAATCAATTATATAAGATTAAAAAAATAATTATTTGGATATATATGAATAATATAAGATTTTATAAGTACATATATGATATTATGAGTTTTACACGTATATGTATATATATATGATATTTTGATGTTTCGTAGGGATATATATAAAATTATTCAATGAGACTACCAATACCAATAACCCCATTTTTTAAAGAGGATAGAACTTTCTTCCAAACTATCCATGCCATCTTTTCCCTCTAAAGAGCCACCCAAAAAAAAAAAAATCCTATTAATAACTTTGGAAGGTGCCTTGAACATAAAGAAGTAATACACTCCAATTCTAGTAAGAACCGACAATATAAGTAATTTAATAACATATAAACCACAAAATCGATAAATATTACATGTAAATTTAAATGTATAATAGCCTATATTCATTCCCCCTTATTAATATTACTACATATACTATTGAAAGTTGTTTTCCTTTTAATTGGTTTACCCTCAAAATTACAATTGCAGACGAGTTTGAGTTTGTATCTAAAGGTAACTACATTGGGCTCGCCACTAACTCCAATGGCACCGCGTAGTCGTTTGCCATGTCGGTTTGGGCACGAGTTGGGTGACGGAAGTGGTGGTTCCAAAGTAATAAAAAGTATTTTTATGTTGTTGTGACAGTTGAATTAGGAAAAAGAAATAGTAAATATTAAAATTAATCAATTTTGGACTTATTCAACGATTTACTACAATATATATAACTACCGTAAGTTTCAATGTGTTGCAAAGAAACTATAAAAGTTTAAAACATTCAAATGGTGTTGCAAACTCGCTACTAGATGGAACCAAGTAAAGCTTAAACCACTGATCATAAGTTGATATTAAGCTTCTCGAAAACCTTCATTAAAATGTTACCAAAAAGAGTTGTTATTTATTATAATCTGTCATCGTTTTCAGCTTCGCACATTTCCATCATTCCCTATCATTCTTGGATACATGATTACTCTACTACTACTGCTTCAACCTGCCACCCTTTTAATCAACGATTCGTGCCAGGTGTTCCGAAACTTACTAAGCTCGATCACGCCCTCCAACTGTTTGATCAAATGCTTCACAGACAACCAACACCTTCCGTTATCGAATTCCATCAGCTCATTAATTCTATTGTTAAGATAAAACATTATTCCACTGCCCTTTCCCTTTTTAACCAATTATATTCCGTTGGTATTCCGAATAATATCTATACATTGAACGCCTCCATCAACTGCTATTGCCGTCTTAATCAATTGAATTATGGTTTTGCCTTATTAGCTACTATCTTGAAGCAAGGTCATCCACCCGATTTGACCACCTATAACACTCTCATAAATGGTCTTGTTCTTGCTGATCGGGTTTTTGAAGCTCTTGAGTTATTTAAAAAACTTATTAGAGACAAACTTTGTGAGCCTGATCAAGTTATGTATGGGACTGTTATTAATGGCCTTTGTAAAGTAGGTCACACTACCAAGGCTCTTGAATTGCTCAACTTCATGGAAACAGGTGCATGTAAACCCAATGTACAACATTACACTTCAATCATTGATAGCCTCTGCAAAGACAAGATGATTGATGATGCATTACAACTCTTCAACAAGATGGCTGGAAAAGGCGTCCGACCAGATGTCATCAGTTACACCTCTTTGATTCAAGGTCTATGTAACTTTGGTCGAGAGATTGAAGCGACAAAATTGTTGAGAGACATGGAGGAAAAAGGAATCTCCCCTAACGTGCATACTTTTACAATCTTGGTTAATTCGTTTTGTAAGCAAGGATCCGTAAAAGATGCAGAGCTTGCTGTGGAAGCAATGGAACGAAGAGGTCTACGTCCAGATGTAATCACTTATAGTGCACTTATTGATGGATTCTGCTTGCGTGGTGAATTGGAGGAAGCAAAAAAAGTACTTGATCGCATGGTCGAGAAGGATCTTTCGCCAGACATCATCACATATAACAGCCTTATAAATGGATATTGCAAGATGAAGAGGATAGATGAGGCATTGAATCTTTTCCGTGATATCCAAGACAAGGGTTTGATTCCTAATATTATTACCTACAATAGCCTGTTACAAGGTTTGTTTCAATCAGGAAAACCTACAACTGCTAGAGAACTCTTTAACGAGATGCAAGCGAAGGGTCTGACTCCAACTATATTTACATATGGTATCTTGTTCAATGGAATGTGCAAAAACTCCCAGGTATCCGAGGCGTTGGTTCTATTTCGTTCACTAAAAAGCAACGTTTTGATGAAAGAAGTAGGTTTATATACTATACTGATTGATGGTTGTAGCAAATGTGGGAAGGCTAACTTAGCAATGGATCTGTTTGATGAACTCTTATTGAAAGGATTGAAGCCGCATATGAAGACATATACCGTGGTGATACGTGTGCTATGTCAAGAAGGGTCATTTGATAAAGCTAAAGAATTGCTTTCAAAGATGGAAAAGAGTGGTTGCTCTCCAAATAGCTTCACATACAATGTTATTGTTCGGGAGTTGTTAAAGAAAAATGAGTGTCAAGAGGCAGAGATTTTTCTTGAAGAAATGGTCGGCAGAGGTTTCATGCCTGATTCTTCTACTTTTGAGATGTTACTACACCTAATCCCAAATGACGGACAAGAGTCTCGTATGCGAACTATTATTCAGAAGATAACCAGTGTTTGAAAGAAAAGATGGAAGAAACAAGCTAGTGTAAAGCGGTAAGCTTGCAGGTTTTCTTACAACAAATGTTAATTCACCATTGGAAGCTCACGAGAATTGGATGATGTAGAAAATAAATAGAATTTCATAACAATTTAGACGCTAAAAAGCTTATGTGATTGTAAACGATTTATATAGTAATGAGGTTTATGTTAGATTTGATGCTTTAGTCATGTTCTCTAGAAAGGATGCATAATGGTAAAATCATGTACCCGAGAATGACCGGGAAGGACCGAAACGTACGCAGCTGAAAACGATGACAGACTATAAATTTTACATATAACGTGACTGCTGCGTTGAAGGTAATTAAAAACGACAACTCCCCGGGATATCATTATTATTATCGAACTCGTCTTAGAAGAAATTGTATTGTCCAGGGTAAAGAAATTAAAACGACTAATTATTTTATATCTAATAAAATTAGGGAATAGGAATTATGATATGTGTTTCTAGCAGCCCGCAATTACGTACTACCAACTAAGCCCATTTTGGCTTCTTATATGGCCTTTTAAGCCTCTGAAATTTGAGTTTTAGTGAAAAATTAATCCTCTTACTAGCTTATTTCCGGTTTAAAATCATAACAAGCACATATGCTAGAAAATAAGTTGAAAAAACGGCTTATAAAAATAAGCTTATATGTAAAAAAGAAGAAAAAAAAACCCGTATATTAACATTTAAGAACTTTGATGTGACATGATGAATAGTGTAGCGAATAGACGGTGTGCTCCCAAAACATTTTCTTAACTAATGTTGATAGGTTTGTATCTCTTTTACCTTTTAATATGTCCGTGTCAGGTTGTCATATTCATATTTAGATTATCTCGTACAAACACAATACATCACTTTTGAGATTTTATTGCAAACGATTAGTATTGTCGGATTTTGACAAGCAAGCAAACAGCCACAAACTGGACCTTGATGTATCTTTGAAAATTCCGGAACTGATGTGAGATGTTAAGTCGTATGGGCAAGGTTTCTATGATTTATAAAAAAAATAAACACTCGAGTAACAAAATCCTCAATAACGCAATGCATACTCCATTTGATCCCAAAGACTGTTTAACTAGTTGGGTATGTATATGTAAAGTTCATAATATTATATAAGGGGGTGAACTCATACAGGAGACTCCTCTATAGAAACACTTGAGTTTGTGATCGTTTGATTCTCAGTCTCCACAACATCTCCTTTGTACTTTCTCCACGATATTTTCCATATTTACAGCATGCTTACTCTGTAATAGAATGAGATGAAATGCATTAGAGAGAGATTACAGATTTTTATGTAAAATTTCTATCGATTTTGGTCATTTAAAACTTTCGGCTATGATATGTTTACTGAAAACCTCTACAAATGACTATATTATAATTAAAATGGAACTATACCTTTCGGTTATGATATCTCTCTTTGCAAGCATAAGTGTCAAGAATATATAAGGAACCATTTCAGCACAGAGATGCTTAAGAGTATGTCCGCTAATTATATGATGAGTCCATTTGTAAATTGTATCATCTGCCGCTTCTTCAACCTTAGCTAGAAGATAAAATCCTGAAAATTCAAAATCGTATATTCAAACTTAACGTTCATTCCACAAAACGTGAGATTACTTTTAAATTTATAACATTATAACAAACCTGCAGCCCATAGCCAATATGAAGAATGTGTGTACATTGGAGGCAGTATGATTGCCAACACAGGAATGGCAAGGGAAGGTACAAACTGAACCACGACATTTGGTCGGACATCATCAAAAAACCTATCAGAGAAAATATGTCCATGTTCTTAAAAGATCTTTGCGCAATGTTATCCTAGAAGAGGAATATACTTTACCTCCAGTACAAAATGCTTACTACACCAACTAAAAGCAAGGGAATGATGGAGAATTTTCCCTTGCGCTCGTCAATTCTTTCAATGATAAATATCGTGATAATAGAAGTGAACGCAATTGTCATCTGGAATCACGAGTCAATAGTTCAAAAAACATGAGAATGTAAGCAGGAAGGTAATATATTAAACAATGAAGTCTTACACGCAAATGATCCCAAACAAGACGAGCATCATTCGGATGAAGATGATAGTAAGAGGATCCAAAACCAACACCAAAAATATCAATGTAAAAATTGTCCAACCGCAAAGCCCACCTTATAGACTTGTATAAAGAAACTACCAGTGATTAGAATGTCGAATAACCACAAAATATAAAAATACTTAGATCATAATAAGTAGAGGTGGCAAAATGGGTGGGTTGGGTCGGATTGGATCGCGGGTCATAATGGGTACGGGTCAAAACGGTTCATTCAAAATTGGGTCAAATTGAGTTGGGTCGAAACGGTTTGTGCGGGTTTGGTTGACCCGTTTATTTATTTTTTAATTTTTTTCCCTTTAGTTTTTTAATAACTAAAAGATTAGATGGATCTTAAAATTATAATTCTGTAACTTGTAACAACAAAATATTATACTCATATTATATATATCGTTTATAAGTTATTAAGTTGTATACAATATTTATTGCAATTTTTGTGACTAAAATTAAAAACAATATTGGACCATTAGCTCTTTAAAGGATATATGAATATTATATTATCAATAAAAATAAAAGATATTACAAGTAAAAGATATTATATTAAAAAGTAATAATGAGATTGAGTGAATGTCAATTAGTAATCATCAGACACACTCACCACTACTCACGCTTACAATATAGTTTTATTTTATTTTGCTCCTCCCGTTTTTACCCATGGTTTCACCCATTTCTAGCATTATTTACCTTTGACCCATACTGACCCGCAAAAGCAATTTACCCTACCCAATTTGACCTATAAAACAAATTTAAGTGCCCAAACAGACCCAAATTAAAGGGTTTGGGTCAAGATTGTCAGGCCTAATAATAAGCATATACGTACCTCAGCTTAAAAAGTTTTTATAATGAAAAACGGAACGTTTGAAATCACATTCAGAGCATTAGGTAGACCTGAACAAGTTTATAACAACATATGTAACAATAATTCATGTAAAAAGTTACAATCAACAAGTTATAAGATAGAACAAATTACCAAGGAATCGACGTTGATCTCCGAAATTATGATACTTCTGATCTTGAGGGATTGCGGGAGTAACAAACATTAAAACTACAAAACATACAATGGCTACTATCCATAGCATTAAACTACGACTGCCCATAACTATTATGATAAAAATAATTAGGATTGAATTGTTGCCCCTTTGTATTCATTAAACATCTCTATATATACACAAATATGGATAAGCCCTAGCAATACTAATTGTAATCTAATAACAATTGTGGATAAACCCTAGCAATACTAATTGTAATCTAATAACAATTGTAATCTAATATGCCCCCGCAGTTTGAGCGGGTGTAGAACGCACACTCAAACTGGACCGAAAATCTAAAAACAGTGGAGATGGAAGCCCCTTCGTAAATATATCGGCGTACTGATAGCGAGATGGAACATGGAGAACACGAACATGACCAGCAGCTACTTTATCACGAACAAAATGAATGTCAATCTCAATATGTTTAGTGTACTGATGATGGACCGGGTTAGCAGACATATAAACAGCACTAACATTATCACAAAAAACAACTGTAGCAGATGCAAGTGGATTATGTAATTCACGAAGTAGATTGCGTAACCAGGAAGCTTCAGCAACGGCATTGGCAACCCCACGATATTCAGCCTCAGCACTGGAGCGAGAGACTGTATGTTGACGTTTGGAGGACCACGATATAAGATTTTCCCCAAGAAAAACACAATAACCTGAGGTTGACCTACGAGAATCCGGGAAACCACCCCAATCGGCATCAGAATAAGCTGTTAACTGAGTAGTTGATGAAGCATATAAGTGTAAGCCAAGTGATAGAGATCCTCGAATATATCGTAAGATGCGTTTTAAGGCATGTAGGTGCGGCTCACGTGGATCATGCATATAAAGGCAAATCTGCTGAACAGCATATGTGATATCTGGACGAGTGAAAGTGAGATATTGTAATGCCCCCGCAAAACTACGATAGGAGCTCGGATCGGAAACCGGAGGACCACTCGGACCAAGCTTGGCATCACTATCGACAGGAGTTTTGCAGGGATTACAATTCATCATATTGGCGCGTTCCAGAATATCCATGGCATACTTTTGCTGAGAGAAAAACATACCCTTTTCAGTGCGAGTCACCGAAATACCCAAAAAATATCTTAGGGACCCCAAATCTGTCATGGAAAATTCACTGCTGAGTAATGTAATAATACGTTGTAAAAGTGCAGTAGATGAAGCTGTGAGAATAATATCATCGACGTAGAGTAACAAGTATGCTGTATCCGCTCCACGTTTAAAAATAAACAGAGATGGATCTGTCTTGCTATGTGAGAACCCAAGACGAAGAACATAAGAGGCAAACCGCTGAAACCAGGCACGAGGGGCCTGTTTTATAAAGAGAGCGCTGCAAAAGACAAACATAATCAGGGTGAGTTTTGTCAATAAATCCAGGAGGTTGTTGCATATACACCGTTTCTTCGAGATTGCCGTGTTAAAATGCGTTCTTAACGTCCAGCTGATGAATCGGCCAAGAGCGAGATATGGCTAGACTAAGAACTGTGCGAATAGTGCCCGGCTTGACAACCGGGCTAAATGTTTCCTCACAATCCACCCCATGTTGCTGACTGCGACCATTGGCGACAAGTCTAGCTTTATAGCGACTCAAAGTTCCATCTGCATTAAATTTATGTCTAAAAAGCCACATAGAAGAAACAACATTAGCATTCACCGGACGGGGAACAAGAGTCCAAGTATCATTTTTAATAAGTGCAGTATATTCATCTATCATGGATTTAGTCCAAAAGGGGTCTTTTAGGGCAGTTAGGTAAGAGCGGGGTAAAGGCGAAATATGGGTGGTATGAAGGTTAAGGCGATGAACGGGTTTTGAGATACCATGTCGTGATCTAGTAGTCATGGGGTGAGGCGGAGGGGGGTGAGGAGCAGCGGGTGGAGTGACGGGATCAGGTGGCGGTTGATGATCAGCGGGTGGCGGATGGTGGTCAGCAGGTGGCGGATGGTGGTCAACAGGTGGCGGTGCAAAGGCTTCAGCAGGCGGGTCGGGTTGGGCAGGTGGAGCGGGTGGGGCAGCGGGTGGGGCAGGTGGATCGGGTGCTTGGGCTTCATATTGGGCTGCAGGTTGGTGAGGTGGAGCAGGTGTATTTTGGGCTTGGGGGGGAGCAGTAGTGGGCCGAAAAATAGGATCAGTAAGGAAGTGATATGAAGTGTTTGTTGGAGAGTTCTTTGGTGTAGGTGGTGTGGTGGAAAAAGGAAAAGAATTTTCATCAAAAATAACATGTCGGGAAATGATAATGCGTTTTGTTTTTAAATCAAGACAGCGGTAGCCACGATGACTAGATGGATAACCAAGAAAAATGCATGGCGCGGAGCGAGGGTCGAGTTTGTGTTTTGGAAAAAGATACGGGTAACATAAGCATCCAAAAACTTTTAACAGATTGTAAGATGGTGATTTTTGAAATAATTTTTGAAACGGGATTTGGTTTTCAATGGAAGTTGACGGTAAAATATTTAGTAAGTGAACCGCCATGTTTAATGCTTCCACCCAATAGATTGGGGGAAGTTTGGCTTGAAAAAGTAAGGTGCGGATCAAGTTATTAATTGTTCGGATCATACGTTCCGACTTGCCATTTTGTTGGGAGGTTTTAGGACACGAAAAACGAAAGAGGATGCCATGTTCATTAAAAAGGGAATGCATTTCCGTGTTGTCAAATTCACCCCCATGATCACATTGAAAAGATTTAATTTCGGTATTAAATTGCGTTTTAACATAACTGCGAAATTGCAAAAATTTTGTAAATGCTTCACACTTGCGACGTAAAGGAAAAACCCATAAAAAATGTGAAAAATGATCTAAAAATAAAACGTAATATTTTATGCCACTAACACTTGGGATAGGAGAAGTCCAAATATCCGAGTGTATAATATCAAAAGCAGACTCAACAGACGACAAAGAGCTAATAAATGGAAGTTTTACTTGTTTACCAAGTTGACAAGCATCACACAAAGTAGTTGTTTTACGACAATTATTAACGGAAATTAAACCATGAGAATTAAGAATACGGATAACATTTTCACTTGGATGACCTAGCCTGCGGTGCCACGTATCATGATTGAAAGACAAAAATGCAAAGTTGGGTGAAACAAGGTTGGTGAGCGGGTATAAGTCTCCGTCACTATCACATCGGAGCAGTTGGGTTTGGGTTTGAGGATCCTTTACAGAAAATCCAAGTTTATCAAATTCAACAGATAAATCATTATCTCTAGTAAATTTACGAACTGAAATAAGGTTCTTACACAAATATAGAAAATAATTAGGATTGAATTGTTGCCCCTTTGTATTCATTAAACATCTCTATATATACACAAATATGGATAAGCCCTAGCAATACTAATTGTAATCTAATAACAATTGTGGATAAACCCTAGCAATACTAATTGTAATCTAATAACAATTGTAATCTAATAATAACTATTA